>CM033118.1:13890323-14026551 GCA_019321725.1 Paulownia fortunei
AATTTCGTCCCCGAAATTTCACTTACCGAAAAGTTCAGGATACTTAGTTCTCATTTCATCCTCCCTTTCCCAAGTGGCCTCTTCTACTAATTGGTTTCTCCATAACACTTTAACCAATGAAATCTGTTTATTTCTTAGCTGCTTCACTTCTCGTAATAAAATCTGTACAGGCTTTTCTTCGTAGCTCAAATCTGCCTTTAATTCGACTAGTTCATTCTTCAGAATGTGAGAAGGATTAGCAATATATTTCCTCAGCATAGACACATGAAATACATTGTGTATTTGGGACATAGATGTTGGCAGATCTAGTCTGTAAGAAACATCACCAATTCTTTCAATCACCGAGAATGGGCCAATGTATCTGGTACTCAATTTTCCTTTCTTCCCAAACCGCATGATGCCCTTCATTGGTGCTACTTTCAAAAACACCTGATCTCCTATCGCAAACTCCAATGCCCTTCTTCGTCGATCTGCATAACTTTTCTATCGATTTTGGGCAGTTTGCATTCTTTGTCGAATCTGTAACACGGCTTCTGTCATCTCTCGAATCATATCTGGGCCCAAAAGTTTCTTCTCACCAACTTCATCCCAGTGTATCGGAGACCTACATTTTCTGCTATACAATGCTTCATAGGGAGCCATTCCAATGCTAGTCTGATAGCTGTTGTTGTACGAAAACTCCACCAAAGGTAGGAATTTACTCCACTGACCTTGGAAGTCTAATATACAGGCTCTGAGCATATCCTCCAACGTCTGTATTGTTCGTTCAGATTGCCCATCCGTCTGAGGATGATATGCTGTATTGAATGATAATTGTGTTCCCAAAGCTTTGTGTAAACTCCTCCAAAAGTAGACAAAAATCTTGAATCTCTATCAGAAACAATAGACAATGGCACACCATGAAGTCTGACAATCTCCTGAATGTATAATTGGGCATAGCGATCCATGGAATAGGTAGAACATATGCGAAGGAAATGAGCAGACTTGGTCAATCTATCGACGATAACCCAAATAGCATCATGACTCTTAGTAGTCTTTGGCAAACCAGTTACGAAATCCATGGTGATCCTTTCCCATTTCCATTCTGGAATAAGTAGAGGTTGTAAAGTCCCTGCGGGTCTTTGATGTTCGGCCTTTATTTGCTGACATGTTAAACATTGCTCCACATGCTGGGCGATGTTCTTTTTCATACCCGGCCACCAATAATGCGATTTCAAGTCTCTATACATCTTAGTAGCCCTGGATGTACTGAATAAGGGGTTGAATGTGCCTCTTTTAAAATGTCTTCCCGAATGTTATCAATATTTGGCACACAAAACCGCCTCTAAATTGTAAAATATCATCCTGAGTCATCTTAAATTCAGTAGACTTCCATGCAGCAACATATTTTCTCATATTGATGAGATATTCATCATCTCATTGTCCCTGTTTGATCCTATCAATTAGCGTAGGCTGAAGCGTCAGGGCTGCCAACTTTGCCTCTATTACTCCTGTCTGTAAAATCTCTATATTCATTTTCTGCAAATCATTCAGTTCGATTTCTGAATTAAAGCCATAGCCATTGTACTTTGTGTGGATTTTCGGCTCAATGCATCAGCTACAACGTTGGCTTTACCTGGGTGGTAATTGATCACACAATCATAATCTTTTACCAGTTCTAGCCATCTTCGCTGCCGCATATTCAACTCTTTCTGTGTGAAGAAGTATTTGAGGCTCTTGTGATCAGTATAGATCTCGCACCGTTCACCATATAAATAGTGCCTCCATATTTTAAGCGCAAATACTACATCAGCAAGTTCCAAGTCGTGCGTGGGGTAATTCTTTTCGTACTCTTTAAGTTGCCTGGATGCATACGCAATTACTTTGCCATTCTGCATCAGTACACATCCTAATCCATTCTTCGATGCGTCACTGTAAATTACGAATCCACCCATACCTGATGGAATTGAGAGAATAGGTGCTGAAGTCAGCCTATTTTTCAGCTCCTGGAAACTTCGCTCACACATATCTGTCCATCTAAACATCACCCCTTTTCTGGTTAATTGTGTCAATGGCATTGCAATCTTGGAGAACCACTCCACAAATCTTCGGTAATATCCAGCTAAACCCAAAAAACTGCGCACCTCTGAAGGATTAGTAGGTTGCATCCAGTTGTTGATAGCTTCAACTTTACTTGGATCTACTGATATTCCCGCTCCTGATATAACATGTCCCAAGAATACCACACGATCCAACCAGAACTCGCATTTCTTGAATTTGGCGTATAACTGCTTCACTTTCAGGACCTCTAGTACTTGTGTTAAATGTGCGGCATGTTCTTCTTTAGTTCTGGAGTAAACTAGAATGTCATCTATGAACACAATAACAAATTTATCAGAAATTCTTTAAACACTCTGTTCATCAGATCCATGAATGCTGCTGGAGCGTTAGTCAATCCAAATGGCATCACCAAAAATTCATAGTGCCATATCTTGTACTAAATGCTGTCTTGGGGATATCCTCTTCCTTTATTTTCAATTGATGGTACCCAGAGCGTAAGTCAATCTTTGAAAATATTGCGGCACCCTGAAGCTGGTCAAATAAAGCATCGATTCTGGGTAACGGATACTTATTCTTAATTGTGACCCTGTTCAACTCTCGATAATCGATGCACAGTCTCATGGTGCCATCCTTCTTACGTACAAATAGAATTGGTGCTCCCCAAGGTGAAAAGCTCGGTCTGATGAATCCCTTGTCCAACAAGTCTTGTAATTGTACTTTCAATTCTTTCAACTCCAATGGAGCCATTCTGTAGGGAGTTTTTGAGATTGAAGATGTTCCTGGTTGTATGTCAATAACAAACTTTATTTCACGATCTGGTGGCAGTCCCGGGAGATCATCTGGGAATACTTCAGTATATTCTCGTACCACTGGTATTTCACTCAGAGTTGGTGGGTGTTGTTCCTCAATGTTCATGACACCCACCAAGTACCCTTTGCAACCATCATCGAGTAATCGTTGTGCCTTCACTACTGAAATCATAGGAAATCTGAAATTCTTCACAATGCTGGCAAATGTGAAAGACTCTTTCCCAGAAAGTTGAAATGTCACCGTCTTTTCCTTACAGTTGATAGTAGCCCCATACTTTGACAACCAATCTATGCCCAAAATAACATCATAATCATTCATATCCAGTACAATCAAATCAGCATGTAATTCTCTACCTTCAACAAGTATAGCACAAGCTCTCAAAATCCGATCGGTTTGTCTAGCATCTCCAGAGGGAACTGTTACACTATAACTGATTTCTGCTACATCTGGTATTCTACCCAGCCTCTTCACGTACTCAGTGGATGCAAATGAATGCGTGGCTCCAGAATCAAATAATACAAGTGTTGGAACACTAGAAATATAAAGTGTACCTGTTACCACCGATGGATTTTTTCTGCATCCGCCCTGGTCATGGTGAACACCTTGGTTGGTACATTCTTTTGGATGGTCTGATTCTGTTTACCTGGGCAAAATTTAGCAATATGTCCGGTATTCCACATCGAAAACACGTCCTGCTTTCTATATAGCAGCCTCCAGTATGTCGATTACCACATTTCTGACACACAGCTTCTGGCATTGGTGCTTTTCCTTGTTCGACCCGTGGCCTCTTATTTTGACCTTCTTGTTGTTGGCCTTGTTCTCCTTGAAATTTAAATCCCGGCTTCTGTATTTGGATCAGCTTCTGCATTTGGAATGGCCTCTTTTTGCCCACAGTCCATCTCTGTCCCTGCTGTCTGAACTGCTGTCGAGCCTCATGTGCACGAACGATTCTCAATTCAGCCTATTCTGCCACCAACGCCCTCTCAGCCACCTGTGAAAATGTCACCCCTTGAGTACCCGCCATATTCACATCCCGGTATAACTCTGGCCTCAAACCCTCCAGAAATCTCTCTACTTTCAGTACTTCAGTGCTGACCATGTGCGTAGCAAACCTGACAGTTGTTCAAATTTACGAATATATTTCCCAACAGTCATCGCTCCTTGTCGCAGTTGTATAAACTCGTTCATCTTCATCATGCGAACTGGAGCTGTGAAATATTTGTTTTGGAATAACTCCTTGAATCTATCCCAGCTCATGGTAGTAATGTCCTCTATACTGCTAATCATGTCCCACCAATGGCCTGCACTACCGCGAAGCATGAAAGTGGCACACATTACCCTCTCCTCTACTGGCACCCTGCTGTACTGGAACATGTTCTCCAGGGTCCTCAACCAGTCCTCTGCAGCGGTAGGATCAATAGCATCCTCAAATATTGGGGGATCCAGTCTCCGAAATCGTTCTCCTACCATATATATATAGTCTGCCCGCTGTTGGTTTACCTCCACCCGTGGTTGCTCACCATTATCCCTCTGCCGAATCAATTGTTGAATCTGTTCGGACTGTCGTTCAATCAATTTTGTTAACCGATTAATCATGGTATCTCGATCATTAATCGGGATGGGTGTCTCATTCCTCTGTGCTCTGGCACCACCACTGCTCTCACCACGAGTTCTTACCATTTTGCAGCGCTGTTTATACAAGTTTGACAACATATGGCCAATATAATTTATGAAATATGAAATGCAATATATGATAATATAAAACTTACTGGCATGGCTGCGCTCTGCAAGTTTCAAAGGTTATGTACATGGACAGTCTACAGAATCAAGACCTGGTCTCTGATACCACTCTGTAACACCCCCATTTCCTACACAACCATATATATTGTATAATTTGACATGATAGAACCTGTGTGCATGCATGGAATATTTTTTTTTTTGTAACACTTTAAGAAAAGATATATCACTTCTTACATACACAACCCTGTTTAAAATAGAAGGATCAGTATTTATATAAAAACACAACACCCATAACGACCACAATATTTACATACTTATTTACAGTAAAGTTTTAAAACAGAAATATAGTACCAATCTAAAAACATAATACACCAGACTCAAAATATAACAAGCCAATAAAATAGCCCAACAGGTCGTCATCCATGTACACATTCCCTCAAACACCTGCAGGAGCTCCAACAGCCGACCAACCAGCCAAAGATGCTTCAAGCATCGTCGTACTCACCTACAATGCATAAACTATATGAGCTAACGCTCAGCAAGTAAAGATTATGCATGTCAAAGAATAATGCACAATATCAAGTCATGCAACTCAAAATGCTATGCTCACAATGCAATTTTATGCATCAAAATATTTCTCTCAAAATCATTTCTTTCTTGGGCCCCTGACCAACGCTACTATCCCATGCATCGGAAAAAGAGTTCTGTACACCGCCATAATCCAATGGCCAATAATCATATAAGCATGCAAATCCATGCATACTCATACGCATGCAAATCCATGCACGCAAACTTACAAATCCATGCATAAAACCATGCAAATCCATGCATGCTTCGATGCACTAGTAGTGGTCAACAAAATATTTTTCTTTCTCTGAATCATGCCGTGCAATGCAAGATTTATCACAATGCTCGTATATGATGCATGCACGTGCTAAAAACAATGCCCATGTATGTATGCTCAATGGAGAGCCCTCTACTATGCACATATGATTTATGATATCACATATAATTCACACATCTACTATGTCTATGCATTGTGGTTGCAAATGAATCTTTACTTACCTTTCACTTGGTTGGTAGCTTAGTCTAAATTTGTTTAGTATTCCTCTCCAACCTTAGATGTAAAATAGCCTGTAATATTACCCAACATCAAGCACCATTCCCAATTTGGCAAGTTGAAAGCACAAAATCTCATACTAGACCTTAAACACCAAGCTATAAGCTAACAATCAAGCTTTCACAAACTAGAACCCAATATAGCCCCTCAAATACCTCAATTTCTCATCTTAAATACATGCAAACATCATTTAATTGAAGTATTATAACTCTAATAGCATGTACCTAATTGTTAACACTCAATAGCAACATATCAAGGTTGAAACAGGCTAAGTGATCAAATGTGGCAGATTCACATTTTCATATTTTCTTGCTGTCAAGTTTAGTTGCATGATAATTTTAACATCCCTAAGAATATCCAATCACTCCCAATTTTTACCACACTTAGATAACATGTATATAAATCTAACCATATCATATAATTGCTAAAAATCACGGATATAGCTTTCCAAGTTCAGCTCTCTTCACGACATACTGAAACAGATTGTTTCCTACCGTGACAGTTTTGCACACTTCATGACATTAATGGTTTTGGCACCATTAAGTATATTCAATCACACCAAAATTTTCACCATACTTAGATAACATATATAAGGAGATAAATAGGTCATAATATTACCAAAATAATGGATTTAGCTCCCTTAATTCAGTTTCCTTCACAGCACACCAAAACAGATTTTGCTATTTTGGCAGTTTGAGTGTTTCTCCAATATCATTCTCTATTTCAATTTCCAACTAATAAAACTTCATTTCAATACTCTTAACACATATATGGTCATGTAAATGGTAATAATTATAGGTTTTATTCAACATACCATACAATTTTAAAGCCTAAAACACAAGAAAATAGTAAGATGACAGTTTCTGCCACAAGTATTTCCTATTAAGTGTTTGTCATTCAAAACCCTTTCTTTGTGCACCAAAGTCTAACTAAAAACTTCCTAACACCTTTATAAGATATATTGAAAGCTTAATAAACAATAAAACCATTCATAATAATCTGAAAACCAAAGGCAAAACCGTAGATAAGTGTTACCTATGCAGATTTTGAGGTTAACTTGATGGTAATCACTTCTCCTTTGCTTTTCTTGCTTTTATTTCGACTTGGAATCAATTTGGATCACTTGGAGACCTTAAGGTGTGTGTTTGGAAGATGAAAATGGCTGAAATGAGGGTCTGGTCGTTGCTTAAGGGTGAAGGGTTTGAGGTGTTAGCTTGAGATGTTAGCTTAAGCTTAATAAGAAAGCATGAGGTGGCAAGTAAATAGAAAAATCTGATTTTCTCCCTTATCTTGCAGCCCTAATCTTGTGTGTCTCACCTATTTTTATTTGGTTGCAACCTATCTTTGTCACCATTCATTCCCATAGTTATTTCCTATGTCCGTTCATTCGATCTCCAAACCGATTCACATCCGATTCTTAACGAAATATCAAGTTTGCATTTCCAAAATTATATGCATATATGGGCCTTGTAATAGGAAACTTAAATCACATTATAACATGTATAATATCCCAAGTATGTTAATTTACAAATATATACTTTTGAAATAACTTGATCAAATCAAATTAAACCGTATAAGCTTACTAGTAACACTTTTAGCACTTCCAAAATTATAACCTATATATCCCATCTATATCTAATATTGATCCACCTCATTTTCTTCTTATTTCAATATAAAATCAACTACTTAGATTAAGAAATTCAATAACTAATATCGTGAAAGAGCTTCAGAATTAAGTTTAATATTCAAGAATGTCGTATAAAATGAAATAAATTATGCAATGTCAATAGAAATGCAAATAGCATATAAAATTAACATGTAATGCATGAATCATATTTGGCCATGTGAGTAGTAAGAGGCTCGGGTATCACATACCATGAGCAGATTCAGAACCACCCAAACGTCCAATTATCTTGAAGATCAACTTTCCTATATTATAAGCCTAATTAGACCCAATGCAGTAAAGCAAAATTACCTGTTCTTTCATAATCACAGTGGTATCTGTTGGAGGAGTAGTAAGGCATACAAAAGAGTCAAGTTTTTAGCCCGAAATTTCTCTTTATTAGTGGGCCATTTCCTAATAGTATTCCCACTTAAAGCAATAGCAATCTCATCCATGCCTTTTGTCAATTCATTTTCCTGTAGTGAAAGTTTAGAAAGTTTAAAAGCGAACATGCTTAATGATTATACATTAAGTCCAAAATTTGATGCGATTGATCGGTTATACCCGAATATTATGTTTTATCAAAAATAAAATAGAATCACTAATATACCTTTAAATGCACTCCGACCAATAAAGATTCAAATTGTGGCTTTAGTTAGAAATTAATTCGCAACAGAAATCCAAGCGTATTCCCTCTGACAGTATTCGCGTAACGAGCAGGATCATAGTTTCGATACTTTGCTAGAAATTATCAAAACCTTTATTTCTAACTAAAATTTTGGGGTGCAAATTAATTCCAATATCATATTATGATAGATGAATTAATCTAAATATCAATGGGTTAAGAATCAATGGAACAAGTTAAGAAAAATATGGAAGAAGAAAACAACTTTTTGCACTTGAGAAAGCTGATTTTTTCCAGCCTTTTTCTTTTATTTTCAGCCCCTATGGTGTTGTATTTATACATCACCAAGTCTTGACCCAATCCCATTAGGTCTCTAAGACGTTCCATATTTATCTCTTGTTTAATTCTATCCAAGCATGTCATGATTCAATTTTC
Source organism: Paulownia fortunei (assembly GCA_019321725.1). Taxonomy (NCBI): domain Eukaryota; kingdom Viridiplantae; phylum Streptophyta; class Magnoliopsida; order Lamiales; family Paulowniaceae; genus Paulownia; species Paulownia fortunei. Next base: position 13,898,757 of record CM033118.1, read on the forward strand.
GATTAAGCTCAATATCTTAATTACTTTCCATTCAAGACAAGGTGCTTCTAATTCATAATTGAAGACCAACAATGGGCCTCTCCTATGAGCCTATTAATCATTAGGCTTTCCAATTAATTAATTTTATTAATTAGCAACAAGTCATTTATGATATCGGAGTAATGTGATAGATTTATTTTCTAACACAAACTCTATCATATTTTGCTGACTTTAGATAATTGAACCTCTTAGGAAAATTGTAATAGAACTCCTGTATCACCCTTCTCACATAAGGAACTACCTTAGTAATAGACCCTAACAGACCCATCTGCTCCAAAACATCAACAATTCCCAATTTAAGATGACCACCCATGTGAATTCTTCTTTCTGATAAGATTTTCTTTTGCACCACTTTGTCCCACATATTTTTATTTGCAAAAGAATAAAAGACAGAGGAGTAAGAATTTCTTACTTCTAGTGCAGAATCAGATGGAGCTTACATCTCCATTTCCTCTGCTTTAGAGTCTGTCTCCTGCCCAGATATTGCAACACCTTCTGTGATATCCTATGTAGCATCTTCACTGGACTCTAACTAGTCTTGCGTTCCTTCTGTAGTATTTGACTCCAGTTGAAATTCAGATGAGTCCCCTGATAAAGGTGGTCCACTAGGTCTAGCACTAAACTTAAGGCTTGAGTCAAATTGCCCTTTTTCATCTTCTGAGAACTTGACCACACCTTCTTAGACAACAGTCTTCTAGACCTTCTCAATATGGGTTGGTCACCCTCGAATGCAGAATTTGTATGTGCTCTCTTTGTCCCTATCTTATCTTCTGAGAAAGTCAACACCATTCTGATAAAATATGTTGTGATTCCATTTCTTCCATTTCTTTGATGCTGTTCATTTTTCGAAATTAGGACTGAACTCCATGGAGGACCTTGGGCTTTAGATGTTTCACCTGGAAAGAGATGAGGACATGAAGATTACTTAGCAAAAATATCTGCAGCATCTTGATTTTCTTCAACGTCGAAAATTTTAAAGGAAAAAAATAGTTTTTTCTCTATGTTTTAGCGCTCGAATATGTATTAGGCTAGTGAGAAGATGTTAATTTTCTGCTCCATATTGATGTGAAAAAACTAGTAGCCGAAACTTTGAAGGAGATTGTCATGGTTTTGTATAAAAATTTCAAAAGGGATAAAATAATTTTCTCTCTAATTTTATAGAATCCAAAACGTGTATTAGGCTGCTGAGAAAATGTAAATTTTCTGCCCCTTAATGATATGGAGGAAACAGTGGTTGATACTTTGAAAGAGGTAGTCATGGTTTTTTTGTAGAAAATTTTAAAGGAAAAAAATAGTTTTCTCTCTATTTTTTTGCACCCAAAATATGTATTAGGCTGCTGAGAAGATGTAAAATTTCTACCCCATATTGATGTGGAAAAACTAGTAGCCAAAACTTTAAAAGAGATTGTCATGGTTTTGTATAGAAATTTCAAAAGGGATAAAGTAGTTTTCTCTCTAATTTTACAGCACCCAAAATGTGTATTAGACTGCTGAGAAGATGTTAATTTTTTGCTCCATAATATTGTGGAAGAACTAGTAGCCGAAACTTTGAAAGAGATAATCATAGTTTTGTGCAGAAAATTTCAAAGAGAAAAACTAGTTTTCTCACTATTCTTTAGCACCCAAAATATGTACTAGGCTGATGAGAGGATGTAAATTTTCTGCTCCATATTGATGGGGAAAAACTAGTAGCCAAAACTTTGAAGGAGATAGTCATGGTTTTGTACAAAAAATTTCAAAGGGCAAAAATAATTTTCCCTCTAATTTTACAGCAGTCAAAATGTGTATTAGGCTACTAAGAAGATGTAAATTTTGTGCTCCATACTATAGTGGAAGAACTAGTTGTCGAAACTTTGAAGGAGATAGTTATGGTTTTGTACAGAAAATTTCAAAAGGATAAAGCAGTTTCTCTCTAATTTTACAGCACTCAAAATGTGTATTAGGCTGCTGAGAAGATGTTAACTTTTTGCTCCATAATGTTGTAGAAGAACTAGTAGCCGAAACTTTTAAGGAGATAATTATTGTTTTGTGCATAAAATTTCAAAGGAAAAAAATAGTTTTCCCTTTAATTTTACAATACCCAAAATGTGTTTTAGGCTACTGAGAAGATGTAAATTTTATGTTCCATATAGCTATGGAAGAACTAGTAGTTGGAATTGTGAAGTAGACAACCATGGTTTTGGCAGAAAACTTCAAAGGGCAAAAATAGTTTTCCCTCTAATTTTACAACATTCAAAATGTGTATTAGGCTACTAAGAAGATGTAAATTTTGTGCTCCATATTGTAGTGGAAGAATTAGTTGCCAAAACTTTGAAGGAGATAGTCATGGTTTTGTACAGAAAATTTCAAAACAATAAAGTAGTTTTATCTCTAATTTTATAGAACCCAAAACATGTATTAGGCTGTTGAGAAAATGTAAATTTTCTACACCTTAATGATATGGAGGAACCAGCGACTGATACTTTAAAAGAGATAGTCACATTTTTTTGCAGAAAATTTTGAAGGAAAAAAATAGTTCTCTCTATTTTTTAGCACCCAAAATATGTATTAGGATAGTGAGAAGTTGTTAATTTTCTGCTCCACATTAATGTGGAAAAACTAGTAGCCGAAACATTAAAGGAGATTGTCATGGTTTTGTATAGAAAATTTCAAAAGGATAAAGTAGTTTTCTCTCTAATTTTACATCATCTAAAATGTGTATTAGGCTACTAAGAAGATGTAAATTTTAAGCTCTATAATGTTGTGGAAGAACTAGTAGCTGAAACTTTGAAAAGAAGATAATCATGGTTTTGTGTAGAAAATTTCATTGGAAAAAATGTAATTTTCTTTCCATTTTTTTGCACTCGAAATATATATTAGGGTACTAAGAAAATGCTAATTTTCATCTCCATGTTGATGCAGAAGAACTAGAAGTTGAAACTTGGAAGCACATAGTTATGGTTCTGCACAGAAAATTTCAAATGGATAAAGCAATTTTCTCTCTAATTTTATAGCACCCAAAATGTATATTAGGCTGCAGAGAAGATGTAAATTTTATGATCCATTTTGTTGTGGAAGAACTAGTAGCCGAAACTTTGAAAGACATAGTCAAGATTTTGTAAAGAAAATTTCAAAGGGATAAAATAGTTTTTTCTCTCTAATTTTACAAAACTCAATTGGCTGCTAAGAAGATGTAAATTTTATACGCCATATTCACCCTGGAAGACTAGTCGTCGAAACTTTGAAGAAGATAATCATGGTTATGTGCAGAAAATCTCAAAGGGAAAAATTAGTTTTTCCTTTAATTTACAACACCGAAAATGTGTATTAGGATGCTAAGAAGATGTAAATTTTATGCTCCATATTGATGTGGAAGAACTAGTAGCTGAAACTTACACAATGATAATCATGGTTTTGTGTAGAAAATTTTAAATAGAAAAAATAGTTTTCTCTTTATTTTTTACCATCCGAAATATGTATTAGGGTACTAAGAAGATGTAAAATTTTAGCTCATATTGATGTTGAAGAACTAGTAGCTGAAACTTTGAAGGAGGTAGTTATGGTTTTATACTAAAAATTTCATTAGGATAAAGTAGTTTTCTCTCTAATTTTATAGAGCCTAAAACGTGTATTAGGCTGCTGAGAAAATGTAAATTTTCTACCACTTAATGATATGGAGGAACCTGTGGCTGATACTTTGAATGAGATAGTCACGGTTTTTTTGCAGAAAATTTTAAAGGAAAAAAAATATTTTCTCTCTATTTTTTAGCACCCAAAATATGTATTAGGCTGCTGAGAAAATGTAAAATTTCTGCTACATATTGATGTGGAAAAACTAGTAGCCGAGACTTTGAAAGAGATTGTCATGGTTTTGTATAGAAATTTCAAAAGGGATAAAGTAGTTTTCTCTCTAATTTTACAGCACCTAAAATGTGTATTAGGCTGCAGAGAAGATGTTTATTTTTTGCTCCATAATGTTGTGGAAGAACTAGTAGCCAAAACTTTGAAAGAGATAATCATGATTTTGTTCATAAAATTTCGAAGGGAAAAAATAGTTTTCCCTATAATTTTACAGTACCCAAAATGTGTTTTAGGCTACTGAGAAGATGTAAATTTTATGCTCCATATTGCTGTGGAAGAACTAGTAGTTGGAACTTTGACGTAGATAATCATGGTTTTGTGTAGAAAATTTCAAAGGGAAAAAATAGTTTTCTATCTAATTTTATAGCACTCAAAATGTGTATTAGGCTACTGAGAAGTTGTAAATTTTGTGCTCCATACTGTAGTGGAAGAACTAGTTGCCGAAACTTTGAAGGAGATAGTCATGGTTTTGTACTAAAAAATTTAAAAGGATAAAGCAGTTTTCTCTCTAATTTTATAGAACCCAAAACGTGCATTAGGCTGTTGAGAAAATGTAAATTTTCTACCCCTTAATGATATGGAGGAACCAGTAGTTGATACTTTGAAAGATATAGTCACTGTTTTATACATAAAATTTAAAAAAATAAAAATAGTTCTCTCTCTATTTTTAGCGCCCAAAATATGTATTAGGCTGGTGAGAAGATGTTAATTTTCTGCTCCATATTGATGTGGAAAAACTAGTAGCCAAAACTTTGAAGGAGATTGTCATGGTTTTGTGTAGAAAATTTCAAATAGAAAAACTAGATTTCTCTTTATTTTTTAGCACCCGAAATATGTATTAGGGTACTGATAAGATGTAAATTTTCAGCTCCATATTGATGTCGAAGAACCAGTAGCTAAAACTTTGAAAGAGGTAGTTATGGTTTTGTACAGAAAATTTCATTGGGATAAAGTATTTCTCTCTTATTTTATAGCATCCGAAATGTGTATTAGGCTGCTGAGAAGATATAATTTTATGCTCTATAATATTGTGGAAGAACTAGTAGCTGAAACTTTGAAGGGATAATCATGGTTTTGTGCAAAAAATTTCAAAAGAAAAAAATAGTTTTTTCTCTCTAATTTATTAGCACCCGAAATATATATTAGGCTGCTGAGAAGATGTAAATTTTCTACTCCATATTTGAGTGGAAGAACTAGCAGCCGAAACTTTAAAGGAGAGAGTCACGGTTATGTATAGAGAATTTCAAAAGGATAAAGCAGTTTTCTCTCTACTTTTTATACAACCCAAAATCTATATTAGGCTGCTGAGAATATGTAACTTTTCTACCTCTTAAGGATATGGAGGAACCAGTGGCTAAAACTTTGAAAGAGATAGTCACGATTTTATGCTGAAAAATTTAAAGAAAAAAAATAGTTTTCTCTCTATTTTTTAGTACCCAAAATATGTATTAGGCTGCTAAGAAGATGTTAACTTTATGCTCCATATTAATGTGGAAAAACTAGAAGCCAAAACATTGAATGAGATAGTAATGTTTTTTTACAGAAAATTTAAAAACCGATAAAGTAGTTTTCTCTCCAATTTTACAACACCCAAAATGTGTATTAGGCTGTTGAGAAGATGTAAATTTTATGCTCTATAAAGTTGTGGATGAACTAGTAGCCGAAACAATGAAGGAGATATTCATGGTTTCGTATAGAAAATTTCAAAGGGATGAAGCAAATTTCTTTCTAATTTTAGAGCAACCAAGATGTGTATTACGCGACTGAGATGATGTAAATTTTCTGCTCCATATAGATGTCGAAGACTAGGAGATAAAAATTTGAAGGAGATAGTCATGTTTTGTATAGAAAATTTCAAAAGAAAAAAAATGGTTTTCTCTCTAATTTATTAGCACTCGAAATATATATTAAGCTGGTGAGAAGATGTAAATTTTCTTCTCCATACTATAGCGGAAGAACTAGTAGCCAAACTCTGAAGAGAGAGTCATGGTTTTGTATAGAGAATTTCAAAAGGAAAAAGCCGTTTTCTCTCTAATTTTAAAGAACCCAAAATATGTATTAGGCTGCTGAGAAAATGTAAATTTTCTGCCCCTTAAGGATATGGATGAACTAGTGGCTTAAAACTTAAAAGGAGATAGTCAATACTCTAAAGGAAAAAAAATAGTTTTCTCTCTATTTTTTATTACTCAAAATATATATTAAGCTGCTAAGAAGATATTAACTTATACTCCATATTGATATGGAAAAACTAGAAGCCTAAACTTTGAAGGAGATAGTCATAGTTTTTTACATAAAAATTAAAAGCAATAAAGTAGTTTTCTCTCTAATTTTACAACACCCAAAATGTGTATGAGGCTGTTGAGAAGATGTAATTTTATGCTCTATAATGTTGTGGAACAACTAGTAGCCGAAACTTTGAAGGAGATAGTCAAGGTTTTGTACAAAAAATTTCAAATGGATAAAATAGTTTTTTCTCTCTAATATTACAATATCTAAAATGTGTATTAGGCTGCTGAGAAGATGTAAATTTTATACTCCATATATATGTGGAAAACTTGTAGCTAAAACTTTGAAATAGATAGTCATAGTTTTATACAGAAAATTTCATTGGATAAAATAGTTTTTTCTCGAATTTTATAGCACCAAAATGTGTATTATATTGTTGAGAAGATGTAAATTTTATGCTCCATATTGATGTAGAAGAACTAGTAGCTTAAACTTTGAAGGAGGTAATCATGGTTTTGTGTAGAAAATTTCGATGGGAAAAATATAGTTTCCCTCTATTTTTTCACTTGAAATATGTATTAGGGTACTGAGAAGATGGTAATTTTCATCGCCATGTTGATGTGGAAGAACTAGAAGTTGAAACTTGGAAGTAGATAATCATGGTTCTGTACAGAAAATTTCAAAAGGATAAAGTATTTTTTTTCTCTAATTTTACAGCACCCAAAATGTGTATTAGGCTGTAGAGAAGATGTAAATTTTATGCTCTATAATTTTGTGGAAGAACTAGTAGCCAAAACTTTGAAGGAGATAGTTAAGATTTTGTACAGAAAATTTCAGAGGGATAAAATAGTTTTTTCTCTCTAATTTTACAACACATAAAATGTGTATTAGGCTACTAAGAAGATATGAATTTTCTGCGCCATATTGACCCTGGAAAAATAGTAGCCGAAACATTGAAGAAGATAATCATGGTTTTGTGCTTAAAATCTCAAAGGAAAAAAATTGTTTTCCCTCTAATTTTACAACACTCAAAATGTGTATTAGGTTACTAAGAAGATGTAAATTTTATGCACCATATTGATGTGGAAGAACTAGTAGCTGAAACTTTGAAAAAGATAATGATGGTTTTGTGTTGAAAATTTCAAATAGAAAGAATAGCTTTCTATTTATATTTTAGCACCCAAAATATGTATTACGCTACTGAGAAGATGTAAAATTTCAGCTCCATATTGATGTGGAAGAACTAAAAGTTAAAACTTTGAAGGACGTAGTTATGGTTTTGCACATAAAATTTCATTGGGATAAAGTAGTTTTCTCTCTTATTTTATAGCACCCGAAATGTGTATTAGGCTACTGAGAAGATGTAAATTTTATGCTCCATATTCATGTGGATGAACTAGTAACCGAAACTTTGAAGGAGGTTTTGTACAAAAAATTTCAAAGGGATGAAGTAAATTTCTCTCGAATTTTATAGTACCCAAAATGTATATTACGCTACTGAGAAGATGTAAATTTTATGCTCCATATTCATGGGGATGAACTAGTAGCCAAAACTTTGAATGAGGTTTTGTACAGAAAATTTCAAAGGGATGAAGTAAATTTCTCTCTAATTTTATAGTACCCAAAATGTGTATTACGCTACTGAGAAGATGTAAATTTTTTGCTCCATATTGACGTCGAAGACTAGGAGTCGAAACTTTGAAGGAGATAGTCATGGTTTTGTGTAGAAAATTTATAAGGGAAAAAATAGTTTTCTCTCTAATTTATTACCACTCGAAATATATATTATGCTGCTGATAAGATGTAAATTTTCTGCTCCATATTGTAGTGTAAGAACTAGTAGCCGAAACTTTGAAGGAGATAGTCATGGTTTTGTATAGAAAATTTCAATAGGAAAAAGCCGTTTTCTCTCTAATTTTAAAGAACCCAAAATATGTATTAGAATGCTGAGAAAATGTAAATTTTCTGCCCTTTAATGATATGGAGGGACCAGTGGCTGAAACTTTGAAAGAGATAGTCACGATTTTATGTGGAAAATTTTAAAGGAAAAAAATAGTTTTCTCTATATTTTTTAGTATCTAAAATATGTATTAGGCTGCTGAGAAGATGTTAACTTAAAAAACTAGAAGCCAAAACTTTGAAAGAGATAGTCATAGTTTTTTACATAAAATTTCAAATGTGATAAAGTAGTTTTCTCTCTAATTTTACAACACCTAAAATTTGTATTAGGCTACTGAAAAGATGTAAATTTTATGCTCTATAATGTTGTGGAAGAACTAGTAGCCGAAATTTTGAAGTAGATAATCATGGTTTTGTGTAGAAAATTTCAAAGGGAAAAAATAGTTTTCCCTGTAATTTTACAGCACCCAAAATATTTATTAGGATGCTGAGAAGATGTAAATTTTGTGCTTCATATTGACGGAGAAGAACTAGTAGATGAAACTTTGAATGAGATAACCATGGTTTTGTGTAGAAAATTTCAAATGGAAAAAATAGCTTTTTCTATTTTTTTGCATCCAAAATATATATTAGGCTGCTCTGAAGATGTAAAGTTTCTACTCCAGTTTGATGTTGAAAAATTAGTAGCCGAAACTTTGAAGCAGATAGTCATTGTTTTGTATAGAAAATTTCAAAGGGATAAAGTAGTTTTCTCACTAATTTTACAGCGCCCAAAATGTGTATTAGGGTACTGAGAAGATATAAATTTTATGCTCCATAATGTTGTGGAAGAACAAGTATCCGAAACTTTGAAGAAGATAATTATAGTTTTGTGCATAAAATTTCAAAGGGAAAAATTAATTTTACCTCTAATTTTATGGCACCCAAAATGTGTAGTAGGATGCTCAGAAGATGTAAATTTTTTGCTCCATATATATGTGGAAAAACTTGTAGCTAAAACTTTGAAAGAGATAGTCATGGTTTTATACAGAAAATTTCATTGGGATAAAACAGTTTTCTCTCGAATTTTACAGCACCCAAAATATGTATTATGTTGCTGAGAATATGTAAATTTTATGCTCCATATTGATGTAGAAGAACTAGTAGCTGAAACTTTGAAGGAGGTAATCATGGTTTTGTGTAGAAAATTTCAATGGGAAAAATATAGTTTTCCCTCTATTTTTTTCACTTGAAATATGCATTAGGGTACTAAGAAGATGGTAATTTTCATCTCCATGTTGATGTGGAAGAACTAGATGCTGAAACTTGGAAGTAGATAGTCATGGTTCTGTACAGAAAATTTCAAAAAGATAAAGTAGTTTTTTTTCCTAATTTTACATCACCCAAAATATGTATTAGGCTGCAGAGAATATGTAAATTTTATGGTCTATAATGTTGTGGAAGAACTAGTAGCCGAAACTTTGAAGCAGATAGTCAATATTTTGTACAACAAATTTCAAAGGGATAAAATAGTTTTTTCTTTCTAATTTTACAACACCAAAAATGTGTATTAGGCTGCTGAGAAGATGTGAATTTTCTGCGCCATATTGACCCTAGAAGACTAGTAGCCGAAATATTGAAGAAGATAATCATGGTTTTGTGCTTAAAATCTCAATGGGAAAAATTAGTTTTCCCTCTAATTTTACAACACCCAAAATGTGTATTAAATTTCAAATAGAAAAAATAGTTTTCTCTTTATATTTTATCACCCAAAATATGTATTAGGCAACAAAGAAGATGTAAAATTTCAGCTCCATATTGATGTCGAAAAACTAGTAGCTGAAACTTTGAAGGAGTATGGTTTTTCATAGAAAATTTCATTGGGATAAAGTACTTTTCTCTCTTATTTTGTATCACCCGAAATGTGTATTAGACTGCTGAAAAGATGTAAATTTTCTACTCCATATTCATGTGGATGAACTAGTAGCCGAAACTTTGAAAGATATAGTCAAAGTTTTGTACAGAACATTTCAAAGGGATGAAGTAAATTTCTCTCTAATTTTACAACACCCAAAATGTGTATTACGCTGCTGAGAAGATGTAAATTTTCTGCTCCATATTGACATCGAAGACTAGGAGCCGAAACTAAGAAAGAGATAATTATGGTTTTCTGTAGAAAATTTGTAAGGGAAAAAATAGTTTTCTCTCTAATTTAACAGCACCCGAAATATATATTAGGCTGTTGAGAAGATGTAAATTTTTTACTCCATATTGTAGTGGAAGAACTTGTAGCCAAAACTTTGAAGGAGATAGTCATGGTTTTGTATAGAGAATTTCAAAAGGATAAAGCAGTTTTCTGTCTAATTTTATAGAACCCAAAATGTGTATAGGCTGCTGAGAAAATGTAAATTTTCTACCCCTTAATGATATGGAGGAACCAGTGGCTGAAACTTTGAAAGAGATAGTCACGATTTTATGTTGAAAATTTTAAAGGAAAAAAATAGTTTTCTCTCTATTTTTTAGTACCCAAAATATATATTAGGCTGCTAAGAAGATGTTAACTTTATACTCCATATTGATGTGGAAAAACTAGAAGCTAAAAATTTGAAGGAGATAGTCATAGTTTTATACATAAAATTTTAAATGTGATAAAGTAGTTTTCTCTCTAATTTTACAGCACCCAAAATATGTATTAGGCTACTGAGAAAGAACTAGTAGCCGAAACTTTGAAGGAGATTCTCAAGATTTTGTACAGAAAATTTCAAAGGGATAAAATAGTTTTTTCTCTCTAATTTTACGACACCCAAAATGTGTATTAGGCTGCTAAGAAGATGTAAATTTTCTGCACTATATTGACCCTGGAAGACTAGTAGCCGAAACATTGAAGAAGATGATCATGGTTTTATGCATAAAATCTCAAAGGGAAAAATTAGTTTTCCCTCTAATTTACAACACCCAAAATGTGTATTAGGCTGCTAAGAAAATGTAAATTTTATGCTCCATATTGATGTTGAAGAACTAATAGTTGAAACTTTGAAGAGATAATCATAGTTTTGTGAAGAAAATTTCAAATAGAAAAAAAGTTTTCTCTTTATATTTCAGCACCCAAAATATGTATTAGGCTATGAAGAAGATGTAAATTTCCAACTCCATATTGATGTCGAAGAACTAGTAGCTGAAACTTTGAAGGAGGTAGTTAAGGTTTTGTACAGAAAATTTCATTAGGATAAAGTAGTTTTCTTTCTTGTTTTGTGGCACCCGAAATGTGTATTAGGCTGCTGAGAAGATGTAAATTTTCTGCTCCATATTCATGTGGATGAACTAGTAGCTGAAACTTTGAAGGAGATAGTCATGGTTTTGTATAGAAAATTTCAAAAGGATGAAGTAAATTTCTCTTTAATTTTACAGCAACCAAAATGTGTATTACGCTGCTGAAAAGATGTAAATTTTCTGCTCCAAAATGATATGGAGGAACGAGTGTCTGAAACTTTGATAGAGATAGTCATGATTTTATGTTGAAAATTTTAAAGGAAAAAAATAGTTTTCTCTCTATTTTTTAGTGCCCAAAATATGTATTAGGCTGTTAAGAAGATGTTAACTTTATGGTCCATATTGATGTGAAAAACTAGAAGCCAAAACTTTGAAGGAGATAGTCATTGTTTTTTAGATAAAATTTCAAAAGATGTAAATTTTTGGTTGTTGAGAAGATGTAAATTTTATGCTGTATAATGTTGTGGAAGAACTAGTAGCCGAAACTTTGAAGGAGATAATTATGGCTTTTTGTAGAAAATTTCAAATGGAAAAAATAGTTTTCCCTATAATTTTACAGCACGCAAAATATTTATTAGGCTGTTGAGAAGATGTAAATTTTATGCTCTATATTGATATGGAGGAACTAGTTTCTGAAACTTTGAATTAGATAATCATAGTTTTGTGCAGAAAATTTCAAAGGGAAAAAATTATTTTATCTCTATTTTTTAGCCCCCAAAATATATATTAGGCTGATAAGAAGATGTAAATTTTCTACTCCACATTTATGTGGAAAAACTAGTAGCCGAAATTTTGAAGTAGATAGTACAGAAAATTTTAAAGGGAAAAAACCATTTTCTCTATAATTTTACAAAACCCAAAATATGTATTAGGCTACTGAAAAGATGTAAATTTTCTGCCCTTTATTGATGTGGAAGGACTAGTGGCTGATACTTCGAAAGAGATAGTCATGGTTTTTTGTAGAAAATTTCAAAGGGAAAAAATTATTTTCTCTCAAATTTAGAGAACCCAAAATGTGTGTTAGGCTGCTAAGAAGTTGAAAATTTTCTTCTCCATATTGATGTGGAATAACTAGTAGCCGAAACTTTGAAGGAGATAGTCATGGTTTTGTGCAGAAAATTTCGAAAGGAAGAAATAGTTTTCTCTCTAATTTTTCAGCAACCTAAATGAGTATTAGGCTACTGAGAAGATGTAAATTTTCTGCCCTTTATTGATGTGTAAGGACTAGTGGCTGATACTTTGAAAGAGATACTCATGGTTTTGTTCAGAAAATTTCAATGGGAAAAAATAGTTTTCTCTCTAATTTTACAAAACCCAAAATGTATATTAGGCTACTAAGAAGATGTAAAGTTTTTACTCCATATTGATGTGGAAGAACTAGTTGTCGAAACTTTGAAGGAGAGAGTCATGGTTTTGTGCAAAAAGTTTCAAAGGGAAAAAATAGTTCTCTCTAATTTTTCAGCACCAAAAATGTGTATTAGGCTGCTAAAAAGTTGCACATTTTTTGCCCCTCATTGATGTGGAAGAACTAATAGTTGATACTTCGAAAGAGATAGTCACGGTTTTGGGTAGAAATTTTCAATGGGAAAAAATAGTTTTTCTCTAATTTTTCAACACCCAAAATATGTATTAGGTTACTGAGAAGATGTAAATTTTCTGCTCCATATTGATGTGGAATAACTACTTGCTGAAACTTTGAAGGAGATAGTCATGGTTTTGTATAGAAAATTTTAAAATGGAAAAAACAATTGTTTCTCTAATTTTATTGCATCCAAAATATGTATTAGGCTGCTGAGAATATATTTTCTGCTCCATATTAACATGGAAGAACTTGTAGCTGAAAATTTGAAGTAGATAATCATGGTTTTGTGCAAAAAAATTTCAAAGGGAAAAAATAGTTTTCTCTCTAATGTTTCAACACCCAAAGTGTGTATTAAGCTACTGAGAAGATGTTAATTTTCTACCCTTATTTATGTGGAAGAACTAATGGCTGATACTTCATAAGAGATAGTCGTCGTTTTGTGCAGAAAATTTCATAGGGAAAAAAAAGTTCTCTCCAATTTTTCATCTTCTAAAATATGTATTAGGCTACTAAGAAGATGTAAATTTTTTGCTCTATGTTGATGTGGAAGAACTAGTAGTTGAAACTTTGAAGGAGATGATCATGGTTTTGTACAGAATGTTTCAAAGGAAAAAAATAGTTCTCTCTAATTTTTTAGGACCCCAAAATATGTATTAGGTTGTTGAGAAGATGTAAATTTTTTACCCTCTATTGATGTGAAAGAACTAGTGGTCAAAACTTTGAAGGAGATAGTCACGTTTTATGCAGAAAATTTTAATTGAAAAAATAGTATTCTCTCTAATTTTTCAGCACTCAAAATGCGTATTAAGCTGTTGTGAAGATGTTAATTTTCTTCCCCTTATTGATGTGGAATAACTAATAGCTGATACTGTAATACCCAAGCCTCATACTACTCACTTGGTCAATATGATTTATGCACTATATGTTACTTATATATTAATCTGCATTAACATCTACATGGTATCTTATGTAACATTCTTAATCGTTAGACCTCTAATGCTATCACTTGATTTAGAAGTTGAGATCCTATAACCTAATTAAGTAATTCTATACTTAGATAAGAAAAAGAATAGATTGGTCAATATGTTGGATATTCATAGGTTATATGTTATAATTTTGAAAGTGTTAGAGGTGTTACTAGTAAGCTTATATGATTCGATTGAATTAGATCTAGGTGTTTTAAAAGTATACATCCATGAATTAATATACTTAGGATACTGGACTTGATATAATGTCATTTAAGTGTCATATTACAGGGTTTATATGTGCATATGATTTTAGAAATGCAAACTAAATAATCATTTAAGAATCGGATGTCAATCGGTTTAGAGACCGAATGAACGATTAAGAAATTAGGGTAAAACTTTATTATCTGATCGTACGTCAATTAAAATAGGTTGTAAATAGATAAATAAATATTTAAAAACACTAGATTAGAGTTGTATAAGGTATGAATAATATCATATTTGAATCACCACTTGACACCTCAAGCTTTGCCAACTCAAGCTACCACCTCAAACTTTCTTCATTTCTATCCTTAAACCATGACCCAAAACCATTTTCTGAGTTATTTAACCTCCCAAAACTCCATATTAAAATTTAAAAGTTTCTCTCAAGTGATTCCAAGTAAAGTAAAAAGTGAAGGAAGCAAAGGAAAGTAAGGAGGAGCAAGTAGAAGCTTAAATTTGTGCATAGGTGAGCTGAACTCATGTTTTTGATTTAAGTTCTTGAATTGTTTGAGGGTTTATGATTTTTAAAGATTCTATTATTGTTTATAATCATGTTAGGATGTTATTTATGATCTTATAATTCACAAAAGAGGGATTTTTAGTTACAAAATCGCAATAGAAATCACTAAGGACAGAAACTATATACTTGCTGGTTTTTGTTTTTAAGGCTTTATATATGTATAATAACTTCATTAAAACCTATATATTTCACCATATATGTGTTTATATATGAGTTTAGGTGATGTATGTATGTTTGGAGGGGTTATAAATTGAAATATGTTTGATATTTAAAGAGACACTCAAAGCTGTTACGATAGAACTTACATTTTTTGTGCTGTGAGAAGTGGGCTGGTTTTGCTGAGGTAAATCAGTGATTTTAGGCAATTATAAAATATTATTACATTTATCTACATGTTATCTAAGTGTGGTAAATTTTTTGGAGTGATGGATATGTTTAGGGATGTCAAAATTATCATGCAATTAAATTGGACAGCAATAAAATATGAAAAAATAAATTTGTCCCATTTGATAACTTAGAATATTTCAACCTAGACATGTTGCTATTGAGTGTTAACAATTAGTTACAAGCTATTAGAGTTATAATGCTTCAATTATATGATGTTTACATATATCTAAGATGAGAAATTAAGGTATTTGAGTTGGAAGAGTTCCAAGCAAGAGACGACTGCAGACTCTACCACCGAAACTTAATATATTGCTGCATCAGATGTAGTAAAAGAAGCTATTGGAGAAACATTATCCAAGGGTTGAGTTTAGTTACATCCATTGTTGATCCAATTATAATTTACTGTGATAACAATGGAGCCACTGCGCAAGAAAAGGAGACAAGATCTCATCCAAGATCCAAGAACATAATGAGACGATATCACTTGATTAGAGAGATCATTGGTAAAGACAACATCATTGTGGATTGAGTTGCCTCAGTAGAAAATGTAGCAGACCAACTTACTAAATCCTTAGCACAGAAGATATTCAATAGACATCTTGAGAAGATGGGCCTTAGATACATGGGCAATTGGAGCTAGGGCAAGTGGGAGATTATTAGAGTAGGATGCCCAACGCCCCAATTAGATTGAGTGTATTATACTCTTTTTCTTTTATAAAAATAATCTTATTGGAAATCATCTATAGTTAAATAAACTGTATATTTCAACTATACATTATCTAAGGAAACACAGAAAAACTAGCCCAATTATCACAGCACAGAAACTGTAAGTTCTATCATGACAGTTTTTAGTATCTCTTTAAATATCAAACCATATTTCAATTTATAACCTCTACAAATTTACATACATCACCTAAAATATAAACACATATATGGTGAAATGTATAGGTTTTAATCAAGTTATTATACATATATAAAGCTTTTAAAATAAAAACCATCAAGTATACAGTTTCTGCCCCTAGTGATTTCTATTGTGATTTTGCAACTAAAAATCCTTCTTTTGTGAATTATAAGACCATAAATGACATCCTAACATGGTTATAAACAATAATAGAAGCTTTATAAATCATAAACCCTCAAATAAATCAAGAATTGAAATTAAAACATGAGTTAAGCTCACCTATGCACAATTTTTAGTTTCTACTTGCTCCTCTTTACTTCCCTTTGCTTCCTTCACTTTTTTCTTTACTTGGAATCACTTGGGAGCAACTTATAAAATTTAATATGGAGGTTTTAGAGGTGAAATATATAAGAAAATAGTTTTTGGTTGGGGTTCAATGATAGAAATGAAGAAAGCTTGAGGTGGTAGCTTGAGATGGCAAAGCTTGAGGTGGCAAGGCTTGAGGTTTCAAGTCGTGGTTCAAATATGATGTTACACACATCTTATACAAATGTAATATAGTGTTTCTCATTATTGATTTATCTATTTACAACCTATTTTAATTTTTGTACGATCGGATAATAAATTCTACTATAATTTCTTAACTGTTCATTCGATTTCTAAATCAATTAACATCCGATTCTTACATGATTATCTTGTTGGCATTTCTAAAATTATATGCACATATGAACCTTGTAATTTGACACTTAAATCACATTATATCATGTCCAATACCCCAAGTATGTTAATTTACAAATATATACTTTTGAAATAACTTGATCAAATCAAATTAAACCATATAAACTTACTAGTGACACATTTAACACTTCTAAAAATTATAATGTGTAACCTAGTAACATTCATCATATTGATACCTAATTTTCATCTTATCCCAATGTAGAATTGACCAATAGGTTAGAGGATTCAATAATCAATACTGTGTGAGAGCTTCAAAATTAAGTTTAATGATTAAGAACGCCGTATAAAATAAAATGAATTATATGATGTCAATATCAATGCAAATAGCACGCAATTAACATGTAATGCATGAATCATATTTGACCAAGTGAGTAGTGAGAGGTTCGAGTATCACATGCTCCCCTCCTTATAAAAATTTCCTCCCTGAAATTTCACTTACTGAAAAAGTTCAGGATACTTAGTTCTCATTTCATCTTCCCTTTCCCAAGTGGCCTCTTCTACCGATTAGTTTTCCATAACACTTTAACTAATAAAATCTATTTATTTCTCAGTTGTTTCACTTGTCATAATAAAATTTGTACAGGCTTTTCTTTGTAGCTCAAATTTGCCTTTAATTCCACTAGTTCATTCTTCAGAATGTGAGAGGGATTAGCAATATATTTTCTCAACATAGACACATGAAATATATTGTATATTTTGGAAATAGATGCTGGCAAATCCAGTCTGTAAGCAACATCACCAATTCTTTCAATCACAGAGAATGGGTCAATATATATGGGACTCAATTTTCCTTTCTTCCCAAACCGCATGATGCCTTTCATTGGTGCTACTTTCAAAAATACCTGATCTCCTATCGCAAACTCCAGCACCCTTCTTCGTCGAACTGCATAACATTTTTGCCTATTTTGGGCAGTTTGCATTCTTTGTCGAATCTGTAACACGACTTCTATTATCTCTTGAATCATATCTGGGCCTAAAAGTTTCTTCTCACCAACTTTATCCCAGTATATCAAAGACCTACACTTTTTTTCATACAATACTTCATAGGGAGCCATTCCAATGCTAGTCTGATAACTGTTGTTGTATGTAAACTCCACCAAAGTTAGAAATTTACTCCACTGACCTTGGAAGTCTAATACACAGGCTCTGAGTATATCCTTTAATGCCTGTATTGGTCGTTCAGATTGCCTATCCATTTGAGGATGATATACGGTACTGAATGATAACTGTGCTCCCAAAGTTTTGTGTAAACTCCTCCAAAAAGCAAACAAAAATCTAAAATCTCTATGAGAAACTATAAACAATGACATACCATGAAGTCTGATAATCTCCTGAACGTATAATTGGGCATAGCGATCTATAGAATATGTAGAACATATGGGAAAGAAATGAGCAAACTTGGTCAACCTGTCAACGATAACCCAAATAGTATCATGACCCTTAGTAGTCTTTGGCCAACTAGTTATGGAATCCATGGTGATCCTTTCCCATTTCCATTATGGAATGAGTAGAGGTTGTGAAGTGTAACACCCCCCAACACTAAATATAGATATTGGTATAGCAATAATTTTGACAAGGTAGCACATGTGTGTATATATATATTTACTTTTGTCAAATGTAGCACTTTGAGAAATAGTGTTTTCACACATATAACCTTTTATATAGAAAAATCACCATTTATATAAAAACATAACATCCATCACAGTCACGCTATTCTCAAGCTGATTTACTATCAAATTTCAAGAGTTATATAGGACTCGACATCCCAAAGTTATAATATGAGAGACTTAAAAATAAAAATAATAGCATTTACTTTCGAAAGAAGTAAGGACATTTTGTATCTTGTAGCCCTTTATATATAGTCAGTAATTTACATAATAATAATGAATGTAAAAATTAAAATATGCCCACAACACAACCCAACAGGTCGTCACCATTTACATATACTTTTTTTTGGCAAACCAAATATTAAAAATATATTCCATAATAGTTCATCGAGTATCCAATATCTGTACATTTTTTTGAGATCACAAACATCATTCATACCACTAAATAAAATAAATAAAAAGTACATGATCATCACCTAAAACTTAGTCTTGTAATTTCTTATCCCTCATTGTCACATCTATCTCTCATTAAGAGATTATTATCACTTATCACAAAAATCTATTTAAGTGTCTTTTATGCCTTTAATCTTAATCCTAACCTTTCATCGACCTTATTTTGAGCATTTGAAATTGGATCAAACAAAATTAGTCGTACCAAAATATTAATAAATAGATAATTCACCACTTACTCTAATTCATCCTCTATACAACCCTCAACTCCCATAATAGTTTATGATGTAAAGTTTGTTTCAATATTAGTTTATTGAGATATTTCATTCCAATGACATTTGTAGTTATATGGATCATATAATATATTCAGTTACTAATAATATATATCCTTTCTTCAGGTTCGACTCCTTTTAAGTATATAGATATTTCAGGTACTTCGGTTTTGTAATGTCACATGTAGTATTACATAAATAATCTAATTAACTTAAAGAGTGTCGAGTAACTTTTCTATATTACATCAAACACATACCAAAACACAATGAGATAAACCACTATACATAATAAATAACTTATATCTAAAGTTGAAGTCACTATTGAAACTCAATTCAATTCTCTTTAAGTAATTAGAAATTTCTTCCCACTTAGCGAACCATTCAAATTTCATATACCTGTATGTATGATGAAATAAAGCAGTAACAATAAGGAGAAATTTTTGATTGAATACCCAATAATATCACTAACCCATAAAACATTTCTTATTTCTATCACATTTATTGGTCTTATCTGTTTCAGTACAATCTCAAAGTTTTGAATAGATACAAGGACACCTTCTTAAGAAAATTACTAGTACCAAAATAAATATTTTATTACATAACCGAAAGATTGCATTTACTAAATTACACAAATAATTTCTACTTCCTTAAAGTTTCCAAGATTATATTGAAAGGTCAATCATATTTCTCCTCATTGTACATTAAGATATCATCAATGAATATCGCCCTAAACATACCCATATAGAATTATCAAACGCATTATTCATCATGTATATCAAAATAATTAGGGCATTAGTCAACCCAATGGCACAACAAGAAATTCATAATTAATTTAAACTTAAAATCATTTCTCAAGATCACAATAGCTTATCTTAATTTATCAAATAAACCTTAATATGAAAATTTATACTTATTACAAATTATTACTCAATTCAGTTGCAATAAAAAAAATACATAAACTCAAGATTTATCTTTCTTGTAGGTGAATATGAAGTGGAGCTTGTTTAGGAGAATTACTAAACCTTAATGCCTTGCCCAACATTATAACAATATCACTTAAGGTTATCGAATTCCAATAGGTGTATATGATAAACTAAAAGAGAGATTGGATTTGTTCTTACAACTATATCCAAGATAAAATCAATTGATTAGTCATAGCATGCCCGAAAACTTCTTTTCAACATGTATCAAGAGATTTGAGATCACACAAATGGATTTTTAGTAAACTTGATCATTTATAAAAATTCTAACACAACCCAAAGATCGATAATAATTCTTTCTTACAACTCTCTTTCATGGTAACTGTATAAAATTATAATTTGACAATCTTCTTTATTTTCTACAAATAGTAAACATTTTCCTGCTATGGCCTTCATAAAATTTCTAAATTTTTATCAGCTAGAAAATAAAAGTCTTAATAATTCTAAAATAATCCACCATGCATAATTCTCAATAAATCAATCAACACAAAAGGGTTATACCATAATCCTAACAATTATAACAAAATTAACCTAAAGCTCTTAAAATCTAATTAGTTGATCTTGAACCTCCAGAAGTAATTAAAACATTGTAATTGACCTCATATATATATATCAAATACCCTATCCAGTCTTATTACATACGTAGTAGATAATAGAGAATATGTAGATCTAAAGATAGAATACCAACCAGAAATTTTGTACCTGTTACTACTGATGAGTCAGCCTCAATATTATTTTATACAAAATTTTAAAACACATGGCCAATATTATTCATGAAATACAATATAAATTATACAACAAATAAAACTTATTAGCATGGTTGAGCTCCACTAGTTTCAAAGGTCATGTATATGGACAGTCTACAGAATCAAAAACTTAGCTCTGATACCACTTTGTAACACCCCCCAACACTAACTATAGATATTGGTATAACAATAATTTTAACAAGGTAGCATATGTGTGTGCATGTGTGTATATATATATTTACTTTTGTCAAATATCGCACTTTGAGAAACAGTATTTTCACACATATAACCCTTTATATAGAAAAATCATCATTTATATAAAAACACAACACCCATCATAGTCATGCTATTCTCAAGCTGATTTACTATCAAATTTCAAGAGTTATATAGGATACGACATTCCAAAATCATAATACAAGAGACTCAAAAATAAAAATAATAGCCTTTACTTTCGGAAGAAGTAAGGACATTTTGCATCTTGTAGCTCTTTATATATAGTCAGCAATTTACATAATAATAATGAATGTAAAAATTAGAATATGCCCGCAGCACAACCTAACAGGTCGTTATCCATGTACACTGATCCTCAAAACCTGTAGGAACCCCAACGACTTGCCCAGTAAGTCTATGGTATCAAGTATCACCATACTCACCTACAATGCATAAACTATATGAGCTAATGCTAAGCAAATAAATATTATGCATGTTAAAGAATAATCCACAATATCAAGTCATACATCTCAAAATGCTATGCCCACAATGTAATTCCATGCATCAAAATATTTCTCTAAAAATCATTTCTTTCTTGAGCCCTTGACCAATGCTACTATCCCATGCACCAGAAAAGAGCTTTGCACACCGCTATAATCCAATGGCCAATAATGATATCAGCATGTAAATCCATGCATACTCACACACCTGCAAATTCATATACGCGAGCCTGTAAATCCATGCATGCTTCGGTGTACTAGTAGTGGTCAGTAACACATTTTTCTTACTTAGAATCATGTCGTGCAATGCAAAATTTATCATAATGTTTATATATGAAGCATGCACGTGCCAATGCCCATGTATGTAAGCTCAATAGACATGAATGATAGTAATGCGTGCCCTCTGCTATGCACATATGATCTATGGTATTACATATAAATCATACATTTACTATGTCTATGCATTGTAGTTGCAAATGAATCTTTACTTACCTTTGATCGGTTGTGTGTTACTTCTAGTTTTCTTAAGTATTCCTCCCCAACCCTAGATGTGAAACAATCTATAAAAATACAAGATATTAATCACCATCCTCAAGTAACAAGTTCATTATACTTAATGTAGTATAAAGATCTTGATTCTCAATTTAACTAAACAACCTTACCATTTAGAAACTATAACCGAATACAACATTCTATGTACCTTTGTTCCACATCTTAAATGTATACTAACCTCACTTAATTGATGTATTATAACTCTTACAACATTTCCCTAAATGTTAGGGATCAAATGCACCATATCTATGTTGGAACATGTTACTGAACAAAATGGGACAGATTCACAGCTTCACATTTTCTTACTGCCACATTAATTTACATGATGATTTTGACACCCATAGGCATATTCATTCACTCCACAATTTTTATCAAACTAAGATAACATAAAAAAAAATGTAACAATTTCATAGAATGGCTAAAACTCACAAATATAGCTTCCCAAGTTCAGCTCCTTTCACAGCATACTGAAACAATTTTTTTCTATTGTGATAGTTTTACGCACTTCATGACATTAATAGTTTTGGCACCCTTAAGTATATTCAATCACTCCCAAATTTTGACCACACTTATATAACATATAAAAAGAGACAACCAGGTCATATCCTTGCTAAAAATAATGAATTTAATACTGTAAAACTAGTCCCCTTCACATAGGACAGAATTTGAAATTCGAAGGTGACAGTTTTGAGCATCTCTTCAATATCATGCGCTATTTTAATTTCCAAAAAACATAGGTCTAGATCCCCTAATTCAGTCCCCTTCACAACATACCAGAATATATATTTGTGTGTTTCTTCAATATCATGCCCTATTTCAGTTTCTAACAAATGAAAATTTATTCTAATACTCTTAACTCATATATAAACATGTATATGATGATACTTATAGGTTGTGTTCAACATACCAAACACTTTTGGAGCCTAAAACACAATAATACAACAAGGGGATAGTTTATAGCACCAGTATTTTCTATCAAGTATTTGCAACCAAAAACCCTTTCTTTGTGCACCAACGCCTATCTAATAACATACTAACACATTTACAAATAATATTCAAAACTTAATTATCCAATAAACCTAAAAATAAATCTGAAAGTCATGCCAAACTCGTAGGTTAAGCTCACCTTATACAGTTTTCTACTTGAACTTGGTTATTTCTCCTTCCCTTTGGTTGTTTTGCCTCTTTTTTTGGTTAGAATCAGTTAGGACCAATTTAGAGAGCTTTTGCTATATATTTGGAAGCTAAAATGGTGAAAAATAAGGTTTAAGTCGTGGCTGTTACTTAAGAGTGAAGAATAGGTTGAGGTGCTAGCTTGAAAAGTCTAAGCATGAGGTGGTATAAGTTTGAGGTGGCATAAACTTGAGGTGGCATGTAGTGGTAAAATATGATTTCCTACCTTATCTTGAAGCTCTAATCTTGTGTGTCTCACCTATTTTTATTTGGTTGCAACCTATCTTAGTCACCATTCATTCCCATAGGTAATTCTTATGTCCGTTCATTCGATCTACAAATTGATTGACATTTAATTCTTAAATGGTTGTCTAGTTTGCATTTCTAAAATCATATGCACATATGGACCTTGTATTATGACACTTAAATCACATTATATCATATCCAGTATCCCAAGTATGTTAATCCATAAATGTATACTTTTAAAATACCTCGATCTAATTAAACCGAATCATATAAACCTACTAGTAACACCTTTAATACTTCCAAAATTATATCCAATATATCGACCAATCTATTCTTATTCTTATTTAAATATAAAATTTTTTAATTAGGTTATAACATCTCAACCCCTAATATTATGTGATAGCATTAGAGGTCTAACAATTAAGAATGGTATGTAAGATGCCATGTAAATGTTAATACAAATTATCATACATGTAATGCATGAATCATATTGGCCAAGTGAGTTGTAAGAGGTTCGGGTATCACATAAAGTCCCTACGGGTCTTTGATGTTCGGCCTTTACCTACTGACATGTTTGACATTGCTCCACATGTTGGGCGATGTCCTTTTTCATACCCGGCCACCAATAATGCATGTTTAAGTGTCTATACATATTGGTAGCCCCTGGATATACTGAATAAGGGGTTGAATGTGCCTCTTTTAAAATATCTTCCCGAATGTTATCAATATTTGGTACACAAAATCGCCCTCTAAATTATAAAATATCATTTTGAGTCATCTAAAATTTAGGAGACTTCCCTGCACCACCATCATTTCTCATCTTGACGAGATATTCATCATCTTGTTGCCCCTGTTTGATCTTATCAATTAGCGTAGGCTGAAGCGTCAAGGCTGCCAACTTTGTTTCTATTACTCCTGTTTGTAAAATCTCTATATTCATTTTCTGCAACTCATTCAATTTTGATTTCTAAATTAAAGCCATAGCTATTATACTTTGTGTGGATTTTCGGCTCAACGCATCAGCTACAATATTTGGCTTTACGGGGGTGGTAATTGATCACACAATCATAATCTCTTACCAATTCCAGCCATCTCTGTTGCTGCATATTCAACTCTTTCTGCGTGAAGAAGTATTTGAGGCTCTTGTGATCCGTATAGATCTTGCACCATTCACCATATAGATAGTGTCTCCATATTTTAAGTGCAAATACTACAGCAGCAAGTTCCAAGTCGTGCGTGGGGTAATTCCGTACTCTTTAAGTTGCCTGGATGTATACACAATTACTTTACCATTCTACATCAATACATATCCTAATCCATTCTTTGACACGTTACTGTAAATTATGAATCCTCCAGTACCTGATGGAATTGGGAGAATAGGTGGTAAAGTCAACCTTTTTTTCAGTTCCTGGAAACTTCACTCACACATATCCATCCATCTAAACGTCACCCATTTTCTAGTTAATTGTGTCTATGGCATAGCAATCTTGGAGAATCCTTCCACGAATCTCTAGTAATATTAGCTAAACCTAGAAAACTACGCACCTCTAAAGGATTAGTAGGTTGCGTCCAGTTGTTGATAGCATGTCCCACGAATACCATGCGATCTAACCAGAACTCGCATTTCTTGAATTAGGCGTATAACTGCTTTACTTTCAGGACCTCCAGTGCTTGTCTCAAATGTGCGGCATGCTCTTTTTTAGTTCTGGAGTAAACTAGAATGTCATCGATGAACACGATAATGAATTTATCCAGAAACTCCTTAAACACTCTGTTCATCAGATCTATGAATATTGCTGGAGTGTTAGTCAATTCGAACGGCATCATAAAAAATTTATAGTGCCTTTATCTTGTACTAAATGTCATCTTGGGGATATCTTTTTTCTTTATTTTCAATTAATGGTACCTAGAGCGTAAGTTAATCTTTGAAAATATTATGGCACCCTAAAGCTGGTCTAATAAATCATCAATTTTAGGTAATGGATTCTTATTCTTAATCATGACCCTATTCAACTCTCAATAATCAATGCACAATCTCATTGTGCCATCATTCTTACATACAAACAGAATCGACACTCTCTAAGGTGAAAAGCTCGGTCTGATGAATCCCTTGTCCAACAACTCCTGCAATTGTACTTTCAATTCTTTCAACTCTAAGGGAGCCATTCTATAGGGAGTTTTAGAAATTGGAGAGGTTCCTGGTTATATGTCAATAACAAACTCTATTTTACGATCTGGTGGCAATCCGAAAGATCATCTGGGAATACTTTAGTATATTCCTGCACCACTAGTATTTCACTAAGAGTTGGTGGGTGTTGTTTTTCAATGCTCATGACACTCACCAAGTATCCTTCACAACCAGCATCGAGTAATCGTTACGCCTTCACTACTAAAATCACAGGGAATCTGAAATTCTTCACAATGTTGGCAAATATGAAAGTCTCTTTCCTAGTTGAAATGTCATTGTCGTTTTCTTACATTCGATAGTAGCCCCGTACTTTGATAGCCAATCCATGCCCAAAATGACATCATAATCATTCATATCCAGCACAATCAGATCAGCGTATAATTCTCTACCTTCAATAGGTATAGCACAAGCTCTCAAATTCCAATTGGTTAGTCTAGCATCTTCAGAGAGGACTATTACACTATAATTGATTTTTGCTACATATGGTATTCTACCCAACCTCTTCACATACTCAGTGGATACAAAAGAAAGTGTGGCTCCAGAATCAAATAACACAAGTGTTGGAACACTAGAAATATAAAGTTTATCTATCACCACTGATGAATTTGCCTCTGCATCCGCCCTGGTCATGGTGAACACCTTGGCTGGTACATTCCTTTGGCTGGTGTGATTTTGCTTACTTGGGAAAAAACTTAGCAATATGTGCTAGCATTCCGCATTGAAAGCACGTCCTGGTATCTATAGAGCAACCTTTAGTATGTCGATTGCAGCCTTTAGTATGCCGATTGCCACATTTCTGACATACAACTTCTAGTATCGGTGTTTTTCCTCATTCGACCTGTGGCCTCTTACTTTGACCTTCTTGTTGTTGGCCTCGTTCTCCTTGAAATTTAAATCTCGACCTTTGTATTTGGACTAGCCTATGCATTTGGACCAACCTTTTTTGCCCCATAGTCTATCTTTATCCCTGTTGTCTGAACTGCTGTCGAGCCTCCTGTGTATGAGCGATTCTCAATTCAGCCTCTTCTGCCACCAACACCCTCTCAGCCACCTGTGAAAATGTCACCCCTTGAGTACTTGCCCTATTCACATCCCAGTACAACTCCGAGCTCAAACCCTCCAGAAATCTCTCTACTTTCAGTGCTGTAGTGTTGACCATGTGCGTAGCAAACCTAGACAACTGTTTAAATCTATGAATATATTTCCCAACAATCATCGCTCCTTGTCGTAGTTGTATAAAATTGTTTATATCATGCGAACTGGGGCTATGAAATATTTATTTTAGAATGACTATTTGAATATGTTCCAGCTCATGGTAGTAATGTCCTTTATGATACTGATCATGTCCGACCAATGGCTTGTACTACCACGAAGCATGAAAGTGGCACATATTACCCTATCCTCTTCTGGCACCCTACTGTACTGGAACATATTTTCTAGGGTCCTCAACAAGTCCTCTCCAGTGGTAGGATCAATAGTATCCTCAAATATCTGGGGATCCAGCCTCCTAAATCATTCTCCCACCATATATATATATACTTCTCCTGCTGTTGGTTTACCTCCACTCGCAACTGCTCACCATCATCCCTCTATCGAATCAATTATTGAATCTGTTTGGACTGTTATTCAATTAACTCTATTAATCGGTTAATCATGGTATTTTGATCATTACCTAGGTTGGGTGTCTCATATCTCTATGCTCTGGCACCACCACTGCTCTTACCACAAGTTCTCATCATTTTGCAGCACTATTTTATACAAGTTTGATAACATATGGCCAATATAATTAATAAAATATGTAATGCATTATATGATAATGTAAAACTTACTAGCGTGGCTGTGCTCTGCAAGTTTTGAGTTGTGTACATGGATAGTCTACAAGACCTCAAATTGGGCTCTGATACCACTATGTAATACCCACTACTCAACAACTATATATAAAGGTTAATTTGATTGATAGAACCTGTAGGTACGTGCGATAATTTTTTTTGTAACACTTTAAGAAAAGATAAATCACTTTTTACATGCACAATCTTGTTTAAAATACTTCCTCATATATGTTTTGTATATAGCAGGATCAATGTTTGTATAAAAGCACAACGACCACAATGTTTACATACTTATTTACAGTAAAATTTTAAAAATGAAATATAGTGTCAAGTCTTAAAATATAATATAACAGACTCGGGATATAACAAACCAACAAAATAGTCCAACAGGTCGTTATCCATGTACATATTCCCTTAGACACCTGCAGAAGCTCCAACAACCGCCTAGCCAGCACAAGATGCTTCAAGTATTGTCGTGCACACCTACAATGCATAAACTATATGAGCTAATGCTCAACAAGTAAACATTATGCATGTTAAAGAATAATCCACAATATTAAGTCATGCATCTCAAAATGCTATGCCCACAATGCAATTCCATGCATTAAAATATTTCTCTCAAAATTATTTTTTTCTTAGGCCTCTGACCAATGCTACTATCTCATGTACCGAAAAAGAGCTCTGCACACTACCATAATCCAATGGCTAATAATGGTATAAGCATGAAAATACATCCACACTCATAAGCATGCAAATCCATGCACACGAATCTGCAAATCCATGCATACTTCAGTGCACTAGTAGTGGTTAGCAAAATATTTTCTTTACTTAGAATCATGCCGTACAATGAAAGATTTATCACAATGCTCATATATAATGAATGATAGTAATGTGTTCCCTCTGCTATACATATATTACATATAAATCACACATTTACTATATCTATTTATTGTAGTTGCAAATAAATGTTTACTTACCTTTCACTTGGTTGGTGGTTTAGTCTACATTTATTTAGTATTCCTCTCCAACCTTAGATGTAAAATAGCTTGTAATATTACCTAACATCAAGAACCATTCCTAATTTGACAAGTTGAAAATACAAAATCTTATACTAATACCTTAAACACAAAGCTATCTAGATAACAATCAAGCTTTCACAAACTAGAGCCCAATAAGTCTCTCAAATATCTTAATTTCTCATATTAGATACATGTAAACACCATGTAATTGAAGTTTCATCACTCTAATAGCATGTACCTAATTGTTAGAATTCAATAGCAACATGTTTAGGTTGAAAATGTTAAATTATCAAATGGGACAGATTCACATTTTCATATTTTCCTGTTGTCCAATTTAATTGCATGCTAACTTTGACATCCTTAAGCATATCAAATCACTCCTAAATTTTTACCACACTTAGACAACATGTAGAGAAATGTAACCATAGTTTATAATTGCCCAATTTTCACAGCATAGAAATTGTAAGTTCTATCATGTAGTTTTGAGTGTCTCTTTAAATATCAAACCATATTTCAATCTATAACCTCTCCAAATTTACATATATCACCTAAACTCATATATAGACACATATATGGTGAAATATATAGGTTTTTAGCAAGTTATTATACATAGATAATTCTTTAAAAATAAAAACCACCAAGTATACAGTTTATGTCCCTATTGATTTCTATTATGATTTTGCAACTAAAAATCCTTCCTTTGTGAATTATAAGACCATAAATAACATTCTCACATGGTTGTAAACAATAATAGAAGCTTTATAATTCATAAAATCTCAAATAAATCAAGAATTGAAATTAAAACATGAGTTAAGCTCACCTATGCACAATTTTCAGTTTCTACTTGCTCCTCTTTACTTCTCTTTGCTTCTTTTACTTTTGTCTTTACATGGAATAAGGAGAAACTTCTAAAATTTAATATGGAGGTTTTGGAGGTGAAATAGCTAAGAAAATAATTTTTGGTCATGGTTCAAGGATAGAAATGAAGAAAGGTTGAGGTGGTAGCTTAAGATGGCAAAGCTTGAGTTGGCAAGGCTTGAAGTGTCAAGTGGTGGTTCAAATATGATGTTACACACATCATACACAGCTATAATATCATGTTTCTCATTATTGATTTATCTATTTATAACCTATTTTAATTTCCGTACGATCAGATAATAAATTATACCCTAATTTCTTAACCGTTCATTCAATTTCTAAACCAATTGACATCCAATTCTTAAATGATTGTGTTGTTGGCATTTATAAAATTATATGTACATATGAACCTTGTAATTTGACACTTAAATCACATTATATCATGTCCAATATCCCAAGTATGTTAATTTACAAATATATACTTTTGAAATAACTCGATCAAATCAAATTAAACTGTGTAAACTTACTAGTGACACCTTTAACACTTCTAAGAATTATAACGTGTAACCTAGTAACATTCATCATATTGATACCTAATTTTCTTCTAATCCTAATATGGAATTGACCAATTAGGTTAGGGGATTCGATAATCAATATCGTGCGAAAGTTTCAAAATTAAGTTTAATGATTAAGAATATCATATAAAATAAAATGAATTATATGATGTCAATATCAATGCAAATAACATGCAATTAACATATAATGCATGAATTATATTTGGCCAGGTAAGTAGTGAGAGGTTCGCGTATCACATAAAGTGACTTCATATAAAATATGGAAAGGTAAGAAAGCCAATCGCAATCACTTTTATGCATTTGGCAGTACATGTTACATACTCAATGATCGAGAATACTTGGGGAAGTTTGATTCCAAAAGTGTGAATGAATCTTTATTAATTATTCAACAAACAATCGATTATATAGAGTGTATAACATAAGAACACGTACTGTTATTGAATCCTTCAATGTTATAATTATTAATATAACCTTGCAAGAAATTCACATGAAGAGCATATCATCAGTCTTTGTGAAGAAACAGAAACTGATCAAGAAGAAATAATCAAAACTAATGTTGGAATACCAGATATTACAACATCAGAAACAACATCTGCAGATGTTGCTCCGAATGCTGCAATATTCTCATAATCTAAGAAAGAAACTGAAAGTTTTGATATTTTTGAAAAAGTTAAAAAGGAGCCATCAAGCAGAATTCAGAAAAATTATTCTGTTGATCAGGTAATTGGAGGTATGTTAGAAGAATGAGAACACGAGATAAGAAGAAGGTAAACTATAAAGATATGGTAAGATTTGTCTGTTAAACTTCTCTTTTTGAACCAAAGAATGTGAAAGAGGCTTTAGTAGATGAGTTTTGGATTAATGCCATGCAACTAGAACTTGAACAATTTTCTAGAAATAATGTTTAGACATTAGTTCCTAGGCCAAAATGTGTTAATGTTATTGGTACCAAATGGATATGTCAAAATAAAACTGATGAATTTGGTAACATAACTCGAAACAAAGTTAGACTAGTGGCTCAAAGGTACACTCGGGTGGAGAGGTTAGATTTTTGATGAAACCTTTGCCCCTATTGCTAGACTTGAGTCTATTAGACTTCTTTTGGTCATTGCATGTCATATTAATTTCAAACATCAACAAATAGATATCAAAAGTACTTTCCTAAATGATTTCTTAGTGAAGAAGTTTGTGTTGAACAACCCAAGGGATGAAGATCCTCATTATCTCAACCATGTTTACAAATTAATTAGGCTTTGTATGGTTTAAAACAAGCTCCGAGAGCTTGGTATGAAAGATTGACAAACTTTTTGATTGAAAAGGGGTATAAAAGATGAGGAGTGGATAATACATTGTTCATTAATAGATTTAAGCATGGTCTCACCATTGCACAAATCTATGTTGATGACATAGTATTTGGTTTTACCTCTCAACAAAAATTGAATGAGTTTGTTGATTTGATGTCTAAAGAATTTGAGATGAGCATGGTAGGGGAACTTAACTACTTTCTAGGTCTTCAAGTAAAACAACTTGAGAATGAAATTTTTATTTCTCAAAGTAAATATGCTAGAAATCATGTAAAGAGATTTAGGTTGGAAAACACAAAATACATGAAAACTCCAATGGGAACAAATCAAAAATTGTCCAAGGATGATAGTGGAATGAATGTTGATCCTAACCTCTATAGGAGAATGATTGGAAGTCTCTTGTACTTAACTATCAGTAGGCCAGACATAACCTTTAGTGTTTGCGTGTGTGCTAAATATCAATCAAATCCTAAGGAATCTCTGTTAAAAGCTATTAAGAGAATCATTAGATATGTAAGTGGGACTACTGACTTAGGAATTTGGTATTCTAATGACAGAAATGATAATTTGGTTGGTTATAGTGATATAGATTAGGCAGGCGATGTTGAAGATAGAAAAAACATAACTGGAGTCTACTTTTATTTTGGTAATAATTTAATTTCATGGTATGGCAAAAAACAGAATTATGTTTCTCTCCACTGCAGAATCTAAATATATAGCTGTTGGTAGTTGTTGTTCTCAGTTACTATGAATGAAACAAATGTTGGAAGATTATGGGATAAAGAAAAAAAGTTTGATTGTCTATTATGATAATTCTAGTGCTATAGATATCTCTAAGAATCCTATCCAACAATCAAGAACAAAACACATAGATATCTAGCACCATTTTATAAAGGATTTAGTTGAGAGAAAGGTTGTAACCATTTATTATGTCACAACTAAGAATCAATTAGCTAATATTTTCACCAAAGCTCTTAACTCTCAACGATTTGATGCATTGAAACAGTCTCTTGGAGTCTGCATGCTATAAGAAGTGTCATCTACAGTGTTGCAACACCTCATACATGATGTGATGAATAGAAATATTGCAACACTTAGATACAACATTTTCATGCATCAGTTAAAATAGGACTTCATGCATTTTTATTTTTGTCTCTTAGCCATTCTGCATTTAGAATCCTCTACATTACTGGCACAAACTGTTTAAAATTCAATGAACTATCTTTGATTATCACTGAAAAGCAGATGTGCACTAGAATCATGAAAATGATTAGAGGACTTTGATAGAAAAAGCTACCTATCCATGGAAGTAGAGCTAGTCATATTTGGCTAAATTATACATTTTCTTGAATATGTTAAAAGAAAAAAAATATGTGAAAAAGGCTACCTCTTGTAATAGAATGAAAGCTACTGACTGGCTAAATTCATAATATTTTTATTTCACAAAAATATTCTAAAAATTTGTGATTAAGATTCACAGCTCATGGAGTCTACTCACTGGTGTGGTTTGAGATGTTATAACATTGAGCAAAAACATATATTGGTCAAACTTCTCATTCTATATATTTTGTGTGATTTTATAATCTTTGATTTGAATAAACACATCATATATATATGCATATTTTTAGGAACATTCCATATTTGAGATAGGTAGTGATTGATGGTTAATTTGATTTGATTTTATAATAAAATCTTGGATAGTGATCAATCTCCCAACTAGCTCCTTTATTCTAGGAGAGTGATATCTGTGATGTAAAAACTGAATGGAAAAATAGATCTTTTTTATATTTATCTTTGGAATTAATATCTTTTTGATATTTATCACAACATTTGGGCAGGAATTAGGGTTTTTGATCTCATGAATTATAAATGCCATAACATCGTCACTTTTACTCTTTTTTACCCTTACTCACTTTCTCTTTCTATCGTATTTTCCAAATTGCTATACTACTATTCTTTTTTGCCCAAAGTATGTATTGCAGAACAATGGTGAGAACAAGAAGTGAGACACTGGAAGATATGGTGAAGCAAATTCAACAAGAAAGAAGAAGAGAGGAATACCCATGTCCTATACCTCTATATGTTCTTCCTCCGAGACCAGACTCACCACCACTGCTCCCCTGGCTTGCTCATAAAATTGTGACTATCTCTTTCAAAGTATCAGCCACTGATTTCTCCATATAATTAAGGGGAAGAAAATTTACATTTTCTCAGCAGCCTAATACACATTTTGGGTTCTATAAAATTAGAGAGAAAACTGCTTTATCCTTTTGAAATTTTCTGTAGAAAACCATGACTATTTCCTTCAAAGTTTTGACAATTAGTTCTTCCACTACAGTATGGAGCAGAAAAATTACATCTTTACAATAGCCTAATACATATTTTGTGTGTTGTAAAATTAAAGAGAAAACTACTTTATCCCAATGAATTTTTCTGTACAAAACCATGACTATCTCCCTCTAAGTTTCGAGTACCAGTTCTTCTACTATAGTATGGAGCATAAAATTTACATCTTCTCAACAGCCTAATACACATTTTGGGTGTTGTAAAATTAGAGAGAAAACCAGTTTATCCCAATGAAATTTTCTGTATAAAACCATGACTATCTCCTTCACAGTTTCGGCTACTAGTTCTTCCACATCAATATGGAGATGAAAATTTAAATCTTCTCAGTAGCCTAATATATATTCCGGGTAAAAAGAAATTAGTGAGAAAACTATATTTTCCCTTTGAAATTTCTGCACAAAACTATGATTATTTTGTTTTAAATTTTCAGATACAAGTTCTTCTACATTAGTATGGAGCAAAAAATTTACATCTTCTCACTAGCCTAATATAGATTTTGAGTACTGTAAAATTTGAGGGAAAACTATTTTTTCCCTTTGAAATTATCTACACAAAACCATGATTATCTCCTTCAAAATTTCAACTACTAGTTCTTCCATAACATTTTGGAGCATAAAATTTACATCTCTTGGTAGCCTAACACATATTTTGGGTGCTGTAAATTCAAGGGAAAACTGTTTTTTCCCTTTGAAATTTTATGTAGAACACCATGACTATCTCCTTCAAAGATTTGGCTACTAGTTTTTCCACATCAACATGGAACGGAAAATTTACAACTTCTTAGCAGCCTAGTACATATTTTGGGTACTAAAAAATAGATAAAACTATTTTTTCCCTTTGAAAATTTATGCACAAAACCATGACTATCTTCTTCAAAGTTTCGGCTACTAGTTCTTTCACAACATTATGGACCATAAAATCTACATTTGTAAAATTAGAGGGAAAACTATTTTTTCTCTTTGAAATTTCTGCACAAAAGCATGATTATCTCCTTCAAAGTTTCAGCTACTAGTTCTTTCACAGCAATATGGAGAATAAAATTTACATCTTTTCAGTAGCCTAAAACACAATTTGGGTGCTGTAAAATTAGAGGGAAAATTATTTTTTTCCTTTGAAATTTTATGCACAAAACCATGATTATATCTGTAATGCCCAATTCTCAATTATCTCCTACATAACCAATAATAAGCATCTTGCATTAATATACATTTAATCAATGTGCATTATCGAATTATGGCATACAAATAGTATGATTGTACGAACATGAATAATTGTTATTATATGCTTCAATTATGCTTTAACATGCATTAGTACATGAAATATGAGATCAAACTTTCATTTCTTGATTTAACATATTTCTTAAGTGCCCTTTTTGCAGTGAAAAGCTCAGTATCTTGATTAAGGAAGATTGATGTGTTGAATGGCCATGAAATGAATTATTTGTATTTCTCCATACTAGTTATATGCAAAAGTGATTAATTACCTTGACATTTACTTGAAATATGTTCATTTGGCTAAGAACTAAAAGTATGCAAAATGGTGCAATTTGATTGGTTAGTTGACTAGGTTGCATAAAACCATTCTAAACCGCATTGCACTTGATTATAACACCAAAGCATCAATTTTTGTTATCTCCTTAGCCCATGAACGTGGATTTTGGCATGAGAAGACACCAAGTATGATGCAACCAATCATCACCCTCCACTTACCTCTCTTTGAAAGGCCAAAGAAATCATTTTCATCCATATTTCTTGTGGAAGCACCTCAAAAACGACCAGCCCTTATTCTCCTAAGTTTCTCCCAAATTTCTACACTCTCATACTCACACAAATTGAATTCAATTCATAGGAATCCATAGAACACAAGCTAGAACAAGTTTTCATCATTTTAAGCTTGAAAACCATTGATTTTGAAGCTTAAATCCAACTTAATCAAGGTATATTCTTTTTCAACATTTCTTATGATGAATTTATAGTATCTTGGATGGTTACATATTTTAGTATGCTTTTGTATGATTGAAAACTTAAGTAAGTTACACTTGAAGCCAAAACCAAGCTAGTTAAGCTAATTTTTAGCAAAATTGATAGTTTTGTGAAATTGTTTAATTTACTTGTTTCTATTGATTTTGTAATGCTTATATTGTGTTTGGAAGTTTCTTTGAATGATTGAAAACAATAGCAATTAGTTTGCTTAATTGAAGGGTACAATCAATTTAAGTTAGAACTGAATTTACGTCATGTTAATTTGGATTGTTTGCATATTTAAGGGGCTACCCTAATGAATATATTTGAATTATTAGTTATTTAACGGCTTCCCTAATGTTTAGTGTCTTGAATTAGTAGTAAAATATGGAGTATGCATTGTTTTTAAGGTTATATAATTGATATGAAATTGTTTACAAGAGATTGAAAAGTGTATATGAACTTTAACTACAATAGACTAAATGATTTATAAAAAGGATATTAAATGGTACATGATTTAATTATGTTAGGCCTTTAACACATCTTATCTTCCAAAGAGATTGGTCTTTTCACTTGCCACAAAGTGGACTTGGGGTAAGTTGAAGTTTTCATTTGCTGTATCACAAGAATCATATAATGTTGTTCATGTTTTAATGTGATTGTTATTATTTATCAAATGATGTAATGTTTGATGCATTTATGGTTCATGAAGCATGACACTATTAAGAATATAATGAGATTTTTGAAAAGGAAGTATGGTACTTGATTGATGGTCGGGTAGACAAGGGACGCGGGAGGGACCGACAGACCCAACAAATGGTGGCAAATACTTGAGGTTGAAAAACTGGTATAGAAAAGCCACAATAAATGAGATAGAATACGGCTAATACCTAAGGTTGAAAGACCAAGTATGGAAACCCCGTATTAGTTCTCTTATTGGCCAATCATTATGAACAGGTTCCAAAAACCACGGTATATCGCTATTAGTTAGGTACCACACTTCAAGGGCCCTAAAAAGTAATTTATAAATGAAAGTTATTAAATTGAATACTGCATTTAATCATTTATGTGATTTATATGTATGCTATTTGTTATTGCATCAGTTTCATCGTACTGAGACTTTAACTCATTAGATTCATGTGATGCAGGTGGAAATGTACAGGTTTAGAGGTTGACTGAGTCTCTAGAGCGGTCAGACAGATATTTGTTCATATGCTATGCTTCGAGCTGTTTTGTAGTTTATTTTGAAAACTCTGTCTTATTTTTTAATAAGCTGCTCTGTTATGGTTTTGTAAACAGATGTACTCAGTTTTCATATATGTATATGGTGTGTTTAAAACGATTCAAGTTCTTTCTCTCATAGCTAAATGAGAACTTTTATTAAAACCATAACTCTAATATTGATGAAAAATTAACATTTCTTAACTTAACTGTATCAGCTTGTTTAGACTCTACCGTTAGGTTAAGGGATGTTACAATATCCTTCAAAGTTTTGGCTACTGGTTCTTCCACAACATTATGGAGCATAAAACTAACATCTTCTCAGCATCCTAATACACATTTTAGGTGCTGTAAAATTACAAAGAAAACTACTTTATTCATTTCAAAATTTTCTATACAAAACCCTGACAATCTCTTTCAAAGTTTTGGCTACTAGTTTTCCACATCATTATGGAGCAGAAATTTTACATCTTCTCAGCAGCAAAATAAAATGGAGAAAACTATTTTTTTTCCTTTAAAATTTTCTACAAAAAAACGTGACTATCTCTTTGAAAGTATTAACCACTAGTTCCTCCATATCAATAAGGGGCAGAAAATATATTTTCTTTGCAGCCTAATACACGTTTTGGGTTCTATAAAATTAGAGAGAAAACTAATTTATCTCTTTTGAAATTTTCTGTACAAAACCATGACATTCTCCTTCAAAGTTTTGGCTACTAGTTTTCCACATCAATATGGAGCAGAAAATTAACATCTTCTCACCAGCCTAATACATATTTGGGTGCTAAAAGATAGAGAGAAAATGTTTTTTTTTAATTTAAAATTTTCTACATAAAACCGTGACTATCTCTTTAAAAGCATCAACCACTTGTTCCTCCATATCTTTAATGGGTAGAAAATTTATATTTTCTCAACAGCCTAATACATTTTTTGGGTTCCATAAAATTAGAGAGAAAACTACTTTATCCTTTTGAAAATTTTTGTACAAAACTATGACTATCTCCTTCAAAGTTTCGACAACTAGTTCTTCCACTACAATATGGATCAGAAAATTAACATTTTCTTAATAGCCTAATATGTATTTTGGGTGTTGTAAAATTAGAGAGAAAACTACTTCTTCCCATTGACATTTCTGTACAAAACCATGACTGTCTCATTTCCTTCACAGTTTCAACAACTAGTTCTTCCACATCAATATGGAGATGAAAATTTACATCTTCTCAATAGCCTAATTCATATTTCAGGCTCAAAAAAATTAGTGAGAAAACAATATTTTCTCTTTGAAATTTTCTGCACAAAACTATGATTATCTTCTTCAAATTTTCAGCTATTAGTTCTTCCACATCAATATGGAGTAAAAAAATTACATCTTCTCACTAGCCTAATACAAATTTTGAGTGCTGTAAAACTATAGGGAACACTATTTTTTCCCTTTGAAATTTTCTGCACAAAACCATGATTATCTCCTTCAAAGTTTCAACTACTAGTTCTTCCACAGAAATATGGAGCATAAAATTTACATCTTCTCAATAGCCTAAAACACAATTTGGGAGATGTAAAATTAGAGGGAAAAATATTTTTTCCCTTTGAAATTTTATGTACAAAACCATGATTATCTCCTTCAAAGTTTCGGCTACTAGTTCTTCCACAACATTATGGAGCATAAAATTAACATCTTCTCAACAGCCTAATACACATTTTGGATGCTGTAAAATTAGAGAGAAAACTACTTTATCCAATTTGAAATTTTGTGTACAAAACCATGACAATCTCTTTCAAAGTTTCGGCTACTAGTTTTCCACATCAATATGGAGTAGAAATTTTACATCTTCTCAACAACCTAATACACATTTTGGGTGTTGTAAAATTTGAGACAAAACTACTTTATCACATTGAAATTTTCTATACAAAACCTTAACTATCTCCTTCTAAGTTTTAACTACTAGTTCTTCCACCTCAATATGGAGCAAAAAATTTAGATCTTCTTAGCAGCCTAATACACATTTTGGGTCTTGTGAAATTAGAGGGAAAACTCCTTTAACTCAATGAATATTTCTGTATAAAACCATGACTATCTCCTTCACAATTTCGGCTACTAATTCTTCCACATCAATATAGAGATGAAAAACTAAATCTTCTCAGTAGCCTAATACATATTTCAGGCTCAAAAAAATTAGTGAGAAAACTATATTTTCCCTTTGAAATTTTCTGCACAAAACTATGATTATGTACTTCAAATTTAGCTACTAGTTCTTCCACATCAATATGAAGCATAGAATTTACATCTTCTCACTAGCCTAATACATATTTTGAGTGCTGTAAAATTAGAGGGAAAAATAATTTTTCCCTTTGAAATTTTCTACACAAAACCATGATTACCTCTTTCAAAGTTTCGTCTGATAGTTTTCCACAACAATATGGAGTATAAAATTTACATCTTCTCAGAAGCCCAAAACACATTTTGGGTGCTATAAAATTAGAGGAAAGACTATTTTTTTCCTTTGAAATTTTATGCACAAAACCATGATTTTCTTCTTCAAAGTTTCGGCTACTAGTTCTTGCGCAATATTATGGAGCATAAAATTAACATTTTCTCAGCAGCTTAATACACATTTTATGTGCTGTAAAATTAGAGAGAAAACTACTTTATCCTATTGAAAATTTTCTGTACAAAACTATGACAGTCTCTTTCAAAGTTTCGGCTACTAGTTTCTCCACATCAATATGGAGCAGAAATTTTACATCTTCTCAGCAGCCTAATACATATTTTGGGTGCTAAAAAATAGAGAGAAAACTATTTTTTTTTCTTTAATTTTTTTTGCATAAAACTGTGACTATCCCTTTCAAAGTATCAACCACTGGTTCCTCCATATCTTTAAGCGGAAGAAAATTTACATTTTCTCAGCAGCCTAATACACGTTTTAGGTTCTATAAAATTAGAGTGAAAACTGCTTTATCCTTTTGAATTTTTTTTGTATAAAACCATAACTATCTCCTTCAAAGTTTTGCCAACTAGTTCTTCCACTACAATATAGAGCAGAAAATTAATATCTTTTCAATAGCCTAATACACATTTTGGGTGTTGTAAAATTAGACAAACAAGCAGTTTATCCTAAAGAAATTATTTGTATAAAACCTTGACTACCTCTTTTACAGTTTCGGCTACTAGTTCTTTCACATTAATATAGAGATGAAAATTTACATCTTCTCTATAGCCTAATACATATTTCGGGCTCAAAAAAATTAGTGAGAAAACTATATTTTCCCGTTGAAATTTTCTGCACAAAACTATGATTATCTCCTTCAAATTTTCAGCTACTAGTTCTTCCACATCAATATGGAGCATAAAATTTATGTCTTCTCACCAGCCTAGTATAGATTTTGAGTGCTGTCAAATTAGAAGGGAAAAACGTTTTTTCCTTTGAAATTTTCTATACAAAACCATGATTATCTCCTTCAAACTTTCGACTATTAGTCTTCCACTACAGTATGGAGCAGAAAATTTACATCTTCTCAACAGCTTAATAAACATTTTGGGTGTTGTAAAATTAGAGAGAAAATAACTTTATCACATTGAAATTTTATGTACAAAACCATGACTATCTCCTTCTGAGTTTCAACTACTAGTTCTTCCATATCAATATGGAGCAAAAAAATTAGATCTTCTAAGTAGCCTAATACACATTTTGGGTCTGGTAAAATTAGAGAGAAAACTACTTTAACTCAATGAATATTCTATATAAAACCATGACTTTCTCCTTCACAATTTCGGCTACTAGTTCTTCCACATCAATATGGAGATGAAAATTTAAATCTTCTCTGTAGCCTAATATATATTTCAGGCTAAAAAATATTAGTGAGAAAACTATATTTTCCCTATGAAATTTTCTGCACAAAACTATGATTATGTACTTCCATATCAATATGGAGCAAAAAGTTTACATCTTTTCACTAGCCTAATACAGATTTTGAGTGCTGTAAAATTTGAGGGGAAAAATATTTTTTCCTTTTGAAATTTTCTATACAAAACCATGATTATCTCCTTTAAAGTTTCAGTTACTAGTTCTTCCACATCAATATGGAGCAAAAAATTTACATCTTCTCACTTAGCCTAATACAGATTTTGAGTGCTGTAAAACTAGAGAGGAAAAATATTTTTTCCCTTTGAAATTTTCTATACAAAACCATGATTATCTCCTACAAAGTTTCAGTTACTAGTTCTTCCACAACAATATGGAGCATAAAATTTACATCTTCTCACTAGCCTATTATAGATTTTGAGATATGTAAAATTAGAGGGAAAATTATTTTTTCCCTTTGAAATTTTCTGCAAAAAAACCATGATTATTTCCATCAAAGATTTAGCTACTTGTTCTTCCACACCAATATGGAGCATAAAATTTACATCTTCTCACTAGCCTAATATAGATTTTGAGTGCTGTAAAATTAGAGGGAAAATTATTTTTTTCCTTTAAAATTTTCTACAAAAAACCATGATTATTTCCTTCAAAGTTTTAGCTACTTGTTCTTCCACAGCAATATGGAGTATAAAATTTACATCTTCTCAGCAGCCTAGTATAGATTTTGAGTGTTGTAAAATTAAAGGAAAAATTATTTTTTCCCTTTAAAATTTTTTGTACAAAACCAAAACTATCTCCTTCAAAGTTTTAGCTACTAGTTTTTTCAATAAGAAGCATAAAATTTTCAATTTCTCAGCAGCCTAGCACGTATTTTGGGTCCTAAGAATAGTGAGAAAACTAGTTTTTCCCTTCGAAACTTTCTGCCAAAACCCTAAATTTCTCATTCAAAGTTTCAACTACTAGTTCTTCCACATCAATATGGAGCATAAAATTTACATCTTCTCAGCAGTCTAATACACGTTTTAGGTGTTGTAAAATAAAAGGGAAATCTATTTTTTCCCTTTGAAATTTTCTACACAAAACTATGATTATCTCCTTCAAAGTTTCAGCTACTAGTTCTTCCATATCAATAAGAGGGCAGAAAATTTACATCTTCTCAACAACCTAATACATATTTTGGGTGTTGAAAAATTAGAGAGAACTATTTTCCCCTCTAAAATTAGGGAGAAAACCTCTTTATCTCAATGAAATTTTCTGTATTAAACCATGACTATCTCCTTCACAGTTTTGGCTACTAGTTCTTCCAGATCAGTGTGGCGCGTAGAATTTACATCTCCCCAGCAGTCTAATACACATTTTAGGTGCTGTAAAACAAGATGGAAATCTATTTTTTCCTTTTGAAATTTTCTACACAAAACCATGATTATCTCCTTCAAAGTTTCAGCTACTGGTTATTCCATATCAATAAGTGGGTAGAATATTTACATCTTCTCAGCAACCTAATAAATATTTGTGTGTTGAAAAATTATAGAGAACAATTTTTCCCCTCTGAAATTTTGTTTACAAAAGCTTGACTATCTTCTCCAAAGTTTCAGCTATTAGTTCTTCATATCAATAAGAGCTCAGAAAATTTACATCTTTTCAGCAACCTAATATATATTTTGGGTGTTGAAAAATTAGAAAGAAAACTATTTTCCCCTCTGAAATTTTCTATTCAAAACCTTGACTATCGTATTCAAAGTTTCGACTACTAGTTCTTCCACAACATTATGGAGCATAAAATCTTCATCTTCTCTACAGCCAAATACACATTTTGTGTGCTGTAAAATTAGAGAGAAAACTGCTTTATCCCATTGAAATTTTCTGTACAAAAGCAATACTATCTCCTTCTAAGTTTCGGTTACTAGTTCTTCCACATCAATATGGAGCAAAAAATGTACATTTTCTCAGCAGCCTAATATACATTTTGTGTGCTGTAAAATTAGAGAGAAAACTACTTTATCCCATTAAAATTTTCTGTACAAATCCAACACTATATCTTTCTAAGTTTCGGCTACTAGTTCTTCCCCATCAATATGGAGTAGAAAATTTTCATCTTCTTAGTAGCCTAATACACATTTTGGGTGTTGTAAAATTAGAGAAAAAACTGCTTTAATTCTGTACAAAACCATAACTATCTCCTTCTAAGTTTCAACAACTAGTTCGCCCATATCAATACAGAGCAAAAAATTTAGATCTTCTTAGCAGCCTAATATACATTCTGGGTCCTGTAAAATTAGAGAGAAAACTGCTTTATGTCAATGAAATTTTGTGTATAAAACCATGACTATCTCCTTCACAGTTTCAGCTACTAGTTCTTCCACATCAATATGGAGCATAAAATTTACATCTTATCAGCAGCCTAATACACATTTTGAAAACTGTAAAATTAGAGAGAAAACTATTTTTTTCATTTGAAATTTTATGTACAAAACCATGACTATCTCCTTCAAAGTTTTAGCTACTAGTTTTTCCACATCAATAAAGAACAAAAAATTTTCATCATCTCAGCAGCTTAGTACGTATTTTGGGCGCTAAAGAATAGTGAGAAAACTAGTTTTTCCCTTCAAAACTTTCCGCCAAAACCCTAAATGTCTCATTCAAAGTTTCAGCTACTAGTGCTTCCACATCAATAGGGAGCATAAAATTTACATCTTCTTAGCAGTTTAATACATGTTTTAGGTGTTGTAAAATAAGAGGGAAATCTACTTTTTCCCTTTGAAATTTTCTACACAAAATCATGATTATCTCTTACAAAGTTTTAGCTACTAGTTCTTCCATATCAATAAGAGGGCAGAAAATTTACATCTTCTCAACAACCTAATACATATTTTGGGTGTTGAAAAATTAGAGAGAACTATTTTTCCCCTTTGAAATTTTCTCTACAAAAGCTTGACTATCTTCTTCTAAGTTTCGGCTAGTAGTTCTTTCACATCAATATGGAGCATAAAATTTACATATTCTCAGCAGTCTAATACATATTTTAGGTGCTGTAAAATAAGAGGGAAATCTACTTTTTCCATTTGAAATTTTCTACACAAAACCATGACTATCTACTTTAAAGTTTCGACTACTAGTTCTTCCATATCAATAGGATGGCATAAAATTTACATCTTCTCAGCAACCTAATAAATATTTTGGGTGTTGAAAAATTAGAGAGAAAACTATTTTTCCCCTCTAAAATTCTCTGTACAAAACCTTCACTATCTTGTTTAAAGTTTCAGCTACTAGTTCTTCCACAACATTATGGATTATAAAATCTTCATCATCTCTGCAGCCTAATACACATTTTGGCTGCTGTAAAATTAGAGAGAAAACTGCTTTATC
This sequence comes from Paulownia fortunei, assembly GCA_019321725.1. Taxonomy (NCBI): domain Eukaryota; kingdom Viridiplantae; phylum Streptophyta; class Magnoliopsida; order Lamiales; family Paulowniaceae; genus Paulownia; species Paulownia fortunei. The sequence continues at coordinate 13,942,630 of CM033118.1, forward strand.
CTAGTGTAATTTTCTGTACAAAACCAACACTATCTGCTTCTAAGTTTCGGCTACTAGTTCTTCCACATCAATGTAGAGTATAAAATTTACATCTTCCCAGCAGCTTAATACACATTTTGGATGTTGTAAAATTAGCGAGAAAACTATTTTTTTCCTTTGAAATTTTATGTACAAAACCATGACTATCTCTTTCAAAGTTTTAGCTACTAGTTTTTCCGCATCAATAAGGAGCAGAAAATTTTCATCTTCTCAGCAGCCTAGTGCGTATTTTGGGTGCTAAAGAATAGTGAGAAAACTAGTTTTTCCATTCGAAACTTTCTTCCAAAACCCTGAATATCTTATTTAAAGTTTCAACTACTAGTTATTCCACATCAATTGGGAGCATAAAATTTACATCTTATCAGCAGTTTAATACACGTTCTGGGTGCTGTAAAATAAGAGGGAAATCTATTTTTTCCCATTGAAATTTTCTACACAAAACCATGATTATCTTCTTCAAAGTTTCAGCTAGAAGTATTTCCATATCAATAAAAGGGCAGAAAATTTACATCTACGCAGCAACCCAATACATATTTTGGGTGTTGAAAAATTAGAGAGAACTATTATTCCCCTCTGAAATTTTCTTTACAGTAGCTTGACTATCATCTTCAATGTTTCGGCTACCAGTTCTTCCATAACAATATGGAGCACAAAATCTTCATCTTCTCTGCAGCCTAATACCCATTTTGGGTGCTGTAAAATTAGAGAGAAAACTGCTTTATCCCATTGAAATTTTTTGTACAAAACCAGGACTATCTCCTTCTCAGTTTCGGCTACTAGTTCTTCCACATCAAGATAGAGCAGAATATTTACATCTTCTCAGTAGCCTAATATACATTTTGGGTGCTATAAAATTAGAGAGACAACTGCTTTAATTCTGTACAAAACTATGACTATCTCTTTCTAAGTTTTGACTACTAGTTCATCCAGATCAATACGAAGCAAAAAATTTAGATCTTCTCAGCAGCCTTATACAAATTTTGGGTCCTGTAAAATTAGAGAGAAAATTGTTTTATCTTAATGAAATTTTCTGTATTAAACCATGATTATCTCCTTCACAGTTTCAGTTACTAGTTCTTCCAAATCAATATGGAGTATAAAATTTACACCTTCTCAACAGTCTAATACACATTTCAGGTGCTGTAAAATAAGAGGGAAATCTATTTTTTCCCTTTGAAATTTTCTACACAATACCATGATTATCTCCTTCAAAGTTTCAGCTACTAGTTCTTCCATATCAATAAGAGGGCAAAAAATTTACAACTTCTCAGCAACCTAATAAATATTTTGGCTCTTGAAAAATTAGAGAGAAAACTATTTTTCCCTTCTAAAATTATGGAGAAAACCTCTTTATCTCAATGAAATTTTATGTATTAAACCATGACTATCTCCTTCATAGTTTCGGCTACTAGTTCTTCCAAATCAGTGTGGCTCGTAGAATTTACATCTCCCCAACAGTCTAATACACATTTTAGGTGCTGTAAAACAAGAGGGAAATCTATTTTTTCCTTTTGAAAATTTCTACACAAAACTATGATTATCTACTTCAAAGTTTCAGCTACTGGTTATTCCATATCAATAAGTGGGTAGAATATTTACATCTTCTCAGCAACCTAATAAATATTTTGTGTGTTGAAAAATTATAGAGAACTATTTTTCCCCTCTGAAATTTTGTTTACAAAAGCTTGACTATCTTCTCCAAAGTTTCGGCTACTAGTTCTTCCACAACATTATGGAGCATAAAATCTTCATCTTCTGTGCACCCTAATACACATTTTGGGTCCAGTAAAATTAGAGAGAAAACTGCTTTATCCCATTGAATTTTTTTGAACAAAACCAACATTAAGTCCTCAGTTTCGGCCATTAGTTCTTCCACATCAATATAGAGCAGAAAATTTCCATCTTCTCTCTAGCCTAATATTCGTTTTGGGTGATGTAAAATTAGAGAAAAAACCACTTTAATTATGTACAAAACCATGACTATCACCTTCTAAGTTTTGACAACTAGTTTGTCCACATCAATATGAAGCCAAAAATTTAGATATTCTCAACAGCCTAATACACATTTTGGGTCTTGTAAAATTAGAGAGAAAACTGCTTAATCTCAATGAAATTATCTATATTAAACCATGACTATCTCCTTCACAGTTTCAGCTACTAGCTCTTCCACATCAGTATGGAACGTAGAATTTACATCTACTCAGCAGTCTAGCACACATTTTAGGTGCTGTAAAATAAGAGCTAAATCAATTTTTTCCCTTCGAAATTTCTACACAAAACCATCACTATCTCCTTCAACATTTCAGTTACTAGTTATTCCATATCAATAAGAGGGCAGAAAATTTACATCTTCTCAGCAGCCTAATAAATATTTTGGGTGTTGAAAAATTAGAGAGAACTATTTTTCCCCTCTGAAATTTTCTTTACAAAATCTAGACAATCTTCTTCAATATTTCGGCTACTAGTTCTTCCACAACATTATGGAGCATAAAATCTTCATCTTCTCTGCAGCCGAATACTCATTTTGGTTGCTGTAAAATTACAGGAAAAACTGCTTTATCCCATTGAAATTTTTTATACAAAACCAACACTATCTCCTTCTTAGTTTCGGCTACTAGTTCTTCCACATCAATATGGAGCAGAAAATTTCCATCTTCTCTGCAACCTAATATACATTTTGGGTGATGTAAAATTAGAGAAAAAACTACTTTAATTCTGTACAAAACCATGACCATCACCTTCTATGTTTCGACAACTAGTTCGTCCACATCAATACGAAGTAAAAAATTTAGATCTTCTCAACAGCCAAATACACATTTTGGGTCTTGTAAAATTAGAGAGAAAACTACTTAATCTCAATAAAATTTTCTGTATTAAACCATGACTATCTCCTTCACAGTTTCGGCTACTAGTTCTTCCACATCAGTATGGGGTGTAGAATTTATATCTTCTCAGCCGTCTAATACACATTTTAGGTGCTGTAAAATAAGAGGGAAATCTATTTTTTCCCCTTTGAAATTTTCTACACAGAACCATGACCATCTACTTCAAAGTTTCAGCTACTAGTTATTCCATATCAATATGAGGGTAGAAAAGTTACATCTTCTCAACAACCTAATACATATTTTGGGTGTTGAAAAATTAGAAAGAACTATTTTTCCCTTTGAAACTTTCTTCACAAAATCTTGACTATCTTCTTCATGTTTCGGCTACTAGTTCTTCCACAACATTATGGAGCATAAAATCTTCATCTTCTGTGCAGCCTAATACTCATTTTGGGTGTGGTAAAATTAGAGAAAAAACTGCTTTATCCCATTGAATTTTTTTGTACAAAACCAACACTATCTACTTCTCAATTTCGGCTACTAGTTCTTCCACATCAATATGGAGTAGAAAATTTCCATCTCTCTAGCCTAATATACATTTTGGGTCCTGTAAAATTAGAGAGAAAACTGCTTTGATTCTGTACAAAGCCTTGACTATCTCCTTATAAGTTTCGGCTACTAGTTCTTGTACATCAATACGAAGCAAAAATTTAGATCTTCTCAGCAGCCTAATACACATTTTGGTTCCTCTAAAATTAGGGAGAAAACCTCTTTATCTGAATGAAATTTTCAGTATTAAACCATGACTATCTCCTTCACAGTTTCTGCTACTAGTTCTTCCACATCAATTTGGAGGATAAAATTTACATCTTCACAGCAGTCTAATACACAATTTAGGTGCTGTAAAATAAGAGAGAAATCTAGTTCCCTTTGAAATTTTCTACACAAAACCATGATTATCTCCTTCAAAGTTTCAGCTACTACTTATTCCATATCAATAAGTGGGTAGAGAATTTACATCTTCTCAGCAACCTACTAAATATTTTGGTTGTTGAAAAATTAGAGAGAACTATTTTTCCCCTCTGAAATTTTGTTTACAAAAGCTTGACTATCTTCTCCAAAGTTTCGGCTACTAGTACTTCCACAACATTATGGAGCATAAAATCTTCATCTTCTGTGCAACCTAATACACATTTTGGGTGTTGTAAAATTAGAGAAAAAACTACTTTATCCCATTGAATTTTTTTGAACAAAACCAACACTATGTCCTTCTCAGTTTCGGCTATTAGTTCTTCCACATCAATATGGAGCAGGAAATTTCCATCTTCTCTCTAGCCTAATATACATTTTGGGTGATGTAAAATTAGAGAAAAAACTGCTTTAATTCTGTACAAAACCATGACTATCACCTTTTAAGTTTCGACAACTAGTTTGTCCACATCCATACGAAGCAAAAAATTTAGATATTCTCAACAGCCTAATACACATTTTGGTTCTTGTAAAATTAGAGAGAAAACTGTTTAATCTCGATGAAATTATCTGTATTAAACCGTGGCTATCTCCTTCACAGTTTTGGCTACTAGTTCTTCCACATCAATTTGGAGGATAAAATTTACATCTTCACAGCAGTCTAATACACAATTTAGGTGCTATGAAATACGAGAGAAATCTAGTTTTTCCCTTTGAAATTTTCTACACAAAACCATGATTATCTCCTTCAAAGTTTCAGCTACTACTTATTCCATATCAATAAGTGGGTAGAGAATTTACATCTTCTCAACAACCTACTAAATATTTTGGGTGTTGAAAAATTAGAGAAACTATTTTTCCCCTCTGAAATTTTGTTTACAAAAGCTTGACTATCTTCTCCAAAGTTTCGGCTACTAGTACTTCCACAACATTATGGAGCATAAAATCTTCATCTTCTGTGCAACCTAATACACATTTTGGGTGTGGTAAAATTAGAGAAAAAACTGCTTTATCCCATTGAATTTTTTTGAACAAAACCAACACTATGTCCTTCTCAGTTTCGGCTATTAGTTCTTCCACATCAATATGGAGCAAGAGATTTCCATCTTCTCTCTAGCCTAATATACATTTTGGGTGATGTAAAATTAGAGAAAAAACTGCTTTAATTCTGTACAAAATCATGACTATCACCTTTTAAGTTTCGACAACTAGTTTGTCCACATCCATACGAAGCAAAAAATTTAGATATTCTCAACAGCCTAATACACATTTTGGTTCTTGTAAAATTAGAGAGAAAACTGTTTAATCTCAATGAAATTATCTGTATTAAACCGTGACTATCTCCTTCACAGTTTTGGCTACTAGTTCTTCCACATCAATTTGGAGGATAAAATTTACATCTTCACAGCAGTCTAATACACAATTTAGGTGCTATGAAATAAGAGGGAAATTTATTTTTTCCCTTTGAAATTTTCTAGACAAAGCCATGATTACCTCCTTCAAAGTTTCAGCTAGTAGCTATTCCATATCAATAAGTGGGTAGAAAATTTACATCTTCTTAGCAACCTAATAAATATTTTGAGTGTTGAAAAATTAGAGAGAACTATTTTTCCCCTCTGAAATTTTCTTTACAAAATCTAGACTATCTTCTTCAATGTTTCGGCTACTAGTTCTTACATAACATTATGGAGCATAAAATCTTCATCTTCTCTGCAGCCTAATACTCATTTTGGGTGCTGTAAAATTAGAGGGAAAACTGCTTTATCCCTTTGAATTTTTTTGTACAAAACCAACACTATCTCCTTCTCAGTTTTGGCTACTAGTTCTTCCACATCAATATGGAGTAGAAAATTTCCATCTTCTCTGCAACCTAATATACATTTTGGGTGATGTAAAATTAGAGAAAAAAGTACTTTAATTCTGTACAAAACCATGACTATCACCTTCTAAGTTTCGACAACTAGTTCGTCCACATCAATAAGAAACAAAAAAATTAAATCTTCTCAACAGCCAAATACACATTTTGGGTCTTGTAAAATTAGAGAGAAAACTGCTTAATCTCAATGAAATTTTCTGTATTAAACCATGACTATCTCCTTCACAGTTTTGGTTACTACTTCTTTCACATCAGTATGGACCATAGAATTTACATCTTCTTAGCAGTCTAATCCATATTTTAGGTTCTGTAAAATAAGGGAGAAATCTATTTTTTTCCCGGCGAAATTTTCTACACAAAACCATGATTATCTCCTTCAAAGTTTCAGCTACTAGTTATTCCAAATCAATAATTGGGCAGAAAATTTACATCTTCTCAGCAACCTAATTCATATTTAGGGTGATGAAAAATTAGAGACAAAAATATTTTTCCCTTTGAAATTTTCTTTACAAAAGCTTGACTATCTTCTTCAATGTTTCGACTACTAGTTCTACCACAACATTATGGAGCATAAAATCTTCATCTTCTCTGCAGCCAAATACACATTTTGTGTGCTGTAAAATTAGAGAGAAAGCTGCTTTATCCGATTGAAATTTTTGGTACAAAACCATCACTATCTCCTTCTTAGTTTTGTCTACTAGTTCTTCCACATTAATATGGAGCAGAAAATTTCCATCTTCTCTGCAACCTATTATACATTTTGGGTGATGTAAAATAGAGAAAAAACTACTTTAATTCTGTACAAAACCATGACTATCACCTTCTAAGTTTCGACAACTAGTTCATCCACATCAATAAGAAGCAAAAAATTTAGATCTTCTCAACAACCAAATACACATTTTGGGTCTTGTAAAATTAGATAGAAACTGCTTAATCTCAATGAAATTTTCTATATTAAACCATGACTATCTCCTTCAGAGTTTCGGTTACTAGTTCTTTCACATCAGTATGGACCATAGAATTTACATCTTCTCATCAGTCTAATCCACATTTTAGGTTCTGTAAAATAAGAGGGAAATCTATTTTTTTCCCTGCGAAATTTTCTACACAAAACCATGATTATCTCCTTCAAAGTTTCAGCTACTAGTTATTCCAAATCAATGATTGGGCAGAAAATTTACATCTTCTCAGCAACCTAATTCATATTTAGGGTGATGAAAAACTAGAGACAAAAATATTTTTTCCCTTTGAAATTTTCTTTATAAAAGCTTGACTATCTTCTTCAATGTTTCGACTACTAGTTCTACCACAACATTATGGGGCATAAAATCTTCATCTTCTCTGCAGCCAAATACATATTTTGTGTGCTGTAAAATTAGAGAGAAAGCTGCTTTATCCGATTGAAATTTTTGGTACAAAACCAACACTATCTCCTTCTTAGTTTTGGCTACTAGTTCTTCCACATTAATATGGAGTAGAAAATTTCCTTCTTCTCTGCAACCTAATATATATTTTGGGTGATATAAAATTAGAGAAAAAACTACTTTAATTCCGTACAAAACCATGACTATCACCTTCTAAGTTTCGACAACTAGTTTGTCCACATCAATACGAAGCAAAAAATTTAGATCTTCTCAACAGCCTAATACACATTTTGGGTCTTGTAAATTTAGAGAGAAAACTGCTTAATCTCAATAAAATTTTCTATATTAAACCATGACTATCTCCTTTACAGTTTCGGCTACTAGTTTTTCCACATAAGTATGGAAATTTCTACACAAAATCATGATTATCTCCTTCAACGTTTCAGCTACTAGTTATTCCATATCAATAAGAGGGCCGAAAATTTACATCTTCTCAGCAACCTAATAAATATTTTAGGTGTTGAAAAATTAGAGAGAACTATTTTTCCCCTCTTAAATTTTCTCTGCAAAATCTTGACTATCATCTCCAATGTTTTGGCTGCAAGTTCTTCCACAACATTATAGACATTAAAATCTTAATCTTCTCTGCAGCCTAATACTCATTTTGGGTGCTGTAAAATTAGAGAGAAAACTGCATTATCTCATTGAATTTTTTTGTACAAAACCAACACTATCTCCTTCGTAGTTTCGGCTACTAGTTCTTCCACGTCAATATGGAGCAGAAAATTTCCATTTTCTCTCTAGCCTAATATACATTTTGGGTGCTATAAAATTAGAGAGAAAACTGCTTTAATTCTGTACAAAACCATGACTATCTCCTTATAAGTTTCGACCACTAGTTCGTCCACATCAATTTGAAGCAAAAAAATTAGATCTTCTCAGCATCCTAATCCATATTTTGGGTCCTGTAAAATTAGGGAGAAAACCTCTTTATCATAATGAAATTTTATGTATTAAACCATGACTATCACCTTCACAGTTTTGGCTACTAGTTCTTCCACATCAGTATGGACCGTAGAATTTACATCTTCTCAGTAGTCTAATACACATTTTAGGTGCTGTAAAGTAAGAGGGAAATCTATTTTTTCCCTTTGAAATTTTCTACACAAAACCATGATTATCTCCTTCAAAGTTTCAACTACTAGTTATTCCATATCAATAAGGGGGCAGAAAATTTACATCTTCTCAACAATCTAATAAATATTTTGGGTGTTGAAAAATTAGAGAGAACTATTTTTCCCCTTTGTAATTTTCTTCGCAAAATCTTGACTATCTTCTTCATGTTTCAGCTACTAGTTCTTCCACAACATTATGGAGCATAAAATCTTCATCTTCTGTGCAGCCTAATACTCATTTTGGGTGCGGTAAAATTAGAGAAAAAACTGCTTTATCCCATTGAATTTTTTTGTACAAAACCAACACTATCTACTTCTCAATTTCGGCTACTAGTTCTTCCACTTCAATATGGAGTAGAAAATTTCCATCTTCTCTCTAGCCTAATATACATTTTGGGTGCTGTAAAATTGGAGAGAAAACTGCTTTAATTCTGTACAAAACCTTGACTATCTTCTTATAAGTTTCGGCTACTAGTTCTTGCACATCAATACGAAGCAAAAAATTTAGATCTTCTCAGCAGCCTAATACACATTTTGGTTCCTCTAAAATTAGGGAAAAAACCTCTTTATCTGAATGAAATTTTCAGTATTAAACCATGACTATCTCCTTCACAGTTTCTGCTACTAGTTCTTCCACATCAATTTGGAGGATAAAATTTACATCTTCACAGCAGTATAATACACATTTTAGTTGCTGTAAAATAAGAGGAAAATCTATTTTTTCCCTTTGAAATTTTCTACACAAAACCATGATTATCTCCTTCAAAGTTTCAGCTACTACTTATTCCATATCAATAAGTGGGTAGAAAATTTACATCTTCTCAGCAACCTAATAAATATTTTGGGTATTGAAAAATTAGAGAGAATTATTTTTCCCCTCTGAAATTTTCTTTACAAAAGCTTGACTATCTTCTCCAAAGTTTCGGCCACTAGTTCTTCCACAACATTATGGAGCATAAAATCTTTATCTTCTGTGCAGCCTAATACACATTTTGGGTGTTGTAAAATTAGAGAGAAAACTGCTTTATCCCATTGAATTTTTTTTGAACAAAACCAACACTATGTCCTTCTCAGTTTCGGCTACTAGTTCTTCCACATCAATATGGAGCAGGAAATTTCCATCTTCTCTCTAGCCTAATATACATTTTGGGTGATGTAAAATTAGAGAAAAAAGTACTTTAATTCTGTACAAAACCATGACTATCACCTTCTAAGTTTCGACAACTAGTTTGTCCACATCAATACGAAGCAAAAAATTTAGATATTCTCAACAGCCTAATACACATTTTGGTTCTTGTAAAATTAGATAGAAAACTGCTTAATCTTAATGGAATTATCTGTATTAAACCATGACTATCTCCTTCACAGTTTCTACTACTAGTTCTTCCACATCAATTTGGAGGATAAAATTTACATCTTCACAGCAGTCTAATACACATTTTAGGTGCTATAAAATATGAGGGAAATCTATTTTCCCCTCTGAAATTTTCTTTACAAAATCTAGACTATCTTCTTCAATGTTTCGCCTACTAGTTCTTCTATAACATTACGGAGCATAAAATATTCATCTTCTCTGCAGCCTAATACTCATTTTGGGTGCTATAAAATAAGAGGAAAACTGCTTTATCCCATTGAATTTTTTTATACAAAACCAACACGATCTCCTTCTCAGTTTTGACTACTAGTTCTTCCACATCAACATGGATCAGAAAATTTCCATCTTCTCTACAACCTAATATACATTTGGGGTGATGTAAAATTAGAGAAAAAACTACTTTAATTCTGTACAAAACCATGACTATCACCTTCTAAGTTTTGATAACTAGTTCGTCCACATCAATAAGAAGCAAAAAATTTAGATCTTCCCAACAGCCAAATACACATTTTGGGTCTTGTAAAATTAGAGAGAAAACTGCTTAATCTCAATGAATTTTTCTGTATTAAACCATGACTATCTCCTTCACAGTTTCGGTTACTAGTTCTTTCACATCAGTATGGACTGTAGATTTACATCTTCTCAGCAGTCTAATACACATTTTAGGTGCTATAAAAAAGGGAGAAATCTATTTTTTTCCTTACGAAATTTTCTACACAAAACCATGATTATCTCCTTCAAAGTTTCAGCTACTAGTTATTCCAAATCAATTATTGAGCAGAAAATTTACATTTTCTCAGCAACCTAATACATATTTAGGGTGATGAAAAATTAGAGACAAAACTATTTTTCCCCTCTAAAATTTTCTTTACAAAAGCTTGACTATCTTCTTCAATGTTTCGGCAACTAGTTCTACCACAATATTATGGAGCATAAAATATTCATCTTCTGTGCAGCCTAATACACATTTTGGGTGCTGTAAAATTAGAGAGAAAACTGCTTTATCCCATTGAAATTTTTGGTACAAAACCAACACTATCTCCTTCTCAGTTTCGGCTACTAGTTCTTCCACATCAATATGGAGCAGAAAATTTCCATCTTCTCTGCAACCTAATATACATTTTGGGGTGATGTAAAATTAGAGAAAAAACTACTTTAATTCTGTACAAAACCATGACTATCACCTTCTATGTTTTGATAACTAGTTTGTCCACATCAATACGAAGCAAAAAATTTAGATCTTCTCAACAGCCTAATACACATTTTAGGTCTTGTAAAATAAGAGAGAAAACTGCTTAATCTCAATGAAATTTTTTGTTTTAAACCATGACTATCTTCTTCACAGTTTCGGCTACCAGTTCTTCCACATCAGTATGGAGCGTAGAATTTACATCTTCACAGTAGTCTAATACACATTTTAGGTGCTATAAAATAAGAGGGAAATGTTTTTTTCCCTTTGAAATTTTCTACACAAAACCATGACCATCTAGTTCAAAGTTTCAGCTACTAGTTATTCCATATCAATAAGAGGGTAGAAAAGTTACATCTTCTCAATAACCTAATACATATTTTAGGTGATGAAAAATTAAAGACAACTATTTTTCCTCTCTGAAATTTTCTTTACAAAATCTTGACTATCTTTTTAATGTTTCGGCTACTAGTTCTTCCCCAAAATTATGGAGCATAAAATCTTCATCTTCTCTGCAGCCTAATACACATTTTGGGGTGATGTAAAATTAGAGAGAAAACTATTTTATCCCATTGAAATTTTTGGTACAAAACCAACACTATCTCATTCTCAGTTTCGGCTACTAGTTCTTCCACATCAATATGGAGCAGAAAATTTCCATCTTCTCTGCAGCCTAATATATATTTTAGGTGCTGTTAAATTAGAGAGAAAACTGCTTTAATTCTGTACAAAACCATGACTATCTCATTATAAGTTTCTACTACTAGTTCGTCCATATCAATACGAAGCAAAAAATTTAGATCTTCTCAACAGCCTAATACACATTTTGGGTCCTGTAAAATTAGGGAGAAAACCTCTTTATCTCAATGAAATTTTCTGTATTAAACCATAAGTATCTCCTTCACAGTTTCTGCTACTAGTTCTTCCACATCAATATGGAGCATAAAATTTACATTTTCTCAGCAGTCTAACACATATTTTAGGTGTTGTAAAATAAGAGGGAATTCTATTTTTTCCCTTTGAAATTTTCTACACAAAACCATGACTATGTGCTTCAAAGTTTCAGCTACTAGTTATTCCATATCAATAAGAGGGCAGAAAATTTACATCTTCTCAGCAACCTAATAATAATTTTGATTGTTGAAAAATTAGAGAGAACTATTTTTCCCCTCTGAAATTTTCTTTACAAAATCTTGACCATCTTCTTCAATGTTTCGGCTACTAGTTCTTCCACAACATTATGGAGCATAAAATCTTCATCTTCTCTGCAGCCTAATACACATTTTGGGTGCTATGTACAATCCCAAAATTCCATGCTACATAATCAACAAAGTAATAATAGAAATAGATAATCAAAATAGTGCATACTTGTTGTAAGCTAGATTAGGTCATATCTATAAAGAAAGAGTTCACAAGATGGTATATTTACTTGACCTCTTGGACTTGCATGAGGTGCTGACTTGTAAATCTTGTCTCAATAGAAAGATAACCAAATCACCATTTGTGGGACAAATGGAGCAGACTACTTATTTGGATTTGATCCAAAGGGACGTAAGCAGTCCAGTCCACTAAGTGTTAGTACACAAACAAACTATTCTTACTTTATTATTCTAAGATCCTTTATACAGTTTAAAGAATTTAAGCCGACCAAAATATTAAATCCAATGATATGATCAAAGGATGAGAATACAAAGACGGTAAGTTCTTTAATTATCTAATAGAGAAATGAATTCTCTCTTTAAGTAAATCCATGTTGAGTTTCACCTATTTAATTCTTCATTTTGGGAATTCACCCTAGAATCGATGATATTTTTATCAAGTAAGAATATCATCTAAGTCAGTGCCCAAAACTTCATATGAGATATGATGTAGCAAAAGACCCCTTGTATACATACCTAAAGGTATAAAAGGGTCTATTTCTTTAAAACAATTAGTTGGAGATAAGTTGGATGTGAATCTATCTTATACAAATTTGTGGGGTATCCAAAGGAATCTAATGGATACCATTTCTATGATGCCTAAGAACAAATGAGTTTTTTTTCTTGGTAAGCCATCTTCTTAAGAAGAAGAAATTTATATTGGATAGAAATGGCTAGATCATAGAGCTTGAAGGAGTTCAAAAACCACAGTTTGTCCCATAAGTGGCAATGGTGCATGAACAAATTACTATAACTTCTAGTACACAATCTCCAAGACTAGAAAGGATCTTGGGGCTACTTATATGATAAGATCCTCTTGCTAGAGAGCAAAAAAGAGGATATCCCTTTTGAATATTGATCCAACTAAAGAGTAATGATGTATGACATCAACTTAGAAAAATGGCGAAATGTTATGCAATCCAAAATAGACTCATTGTACTCCAACAAAGTTTGACCTTTGTGGGTCTATTGGTGGGAATGGTTCCCATTAGATGTAATTAGGTCTAAAAAATATAAAATTGGAGAACAAGAAAGGTTATGACCTATAAAGCTAAGACTGGTAGCAAAGTGTTATGCTCAAAGTCAAGGTGTTGACTGTTGAGGATACTATTAGAGTAGTGTCCAGCATGCCAATTAGATTGGGCGTCCTTTATACTCTTGTATTTATAAAAATAATCTTTTTGAAATCATATTAATAAAATAGGCAAAAAAATTTATCTTTAATTATAATTTGTAATTAGATAAAGTTCCTAGACCAAACTTAGCTACGGGGCATGGTCATGTATTTGATAGTGATAATGGAATATGCCTCCATGGCTTTGATCTTAAATTAGTTCTGAGTCAAGGGCTTTTGAGATGGGATATTGAATAGCCCAATAGACTCGCTTATATGATGCATGCTCACATGGGAGGATATCTCACTACATGGACATTGGCATAGTGACGCTAGTGCATGTATGCGGGTGCTTGTTGGGGAATGAGTACACTAAACAGGCCTTCTAGAATTTCTTAATTGGAAACTTTTTTATCTAAATAAGAAATTCTATGTTACGATAGTACACAATTAGACCTTTGACTTGAGGCACCATGGTAGCCTTGTGCATGTCGTGTTTTATTTTGATGTATCTTCTAATTGTTGGACAATCATAAAGGGGATATATTGAATATTGTATTGATATATATGGAAGTTAATGAGTAGCTAACAAAGGATCCGTCACTTGTCTAACAGAACAAGTGAATTTCCTATATTTTCATAGTTCATGACTCATAAGTCTTTGGCTAAGGCATGATGAATATTAGATGGAGGTTTTCTAATGATTCATCATAAGTTATTGAAAGTTGAAACGAAATCATAATTATTAAGTAATTAGGGTTTCAACTATTAATCCAAGCCCTAGACTCAATTAGAAGATTAGTTGACGGAAGGACCTTACATGTATGATACTTGTAATTGAAATAGGTTCACTCGCTATTTCACCTATGTTTAGGTGGTCATGATATACTTGCTAGGTGTTTCCCATGATTTGTGAGGTTCTTGAAATTAAGCAATTAATTTCAAGCAGATTAATTGATCGAAATAATTATTATTCATAAGTTGCAAATATTGTAAGACCGATGCTAACTTAATTATGAACCTAAAGGGTCACACACAATTTGAGATGGAACATTTTAAATTTAGGTATTAATCCAAGGGGTTGGATCCATTTAATTAATAGATATTAATTAATTGAGACTTAAATTAATTCAAGAATTTGAATTAAATATTCAATTAAATAATTGAATTATTTAATTAGACCTAATAAGATTAAGAAGCCCAATTGGAATAAAATAATTATTTGATTGGATCAAATTAATTGTATAGTCCATAAATTAATTATTAACTTAATTTACTCAATTAAATAATTTTAATTGGACCTAATTTGATTAGGCAGGCTAGATGGAATTAATTAATTGAGTTTGGGCTAAGACAATTAATTGGATTAGTTGTGGGATTTATTTTTAAATCCAACCCCAATTCACAAAGGCCCATGAAGTTGGATGAAAAAGGGTAGAAAGTCAAGAGTTTAGAATTATTGGGAAACCTTAAATATCTTTGGAAGATATGAAAGGGATAAATTTGAAAGAAGTTTGGATCAACCAAAATATCTTACAACCAATCAAAAGAAGACACAAAATACCAAGAGTAGGACTCTTTGGAATTTTGAGCCCCCTATATACACCTCATGGCCAAAAATTGTAATGAATAATTGTTACTATATGCTCCAATTATACTTTAGCATGCATTAGTACATGAAATATGAGATTAAACTTTTGTTTCTTGATTCAACATATTCCTTAAGTGTCTTTTTGCAGTGAAAAACTCGGTATCTAGGTTAAGGAAGATTGATGTGTTGAATGGTCATGAAATGAATTATTTGTATTGCTCTATACTTATTATATTCTAAAGTGATTATTTGCCTAAATATTTGCTTGAAATATGTTATATTTGGCTAAGAACTAAAAGTATGCAAAATTATGCAATTTGATTGGTTGATTGACTAGGTTGCATGAAATCATTCTAAACCACATTCCATTTGATTATAACACCAAAGCATCAAATTTTGTCATCTCCTTAGCCCATAAACGTGGCTTTTGGCATGAGAAGACACCAAGCACAATGAAACCAATCATTACCCTTCACTTATCTCTCTTTGAAATGTCAAAAAAGTCATTTTAGCCATATTTTCTTGTGAAAGCTCCTCAAAAACAACCAGCCCTTCTTCTCCAATTTTCTCCCAAATTTCTACACTCTCATACTCACAAAAATTGAATTCAATCCAAAGGAATCCATAGAACACAAACTAGAACAAGTTTCTACCCTTTTAAGCTTGAAAACTATTAATTTTAGAGTTTAATTCCAATCTAATTATTCGTGAAAATTATGCAAACTGCAAGTGCATGGTGTCAAGTTTTAATATAATGATGAGTTGAATTGAGTATCCACAAGATTGTAATTAAAAATTGCATTAAGTACCGTAGTTCAAATAGTCCTAATTTTATCTAGAAAATCGAGTGATGATTGGTAAACAAAGTAAAGTAAGATAAAAATGAATAGACAAGAATGGAGTTTTTAGAAGCAATTCAACATACACCTTATGAGCAAGAAATTTTAGAGGAATGACTCACCTAATTATCACCTAATTAACAACACATGTAAGTTAAGAATTTCTAAGCTCATTAATTCCCTCTCTTGAGTGCCGAATTGACTATAAGTTCTAACATGAATTTCGATATCTCTATAAAAATTCAAGAATAAAACTCTACAAAAGTTCAATGAATTCTTCTTCAAAACTTCAAAGGTTTCATAAGTTTCTCAACTCTATGATTCCTAAGTTGTGTTATCCATATGATTATATATAATCTTTCCTCTCTCGAGTGTCGAATCTCATACATCAAACAATCTCAATTAGTGGATAATTAATCAAGATAAAATACTAAACAAGATAACACAAACAATATGAATTACTTGAACTAATATTATTTGGAATTCAAAACATAGGTTCAAATAAGGTTACATCATCCTCTAGAAAGAAAAGTTTAGTTACTCATATATGAATATAACTTCAACAAATACATAAGAAAGAATATGGAAATTGTTCACCAATTTGTGAAGTGGAAGTAATGGTTGAAGCTCTCCTTGTCTCCAATAATGGTTTGTCTCTAAGAATGTCCTTCTTCTCTCCAAGTCTCCTTGTTCTCCTTGTTTTCTTGGCTTCTACTCACTCTTCTCCTTATCAAAAACTGATTTTGGAGGCTTTTGGAATCCCTCAAAATAGATGGAAAATGCCCTAAAGAGGGCAAAATGCCCATTTTGACCTTGCTTGTCCGCCCAGTAGTGCCTAGGCGCTGCCTGTCTGTCCAAGACAGTGTGTACAGCACGTAGGCACTGGAAGGCAGCGCCTAGGCGCTGCATTTGCTGTCCAGAATCAGTTTTTGCAGCGCTTATAGCCTCTTTCAACTAATGTTTCACCACTTTAGAAATCAAACTAGCTTCTGGTGTCTTCATATGAATCATATCTTTATGTGTCAAATTTCTACTGGAACTTGAATCAACTAAATATGACTTCTTTGGAGAGATTTATGCTAGAAATATCAAGATGTATCATCCTAGACAATTGCAGCCCAGTGCTGACTTTTGAACTCAGTTTTTCTCATTGAAATTGGCCGAATGGGATTTTATGTTAAACATAGAAGTTTTAGATATATCTCTTTTCTTTTCAATGGATCAATAATCAAGTTGATATGAAGTTTGGGCCGAGAGTTATGATTGAAATACAAAAACTGCCATCAGTAGCACCATAACTCAAATTCTTCAACATTTCAACCAAGTTTTTGATTTCTTTCCATTTTCTTCTCTTATTGTCATTACCTAGAAGATTTCACACTAAATACATAAAAAGTAACACAAACACTTGAAAACAAACCAAATGTTAATCAAAAAGTATATGAATTGTTGGTATAAAACTAACTTATCACTAATCAAGGTATATTTTTTTTTCAATATTTCTTATGATGAATTTATGGTATCTTGGATATTTACATGTTTTAGTATCTTTTTGTATGATTGAAAACATAAGTGGGTTAGACTTGAAGCCAAAACCAAGCTAGGTAGACTAGTTTCTAGCAAAATTGATAGTCTTATGAAATATGCTTAATTTACTTGTTCCTATTAATCTTGTAATACTTATATTATGTTTGGAAGTGCCTACAAATAATTGTGAACAATAGCAATTAGTTTACTTAATTGAAGGTTAGAATCAAATTAAGTTAGAATCGAGTTTACGTTATTTTAATTCAGATTGTGTTCATGTTTTGTGGGTTGCCCTAATAATTATGTTTGAATTATTAGTTATTTAATGGTTGCCCTAATGTTTAATGACTTGAATTAGTAGTAAAATATAGAGTATGCATTATTTTTTAGGTTATGTAATTGATATGGAATTGTTTACAAAAGATTGAAAAGTGTATGTGATTTTAATTAGAATAGATTATGTGATTTATTAAAAGGATATTGAAAGATACATGATTTTATTATGTTAGGCCTTTAACACATCATATCTTCTAAAAAGATTAACCTTTCACTTAGCACAAAGTGGACTTGAGGTAAGTTGAAACTTTCATTTGCTATATCACAAGAATCATATAATGTTGTTCATGTTTTAATATGATTGTCATTATTTGTCAAATGATGTAGTGTTTGATGCATACATGGTTCATGAAGCATGATACTATATTAAGAATACAATGAGATTTTTGAAAGGAAGTATAGTACTTGATTAATGGTCGGGTAGGTAAGGGACGCGAGAGGGACCGGTGGACCTAACAAACAGTGGCAAATACTTAAGGTTGAAGAACCGAATGAGATAGAATATGGCTAATACCTGAGGTTGAAAGACCAAGTATGAAAACCCCATATTATTTCTCTTATTGGCCAATTATTATGAACAGGTTCCAAAAATCACTGTCTATCGCTATAGTTAGATACCACACTTCAAGGGCCCTAACGAATAATTTAGGTACGCTATTTTTTATTACATTAGTTTCACCTTACTAAGCCTTTAGCTCATTAGATTCAAGTGATGTAGGTGGAAATATATAGGTTTAGAGGTTGACTGAGTCTCCAGGGCGACCAGACAAAGATTTGTTCATATATCATGCTTTGAGCTGTTTTGTAGCCTATTTTGACAACTCTATTTTGTTTTTAAATAGGCTACTCTATTATGATTTTATAAACAGATATACTTAGTTTTGATTTATATATGTGGTGTGTCTAAAACAAAGTGAAATAACAAATGAATTCAAGTTCTTTCTCTTATAGCCAAAAAAGGGAACTTTTTATTAAAACCATAACTCTAGTAGTGATGAAAAGTTAACACTTCTTGATTTAATTGTATCAGCTTATTTAGGTTTTGTTGTTAGGTTAAAGGGTGTTACAGGACCCCTCCTGCTATCCTTAACTCAACGGATTTATGTAGTATAAGAATCAAACATTGTTGGACATGGTTCAATCGATGATGAGTTTCACTAAGCTTCCTCTTTCGTTCTTGAGCTATGCTCTAGAAACGGTGGCATATCTATTAAATAAAGTGCCATCAAAGTCAGTGCCCAAAAACACCATATGAGATGTGATATAGAAAATCACCCTCTTAAATCACCTTAAGGTATGGGGGTGTGTTGCTTACGTAAAGCAGCATGTGAGATAAATTGGATATGAGATCTAGTTTATGTAGATTTGTGGGCTATCGAAAGAAATCCATTGGATACTATTTCTACAACCCTTCAGAACAATAGGTTTTTATATTGAGGAATGCTACCTTTTTAGAATATAAGTTTCTATTAGATAGAAATGGCAAAATTATAGAACTTGAAGAAATTCAAGACCTACAGAGCCTCCTAACAGATGCAATAATGGGCTAACTAGCTAAGGTTAGGCCTTTAGTCACACAATCTCTCTGGAGGTCCCATAAAATCTCAAAGCTACTTGAGAGATATGGCTTTTTTTTAGAGAACAATAAGGAGAATCTCCCCTTGGACAGTGATCTAAGGACTTATGGAGACACGATGTCGGACATCGATTAGGGAAGATGGCAAGAAGCCATGCAATCCAAGATGAACTCTATGTACTCAAATAAGATATGGACCTTGGTGGACCTACTATAAAGAATAGTTCCTATTGGCTGCAATGGGTCTACAAGCAAAAGCTTGGAGTAAATGAAGAGGTAGTAACCTACAAAGAACGACTAGTTAATTATAAGACAAAGAAGGAATTGATTATGATAAAACTTTTTCGCCAGTAGCGATGCTTAAATCCATTCGAATATTGCTAGCCATATCAACGTATTATGACTACGAAATAAGGCAGATGGATGTGAAGACCACTTTCCTTAATTAAAATATAAAAGAAGAGATCTATATGAGGTAGCTAGAAGGCTTCATATCCAGAGGGAATGAGTGAAAGGTTTACAGACTTCAGAAATCCATTTATGGACTCAAGCAGGCTTCCTGAAGCTAGAACATCCAGTTTGATAAAGCAATCAAATTGTTTGATTTCTAGAAGAACCCAGATGAACCTTATGTCTATAAGAAGGTTAGTGGGAGCACAATGGCATTTATTGTGCTATATTTGACAATATCCTACTCATTAGGAATGGGGATGATACAATCAACTAAGACTTAGTTGTCTAATGAGTTATCCATGAAGAATTTGGGAGAAGCATCCTTTATTCTTGGAATAAAGATCTGTAAAGATAGGTCAAGAAGGATGATCGGACTATCCTAATCTACGTACATAGACAAAATGTTAAAGAGGTTTAGCAAGGAGGAATCCAAGTGAGGACTCTTACCAATAAGTCATGGCGTTTCTCTCTCAAGGGCTATGTCTCCTAAGACTCGTGAGGAGAGAGAAATGATAACCCGCATACCTTATGCATCTGCTATAGGAAGCATGATATCGCATATACTCTAAGTGTTACGAGCAGATATTAGTCCAATCTAGGTGAGGAATACTAGAAGACCGTAAAGATGATCTTGAAGTACTTGAGAATGACTAAGGATATCTTTCTTGTATATGACTCTAGAGAATTGAAACTAGAAGGCTATGCTGATTCAAGTTTTTAGTTTGATATAGATGACTCAAAGTTAATGTTTAGATATGTATTCACCTTAAATGGTGGTGTGGTCAGCTGGAAAAGTTCCAAATAGGAGATGACCATAGATTCTACCATCGAAGCTAAATATATTGCCACATGTGATGAGGCAAAAGAAGTTGTTTGGATAAAGAACATTATCTAAGAGTTGGGTGTAGTTCTATCCATTGTTGATCTTATATTGCTATACTATGACATCTGTTGTTAATCGAGTATTTACATACTATGATAACAACGGAGCTATTGCGCAAGCAAAACAACCAAAATCTTATCAAAGATCTATGCACATCATGAGAAGATACCATCTGATCAGAGAGATTATTGGTAGAGGCGACACTGTAGTGGATGGAGTTGCTTGGGCATAAAATATAGCAGACCCATTGACCAAACCTCTAGTGTAGAAAGTATTCAATAGACATCTTGAGAAGATGGGCCTAAAGTACAAGGGCAATTGGTGCTAGGGTAAGTGGGAGATTGTTAGAATAGTGTCCGGCATGCCAATTTATACTCTTGTATTTGTAAAAATAATCTTTTTCAAATTATATTAATAGAATAAGCAAATTTCTTTATCTTTAATTACATTTTGTAATTAGATAAAGTCCCCAGACCAAACTTAGCTACGGGGCATGGTCATGCATTTGATGGTGATCATGGAATATGCCTCTATGACTTTGATCTTAAATTAGTTCCAAGTCAAGGGTTTTTTGAGATGGGACATCAAATAACCCAATAGACTCGCACATACGATACATGCTCTCATGAGGAGGATGTCTTGCTCCATGGATATTGGCATAGTGATGCTAGTGCATATATGCGGGTGTTTGTTAGGGAATAATTACACTAAATAGGCTCTCTGGAATTTTTTAATTGGAAACTTATTTGTCGAAATAAGAAATTTCATGTTACGATAGTACACGATTAGTCCTTTGACTTGAGGCACCATGGTAGCCTTGTGCATGTCGTGTTTTATTTTGATGTGTCTTCTAATTACCTAACAATCACAAATTGGATATATTGGATATTACATTGATACGTATGGAGGTTAATGAGTGGCCAACAAAAGATCCGTCACTTGTTTGGCAGAACAAGTGAATCTCCTATATTTTCATAGTTTATGACTCATAAATTCTTAGCCAAGGCAGAATGAATGTTAGACAGGAGTTTTGTAACGATTCATCATGAATCAATGAAACATGAAATGGAATCATAGTTATTGAGCAATTAGGATTTCGACCATTAATCCGTGCCCTAGACTCAATTGGGAGATTAGTTGATGGAAAGGTCTCATGTGTATGATACTCTTAATTAAAATAGGTTCACTCGTTATTTCACCTAAGTCTAGGTAATCGTGATACACTTGCTATATGTTTCCATGACTTGTAAGGTTCTTGAAGTATAGGAGTTAATTTCAAGCGGATTAATTAATTGTAATAATTATTATTCATGAGTTGAAAATATTGCAAACCCACTACTAGCTTAGTTGTGAACATAAAGGGTTACACACAATTTGAGAACGGACATTTCTAATTTAGGAATTGATCCAAGGGGTTGGATTCAATTAATTAATGAAGATTAATTAATTGGGGCTTAAATTAATTTAAGAAGTTAAATTAATTATTTAATTAAATAATTAGATTATTTAATCAGACCTAATAAGATTAGGGAGCTCAATTGGAATGAAATAATTATTTGATTGAGTCAAATTAATTGTGTAATCCATAAATTAATCGTTAAATTAATTTACTCAATTAAATAATTAAATTATTTAATTGGACCTAATTTAATTAGGTGGGCTAGATGGAATTAATTAATTGAGTTTGGGCTAAAATAATTAATTGAATTAATTGTGGGATTTATTTTTTAGTCCAAGCCCAATTCACAAAGGCCTATTAGAAGAGACCCATAAAGGTGGTTGAAAAATGATGGAAAGTTGAGAGTTTGGAATTCTTAGAAAATATTAAATATCTTTGCAAGATATGAAAGGAATAAAGTTGGAAGAAATTTGGATTAACCAAAATATCTTCCAACCAATCGAACTGAGACACAAAATTCCAAGAGTAGAACTCTTAGAATTTTGAGGCCCCTATATATACCTCATAGCCGGAAATTGTAAGAAGTAGAAACATCTAATATAATTTTTGGCCATATAGAAATTTTTTTTCTTCATCATCCTTTATCTCTAAAAAATTCCATCTTTACGTATTAATTCTTTTATCACAAGTTGATAACAGGAATTAATATTTTCTATACACACTCCATCAACTAGATTAGAAAAGGAATCAAAATTGCTAGCGGAATTTGATTTTGTGTTCTTGCTCAAAGTGTGTACTACTTTAGAAGGGAGACATTTGGATCCATGTAAATCAAATTCAAAAAAGGGGCTAGCAATTAATTACTTCATACCCTATGACAATCGGAGTGCATAGAAAGGTATAAATAGATACTTTTATTATTTTATTATACCCATTAAAAATTGTGAGATCGTTAAAAATTATATCAAATTTGGGGTATTACTATAATTGTTATGGTATGATGTTTTTAAAAAATTTAATTTTTCACTGCGTATACCTCGGGATCATGCGAACCCAATATTAAAATATCTTCTAACCAATCAAAATGAGACATAAAATACCAAGAGTAGGACTCTTGGAATTTTGAGCCCCCTATATATACCTTGTGGCTAAAAATTATAAGAAGTAGAAACATCCTTTAATTTTCGACCATTCAAAAGAGAGAAGAAAAATTATTTTTTTCAACCATCTTTTTTCTCCATAAATTCCATCTTCTATTTTTAAATATTAATTCTTTTATCACTAGTTGATAAGAGGAATTCATATTTTTTTATATACACTCCATAAACTAGATTAGAAACAAAAACAGAATTGCTAATGGAATTTTGATTTTGTGTTCCTGCTCAAAATGTGGACTACTTTAGATGGGAGATATTTGGATCCTTGTGAACCAAATTCAGAAAAAGGGCTATCAATTAATTGCTTTATACCCTACGACAACCGTAGTGCAAAAAAGGTATAAATTGATATTTTTATTATTTTATTACAGCCATTGGAAACTGCGAGATTATTAAAATTTACATCAGATCTAGAGCATTACTATAATTGTTATAGTTTAATATTTTTTAAAATTTTAATTTTCTGCTATATATATCCCAGGATCATGCGAACCTGACCTGCAGCCCTAACCCACCTAGCAACCTGCGCTCATATCCTCCTCCAATTTCCCTACTACACCTACTCACACCATTATTACCTGCTCCAATAACAAATAAATTTAAGCCATCTATAAATTAAACCTCATCGCTCAACTCCTAACTCCTAGTAACCCTAAACCTACCTCTATGACCTAAGCTATCAAAGATCCTAAGTGGCATCAAGTCATGTTTGAGGAGTGTAATGCTCTAGTTGGAAACGACACTTGGGAACTTGTTCTTCCTCACTCCACTCATAGTCTATGGTTACAAGTGGATTTTCTTCACAAAACATCTACCTAATAGTTCTATTGACATGTATAAAGCTCTCCTGGTTGCTAAAGGGTTTCATCAGCATTCTAACATTAATTACAAGGACATATTCAGTCTAGTTGTCAAGCCTACTTTTATTCACATTGTTCTCATATTGGGTTTGCATGATCCCAGGTATACACAACGTAAAATTAAAATTTTTAAAAACATCATACCATATCAATTATACCAATACCTCGAATCCGATGCGATTTCTAACGATCTCGCAATTTTTAATGATTGTAGTAAAATAATTGAAGATTCGATTTATACCTTTCTAAGCACTCCGTCTATCGTAGGGTTTGAAGCAATAAATTGCTAGCCCCTTTTATGAATTTGGTTCATAGGGATCCAAACGTCTCCCCTATAAAGTGGTCCACACTTTGAGTAAGAACACAAAATCAAAATTCGGCTAGCAATTCTAATTTCTTTCCAACCTAGTTTATGGAGTGTGTATAGAGGAATATTAATTCTTGTTATCAACTTGTGATAAAAAGAATTAGTACTTAAAATAAAAGATAAAATTATTCGGTGAAAAAATTATGAAAGAAGAAAATAATTTTTCTTCTTAATATTTCTTTAATAATTGAAAATTGAAAGCTAAAATTCTCCTATAATTTTTGGTCATATGGTGCTTAAATAGGGGACTCAAAATCCAAAGACTCCCATTCTTGGTATTTTGTATATCCTTTTGATTGGTTGAAAGATATTTTAGTTTATCCAAACTTTTTCCAACTTCATCCCTTTCATATCTTCCAAAGATATTTAAGGTTTCTCAAGAATTCCAAACTCTTGACTTTCTATTATTTTTTAACCACCTTCATGGGCCTCTCCTAATTAGCCTTTGTGAAACTGGGCTAGGACTCAAAAAAAATCCACAATTAATCAAATTAATTGTCTTAACCCAAATTCAATTAATTAATTTTATTTGGCCCACCTAATCAAATTAGGCCCAATTAAATAATCTAATTATTTAATTGAGTAAATTAATTTAATAATTAAATTAATTTAAGGACTACACAATTAATTTGATCTAATCAAATAATTTAACCTCCATACATATCAATGCAACATCCAACAAATCCCCTTTGTGATTGTCAGGTAATCAGAAGATACATCAAAATAAAATACGACATGCACAAGGCTACCATGGTGCCTCAAGTCAAAGGACTAATCGTATACTATCGTAACATGGAAATTTTTATTTCGACAAACAAGTTTCCAATTAAGAATTTTCAGTAGGCCTATTTAGTGTAATTGTTCCCTAACAAACACCCACATATATGCACTAGCATCACTATGCCAATGTCCATGGAGCAAGACATCCTCCTCATGCGAGTATGTATCATATGCGTGAGTCTATTAGGCTATTCGATGTCCCATCTCAAAAAGCCTTTAACTTGGAAATAACTTAAGTCCAAAGTCATAGAGGCATATTCCATGATCACCATTAAATACATGATCATACCCTGTAGCTAAGTTTGGTCTAAGAACTTTATTTAATTACAAGATGCAATTAAAGATAAAGAAATTTGCCTATTTTATTAATATGTTTTGAAAAAGATTATTTTTACAAATACAAGAGTATAAAGGATATACAATCTAATTAGCACGTTGGGCACTGCTCTAACAATCTCCCACTTGCCCTAGTGCCAATTGTCTATGATACTTTAGGCCTATCTTCTCAAGATGTCCGTCGAATATCTTTTGTGCTAGAGGTTTGGTTAGTGGGTCTACCATATTTTATGCTGAAGTGACTCTATCCACTACAATGTCGCCTCTACCATTGATTTCTCTGATCAGTTGGTATCTCCTCATAATGTGCTTGGATCTTTGATGAGATCTTGGCTCTTTTGCTTGCGCAATAGCTCCGTTGTTATCACAATATATCAATACAGGATTAATAATGGATGGAACCACACCCAACTCATGAATGAAGTTCCTTATCCAAATGGCTTCTTTTACTGCAACACATGCAATAATGTATTTAGCCTCAGTAGTAGAATCAGTGGTCGTCTCCTCCTTGGAACTCTTCTAGCTGATTGTGCCACTATTTAAAGTGAATATGTATCCAAACATTAACATTGAATCATCTATATCGGACTAAAAACTAAAATCAGTATAGCCTTCTAGTTTCAGTTCTCCAGAGCCGTATACAAGAAAGATATCCTTAGTCATTCTCAAGTACTTCAGGATTATTTTTACAGTCTTCCAGTATTCCTTACCTGGATTGGACTGATATCTACTCGTGACACTTAGAGCATATGCAACATTAGACCTTGTACATAGCATACCATATAGTATGCTTCCTATGGCAGATGTATAAGGCATACGGGTCATCATTTCCCTCTCCTTAGGAGTTTTAGGAAATATTGTCCTTGAGAGAGAAATGCTATGACTTATTGATATGAATCCTCACTTAGATTTCTCCATGCTAAACCTTTTTAGCATTTTATCTATGTGCGTAGATTGGGATAGTCTGATCATTATTCTTGACCTATCTCTACAGATCTTTATTCTAAGAATAAGGGATGCTTCTTCCAAATCCTTCATGGAGAACTGATTAGACAACTAAGTCTTAGTTGACTGCAACATCCTTACATCATTCCCAATGAGTAGGATGTTGTCAACATATAGCACAATAAATGTTACTATGCTCCCACTAACCTTCTTATAGACAGAGAGTTCATTTGGGTTCTTGTAGAAATCAAACAATTTGATCGCCTCATCAAATTAGATGTTCCAGCTTCAGGAAGCCTGCTTGAGTCCATAAATGAATTTCTGGAGTTTGCAAATATTTTGCTCACTCTCTCTGGATATGAAGCCTTTTGGTTACCTCATATAGATCTCTTCCTTAATATTTCCATTAAGGAAAGCGATTTTCACATCCATCTTCCATATCTTGTAGTCATAATACGCTGATATGGCTAGCAGTATCCGAATGGACTTAAGCATCGCTATTGGTGAAAAAGTTTCCTCATAATCAATTCTTTACTTCTAAGTATAACCTTTCACAACGAGTCATGCTTTGTAGGTCTCTACCTCTCCATTTACTCAAAGCTTCCTCTTTTAGACCCATTTGCAGCTAATGGAAACTATTCCCTATGGTGGGTCCACTAAGGTATATACCTTGTTGGCATACATGGAGTCTATCTTGGATTGCATGGCTTCTTGTCATATTCTCGAGTCGATATCTGACATCACCTCTCCATAAGTCCATGGATCACTGTCTAATGGGAGACTCTCCTCGTTGTTCTCTAACAAAAAGTCATACTTCTCAGGTAGCTTTGAGATCCCATAGGATCTCCTAGAAGATTATGTGTCTGGTGGCCCAACCTCAGCTAGTTGGCCCATTACTGCATTTGTTGGGAGGCTCTGTGGTTCTTGAATTTTTTCAAATTCTACAACTTCACCATTTCTATCTAATAGAAATTCCTCTTTTGAAAAAGTGGCATTCCTCGAAACAAACACCTTTTGTTCTGATGGGTCGTAGAATAGTATCCAATAGATTCCTTTGGATACCCCATGAACCTACATAAACTGAATCTCGTACCTAATTTATCTCTCACTTACTACTTTACATAAGCAGCAAACCCCCTTACCTTAAGGTATTTGTAAAAGAGGGTGGTTTCCACACCATATCTCATATGGTGTTTTGGGCACTGACTTTGATAGAACCCTATTTAATAAATATGCCACCATTTCTAGAGCGTAGCCCCAGAATGAAAGAGAAAGCTTAGTGAAACTCATCATCAATCGAACCATGTCCAACAAGATTCGATTCTTGCACTTCGCAACTCTATTGAGTTGAGGAGTAGTAGGAGGGGTCCACTAAGAGAGAATCCCAATCTCTTTTAGATAATTAAGAAACTCTGTGCTCAATTATTCATCTCTTCAATCTGATTGAAGAGTCTTGATACTTAGCCCAATTTGTTTCTCCACCTCACATCTGAATTTTTTGAACTTTTCAAAAACTTCAGATTTGTACCTCATAAGGTAGATATAACCATATTTAGAATAATAATCAGTAAAAGTTATAAAGTAGTGATAGTTCCCACAAACACTAACACTTAGTGGCCTACATACATCTGAATGGATCAAATCCAATAGATCTTTGTCTCACTCCACTTGTCCAATAAATAGTGATTTGGTTATCTTCCCTTTGAGACATAACTCATATGTTGGCATTCCTTGCTCTCTCGAAAGATTGAGCAATTGGGTCAACTTATGAGTTCTCTTTTCAAATATATGACCTAATCTAGCATGACATAAGAGTTAGGAACTATGATTATCTATTTTCTTTTATTTTGTTGAACATGAAAAATGAGTTGTGGGGATTAATAGAATATAGACCATTCATCAATATGCCAGAGGTAATCAGAACTGAATCTTTAAAAATAGAACAACTTTCATATTTTATTAAAAAAGTAAAATCTTCTCCATCCGAAACAGGAATAGAGATAATGTTCTTAACTATCTCTGGAATATATAGATAATTATTTAAAACTAAAACTACTCTATTTCCTAAAGCTAAGTTGACACTTCCTATGGCTAATGCAGCAACCTTTGATCTATTCCCTAGCCGCAGGACTATCTCTTCCCTACTTAGCTTCCTGCTTCTTGCCATCACTTGCAGATCATTATAAAGATGAGACAGGTATTCAATATTGAAGAAGTATCATTAACTGATAAGTTAACTTCAACAAAATAAATACCTGAATTCTTTAGGCTCGCAAGGTACTCCTTGCAGTTCCTCTTCCAATGCCCAGGTTTGTCGCAGTAGTGGCACTTGTCACCGGTCTTGTTGGAACTCTAGAAGACGCCACCTGTTGGCTTCATGCCTTTGGATTTTGAGGAATGTTTTCATTTCTCCTTTTTTTTTCTTGGATTTTGCAGCCTTTGAGTTGGATAAGGTTCCAACAAGCATGACCGTCTTGTCCTTTTACATAGTGGACTCAGCCATCTTCAACATATTAACCATCTCAGCAAGGCTAGTTTTCATTTTATGCATGTTGAAGTTGACAACGAAGTATCAAATGATAGAGCCAAAGACAACAGAATAAGATCCAAATAGAGCTCATTATCTATAATGACTCCAAGTGACTTGAGACTTTCAACCAGCCCTATCATCTTCAATCCATGATCATGAACTGAAGAGCCTTCCATCATGTGGGTCCTGAAAAACTCTTTCAAGATCTGATATCTCGCCTGCCTGGTATGTTCACCATACAACTTTTGTAAGTAAACATCAATATCATGTACATGCGCATGTACCTCATGTTGCCTCTACAATTCATTTGGCATCGATGACATCATATAGCATTGCATTTGTAGATCATCATCAATCAGCTTGTGATAATCCGCAAGCTCCTCCTCACTGGCATCTTCCGGTGGGGTTGGCGGCAAGATCACATCAAGTATGTAATCCCTCTTTTTGGACTATAGAACAATCTGAAGGTTCCTCAACTAATCAACATAGTTGGGATCAGTTAATTTATTAGGTTACAGAATTGATGCAAGTGACTTTTTAGCCATTTACATACAATCTACAAATATAAACGAGGTAGAAAATTAGCATTCTTTCAAAATCATATTCATTTATAAAAAGGTCTTAAGTAATAAATATATCCCACTAT
The DNA here is from genome assembly GCA_019321725.1 of Paulownia fortunei. NCBI lineage: Eukaryota > Viridiplantae > Streptophyta > Magnoliopsida > Lamiales > Paulowniaceae > Paulownia > Paulownia fortunei. The sequence continues at coordinate 13,972,199 of CM033118.1, forward strand.
TTTATTTGAATTCCATCACCTCTAATGGCAATTCGGGAAATCTTATTTTCTAGTGGACTTGTGGCCTAATCAATATATCGTATACCCTAATTTTTTGAGCAAATAAAACATATTGAAAGGTAGTTAACTTTCAACGATTGTATCTCCATGCAACCCTTAAGATATTTTACCTCACTTTTTCTCATATACCCCAATTTTAAGAGCCTATATGGTATTAAGTGTCAAGCAAGACCCATCAAACCTCTATGTAGATGGAGCATCAAAACATTCCATGACTTATGGCCAATGTAGAGACGAGTTCATCCCATAGGCATCACCATGCTTAGTAGAGATCACATCTTTCCATTACAGAATCATTCCACATCTCATGGCCAATGACAAAGTAAGTAGCATCATCATGTCAACTACTTTTGATGGTAGGCATGGATTATTAGATCCAACCCAATTTTATCCATATTTACTTGAAATCGAAATTTAAAAATTCATACTTAATTTTTTAATTCAAGTGGGGTATTTATTTTAACCAAAACCTCATCAATTTTAATCTCAGCTTATTTAATAAGTTGGCATTTAATTGACAACAAGCATATCATTTGAAAATATTAAATAAATCCTACGCATGCATCTAATACATTCATAATCTAGATAATCATGGGCCAATCCTATGCGATTCATTTGAACCAAAAATGGATTTAGGTCAATCTAAGAGTGATAGAATGAAAATAGAAACTAAATTCTATTACATGAATATATCCCATACATTCATAGGTCATCTCTTGATTCTTCCTCTTGGTCCTTCTTCTTGTCCACCAAAAAGCAAAAAAAAAAAAACATCACCCTATTCTACTCTCATTTCAAAAATATAAAGTATAAACAAGGAAATAATAAAAGACTCGCAGGCCCTATTTCAAAAATCTAAAGATAAATAAATCCAATCATATTGGTCCAAATGACTCCATGACCATATATACAAATAAATACATCACATGAATTTATTAAAGCACGTAAATTTACTATTCTTTTAAATTGTAATTTCACGAATTGGGATAAAATCTCGAATTTTCAAGAAAAAACCCTTATTTATAATTTTAAAATTAACACTTTAATTATAATATCAAAAAATCAAAATTTTGCAATTCAACATGACAAGGATGTCTATCATCCATACGCATCATCCATACGGCATGTCACTGGTGCACACAATGTGTTGCCGATGTGCTGCCTACAGCATGCACAATGTGCTGTCGGTGCGCAAACTGCTAATATGCGCAGTGTGTTGTCGGTGTATGTGCGGGCCTAGTGTTGTGCCATGTATTATTTTTTCTTCTGATTGAACCAAATTCAATAATACATGGTCTATTTAACAATTAAATTAATTGAAAAATAATTTTATCCCAATCAGAATTATAATAAATCAATTAAAATTTAATAATTAAATTCACAAGTATAAATCGAATCCAATTGGAATTGTGCAAACCGTGACTTTGATACCACTTTTAGGTTTGCATAATCTCAGGGTATGCACAACGTAAAATTAAAAATTTTAAAAACATCATACCATAAGAATTATAGGAATACCCCAAATCTGAAGTAATTTCTAACCATCTCGTAATTTTCGATAGTTGTAGTAAAATAATTAAAGTTTCGATTTATACCTTTTTGTGCACTCCGACTGTCATAGGATTTGAAGCAATCAATTACTAGCCTCTTTTATGAATTTGGTTTACAAGGATCCACACGTCTCCCCTCTAAAGTGGTCCATACTTTGAGCAAGAACACAAAATCAAAATTTTGCTAGCAATTCTGATTTATTTTCTAACCTAGTTATGGAGTGTGTATTAATTTTTGTTATCAACTTGTGATAAAAGAATTAATACTTAAAATAAAAGATGGAATTTTTAGTGGAAAAATGATGAAAGAAGAAAATAACTTTTCTTAATATTTCTTTAATGACCGAAATTGAAGGCTAAAATCCTCCTACAATTTTTGGTCATATGGTACTTAAATAGAGGACTCAAAATTTCAAGAGTCCCACTCTTGGTATTTTGTGTCTCCTTTTGATTGGTTGGAAGATATTTTGATTTATCCAAACTTCTTCCAACTTTATCCCTTCTATATCTTCCAAAGATATTTAATATTTTTCAAGAATTCTGAACTCTTGACTTTCCATCATTTTTTAACTACCTTCATGGGCCTCTCCTAATTGGCTTTTGTAAATTGGGTTTGGACTCAAAAATAAATCCCACAATTAATCCAATTAATTATTTTAGTCTAAATTCAATTAATTAATTCCATCTAGTCCACCTAATCAAATTAGACCCAATTAAATAATTTAATTGAATAAATTAATTTATGAACTACACAATTAATTTGATTCAATCAAATAATTGTTTCACTCCAATATGCCTCCATAATCTTATGAGGCCCAATTTAATAATCAAATTATTTAATTAAATAATTAATTCAACTCTTTGAATTAATTTAAGCCTCAATTAATTAATCTTCATTAATTAATTAGATCCAACCCCTTGGATCAATTTCTAAATTAGAAATGTTCTATCTCAAATTGTGTGTGATCCTTTAGGTTCACAACTAAGCTAGTAGTGGGCTTATAATATTTGCAACTTATGAATAATAATAATTATTTCAATTAATTAATTTGCTTGAAATTAACTCCTTAATTTCAAGAACCTCACACGTCATAGGAAATACCTAGTAAGTGTATCATGACTACCTAGACTTAGGTGAAATAGCGAGTGAACCTATTTTAACATTCCGTCAACTAATCTCTCAATTGAGTGTAGGGCATGGATTAATAATCGAGACCCTAATTACTCAATAACTATGATTCCATTTCAAGTTTCAATGACTAATGACGAATCGTTAGAAAAGCCCCGTCTAACATTCATCCTATCTTGGCCAAGGATTTCTGAGTCATGAACTATGAAAACATAAGAGATTCACTTGTTTTGCCAGACAAGCGATGGATCTTTTGTTGGCCACTCATTAACCTCCACACATATCAATGCAACATCCAACATATCCCTTTTATGATTGCCATGCAATCATAAGATACATCAAAATGAAACACGATATGCACAAGGCTACCATGGTACCTCAAGTCAAATGACTAATTATGTACTATCGTAACATAAAAATTCTTATTTCGACAAATAAGTTTTCAATTAAGAATTTCCAGCGAGCCTGTTCAGTGTACTTGTTTCCTAACAAGCACCCACATACATGCACTAGTATCACTACGCCAATATCTAAAGAGCGAGACATTCTCCTAATGTGAGCATGCATTGTATGTGCGAGTCTATTGGGCTATTCGATGTCCCATCTCAAAAAATTCTTGACTAAAAACTAATTTAAGACCAAAGCCATTGAGGCATATTACATGATGACCATTAAATGAATGACCATGCCCCATAGCTAAGTTTGGTTTAGGAACTTTATCTAATTACAAGATGCAATTAAAGATAAATAATTTTTCCTATTTTATTAATATGATTTGAAAAATATTATTTTTACAAATACAAGAGTATAATGGACGCACAATTTGATTGGCACACCAGACACTACTCTAACATCTCGGCCTTATCGTCAGCTATGGCTGGTCTCATCGCCAACTTGATGTCAATAATGCCTTCCTTCAGGGTACTCTTTTAGAGGATGTCTTTATGGTTCAACCACAAGGCTTAGTTGATCTAGATCATCCTCATTATGTTTGCAAACTCCATAAGGTCGTTTATGGGTTGAAACAAACACCTCGTGCTTGGTATCATAAATTCTAGTAGTTACTTCTCCACTCTAGTTTTGGTAATTCTATGCTAACACGTCTCTCTTCATCCTCTGCACCGGTGGTCATTTACTCTATGTTTTGGCCTATGTTGATAACATTATCATTACCGGCAATAGTGCTACTGATGTTCAACCACTTTATCACATTATCATTACTGACAGTAATGCTATTGTTATTCAACACTTTATCACACTTCTGGTAAACTAGTTCTCTTTGAAAGATCATGGTCCGTTGTCTATTTTTTTATGCTTTAGGTTACTCTCCATCCTTATGGGCTCCTATTATCTTAGTGACATTATATTAAAGATCTTCTTACTTCGCACTCGTATGTTTGATTCCAAGTCTGTTGCTACTCCAATTGAAATTCTCCTATTTTTTCACTTTAGTTGGGAGTGCTCTTTCTCATCCGTCGAAGTGTCAAGCTGTTGATAGAAGTCTACAATACTTATCTCTCACTTGCCCTGACATTGCCTTTAAGGTCAATAAGTTCTCTCAGTTTATAGACTGGCTCGCCACTAGTCATTGGACTGTTGTCAAATATCTTTTATGTTACCTATATGGCACATCGGATCATGGTATATTGATCTATTGGAACTCCCTTCTTTCTTTACATGCTTCTCCGATATTGATTAGGCAGGTAACAAGAACAATATTACTTCTATGGGGGCATATTTGTAGAGTTCCATGATACATTGTATGATAGCTCGGTTATCCACTAAGGTTGAGTATCGCTCAGTTGTTAGCTACTGTTTTACTTTGCTTGATTTGTTCTCTCTTGACAGAACTTGGTATGTCTTTTCGTCAATAGCAGATCATCTATTGTGACAATGTTGGTGCTACAAGTTTCTGTTCAAATTTCTGTATTTCACTCTCGCATGAAACATATAGCTTTGGATTATCACTTTATTCACAAACCAGTTCAGGTTGGTGCTCTTCGTGTTGCTCATATCTCTTCTATTGATTAATTGGTGGATGCCCTTACTAAACCTCTTCCATACAATCAATTTCTATTCCTAAAGACCAAGATTAAACTCTCTTCTCGAAACTCCATCTTGCAGAGGACTTGATTTCATTCCATTTTTATTTTATTCTGCTTTGATATTTATTCCTTTTAGCTTGCTTTCTTCCCTTTGTTAGTCAAATATTATTACTAGTAGTTATTTTATAGACAATCTTTACATTTATTATTGTACCTTGTTTTTGTAATATAGTAAACTACATACGTGAGTCATTATTTAATAAAAAAAAACTATTCTCTTTCCTCTAAATTTATACAGTACTCCTAATTTATCACTTCCCTCTAAATCTCTAATGTACTCCTAATTTATTCACTTATACTCATTCTAAATGAAGTAGTCTTCATTTTTATTTTACTAAGACTACATGTACTGCTTTTAATTATTTTAGTAAATAAGTAGGATCCATGTTGAACTACGGCGTAGGCGCGGCTCTAACTGAAAAAAAACGTATACCAAGATTGCTTTTGAAAAAGAAAGGAAATTAAAGAGAAGAGAGAAGAAAACGGGGTGTTGGCGTGACTGACGGCTCTACAAAATAGAGATATAAAGTATAATTAGCTTCGACTCTTCCTCTCCCCCGCATTCCCTTGCTGTTTGGCTGTTTGCTTTACTCTCCGTTTTTTTTTCTTTGGCGGCTCAGATCTGGCTCACTCTACAATCTCAGCTCCGACTCTTCTAATCAAACTTCAAAACCTTCTTCCCTCCCTCTTCATCCTTCTCTACTTCCCTCCATTTTTCTCCTCCCTCCTCACTCTCTGACTCTCTCTCACACAGACACAGAACAATTGTTGATTTCTTCTAGTATTTCGGAAAAGATCCACTTGAATGTTGAACTTGTGGGTACCTGCCCTATATCTGTTATCCTTTTCCCCCTCTTAGATTATTCAATCACAACTACATCCAAAACCCAAAATATTTTTGATCCTGGATTCACGTCTCTTGATCTGAGCCACTGTTTATGAGTTTTCCGGTAGCAATCTGTCTCTCTATCTATCTCAGTGTGAAATTAAAAGCCCGAATCTGATTTTGTTGTTTTTGTTTTCTGAATTGACATCTGGGTTTGACTTAAAACAGACAGCAACAGTGGGTGGAATAGCTGCAGCTGGCAATGTGATGGATTGGGGTGTTAACAATACAAATAATAACCAGTTCCTAAAAGGTTTGCAGTTTTTTATTTTTTATTTTTGGTGGGGTTGGGGGGTTGGGCTCTCATTGCTATAATGAAACCAGTGTTGATGGCTTGCTTCTTGTTAATGATCCCCCTCCACATTGTAGTTTGTTCTGTAGCTTTTATCACGTCTCTAATTTTTTGCTCCTTTCTACTGTTCTTACTCTTGTTATTTTTAAGTTTGCGCTAGTTTTATTTTCTATTTAAGATTAATAAGCATATCTTGTACCCGACACTCTTGCTCTGATTAGTGCTCTGATTAGGGTACTTGATCTTGTCCATCAGTGCTGTTAAATTAGTAACCTCAACAGTAGTCTAAGTGTAAGTGCTAGTGTCTTCATATTTTCATTTTCTTGAACATTTTTTCTTTCTTAAGGAAATTTTCATAGTAATCTCTTCAAGACAGCTCAGCTATGAGTATGATCATGACTCTATCTTTCCTTGATGTTTCCTACTCGAAGTCCGAATCTTTGAATGAAAGTTTAAGACTTACTTGAACGTACACCATCACAGTATTTGCTTGCTTCGGATTCACCATGCTTGACAACCATGGTGACCCAAATTTTCACTCTTTCATATACTAGGGGATTTCACTTGGAAAAGAAAATGTTCCATCCTAACGGATATAGACATTTATGTGTGTGTATATATATACATAAATTTTGCTGGGAAGAGTGGTTGGGGGGCAGGTTGTGGTATAGTTCAAAAAATTTTAGCTCAAGAAATCAAGTAAATTTGCGGCAGTTGTAGCTTAGACTTGTTTTATCATAGTGGTTGTGTGCAAATTTTATACGATTGTGCCACTTGTTTTAGCAAAAGAGATAGTGAATATGAAGGAGACTATTTTGCAGATAAAAATATAATAGTTCAATTTCAAATTGAGGAGAAGAATGAATATCAGATTTATAGTGGCTCAGGCCTTGTGGACCTACATCTAGGACCAAGGATTGTTCCCTTAAGAATTTTCAAGATCAGCAACTGTAGTATCCACTGTTATTCTTTTTCTGAGAGAAAAAAATTTAATGAACAGAGCTATACCAGCAAGTTCAGAAAAGCTTAAGTCACAAAATAAAGTGGTGTCCTGGAAATCCACTAAACATGATTATCTGCATCCTTAAAATGTAAGCTTGACTGTATTAGACTAATATTACAAAGTGTCCCTGAATAGGGAGATCTAACAATTTGATTACCCAATCTATATAATTGAGATACTTAAATGATCTGATAAACAGGGAACTAAAAACTTTTAATTTGGTTAATTTAAAACAAAACAATTTTTCATTCTCGAAAGAGCTCAGAGAATGACTGCCTCTATTTTTGTTTCAAAAGCATAGATACTATTTATACTAGAATGAAACTAATTGTTTGAGGTAAGGTGTGAGAACATAGCTCATGTTATCAGAAAAACTTGTTCTATCAAGATTGGATGTAAATTTGCAGCCAATCACCTTAAAATATTATTTGTGCGTTTTGCTTGTATTCCAATCTGAATAAATATAAATTTTTTACTAAAACCAGATGACCAGATGATATAAGCTAATCTGAGACCGTCAAAGGTGGTAAAAGAGGACAGATCCTTCAAGCATCTGCAAAAGATTGGTCTGCCTGAAACGATTTTAAATATTTGCTGTATAATTCTAGACATATGCTTTGGCAGGTTTGTATGCTTGAAATGGTTTTGGACTAAAGAAACTGACATAACTAAATCTGGATTTTAAAATGAATATAAGATGGTTGAATAGTGATATAAGTTAGAAGTTTAAGGGCCTTAGTTGATGATTCATTTACTTTCGAAAATCCGGCCATTCAACCTAAGAGCTTATTTTCTGGTTCTGACCTTTGAGCATTTGGGTTTGAATTGCAATGTACTTTTTATATTTTAATTTACTTTGATGAGTCTTAAAGCATTAGATTGTTAGCATCTTAGATTAGCATGTGAAGATAAATTGTAGTAAGAGGAAAAGGATGGAAGTAGAAATGAGCAGATTCATGAGTTTTTTAAGGTGATACAATCTGAGAAAGATTGTGACAGAATCATTTTAAGGTGGTTTAGGCAAATAAAGTGGAGGTTTTTATGGTGCAGTAGATAAGAAGGGAACTTAATAAATAGTAAACCTTGAGGAAGTGTCTGAACTGAAATCACTTGGATGTGGTCATTAGAAGGGATTTAAGTTTTTAAAAATGACCCTCACTACAATGGAGGGGAAGAAGAGAATCTATGTGACAGTTTCAAGAGGGCATTAAGATTTCTAATGGTGTATTTTGTTCTCAACTTATAGTTAGTTATACTTTTATTTTCCGCTTCAATGATGATATTATTTTCTGTTTGTTTGTAGTGGATATGGATCCCAAGTCTGTGACCGTCATGAATGCAGCAATCATCCCCCATATTGATCCAATGGATATCGGCTTGGGTTCTATGGAGAAGGGAAATAGTGTGCTTACTGCTAAACCCAGGAAAAAAACCATGACTTCAGTATATCTCAAGTATTTTGAAACAGCCCTAGATGGGAAGAGTCGAAGGTGCAAATTTTGTGGACAAAGCTATTCTATTGCCACTGCGACTGGTTATTTTCTCAACTGCTTTGCTCCCCCTATTTTCTCTTCCCTTTACCCTCGAGTACTTCACTATTTCATTGAGTAATCCAAACTTAAACTATGATATGGACATAATGCATCTGGAGTAAGTCACTGTTGGACACGTGGATGATGAGTAATAGCAAGTTCATTCTGATGTTGAGGCTGCCACTTCAGTTGCCGGAATTTCTAAGTTATGACTGCTTATATTGTGCCTTTGACCCTAATTCAACCAGCACATAAACTTGGTTTGCTAATGGTGCATTTAAACTGGAAAAATTTATTAATTTTTACCGGAAATTTGACTAGTTACTGACAATCTTCCTTCATTTGCTGAAGGTAATTTGGGGAGGCATCTCAGCAACCGACATCCAGGATATGATAAGATGGGGGATTCTTCCAACAGTCCTGCTCCACAGCCTGTGACAGTTGCTAAGAAACCTCAATCTCAAGTTAAGTTGCCTACAATGGAACTTGACCACTTGAACTGGTTGCTCATTAAGTGGCTCCTTGTAGCATCTCTTCCCACTTCTACTTTGGCAGAAAAGTGGCTGACAAACGCATTTAAGTTCCTGAATCCATCAGCTGAGCTTTGGAGTGGGGAAAAGTTCCAAACAGTGCTGCGTGAAGTCTTCAGAAGCATGCAGGAAGCGGTGAGGCTGATTGTGGAGCAAGTTTCTTCGAAGGTTTCTGTCACTCTTGATTTTTGGACGTCCTACGAACAAATCCTGTACATGAGTGTTACATGTCAGTGGATTGATGAAAACTGGTCCTTTCAGAAAGTTCTTCTTGATATTTCTCACATTCCAAGCCCTTGTGGGGGTTCTGAAATCTATTATGTTTTATTGAAAGTCCTCAGGCTGTACAATCTTGAGACCAAAATTCTCGCTATTACTCATGATAGTAGTCCAAATGCCTTGCATGCATGTCATACACTAAAAGGTGATATGGATAGTCAGAAACTGGCTGCCTTTTGCTATATTCCCTGTGCTGCTCATACTCTGAATTCTATCATAAATGATGGGCTAAGAACTACAAAATCAGTGATTTTGAAGATCAGGGAGTTTGTGCTGGAACTGAATTCATCATTGGAAATCTCTGAGGATTTTGTGCAATTTACTACAGCATACCAAGAAGGAAACTGGATGTTCCCACTTGATGCATCAGCTCGGTGGAGTGGGAGCTACCAGATGCTTGATATTGCACGCAAGGTATATGCTCTCATCCCTGCCAAGTCAATGAAAATTAAAGTTAACAGCCTTGTTAAGTTGGATTATCTGAGAATAAACATGAGACCTTACATGTATTTTTGAGTTGACTTAGAGTCCATTCTCATTTTCTTTGCATTTCTAAATGTTCGACTATATTTTTATGTTCAAATTAATATTTGATTATTTAGAAGTAATTCTGACTTTTAGAGCAAGCCCACAGGATGTCTTTTGTGAGATTAGTACTACTGGCTATGCAAAATTTGAGCTACTAATCTAGGGTTGTAGAATTTGCAGAAATGGCCTTCAGTAATTTATTTTTTGGGCCACCCATAAGCCTTTGAAATCTCGAAACCTGTTAGGATTTTCCATGTGCTAAAGCTCAAAAGTTAACTTAATTTGGCCGATGATCATTGATCATAAACAAGAAGTTGTGTCTGGTGCTTTATTAACTGGTGGTGTAGCTCTCTTTGGTTGTAGCTCCAGGTATTTATCACATGCTTTTCACACATACACATGCAAGTATCTTTTATGCTTGGCACTGGATAATGTTGAATATATAATCCTTTAGCCCCAAGAAGGTTGAAATATATAGTCTCTTAGAACCAGCGTCTACATATGGGTACTGAATGGTGGGACCAAAATGACAAAATTCCTAAGGAAAATAAAGTGAAAACAACTATATAAAATATAATCTCTTTAATGATTGATTCTCGTTCAGTGATGTATTTCTTTTGCAGGCTGGTAAATCAATGGAAACTGTTATCAGGAAGTATGAGGAACAACTGGGTAGTCGGTTGCTGCTCAACTCAGCGGAGAAAACTGCAGTTAATATTATGCATAAATATCTAGAACCCTTCTATAAGACCATTAACAACATATGTACAAATAAAGTGCTCACTATCGGTATGCTTCTCTTCTTCATGGATCATATTTCTGACACGATTTTGGCCTGCAAAGACTCCAGGCAAACCCCAGACTGGCTTAAGAGTGCTGCCGAAGACATGTATATCAAAGCTCAAAATTACAGCGACCAAGTTTGCAATGCATTCACATACATGACTGCAGTTCTTGATCCACGGATAAAAGTTGAACTCATTCCTGAATATCTCAACTTAGAAAGCTATTTGGAGGAGGCAAGAAATCATTTCATTAGAAATTATTCCACCTGCTATTTTTCATCTATCAGCAATTCATACAGCACTCAAGAGCCGGAAGACGGAGGAAGTGCTTCTTTTGCAGAGGAAATTGCTCGTAAGAAACGAAGGGCGAGCATGAACTCTGCTACTGATGAGCTTACCCAATATTTGTCTGAGCCTCCAGTTCCAATGCCAACAGATGTTCTGGATTGGTGGAAGGTGAACAGCTCAAGATATCCACGGTTGTCTTTGATGGCTCGAGACTTCTTAGCTGTGCAATCAACTGCTGTGCTGCCTGAAGACATATTCTCTACCAAGGGTGATGAAATTGATAGACAGAGGTTCTCTACACCACAATATGATACACAAGCTTTGCTTTGTGTAAAGTCATGGATGCAAAATGGAATCAAGCTGAAGTACAAATCTACAGAGATTGACTATGAAAGGATGATGGAATTGGCATCAGCTTCAGCAACAGAGAGTAGCAGTAGAAGTTTTGACAAGAAGCAAAAATCATGACTTAGACTTGTAGATGATTGGAGAAATGACAAAGGAGATTCTTAATTTAGGTGAATTCTGTTATGCTGATATATGTAGTTTATACATGCCATTGTAAGTGGAAAACTTGGGGGGTGGGGGTTTGATATAGTTATCTGTCTTTCAATGTAAAATTATTTTCTTGTATCTTGGTGGTTCATGGATTAAGGTAAATTGTATGTACAGGTCGGACTTGATACAAGGGTCATTGCCAATACAGATTAAACATGTTTTTTCTGATATATAAATTCCCTTTTCTTACCATTCTTGACCCTGTCGTTACCCCCAGCCAGTTGCCTCCTTGATTATCTGAATTTGGGCCATTTGGATGTGGTTATACACAGAATGTGGGAAAACCATCAGTTGTGATGAAACAGTACCCATTGATTGCGCGGCTATCATCACACACCATTAGTCTGTGCAGTGGGCTGCTCTGCCAAGATGGACAAGCATTGCTTTAAGGTACTGGAAAATTTATTCACCATCTTTACTCATGGCTAAAGCTGCCAGACCATGCTTGGTGGCCCAAGTGGATTTGACTATTTGAGCCTTGACATTGGTCAATATAAGAGATTCCACTTGAGCTATTCTTGTTCTACCGCTGAAAATGAGTCTGGAAATCGCCTTGGTCCAACTATTGTTCTGCATGGTGCTGCTAATCCGAGGGTGTTTTTCTTGAGACTATCAGCTGCTCCACCCATTTTATACAGGAGTTCAGGTCTGTCGGACAAAAAAAAGAAAGCTAGTATGATGCTACAACTTTAAAATTGCAAATCTAAGTGTAGGTTGTATTAAGTAATAAATTTTTTGTGAGTTTGAGGTCGATCTATAAGCAAGTTGCTTGAAGAATTTAGGATTATAATTCTAAAAAAATGGGATTTATGTGATTCAAAATTATAAGATCAAATATTTATGCACACTTTTGTCAACAACAAATTAAGGTTTCACATTAACAGTCGGTGGGGTAAAACTGTACAATAAGCTAAATGAACCCAAGTATTTGTTGTGCCATTGGAGATACATAAATCAAGAATCACCACAAAACAAGTAGGGTTTAGATCAAAACTCAAAATAATAATACAACATACTTAAACATTTTCTACCATTATAACCATTCATCTTCCTTCGTCAAGAAGTTCACCATTTTTCCACAACAAAATGAAATTTAAAAAGACATAATAAAAGTAGGAAATACTAAAAATAAAAGAGAAACCAGATAATGCATTTCTATTACTACTAGAAAACATACATATTGAAAAACTTAGTCTAAAGAAACCCTCTACCTCCCTCTTTTACAAGCTTATTACATGGCCTATTTATAATACTTGGGATATGCTAGAGGCCAAACAAATAATAGAGAAATTAATCAAGTGGTATGCTATTTGCCAAAAGTTGGTAAGTTGTTACACCAAGTCCTCAAAATTCTCACCTACCGAATTGAATTAAATTTTTAGGCCAGATACAACTAGATTTTGATGATGAGTAAAGAACAAAAGTTGTAAATCTTTCGTGCTGATATATTTTCATGTATCATTTCTCAAATTTGGCTGTCGGATGAGGGAGATATGATCAAATTACAGAACCATGTCTATGAGTCGTCCTTTAATAAAAGCAGCATTTTGTAGCCCCTAATTTAACTATTTTGACACATTTTCTCACCATCGTGTCTTCAACAAACTTATTTATTTACCTCTTTTGTATAGCATATCCAAATTTCAACCCAAAATAAATTTAGCCTTAAGAGATATGATCCAATTGGTCAAATAAGTCAATACTGGGCTGAACTTTAATCCTAATTTTGGTGATCCATTTTGTACAACAACTTGGATGAACTTTCTGCTATAATCAAAACTGAATTGAGCTGAGCTTCCAATAGAAAAGTTGTAGTTCTATCTCTTGCTTTCATATGAAAAAAGATTCAGGTTCATAAGGATTTTGATCATGGACATATGCTCAAAATACAAAACTGTATAAGTCTGGAAACATGTTTCTTTTGATCTTTTTATATTCATTGATTCCCTAATACAAAATATAATAAAATAATAATATTAACAAGAATAAAACAAGAAAAGTATAAGTGATTTGATATAAAAATATATAAAAATATGCACTTATCAAATTCTCCCTCACTTAACCCTTGTTGTCCACGAGCAAGCCTAAAACAAACCTAAACTAATCTACTTTTGTAGGAAATCACGATTGCATTTAGCATATACAACAAGCCGTTAAATCCTTAGGTGGCCTATAGAGGACGAGTTATAATCTCATGAGGGTTTTCAACATTGATACCTACAAACACCTATGATAACTATCTTTCAACTATTTTGTTAGGAAGCAACAAAGTAATATAAAAATGAAATCAAACAAGTATAGAGTTTTAACTCTTAGTCATTCAAAAGTCAATACATTTCCATAATAAACATGCTCAATTGTGTGTGTAGATAGTTAATGTCAACAGTGACGAAACTATACATGCTTCAAATAAGTGAATTTTCATAAAACCTTACAAAAATCATCATACAATTTCTAATGGATAAGTTAAACATCATAGGCTCTTCCTTTGGTACAAATATCCACTACACTGAAGGCACCACACGAAATCAAAAGGTCTTCAATAAAAGTTATAATGGGGCCAAAGGATAGTGATGTAACTAAGAAATAAAAAGATAGGATGCAACAAAGGTTCTAAAAATTTTATGGAATTAGAGACATAATTATTATGCAACAAAGGATGTAACTCCACGAATTTTGACACTGAGGTCTATTATTATTGAATTAGACCCCTCTTCATCTTTTTTTTTTCATCTTGCAACATCCCATTTTTAGTTGCAACTTGTAATATTTTAGCACTTTATAATTTTTTTTCTTTTTATTTTTATTTTGAAGAGAAACTCCCCCACACTTAGTTTCTATTCCAATCTGAATTTCTTTTGCAAGTTCATGCTATCAAAGGAACGTTTGTTAAACTCCAAATTATTTTTAGAACAAGGGTTGAATAATAGTGTATTTAGACTAGGTAAAAATATATAATTACAAAAAAAATATTTATTTATTGAAAGACTCAAAGTGACTTATTATGGGGATGTTCTCTTGGAACATTACATGGGGAACAAGCTGATTTGGTAATGATATTGGAAAGCCTAATGCCTTATTCATTTTTCTAGTAGTGCACTATTAGTCGTTTGCCTCAACAAACCGAAAGAAAAAGTTCTAATACTCAACCTCTACATGTTGAATATCCAAGTGATGATTAGAGCGAGAGCATAAGAACTTTCTAATTTGACATAATTGTCTTCACACTGAATAACATAACTATTTATGCAAAAAAAAAAATTGAGTATAATTATTGCAAAAATATATTAACCAAATAACAACATCAAAGTCCAAAACAACACCCATCATCAATCAAACCACATTATTCATGCTTAATTTTAATCATTAAAGTTGGAAGAACCTCTACGACTCAACAAATTTTTTTTTTTTTTGTAATTAACAAACTTTTGTTCAAAACTTCACAAACTTGCTATGTTATTCAAAACATAGGGATGTGTTTGTTCATGATATATTTTGCAAACCGCAAGTGCATGGTGTCAAGTTTTAATACAACGTTGAGTTGAATATCGTATCCATAAGGATTGTAATAAAAAATTTCAGCAAGTATTATAGTTCAAATAGTGCTAATTTTATCTAAAAAATCAAGTGATGATTGCTAAACAAAGCAAAATAAGATAAAAATTGCAAAGATAAAACTATAGTTCTTAGAAGTAATACAACAAACACCTTATGAATAAGAAATTCTAGAGGAATGACTCAACTAATTATCACCTATATTCTTCCTTCCAAAATATACTAATTCAAGTCAATAATACATGTAAGTCAAGAATTCCTAAATTCATCAATTCCCTCTCTCGAGTACTGAATTGATTATGAGTTCTAATATGAATTTCAATATCTTTATAAAAACTCAAGAATAAAACTCTATAAAAATTCAATGAATTCTTCTTCAAAACTTCAAAGGTTTCATAAGTTTCTCAACTCTATGATTCCTAGGTTATGTTATCTTTATGATCATGTATAATATTCCCTCTCTCAAGTATCGAATCTCATACATCAAACACTCTCAATTAATGGCCAAATAATCAAGATGCAATACTAAACAAGATAATACAAACAAGATGAATAACTTGAACTAATAATATTTGAAATTCAAAACATAGAATCAAATAAGGTTACATCATCCTCTAGAAAGAAATATTTAGTTCATCATGTATGAATATAACTTCAAGAAATACAAAAGAAAGAGCATGGAAATTGTTCACCAATTTGTGAAGTGGAAGAAATGGTTGAAGCTCTCCATGTCTCCAAGAATGACTTTCTTTCTCTTCCAAGAATAGCTCTCTGTCCAGCAGCAAGCTCTTACTGTCCAGCAACCTTCTTCTTTCCAAGAACAACTCCTCATATCCAGAATACCTTTGTAGGCTCTTTAAGGTCCTTAAAATTAGATGGGAAAATCCCTAAATAGGGAAAAAAACCCATTTTTCCCTTTTTATCCGTGTGGCAATGTGTGGGCACTGACTGGACAGCTTGGCACAGAACTTTCTATTTTTAGCATCTATAGCCTCTGTTAACCCATGCTTGACTACTTTATATTGCAAAATGGCTCTTGGTGTCTTTATACTAATTGTAGATCTATGTCTATGATTTCAATAGGAACTTGAATCAACTATATTTGACATCTGTGGAGATAGTTATGCTTAAAATACCATGATGTGTCATAGCAGAAAATTTCAGCCCAGTACTGACTCTTGAACTCGATTTTTCTCATTGAAATCAATAGAATTGGATTTTTTGGTAAAAATAGAAGTGAAAGATATATATCTTTGATTTCTATTAGTTCAAGAATAAAGTCAAAATTATATTTTATCAAAGAGTTATGATTGAAATACAAAAACTGCCATCAATAGCACCACAATTCAGATTCTTCAACATTTCAACAAAGTTTTTGGTTTCTTTCCATTTTTTTCTCTTTTTGTCATTACCTACAAAATTTCAAACTAAATGCATAAAAAATAGCAAAAACACTTGGAAACAAACCAAATGTTAATCAAAAGGTATATGAATTATTGGTATAAAACCAACTTATCAAATACCCCCAAACTTGAAGATTTGCTTGTCCTCAAGCATTGAACATGAAATTTTCAATAACAACTCCTTTATGAATTAGGTAACCAAAGTCAAGAAAGATTTTTATTATTTTTTTTTATAATCTCATCTCAAAAGATTAGAAAAATATACCAAGGTTACATGTTAACATGCATATTGGTTTCACTTAACTTCATGGTCTTATGTGTGTGAGTGTGAAAGTAGTAGTTTATCAAATTTCATTTATCATCTGGATACATTTACAAATTCAACTACTCATATTTGATCCACTTTTGAAGTGTTTACCAAACTCTATAGATTGTTTTCGACACTAGTCTCCACTAATATAGGTAAATCATAGCATCAAAGATCAAAATTACTTCCAAAGTTTGTATTGTGAGGCTTGGGTAATGATGGGAATATATGAAAAATTGTAGCTAAAATTTACCAATTTTACACAATCATACTAGAACCTTTATGAATGAACACCAACTTCTTCATCAATCCATTCTTTTTTCTTTATTGAACATCCCATTCTTTTTTTTGATCTTGGATTACCCCCAAACTTATTTCTTTTGTTGTATGCAACGGGGGTTTATTTATTTTAGGGAGTTCAAATCATACACAATTCATAATCTTTTTATTTTCATCATTTTTCAATATTTCCTTCTCTTTGTCTTTTGCTTTTTTTTTTTGAATACAACAATTTATTCAAGAATGATTATGTAAATGAGATGAAAAATGGTAGAATATTGGAATTTATTTTTTCATAAATCTCGATAATGTGTATAGGGTATCCAAAGAATTATTTCAATAGGCTCAAGAGGGGACACCAAGGAATAATTTAAGTGGAGGTTGGCTTGAAAGACTCAAATGGTCAAAAAATGGCCTAAATTATTTTCTTAATACCATGCAACTTAGGATTTCACCTCGACTAGTGATCAAGCAAGTTCAAGAGGTTGGTGGGATCATTTAAAAAATAATTAGACCTTATAAACTATCTCTAAACAATTAAATCTAACTCAATAAACTACTTAGTGCATTAAGATTCACAAAACCTCATAAAGTAAATAAAACTAATTTTTGATGTTTAGACATGTAAACAAACGTATATATTCTAATATTCACTTTTTTTTAGCAAGCACATTGTTGATTACTAAATTTGACAATCAATAAACTAAACAAATCAATAAACCAAAACAAGCTATAAATAAGCATTAAATATCTCAAACAACAAGACAACTATCCTAAACTCCCCCCTAACTTAATATAAGCATTATCCTCAATGATTGAAAGAATTATAAAATTAGAGGATTTTCTTGAAAATGGGTGGTTTTCTTTTGGAATTAAAATCCTGTTTGTTTGTTTTTTTTTTTTTTTGTATTTCAAGCATTAGGCTGCAAAAATGAGTAAAATATCAAGGAACAATCATCATGATATGAAACAACATGCTAATAACAAGAAATAAAACAACACACATGAAAACAAGAAAAGAGAGCTTGGGTTGCATCCCAAGAAGCACTTTGTTTAAAGTCTTTAGGTAGACTGAAACCGAATACCTTATATTGCTTCCCCAAGTGAAAGATTAGACATCTTCCAAATTTTATTTCCATAATAATGTTTCAATCTTTGACCATTGACACGAAATAATGTGTCGTCTTTACCTTTGAGCTCAACTGACCCAAATGAAAATATCTTATTGACAATGAAGGGACTCGACCATCTAGATTTCAATTTTTCTAAAAAAAGTTTTAATTTAGAATTGAAAGCAACACAAGTTGTCCGGGTTGAAATTCCATTCTCATGATCATTTTGTCATGCCATTGTTTTATTTCTTCTTTATAGATTTTTGCATTTTCTTAGGCATCAAGCCTAAATTCCTCTATTTCATTGAGTTGCAACAATCTTTTTTTTCCAATTGCTTTTGTATCAAAATTAAATTGTTGTATAGCCCAATATGCTCTATGTTCTAGCTTAACAGGGAGGTGACAAGTTTTTTTATAAACTAATCGATAAGGAGACATGCCTATAGGAGTTTTGTATGTTGTGCGGTATGCCCACAATGCATCATCAAGCTTATATGCCCAATCCTTTTGATTAATGCTTATTATTTTCTCAAGGATTTGTTTCACTTCTCGGTTTAAGATTTCAACTTGTCCATTTGATTAAGGATGGTATCCAAGTTCTACCTTGTGTCTTACACCATACTTAGCCAAAAGGTTATTAAATATTTTATTGCAAAAATGAGAACCTTCATCACTTACAATTGCTCTAGGTGTGCCAAAATGAGTGAAAATATGTTTGTGAAAGAATTTAAGCACTACCTTGGCATCATTAGTAGGTGTGGCAATTGCTTCTATCCACTTGGAAACATAATCCACAACAAGCAAAATGTATGATTAACCATTTGATGGAGAAAATGGTCTTATGAAGTCAATCCCCCAAACATCAAAAAGTTCAACTTCCATATTGTTAGTCAAAGAAAGCTCATGGCGTCTAGTAATTATTCCAACCCTTTGACACCGGTCACATGTCTGCACAAAAGCATAACAATTCTTAAACAAAGTTGGCCAATAAAAACCAAATTGCAATACCTTAGAAGTTGTTCTTGTAGGTCCAAAATAACCACCACATGGGGATGAATGACAGTGCTTGAGATTTTATTTCTTTCCTCCATTGGAATGCATCTCCAAATCACAGAATCTGAACACCTTTTGAAGAGTAAGGGATCATCCCATAGATATAATTTCACATCATGTAAGAATTCTTTCTTTTGATGATATGTGAGGTCTAGGGGCAATAATCCACTTGCAAGATAATTCACAAAATCTGCATACCAAGATAAATTATCTTTGATTGCCAAAAAAAACTCATTTGGGAAAAATTCTTTAATTGACCCTTTAAAGTTCTCATTTTTCTGCTCAACCTTGATAAGTGATCCGCCACCACATTTTTACTTCCCTTCTTATCTTTGATTTTAAGATCAAATTCTGGAAGAAGGAGTATCCATCGCAATAGCCTTGGTTTTGCATCCTTTTTGGCAAATAGGTACTACCACCTTGGTACCTACAAGATAAACACGAAATTTATCAAATGCAAAAACAACGGCTAACAATTCTTTTTCAATGGTGGTGTAATTTTGTTGAGTATCATTAAGTGTTCAGCTTGCATAGTAAATAGGCTTGAAAATTTTATCTTTTTTTTGTCCTAACACTTCTCCAATCGCATAATCACTAGCATCACACATAAGTTCAAATGGTTGGGTCCAATCTGGTACTACCATAATAAGAACTAAAATGAGAGCCTTCTTGATGTGATCAAAGGCCTATAAGCAATCAACATTAAAGTCAAATAGCTTATCTTTTTCCAAAAGGTTGCACAAAGGTTTTATAATTTTTGAAAAATCTTTAATAAATCTTCTATAAAACCCGGCATATCCCAAAAAACTATGAATAGCTTTCATATTGCTTGGTGGTGGAATTTTTTCAATTGCAATAATTTTTGCTCGGTCTACCTCAAGTCCTTCACAGGACACTCGGTAATCCAAAATAATACCTTCTTTTACCATAAAATGATATTTTTTCCAATTTAAAACAAGATTCGTCTTCTCACATCTCTGCAAAACAAGAGAAAGATTATGTAGATATATATCAAATGAGGAGCCAAATACTGAAAAATCATCCATAAAAATTTTCATTATGTTCTCCACCATATCATGAAAAATTGCCATCATATATTTTTAAAATGTGGTTGGGGCATTACATAATCCAAATGGCATTCTTCGAAAAGCAAAGATACCATAAGAGCATGTGAATGTTGTTTTCTCTTGATCTTCGGGTGTTATTTCAATTTGATTATACCCCAAATAACCATTAAGAAAATAATAGTATTGCTACCCTGCAAGTCGGTCTAACATTTGATCAATAAATGGGAGGGGAAAATGGTCCTTACGAGTAGCTTTGTTAAGTTTTCTATAATCAATACATACTCGCCAACCTATGACTGTTCTTGTTGGTATTAGTTCATTATTATCATTTTAAATTATGGTCATGCCACTCTTTTTTGGAACTACTTGAACCGGACTCACCCAAGAACTATTAGAAATTACATAAATAATTCCAGCATTCAACCATTTCAAAACTTCATTTTTTACAACCTCTTTCATTGCAGGATTTAGTCTAAGTTGATGTTCAATAGATGGTTTATAAGATTCTTCCATTAAGATTTTATGCATGATAATTAAATGAATAATACCTTTTAAATCAGAAATTAACCAACTAATAGTAGATTTATGCTCTCTTAAAACATGAAGCAACTTTTCAACCTCTGAAGGACATAAGGATGCTGAAACAATTATAGAATAAGTGTTGTTAGCACCTAGAAATTCATACCGCAAATGCTCGAGAAGTGCTTTCAAATCCGGTGATATTGTTTGTTCCTTGATTGTAGAATCTACTATTATTTCCTTGCATTGATCCTTCTTCAACTCCACCTCTCCTGATTCAAGAAAGAGCAAGTAATGCATTAAGTCATCATTATCAATATCATGGTGATTACCTTGCATTATGGAATGAACAATGCATTGCTCTAAAGGTTTGATACGAATTTGTTTGAGAAAATGATCATGCAAGCAAGTTTCTAACATTTCAATCCTATTATAAGTATGTGGTTCCTCTTAAAACTTCAATGCACGATAAATATTAAACATCACTTCATCCTCATTAACTCTTAGAGTTAATTCACCGCGTTGCACATCAATCGAAGCATGCCCAGTAGCAAGGAATGGTTGACCAAGAATTAAAGGAATTTCTTGATCTTTCTCCATATCTAACACCATAAAATCTGCAGGAAATATGAATTTATCCACTTTACCAATACATTTTCAACAACTTCTCTTGGATAGGTGAGAGACCTATCCGCTAATTGCAAGGTGATAGTGGATGACTTGACTTCTCCAATTCCTAGTTTTCTGAAAACAGAAAGTGGCATCAAATTAATACTTGCTCCAAGATCACATAATGCTTTATCAAAGAACGATCCTTCTATGGTACAAGGAATAGTAAAACTCCCTAGATCCTTCAACTTTTGAGGTAATTTTTTTTATGTAAAATGGCACTACATTCTTCTATGAGATTCACAATTTCAAACTCAACCAATCGCCTTTTTCTTGATATCACATCTTTCATGAATTTGGCGTAGTTGGGCATTTGCTCAAGAGCATCTACAAAAGGAATATTAATATGAATTTTCTTGAAGATTTCCAATTTTTTTTTTCAAATTGTGAATTAATCTTTTTCTTTTGAAATCTTGGTGGAAAAAGAATGGGAATATTAAATTTAGAAGTTTCAAAGTTAGGAGTAGATTTTAGCATCTCAGCCCCTGTTTGTTCATTTGATTGCGTTTCTTCTTCTTTTGGTTGTTCATCCGTAGGACCTTGACTAGAAGCGCTTTCCATTGGCTCATCATTGTTAGAACGTTTCATTTTCGACCCATTAATTTTAGTTCCACTTCGAAGTTGGATAGCTTTGCAATGCTCCATTAGATTGATTTCTTTATCACTTAGAAAGTTTCCTTTATGTTTTTGAGCATTAAATTCAGTAGCAAGCTGTCCAATTTGAGTTTCCATTGATTTGATTTGAGCTCTTAAACTTGAAGATAGCTGCCCTAATTGAGTCTCAATATTGTCTATCTTTGTTTCATCCCTATAAATCAGGCTCTTGTCTCACCAATAAAAGTGCTAATCAAATCCTCCAAAGATGCCTTTTTCTCACCTACTTGAGGGTTGGAATGTGGTGGATTATTGTAACCCGGTGGGGGTTAAAGTGTATTTTGATTGTTGGTGTAGAAAAAATTCTCATGGTTTCTAAGCCCTGGATGGTAGTGAGTCGGTAATTGATTTCCCCTAAAATTAAAATTATGATTATTAAAAAAATTTACTTGCTCATTACCTTCGGTTTCCATCAATGAAGTGCTAGGGGATGCCATAGAATCCATTCTTTGAGAAGCTCCATTAGATGTCCAAGCTACAAATTTATTTGAAAAAGTAGAAATTTGTGCAGCTAATTGTGTAAATGAATCTATCTCAAGAACACCGACAACCTTTTTAATGGAAGACCTCTCAGAAGGCCATTGATAGCTATTAGTAGCCATCTCATCCAGCAAAATATGGGCTTCATTTGCGGTCTTAGACATCAAAGTCGCACCTGCGGAAACATATATTATAGTTCGAGTTTTTCCGTTCAAACCATTGTAGAAGTATTGTACCTGATGCCAATCCTCATAACCATATTGAGGACACCTTCTTAGAAAATCTTTAAACCTCTCCCAAGCTTCATATAGTAGTTCAAAGTCTTGTTGGCAGAATTGAGCTATCTCACTCTTGAGTTGAAGTGTCTTACTTGGTGGAAAGTACTTAGCAAGGAATTTTTGTGTCAAGTTATTCCAACTTAGTATGCTACATGGGGCAAAAGATTTTAACCATAGCCTAGCTTTGTCCTGAAGTGAGAATGGAAATAAGCGAAGTCTAATGGCATCATCAGGTACTCTATTCATTTTGATGGTGTTATAAATCTCCAAAAATATGGCTAAGTGCAGGATTCTCCAACGCGTTTCCACCAAATTGATTTTGCTACACCATGCTAATGAGGGCTAGTTTGAGCTCAAAATTATTGGTATTAATTGGTTTTCATGCTATGTCGGAGTAATTTTGGTTTATGGTTGGTTGAAAATAGTCCTGGACAGCTCGTTGTGGTGGCGGTTATTGTAATGGAAGATTGGCATTCACATTAGCATTGTTGATGTTATCTGTCATGGCTTGATTGTCAACTTTATTTTGCTGCCCTAATAGCTCGAAGTGTCATCTTGATTTCTATATCAAAATAACCCAAGTCAAGTCTCCTAGTCTTACGCATACAAATACGTATAATACAATGTAAGATAAGATAACAACAAAATATGGGAAGAAAATAAAAATAATCAAAATTAAAATCAAGACTAAGTTATAATAATATCAATGCATTTATGATAAAATAATCCCCGACAATGGCGCCAAAAACTTGTTCATGATATATTTTGCAAACCGCAAGTGCACGGTATCAAGTTTTAATATAACGGTGAGTTGAGTATCGTGTCCAAAAGGAATGTAATAAAAAATAGCAGCAAGTATTATAGTTCAAATAGTCATAATTTTATCTAAAAAATCAAGTGATGATTGGTAAACAAAACAGAATAAGATCAAAATTACAAAGATAAAACTAGAGTTCTTAGAAGTAATATAACAAATGTCTTATGAATAAGAAATTCTAGAAGAACAACTCACCTAATTATCACCTATGTTCCTCTTTCCAAAACATACTAATTCAAGTCAACAATACATATAAGTCAAGAATTCCTAAACTCATTAATTTTCTCTCTTGACTGCTGAATTGATTGTGAGTTCTAATATGAATTTCATAAAACTCTACAAATGTTCAATGAATTCTTCTTCAAAACTTCAAAGGTTTCATAAGCTTCTCAACTCAATGATTCATTGGTTATGTTATCTTTATGATCATGTATAATATTCCCTCTCTTGAGTATCAAATCTCATACATAAAACACTCTCAATTAATGGCCAAATAATCAAGATGCAATACTAAACAAGATAATACAAACAAGATGAGTAACTTGAACTAATAATATTTAGAATTCAAAACATAAAATTAAATACGGTTACATCATCCTCTAGAAAGAAATGTTTAGTTCATCATGTATGAATATAACTTCAAGAAATACATAAGAAAGAGCATGAAAATTGTTCACCAATTTGAGAAGTGGAAGAAATGGTTGAAGCTCTCCTTGTTTCCAAGAATGGCTTTCTTTCTCTTTCAAGAATAGCTTTCTGTCTAGTAGTAAGCTCTCATTGTCCAACAGCCTTCTTCTGTCCAAGAAACTCCTTACATCCATAATACCTTTAGAGGCTCTTTGGGGTCCTTAAAATCAGATGAGAGAAGCCCTAAACTGGGCAAAAAACCCATTTTGCCCTTTTATCCATGTGGCAACACGTAGGCACTGACTGGACAGCCTAGCATAGCTGGGCACTGAACTTTCTATCTTCAGCATCTGCAGTATCTTTGAACCCATTTTTGACTGCATTATAGGCTGAATTGGATCTTGGTGTATCATACTGTGATACTCGAGCCTCTTACTGCTCACATGGCTAGATATAATTCATGCATTACATGTTAATTATGTGTTATTTGCATTGGTATGACATCATATAACTCATTTTATTTTATACGGCATTGTTAACCATTAAACTTAATTTTGAAGCTCTCACACGGTATTGATTATCGAATCCCCTAACCTAAGTGGTTGATTTTGTATTGAGATAAGAAGAAATTTAGGTATCAATATAGTGAATAGTGCTAAGTTACACGTGGTAACCTTAGGAGTTCGAAAGGTGTCACCGAAATATTTATAGAAAGAGAGTTGGTTCGATCATGAATTTTAATATTATATATATATTTAAATCATACAATTGGGACAAATAGACATACAATACTATAATTTAAATGTTATATAACTAGGTTCATAGGCTTGTAACACTATCGATGCACAAACTTATCAATCAGGCAAGAACCGATGATTTTTCGAGTGAAGAACCTAATGAACGAACATAGGAATTAGCTACGACAATGAATGGTGATGAAGATAGGTTGCAACCAAATAAGAATATATAAGACACACAAGATTAGGGCTGCAAGATAAGGGAGAAAATCAGATTATACCATTACATGCCACCTCATGTTTAGACTAATCAAGCTAGCACCTCAACCTATTCTTCACTCTAAAGCTAACAGCCAGGACTTGAACCTTCTTTTGAACCATTTCAGCTTCTAAATACATGTAAAAATATCTCTAAATAGTTCCTAAGTGATTCTAATCGAAAAAGGAGGCAAAACAAGCAAAGGGAAGGAGAAATAACCAAGTTCAAGTAGAAAACTATGCAAAGTGAGCTTAACCTACGGGTTTAGCATGACTTTCAGATTTATTTTGAGGTTTGTTGACTTTTTAAGATTTGAATACTATTTATAAAGGTGTTAGGATGTTATTAGATAGGCTTTGATGCATAAAGAAAGGGTTTGTGGTTGGGAATATTCGATAGAAAACACTTGTGCTAGAAACTATCACCTTGCTGTATTCTTGTGTTTTAGGCTTCAAAAGTGTATGGTATGTTGAATAAAAACTATAATTATCATCATATACATTTTTATATATGAGTTAAGAGTATTGAAATGAATTTTGATCGATTAGAAATTGAATTAGAGAATGATATTGGAGAAACACTCAAACTGCCAAAGTAGCAATCTATTTTGGTGTGCTGTGAAGAAAACTAAATTAGGGGATCTAAATCCATTAGTTTTGGAAAGAATATAACCTGGTTGTCTCTGTTTATATGTTATATAATTTTGGTAAAAATTTGGTAGAGATTGAATGTACGTAAGGGTGCCAAAACTATTAATGTCATGAAGTGTGCAAAACTATCATGGTAGGAAAATAATCTGTTTTAGTATGTTGTGAAGAGAGCTGAACTTGGAAGCTATATCCATAAGTTTTAGAACTTCTATGATATGGTTACATTTATATACATGTTACATAAGTGTGGTAAAAATTTTGGAGTGATTGGATATGTTTAGGGATGTCAAAATTATCATGTAACTAAATTGGACAACAAGTAAATATGAAAATGTGGATCTGTCCCATTTGATAATTTAGTATATTTTAACCTAGACATGTTGCTATTGAGTGTTAAAAATTATGTACATGATATTAGAGTTATGATACTTCAATTATATGATGTTTACATGTATCTAAGATGAGAAATTAAGATATTGGAGGGACTAGATTGGGTTCTAGTTTGTAAAACCTAGATAAATTGGTGTTTAAGGTCTCAGTATGATATTTTATGTTTTTAACTTGCCAAATTGGGAATGGTCCTTGATGTTGGTAATATTACAGGTTATTTTACATCTAAGATTAGAGGAGAACAATAAACAAATCTAGATTAAGCCACCAACTAAGTAAAAGGTAAGTAAAGATTCTTTTGCAACTACAATGTATAGACACAGTAAATATGTGATTTATATGTAATACCATAGATCATATGTGCAAAGCAGAGGACACACATTACTATCATTCATGTCCATTGAGCATACATATATGGGCATTAGCACGTGCATGCATCATATACGAGCATTGTGATAAATCTTGGATTGGACGGCATGATTCTGAAAAAGAAAAATATTTTGTTGACCACTACTAGTGCACTGAAGCATGCATGAATTTGTATGGTTTTATGCATGGATTTGCAGGTTCGCGTGCATGAATTTGCATGTGTATGAGTAGCCATGGATTTGCATGATTATATGATTATTGGCCATTGAATTATGGCGGTGTACAAAACTCTTTTCCGATGCATGGTATAGTAGCGTTGGTCAGGGGCCCAAGAAAGAAATAATTTTGAGATAAATATTTTGATGTATAAAATTGCATTGTGGGCATAGTATTTTGAGATGCATGACTTGATATTGTGGATTATTCTTTGACATGCATAATCTTTACTTGATGAGCATTAGCTCATATAGTTTATGCATTATAGGTGAGTAAGACGACGCTTGAAGCATCTTCTACTGGCTAGGCAGCGGTTGGAGCTCTACAGGTGTCTGAGAGAGTGTATACATGGATGACGACCTGTTGAGCTATTTTGTTCGCTTGTTATATTTTGAATCTGTTGTATTATATTTTTAGACTGGTACTATATTTTGCTTTTAAAACTTTACTGTAAATAAGTATGTAAATATTGGGTCGTTGTGGGTGTTGTGCTTTTATTTAAATACTGATTCTGCTATATACATGATATGTATGAGAAAATATTTTAAACAGGGTTGTGCATGTAAGAAGTGATTTATCTTTTCTTAAAGTGCTATAAAAAGAAAAATATTCCATGCATGCATAGGTTCTATCATGTCAAATTATACAATATATATCTAGTTGTGTAGTAATAGGGGTGTTATAGAGTGGTATCAAAGCCCAGGTCTTGATTCTGTAGACTGTCCATATACATGATCTTAGAACTTGTGGAGCGCAACCACGCCGATAAGTTTTATATTATCATATATTGCATTACATATTTCATGAATTATATTGGCTATATATTGTCAAACTTGTGTAAAAGTTGAAAACTCATGGTGAGAGCAGTGGTGGTACCAGAGCACAAAGGAGTGAGACACCCACTCCGGTTAATGATCGAGATACCATGATTAATCGATTAATAGAGTTGATTGAATGACAGTCCAAATAGATGCAATAATTGATTCAATAGAGGGATAATGGTGAGCAACCATGGGTGGAGGTAACTAACAGCGGGCGAACTATATATATATGGTGGGAGAACGATTTAGAAGGCTGGATCCCCTAGTATTTGAAGATGCTATTGATCCTACCGCTGCAGAGGACTGGTTGAGGATCCTAAAAATTATGTTCCAGTACAACAGGGTGCCAGTAGGGGAGAGGGTAATGTGTGCCACTTTCATGCTTCGCGGTAGTGCAAGCCATTGGTGGACATGATTAGCAGCATAGATGATATTACTACCATGAGCTGGGATAGATTCAAAGAGTTATTTAGAAATAAATATTTCACGGCCCTAGTTTGCATGATGAAGATGAATGAGTTTATACAACTGCGATAAGGAGCAATGACTATTGGGGAATATATTTGTAAATTTGAACAACTGTCCAAGTTTGCTACGCATATGGTCAGTACTGAAACATTGAGAGTACAGAGATTTCTGGAGGGTTTGAGGCTAGAGTTATACCGGGATATGAATATGGCGGGTACTCAAAGGATGATATTTTCATAGGTGGCTGAGAGGGCGCTAGTGGCAGAAGCTGAATTGAGAATCGCTTGTGCACAGGAAGCTTAACAGTAATTTAGACAACAAGGATAGAGATGGACTGTGGGGTAAAAGAGGCCAATCCAAATACAGAAGCTGGGATTTAAATTTCAAGAAGAATAAGGCCAACAATAAGAAGGTTAAAGCCACGAGTTGAACAAGAAAAAACACCGATGCCAGAAGCTGTGTGTCAAAACTGTGGTAATCGACATACTGGAGGCTGCTATATAGATACCAGGATGTGCTTTCGATGCGGAATGTCGGGACATATTGCTAAATTTTTCCCAAGTAAACAAAATCAGACCGGCCAAAGGAATGTACCAGCCAAGGTGTTCACCATGATCAGGGCGGATGCAGAGGTAAATCCATTAGTGGTGATAGGTAAACTTTATATTTCTAGTGTTCCAACACTTGTGTTATTTGATTTTGGAGCCACACGTTCATTTGCATCCACTGAGTACATGAAGAGGCTGGGTAGAATACCAGATGTAGCAAAAATCAGTTATAGCGTAACAGTCCCCTCTGGAGATGCTAGAAAAACCGATCGAATTTTGAGAGCTTGTGCTATACTTGTTGAAGGTAGAGAATTACATGTTGATTTGATTATACTGGATATGAATGATTACGATGTTATTCTGGGCATGGATTGGTTGTCAAAGTATGGGGCTACTATCGACTGTAAGGAAAAGACAGTGACATTTCAACTTTCTGGGAAGGAGTATTTTATATTTGCCAGCATTGTGAAGAATTTTAGATTCCCTATGATTTCAGCAGTGAAGCACAATGATTACTCGATGATGGTTGTAAAGGGTACTTGGTGAGTGTCATGAACATTGAGGAACAACACCCACCAACTCTGAGTGAAATACCAGTGGTGCGAGAATATATTGAAGTATTCCTAAATAATCTCCCGAGACTACCACCAAATCATGAAATAGTATTTGTTATTAATATACAACCAGGAACATCTCCAATTTCTAAAACTCCTACAGAATATCTCCCTTGGAGTTGAAAGAATTGAAAGTACAATTACAGGACTTATTGGACAAGGGATTCATCGGACCGAGCTTTTCACCTTAGGGAGCACCAGTTCTGTTTGTACATAAGAAGAATGGCACCATAAGACTATGCATTGATTATCGAGAGTTGAATAGAGTCATAATTAAGAATAAATATCTGTTACCCTGAATTAATGATTTATTTAACCAGCTTTAAGGTGCCGCAATATTCTCAAAGATTAACTTATGCTCTGGGTACCATCAACTGAAAATAAATAAAGAGGATATCCCCAAGACAACATTTAGTACAAGATATAGGCACTATGAATTTTTGGTGATGCCGTTTGGATTAACTAATGCTCCAGCAACATTCATAGATATGATGAATAGAGTGTTTAAGGAGTTTTTAGATAAATTTGTTATTGTGTTCATTGATGACATTCTAGTTTACTCTAGAACTAAAGAAGAGCATGCCGCACATTTAACACAAGTACTAGAGGTCCTGAAAATGAAGTAGTTATATGCCAAATTCAAGAAATGCGAGTTCTGGTTGGATCGCGTGTTATTTCTGGGACATGTTATATTAGGAGCGGGAATATTAGTAGATCCAAGTAAAGTTGAAGCTATCAAGAACTAGATGCAACCTACTAATCCTTCGGAGGTGCGTAGTTTTCTGGGTTTAGCTGGATATTACCAAAGATTTATGGAGGCATTCTCCATGATTACTATGCCATTGACATAATTAACCAGAAAAGGGGTGACATTTAGATGGACGGATATGTGTGAGCGAAGTTTCCAGGAGCTGAAAAAAAGGTTGACTTCAGCACCTATTCTCTCAATTCCATCAGGTACTAGAGGATTGTAATTTATAGTGACGCATTGAAGAATGGATTAGGATGTGTACTGATATAGAATGGCAAAGTAATTGCGTATGCATCTAGGCAACTTAAAGAGTACAAAAAGAATTATCCCACGCATGACTTGGAACTTGCTGCTGTAGTATTTGTGCTTAAAATATGGAGGTACTATTTATATGGTGAACGGTGCGAGATCTATATTGATCACAAGAGCCAAATACTTTTTCACACAGAAAGAGTTGAATATGCGGCAACGGAGATGGCTGAAATTGATAAAAGATTATGATTGTGTGATTAATTACCACCCCGGCAAAGCCAATGTTGTAGCTGATGCATTGAGTCAAAAATCCACAAAAAGTACAATAGCTATGGCTTTAATTCAGAAATCGTAGTTGAATGAGTTGCAAAAAATGAATATAGAGATTTTACAGACAAGAGTAATAGAGGCAAAGTTGGCAGCCTTGATGCTTCAGCCTACACTAATTAATAGGATCAAATTGGAACAACGAGATGATGAATATCTCATCAATATGAGAAAATATGTTGCTGCAGGGAAGTCTCCTGAATTTAAGATGACTCAGAATGATATTTTACAATTTAGAGGGCGGTTTTGTGTTTCAAATATTGATAACATTCGGGAAGACATTTTGAAAGAGGTACATTCAAACCCTTATTCAGTACATCTAGGGGCTACCAAGATGTATAGAGACTTGAAAATGCATTATTGGTGGCCGAGTATGAAAAAGGACATCGCCCAGCATGTGGAGTAATGTTTAACATGTCAGTAGATAAAGACCGAACATCAAAGACCCGCAGGGACTTTGCTACCTCTACTTATTTCAGAATGGAAATGGGAAAGGATCACTACGGATTTCGTAATTAGTTTGTCGAAGACTACTAAGGGTCATGATGCTATTTGGGTTATTGTTGATAAATTGACCAAATCTGCTCATTTTCTTCCCATATGT
Organism: Paulownia fortunei; assembly: GCA_019321725.1. Taxonomy (NCBI): domain Eukaryota; kingdom Viridiplantae; phylum Streptophyta; class Magnoliopsida; order Lamiales; family Paulowniaceae; genus Paulownia; species Paulownia fortunei. The sequence goes on from CM033118.1 coordinate 14,003,550, forward strand.
TCTACCTATTCCACGGATCGTTATGCCCAATTATACGTTCAAGAGATTATCAGACTTCATGGAGTGCCATTGTCTATAGTTTCTGATAGAGATTTAAGATTTTTATCTGCTTTTTGAAGGAGTTTACACAAAGCTTTGGGAACACAGTTATCATTCAGTACAACATATCATCCTCAGACGGATGGGCAATCTGAATGAACAATACAAACATTGGAGGATGTGCTCAGAGCCTGCGTATTAGACTTCCAAGGCCAGTGGAGTAAATTCCTACCTTTAGTGGAGTTTGCATACAACAACAGCTATCAGACTAGTATTGGAATGGCTCCATATGAAGTATTGTATGGCAAAAAGTGTAGGTCTCCAATACACTGGGATGAAGTTGGTGAGAAATTTTTTTGGCCCAGATATGATTCGAGAGATGACAAAAGCCATGTTACAGATTCGACAAAGAATGCAAACTGCCTAAAATCAATAGAAAAGTTATGCAGATCGACGAAGAAGGGTGTTGGAGTTTGCGATAGGAGATCAGGTATTTTTAAAAGTAGCATCAATGAAGGGCATCATGCGATTTGGGAAGAAAGGAAAATTGAGTCCTATATATATTGGCCCATTCCCGATGATTGAAAGAATTGGTAATGTTTCTTATAGACTGGATCTGCCAACATCTATATCCCAAATACACAATGTATTTCATATGTCTATGCTGAGAAAATATATTGCTAATCCCTCTCACATTTTGAAGAATGAACTAGTGGAATTAAAAGCAGATTTGAGCTATGAAAAAAAGCCTGTACAGATTTTATTACGAGAAGTGAAGCAGCTAAGAATAAATAGATTCCATTGGTTAAAGTGTTATGGAGAAACCAATTGATAGAAGAGGCCACTTGGAAAAGGGGGGCAAAATGAGAACTAAGTATCCTGATTTTTTTGGTAAGTGTAATTTCGAGGATGAAATTTTTATAAGGAGGGAGGATGTGATACCCGAGCCTCTTACTACTCACATGGCCAGATATGATTCATGCATTGCATGTTAATTACGTGTTATTTTCATTGGTATGACATCATATAATTCATTTTATTTTATACGGCGTTGTTAACCATTAAACTTAATTTTGAAGCTCTCGCACGGTATTAATTATCGAATCCCCTAACCTAAGTGGTTGATTTTGTATTGAGATAAGAAAAAATTTAGGTATCAATATAGTGAATAGTGCTAGGTTACACGTGGTAACCTTAGGAGTTCGAAAGGTATCATCGAAAAGTTTATAGAAAGGGAGTCAGTTCGCTTATGAATTTTAATATTATATGTATATTTAAATCAAAATTGGGATAAATAGACATACAATACTATAATTTAAATGTTATATAACTAGGTTCATAGGCTTGTAACACTATCGATGCACAAACGTATTAATCGGGTAAGAATCGATAATTTTTGGGTGAAGAACCTGATAAACGGACATAGGAATTAGCAACGGGAATGAATGGTGATGAAGATAGGTTGCAACCAAATAAGAATATGTGAGACACACAAGATTAGGACTGCAAGATAAGGGAGAAAATCAGGTTATACCATTACATGCCACCTCAAGCATATGCTACCTCATGCTTAGACTTATCAAGCTAGCACCTCAACTTATTCTTCACTCGAAAGCTAAGCCATGACTTGAACCTTATTTTGAACCATTTCAGCTTCTAAATACATGAAAAATATCTCTAAATAGGTCCTAAGTGATTCCAACTGAAAAAGGAGGCAAAACAAGCAAAGGGAAGGAGAAATAACCAAGTTCAAGTAGAAAACTGTGAAAGGTGAGCTTAACCTACGGGTTTGGCATCACTTTTAGATTTATTTTGAGGTTTATTGCCTTATTAAGCTTTGAATATTATTTATAAAGGTGTTAGGATGTTATTAGATAGGCTTTGTTGCATAAAGAAAGGGTTTGTGGTTGGAAATATTTGATAGAAAACACTTGTGCTAGAAACTGTCACCTTACTGTATTCTTGTGTTATCATCAAAAGTGTATGGTATGTTGAATAAAACTATAATTATCATCATATACATGTTTATATATGAGTTAAGAGTATTGGAATAAATTTTGATCGATTAGAAATTGAATTAGAGAATGATATTGGAGAAACACTCAAACTGCCAAAGTAGCAGTCTGTTTTGGTGTGCTGTGAAGGAAACTGAATTAGGGGAGCTAAATCCATTAGTTTTGGAAAGAATATAACCTTCTTGTCTTTGTGTATATGTTATATAAGTGTGGTAAAAGGTTGGGAGAGATTGAATATACATAAGGGTGCCAAAACCATTAATGTCATGAAGTGTGCAAAACTGTCACGGTAGGAAAACAATCTGTTTCAGTATATTTTGAAGAGAGCTAAACTTGGGAAGCTATATCCATGAGTTTTAGAAATTCTATGATTTGGTTACATTTATATAAATGTTATATAAGTGTGATAAAAATTTGACAGTGATTGGATATGTTTAGTGGTGTCAAAATTATCATACAACTAAATTGAACAACAAGTAAATATGAAAATGTGAATCTGTCCCATTTGATAACTTAGTATATTTCAACCTAGACATGTTGCTATTGAGTGTTAACAATTAGGTACTTGATATTAGAGTTATAATACTTCAATTATATGATATTTACATGTATCTAAGATGAGAAATTAAGGTATTGGAGGGACTACATTGGGTTCTAGTTTGTAAAACCTAGATAGCTTGGTGTTTAAGGTCTCAGTATGATATTTTATGCTTTCAACTTGCCAAATTGGGAATGGTCCTTGATGTTGGTAATATTACAGGCTATTTTACATCTAAGATTGGAGGGAACAATAAACAAATCTAGACTAAGCCACCAACCAAGTGAAAGGTAAGTAAAGTTCATTTGCAACTACAATGTATAGACATAGTAAATGTGTGATTTATATGTAATACCATAGATCATATGTGCAAAGTAGAGGACACACATTACTATCATTCATGTCCGTTGAGCATACATGGGCATTAACACGTGCATGCATCGTATACGAGCATTGTGATAAATCTTATATTGCACGACATGATTCTGAAAAAGAAAAATATTTTGCTGACCACTACTAGTGCACCGAACATGTATGGATTTGCATGGTTTTATGCTTGGATTTGTAGGTTCGCGTGTATGGATTTGCATGTGTATGAGTATGCATGGATTTGCATGCTTATTTGATTATTGACCATTGGATTATGGTGGTGTACAGAGCTCTTTTCTAGTAGCGTTGGTCAGGGGCCCAAGAAAGAAATGATTTTGAGATAAATATTTTGATGCATAAAATTGCATTATGGGCATAGCATTTTGAGATGCATGACTTGATATTGTGGATTATTCTTTGACATGCATAATCTTTACCTGCTGAGCATTAGCTCATATAGTTTATACATTGTAGGTGAGTACGACGATGCTTGAAGCATCTTTTACTGGCTGGGCGGTGGTTGGAGCTCCTGCTGGTGTCTGAGAGAGTGTGTACATGGATGACGACCTGTTGGACTATTTTGTTGGCTTGTTATTTTTTGAATCTGTTGTATTATATTTTTAAATTGGTACTATATTTTGCTTTTAAAACTTTACTGTAAATAAGTATGTAAATATTGGGTCGTTGTGGTGTTGTTGCTTTTATTAAATACTGATCATGCTATATATATGATATGGGTGAGAAAATATTTTAAATAGGGTTGTGTATGTAAGAAGTGATTTATCTTTTCTTAAAGTGCTACAAAAAAAAAATATCCATGCATGCACAAGTTCTATCATGTCAAATTATACAATATATATCTAGTTGTGTAGTAATATGGGTGTTACACATACTAAGATCTATGTCTTGACTTTCAATAAGCACTTGAATCAACTAAATATGACATCTGTGGAGATAGTTATGCTTAAAATATAATGATGTGTCATAGCAGAAAATTTCAGCTCAGTGCTGACTCTTGAACTCGATTTTTCTCATTGAGATTGACAGAATTAGATTTTATGGTAAACATAGAAGTTATAGATATATCTCTTGGATTTCTAGTTGTCTAAGCATCAAGTCAAAATCATATTTTAGCGAAGAGTTATAATTGAAATACAAAAACTACCATCAGTAGCACCACAATTCAGATTCTTCAACATTTCGACAAAGTTTTTGGTTTCTTTCCTTTTTTTCTCTTTTTATCATTACCTAAAAAATTTCAAACTAAATGCATAAAAAGTGGCAAAAACACTTGAAAACAAACCAAATGTTAATAAAAAGGTATATGAATTATTGGTATAAAACCAACTTATCAGCGTCTCAAGAGTGTTACACCTTTTAGTCTGCTACCATTTTTTTATGATTTCAACAAACCCTTAAAAAACACGCTTGATATTTTTTCAAATAAAATACTAGAAAAATACACATTGAACACGCAAGTCATGATATCAATTATCCCTCCCCCCAACCTAATTGAGATATTATCTCCAACGTAAAAAATAGATAGGAAAGTAGAGTTTAAAAGATATCACTTGAAGTGTGACTAAAAAAAACAATATAGCTAAAACAACACAAAACACACATTATTACATGAAATCATTAATAACAAGTATCACAAACTGAGAGTCAAATTCAATTTGCGTTACCATTGTTCCTGTCGGACCAATCCATATGGGCCAAGGTTGGATCAAGTTCTGGCACATATACTATAAGTTGATCAATAAGTTGGTTAGGTGTCGGAGCAGAAATGAGGATTCTTCTCGCAGACGGTGAAATAAAACCTTTTTTGACAGCATGATCTACAAAAGATAATAAGCCATCATAAAAACCATTAACATTAAGAATCCCTATAGGTTTTTAGTAAATGTTGAGTTGTACCCAAAAGACAACTTAGAATAATTCCTCCAGTGTACCAAAATTACCAAATAGAATGATGAATGTATCTGCATTGTTTAACATGTTAGGCATTCTATCCTGAATATGTGAGACTTTTAGCTTATTTCCAATGCTCATACTTGTGATATTCTGTACTGTTCAAGATTTTGGGATAACTACCAGAACATTGACTCATCTTATATGAGCAGAAAGCAACAATCCCCTTTAACCCCAAACTGCCTCCCCCATACACTAAATTAATTTTTCTTTTTGCTAAAGTTCTACCAAGGTTATTGGCTGCCCCTATAAACTCAAAATATTTTCTTAGATTGGATCCACAAAAGACACAAATGCTGTTGAATTTGCGAGTTGAAGGAACTTCCATTTTTTTTTGAAAATAAGTTGCGCAAAAATAGACTGAGTAAAGTGCTATTTATTAATGTGTGAACAGGGAATGCATTTATTGCATGTCTTTTTCTTTTGTCAAAAATAACACCTCTTAACCTAACTGCAGAACCTAAATAGGCTACTATAGCTAAGTTAAGAAGTGTTAACTTTTTATCAATACTATAAGGTTTTAATAAAAGTTCCCATGTTTTACTATAAGAGAAAGAACTTGAATTCATTTATTGTTTCATTTCATTGTAGACACACCATATATATAAATCAAAACTGAGTATATCTATTTACAAAATCATAACAGAGCGGCTTATTTAAAAATAAAACAGAGTTTTCAAAATAGACTACAAAATAGCTCAAAATATGGCATATGAACAAATCTCTGTCCGGCCGCTCTAGATACTCAGTCAACCTCTAAACCTGTATATTTCCACCTGCATCACATGAATCTAATGAACTAATTGCTTAGTAAGGTGAAACTGATGCAGTAACAGATAGCGTACATGCAAGTCACATAAATAATTAAATGCATTATTCAATTTAATAACTTTCATTCATAATTTATTCTTTAGGGCCCTTAAAGTGTGGTACCTAACTAAAAGTGATAGACCGTGGTTTTCAGATGCTGTTCATAATGATTGGCCAATAAGAGAAATAATACAAGGTTTCCATACTTGATCTTTTAATCTCAGGTATTAGCCGTATATTGTCTCATTCATTGTAGCTTTTTTATACCAATTTTTCAACCTTAAGTATTTGCCACCATTTGTTGGGTCCGCCATACTCTTCCGCGTCCCTTGTCTACCCGACCATAAATCAAGTACCATACTTCATTTTCAAAAACCTCATTATATAGTATCATACTTCATGAACCATAAATGCATCAAACATTACATCATTTGATAAATAATGACAATCATATTAAAACATAAACAACATTATATGATTCTTGTGATATAGCAAATGAAAGTTTCAACTTACCCAAGTCCACTTTGTGCTAAATGAAAAGTTCAATCTCTTTGGAAGATAGAATGTGTTAAAAGGCCTACTATAATCAAATCATATACCTTTCAATATTCTTTTAATAAATCACATAATCTATTATAATTAAAATAACATACACTTTTCAATTTTTTGTAAACAATTTTATATCAATTACACGACCTCAAAAACAATACATACTCTATATTTTACTACTAATTCAAGATATTAAACATTAGGGCAACCATTAAATAACTAATAATCTAAACATAAATATTAGGGCAGCTCCTAAAACTTGAACACAATACAAAATAACATGAGTAAACTCAATTCTAACTTAAATTAATTCTAACCATCAGTTAAGCAAACTAATTGATATTGTTCTCAACAATTCATAGGAACTTCCAAACACAGGAACTTCCAAACACAATATAAGCATTACAAGATTAATAGAAATAAGTAAATTAAGCATATTTCACAAGACTATCAATTTTGCTAGAAACTAGTTTAACTGGCTTGGTTTTGGATTCAAGTCTATCCCACTTGAGTTTTCATTCATACAAAAATATATTAAAACATGTAACCATCCAAGATACTATAAATTCTTAGCCAAATGTAATATATTTCATGCAAATAGTTAGGCAAATAATCACTTTAGAATGTAACAAGTATGGAGCAATACAAATAATTCATTTCATGGCCATTCAACACATTAATCTTCCTTAATCGAGATACCGAGCTTTTCACAGCAAAATGTCACTTAAGTAATATGTTAATAAGAAAAAATAAAAGTTTGATATCATATTTCATGTACTAGTGCATGTTATAGCATAAGTGAAGCATATAGTAACAATTATTTATGTCTGTGCAATCATGCTATTTGTATGCCACAATCCAATAATGCGTAATGATTAGATGCATATTCATGCAAGATGTTTATTATTAACTATGTAGGAGATAATTGGGCATTACAATCCTTCATTCCTTGTAAAAATTTCGTCCTCAAAATTTGATGTACCAAATAATTCCGGATACTTGCTGTGTATTTCTTCATCTCTTTCCTATGTGGCCTTTTCTATAGAATAATTCATCCATAATACTTTAACAAGTCGAATCTTTTTCGTTCTCAACTCTTTTTTCTTCTGATCCAGAATTTGCACTAGTTTCTCTTCATAGGCTAAATCAGAAGTCAATTCCAACGGTTCATAACTCAACACATGAGAGGGGTTTAAAATGTACTTCCTCAACATGGACACATGGGAAACATTGTGAACACTTGATAATAACAGAGGTAAGGCCACTCTATAAGCTTTATCACCAACTCTTTCGAGAATCTCGAATGGACCGATATACCTTGGGTTGAGTTTTCCTTTGTTTCCAAATCTCATGACACCTTTCATGGTAGCTACTTTTAAAAACATATGATCTCCAATACTTTTTTAAGTTCCATGGCTTCAACTTTTCTTGTTAAACTAGCAATCCTAGCATTTAGATCATCTTCTTGGATAAGGTAATATTTTTCTTTATTACTATTAGCAAGATTAGATCTAATAGAACCTTTGAAAGAATTAACACTATGCCATGATTGAGAGTTTTCTACTAAATGATATAAATATTTAAGGGCTTCATCAGGTTCTTTATCAAGAAACTTACCATCACACATTGTTTCAACAAATTATTTTGTTTCAGAAGTTAAACCTTCGTAAAAGAAACTAATTAAGCATCATTTTTCAAAACCATGATGTGGGCATGAATTCGACAAATCTTTAAATCTTTTCCAACATTAAAAGAAAACTTCATTAGAATTTTGAGAAAAAAAATTAAATTTGTCTTTTCAAAACATTAGTTTTATGAGTTGGAAATATTTTTTTCAAAAATTCAGCTTGCATTTCTTACCAAGTGCCAATTGACCTAGGTTTTAAAAAATTAAGCCAAGTTTTTACTTCATCTTTTAAAGAGAAAGGAAATAATTTGAGTTTAACAATCTCATTTGTGCAAGTTTGATCATCGAAAGTGATACATACTTCAACAATCTCATTTGTGCAAGTAAGGGTTTTTAGAGTCTAAACTATGGAAATTAGGAAGTAAAGGGATCATACCTGGCTTGAATCAAAGTTATTTACATTGAGAGGAAAAATGAAACAAGAAGAAGAAAAATTTCGAGGAGGTTGCAAGTAATAACGCATAGTACGCAGTTGTTGATTCTCATTTTCATCATGGAAACTTTCATTTTCAGCCATAGTGGAAGTGTGTGAAGATGATTCAAACAAATTTTCAAATAAAGTTTCAGAATTTTTTCTAACTAAACACCGAGAATTATAACTACGATACCATATAACCATATGTCTATAAAGAAAATAAACAAACTATATTTACAAAGGAAAAATATTAACAAACCTGAATACTTACCTTGCCTTCCTTGGTAGCAACGCCAAAAACTTGCTACAACTTTAAGGTTGCCAACCAAAGTGTAGGTTGTATTAAGTAATAAATTTATCGTGAGTTTGAGGTCGATCCACAGGGAAGTTGCTTGAAGAATTTAGGATTATAATTCTAAAAAAATGGAATTATGTAATTCAAAATATATGACAAATTAATATATGCTGTAACTAAAGAAAAACCAAAATAATAAAAGTACTAAGAATTAGGGATCCACTATTGAGTTTTGGATAGATAAATAATTATTTATTATTTTTACCTCTATTAATTGCAACTATTGGAATCCATACATAATGAAGGTTCAATGTAAGAAATTATCAATAGCTCATGCAATATGGTAATCATGATATTGTCTTATTATTTACAAACTATCTTTTAACGCCAATACTTATTTATGGGATCAAATATTTATGCACACTTTTGTCAATAACAAATCAATGGTGGTTCATATTAGCAGGTGGTGGGGTAAAATTGTACAATAAGCTAAATGAACCCAAGTATTTGTTGTGCCATTGGAGATACATAAATCAAGAATCACCACAAAATAAGTAGGGTTTAGATCAAAACTTAAAATAATAATACAACATACTTAAATATTTTCTACCCTTATAACCATTCTTCTTCCTCCATCAAGAGGTTCATCCTTTTTTCTTAGCAAAATAAAATTTAGAAAGACATAATAAAAGTAGAAAAGACTAAAAATAGAAGAGAAACTAGAGAATGCATTTCTATTAGTACTAGAAAACTTACATTACTAGAAAACATACATACTAGAAAACTTAGCCTAAAGAAACCCTCTACCCCCTCTCTTACAACCTTAATATATGGCCTATTTATAGTATTTATAGTATGCTAGAGGCCAAATAAATAATTCAGGAGTTAATCAAGTGGTATGCTAGTTTTCAAGAGTTGGTAAGTTATTACACCAAGTCCTCAAAATTCCCACCTATCGAATTGAATTGCAATGTTAGGTCAGATACAACTAGATTTTGATGATGAGTAAAGAACAAAAGTTATATATATTTTGGTGCTGATATATTTTAATATATCATTTGTCAAATTTGGCTGTTGGATGAAAGAGATATAGTCAAATTACCGAATCATGTCCAAGAGCCATTCTTTAACAGCAGCACCAACACCTTGCAGCCTATATTTTAAACATTTTGACAGATGTTCTCACCATGCTATCTCAACAAAATTGTTTATTTACCTCGTGTATAACATATCCAAATTTCAGCCCAAAATAAATTTGGCCTTAAGAGATATAACCCAACATTTGGATGAACTTTCTGCTATAATCAAACTGAATTGGGTTGAGATTCCAACATAAAAGTTGTAGTTCTATTTCTTGGCTTTCATATGAAATAAGATTCAGGTCCATAGGGCTTTTGATCATGAAGTTATGCTCAAAATACCAAAACTGTATAAGTTTGGAAACATGCTTCTTTTGATATTTTTATATTCATTGATTCCCAAACACAAAATATTAATAAAATAATAATATTAACAAGAATAAAGTAAAAAAAAGTATTAAGGATTTGATACAAAAATAGATCAAAATATGCACTTATCATATGACTGACAGAATGACTCGATGGAGACCTGTAGAATTATTACTCTTTGCTTGCTTTACTGGAAGATCCCTCTGGTTGTCTATTGGATCCATGTTGTAACTTATCACGTATCATTTTGGCACGACATATCCCTTCCTCAACATAACCTATTTTCCTCTTTTTGATTTTGCTCCATAGTTTGATTGGCTTTTTGAATCGATTATTCAATTGTTGTAACATTTATGAGCAAATGTGATGTATATTGTGTTCATGAGAAGCTAAGTAAAATTGTGAACCATTAAATTACACAAGATTATATATTATATAGGGTGAATTACAAAAACTACTGTTGAATTTTAGCCTAATTACAAAAAAAGTCGATTATCTTTTAAAATTAAAAATATCCCTTAAAATTTGTCTCTTTTACAAATACCTATCAATAGGTGTAATTTATAAAATAAAAATAAATATTAAGAAAGTATTTGTAATTTACATAATTAGTTGGATTTTTTTATAAATAGTGTAAAATTCAAGAGTAATTTTTATAATTCACCCTATTATATATATATATATATATATGTATGTATATATCAATGTGTGGTGCATAATTGAAATGAAGTTGATGTAATAAGCTGGACGAGAGAGTTGAATTCCTTTTTTCTGCAACATTCAAAAGCAGCAGCTTATCATTACATCGTCATATTAGATTTTTTACAAATAGAGCCAACAAGTCTTTTATCCGCATTAACTAAATAAAAAGTCTATTTGCAAAAGCATTACTAGCATCCTATTTTGTCGAAAGGCACGCGGGTTCACCATAACAATAGATAAGATTCAACTGTATAAATTTAATTGATATCCTCCAACAATCCAAAACGTAATAGCAATGAGAGTTTGTCTTGTGGTTTGCTACTAACTTGCTTAATAAGTAACAAAATATTTGATTGGAATTTGAGTTCCCAAATAAAATCAGAGAAGGAATATTGAAAGTTGTATTCGATCGAACTCCACTCTATCCAAATTTAATACAAGAAAATGTAATATTATTGAAAACATTTACAGTGATAATGTCAACAATTTGTATTTTACCATAAAAATATTTTCCTATAAACAGTAAGAAGAATCATTTTTAAGTTGTAATCAGTTAACTATTAATGACACATATATAGTGGCAACTCAAAGTATGATAGTGACTAGATTGTTATTATATGAGTCTTATTAATTATCAATAATGATAATTTATACATAATTATTGTGTTACTAATTGTCTATAGTGATAATTTAATATATAATTCTTATCATTATTTAATTTGTAAATTTATGATTGTAATAAAATAAAAATTCTTGTCACTTAATTTATATGTATATAACTATATATAGCTACCCACAATTTTAACACTATCATTTGACACTTTGACATTAACTTTCTTTCTTGCAGTGAACATTTATTACCATTCCTCCTAAAGCTTTCCATCATCCATTTTTGATAAGGCTTGTTTAGGATACGATAATGCGTTCAACAATTTGCCCCTAATTTGTCCCCCAATTGGCTGGACCCTAACTGGTTTAATAGTCTATTGACGTTTTTTTCATATGTATTCTGGGCGTATATTAGTTAGTCCGATTAATATGAATCCAAAGAATGCAACTCAAGACTATTTATACTCCAACATTGTATGTTATTGAATTGAAGTTATTCAACCAAAAAAAATAAAATTGCATGGGAATTGATATTGGTACTCTAAACTACATTATCCAGGTTCCAATACATTACAAACACTTTAAAAAACATCGTTCATTGCTTAAGGAAAACAATTAATAATAGAGGACCTCAACTAATTTTGCTTACTTGTATACTATTTGATATATTTAATTATAGTTTGAATTTTAAAACTGAAAAATATAAATGTCCAGCCCATTAGGCTCAAGTTGATTTAAGAGGTCCTATCAGTACATTTATAAGATTGACATATTTTAATTAAGTTCAAAAATATAAAATCTTAACCTAATAAGGTGTACAAGCCTATGACCCAAAAATACGCAAAAAAGGCTCGTGAGGCCTAAGTCCCAAGTTAAACACCTATGAATACCCACATTCATATCATTTTAAAGATATACGATTTACATTGGACATTTACAACTTTATATCCTTTGTTTATTATTTGTTGTTCAAGTTCTGACTTGAGCATATGAGGGTTACCTCTGGGATAACCCTAAGGACCCTTAACTGTTTGTTTGTGCCGTAGTAGAAACCCATCCACCAATCAATTCCTAGCGAGAAGGACTCACAAGATGACAAATGTCAAAGGTTCGGAGAGGTTGGAATTCGACCACATCATCCCTTTGGAGTCTTTGGAGGCACAAACTTCGAAAGAGAGATCCCATGACCTATGGGCAATAATCCTCATTTGGATTCTTCCATGCTAAACCTCTTTAGCATTTTATCTGTATAAGTGGATTTGGATAGTCCGATCATCCTCTTAGATTTATCGCTATAGATTTTAATTTTCAAAATGTAAGATGCTTTACCTAAATCCTTCATGAAGAACTGAGTAGACAACCAAGCCTACGTTCACAGCAACATCCCTATGTCATTCCCAATGAGTAAGATGTCCTTAATGTAAAGCAGAACAAACGTCACCACTCTCTCGTTAACATTCTTATACAGACAGGGTTTATTTGAATTCTTGAAGAAATCTAATAATTTGATTACCTCATCGAATCAGAGGTTCCAGTTTCAAGAAGCTTGTTTAAGTCTATAAAGGGATCTTTGGAGCTTGCAAATCTTTTATTGCTTCCACTTGATACGAAGCTCTCTTGTTGCCTCATATAGATCTCTTCCTCAATATTCCCATTGAGGAAGATGGTCCTCACATCTATTTGCCATATCTTATAGTTATGATATGCTGATATAACAAGCAATATCCGAATAAATTTTAGCATTGCAACTAGTGAGTAGGTTTTCTCATTAATTCTTTGTCTTTGAGTTTAAGCCTTCACAAGTAGTTGTGCCTTATAGGTTACTATCTATCCATCTACTCCCAGCTTTCGTTTGTAGACCCATTTGTAACTAATGGGTATAATACCCTATGGTGGGTCCACCAAGGTCCATACCTTACTGGAATACATGGAGTCCATCTCAGCTTGCATTGCCTCTTACTATCTTCCCAAGTCAATGTCAAACATCGCTTCTCCTTAATTCCTTAGATCAATATCCAAAGAATGCTCCTCCTTGTGAAAGACTATACCTCTTAAGTGGCTTGCTAGTTCAAACACTACTACCTCTTGTAGGATGCTTTGTGGTTCTTGAATTTGTTCAAGTTATGTGATCTCACCTTTTCTATCTGATAGAAACTCTTTCTCAAGGAGCATGGCATGCCTCGAAATAAACACCTTTTGTTCCAAAGGGTCATAGAAAAAGTATCCAATGAATTTGTTTGGACACTCCACAAACTTACATAAGGTATAAGATGACCTATCATCTAACTTATCTCTTACTAGTTGCATCACATGAGTAAGACAACCCCCATACCCAAAAATATTTGTATAATGGGGCTTTGCCACACTATATCCCATATGGTGTTTTGGACACCACCTTTGATGGCACTTTATTAAATAGACATGCTACCGATTCTAGAGCATAGCCCTAGAATGAAAAAAAATCCTAGTGAAACTCATCATAGACCGAACCATGTCTAACAAGGTTCAGTTCCTATGCTCAGCTACCCCATTCAACTTGTGGAGTGGCTGTAAGAGAATCCTATTCTCTCTTAGATAATAAAGAAATTTTGAGCCTAAGTACTCGCCTCCTCGATTACATTAAAGAATCTAAATACTTTGCCCAATTTATTTCTCCACTTTATTCCTTAAGTCTTAAACTTTTCAAAGGCTTCAGACTTGTATCTCAAAAGATACACATACCCATACCTTGAGTAGTCGTTGGTATTGGTAATAAAATAGTGGTAGTTTCCTCGGGCATTAATACTTAGTTTCCCACATATATCCATATAGATCAAATCCAAAGTATTTGTAGCCCGTTCCACTCATCCATCATATGGTGACTAGGTCATCTTTCTTTTAAGTCAAGATTCACAAGCTGGCATCTCTTGCAAGTCCGTAAGGTCAAGTATGTTAGCTAATTTGTCAATTCTATTATGGGAGATATAACCTAGTCTAGCATGCTATAAGTATGTGGAAATATGATCATCTAATTTATGTTTGTTACTTTGTGGAATATGCAAGATGGAGTTTTTGGGCTTGACAGTATATAAATCATTTGTTAACATTCCAACATAAACCAAAGATGAACCAAAATAAATAGAACACTTTCTGTCTTTTATTGAAAAACAATAACCCTATCTATCTAAAATAAGAATAGATATAATGTTCTCTATTAATACATAAAGATAATTATTTTGAATCATCCTAACTCCATTGCTCAATGCTAAGTATATAACCTTTATGGCCAATGTAACAACTTTTGTCCGATTCCCTAGCCTAAAGGTCAACTTTCCTCTACTTAGCCTCCTTTTCTTTTTGTTATCTCTTGTAACCTTTCTGTAAAGATAGAATCATTATCCGGTATTCAATACCCAAGAAGAATCGTCAATGTTTGATTGACTTCAATAATATATATATAAATATATATATGAGTGAAAACCATTTCTAACTCAAACTAAAACTCTTTCTAACTCATTTAAGCAAGTTTATACTTGCAATTTCTCTTCTTATGCCCCGATATACCGTAATGATGGCATTAACCTATTTTATCCGAATCAATCCCATAGCTTTACCCAAATTTATATTTTGTTTCTATTTGAGAGCTCTTTCTCATTCTTTCTCATAGACCTTGTGTCTTAGAGTAGCTAGAACTAATACTAAAAATGCCTTTAACAATTAGAGTCTCCTATAACATTTATAGAAGGTCATTCTTCAACAATTGAAGAAGGTTCTCTATCTCTTTGTATAATGTGTAGTGGAAGTTATTTCTACAAATTTTTGTTGAACTTGTTTCTACAACTATTGTAAAAACTCTCTTTAGCACATTTATAAACCTCTTAAGTTCAAGAACCATTCTCAAATTTCAAGTGCAATCTAGATAAATTAGAGCTAGTGATATTTATTGTTGTCCAGAATAATTTATTTAAGTGGAACTATTAGCAATAACAATTATCCTAAGCAAGGTAGAAAACTAAGCATACATTCAACAATTTATTCATTTATGATAAGGTCTATAATTATAAATTTCTCCCACTACTTTATTAAAATTCCATTACCCCATATATGGAAATTTAGGAAATCGTATTTCCTAGTGGGCTTGAAATCCAATTAGCTTTATTATACACTCTAAATTTTATGAGCCCGTATAGTAAAATTAAAAGGTAGCTAACTTATTAGCAATTACATCCCCATGCAACCCTCAAACCATTTTGCCTTAGTACTTCCCATACATCCCAACTTTGTAATCCCATACAATACTAAGTGTCAAGTATGACCCATCAAACATCCATGTAAGCAAGACCACTAAAGTATGTCCCATGTCCTATGGCCAACACCCCTCCTATCCTGTGGGCATCTCCATGCTAATAGTGGCCACACCTACTATCGCCACTTAGCACATCCTACGACTCCTGGCTAACAAACTAAGTGTGGCAACATTTCATGCCAACTACTTTTAATGAAAGGCTTGGACAATTAGGCTCAGCCCAATATTTCCTATTTAAACTTTATAAAAACTTACTTAAAAATTCTTAAAATTAAAATAAGTTCAAGTGAGGGTTCTATTTTACCAAGCCCTCATCATTTTATTAAGTTGTTTATTTAATCTTGCACTATTCTAAACTATTTCAAGCATAATCATGGAAAAGTATTAAATAAAACTATGCATGTATCTACATAATGGGATGATCATAGGCCATATCTTATGTGATCCACTCTAGCCAAAGTAGATTTAGGTCAATCTAGGGGTAATAAGCAAAATAATAACAGATCCCATCTATTATATAAATGTATCACTCATACATTCATGGGCCTTCAATCCTTGCTTTTCTCCACCTTACTCCTTATTCTTGTAATGTCAAACAAAACAAAAGGAAGTCCTCACCATCCTAAAACTACTCTCATTACAATTACTATCTTAACAAGAAACTTTAGAATTTATTCCAAGGGGAGGCACGTAGGAGAGAGATAGAATTTTATATATTGAGTCAAAAATAGAGAAAAGACGAGACTCGTAGGCCTCATTTTAATAAAAAAAAATAAAGCATTAAAACCATCACATAGAATTCAAAAGGTCTAGGCACCATGATCATCCTTAACATACATGCTTAATTAAATCATCACATGAAATAAATTTCCACTTTTTAGTTTAGAAATTTAATTCATGTTTTTTAATGAAAAAAAAAACCTTTTTCACAAATTTAAAAATTAACTAATAATTTAAAAAAATTGAAAAATTAAATTTTCAGCACATGACAAGATGACGGGCAATAATCCATCTGATGCCCATTGTATACCAACACGATGCGACTAGTTCTGGGTTAACTCCCTACAGCCACCTCAGGTGCCCAACACCCGATATTATTTTTATCACCCAGTGATGGGCAAATCGCCCATTGCCCATTGCCCAACACTGTTGTTACATCCGACACCCCAGCACACATGATAGAGCAATGCCTGACTAGTCAACCAGTGGTGAGCTTTTATTCACTTTTAATGATAATCTTATTCATAAAGTTTATTATAAAAGGTAATTATTTGTCTTTAATTGAATTATCAGCTAGATAAAGTTCTTAAATCATACATAGCTATGTGGTATGGTCGCGTATATAATGGTCATCATAGAACATACCTCCATGACTTTAATCTTAAACTAGTTATGAGTTAGGGGTTCATTGAGATGGGACTATCCATCGATGAGCCCGATAAATTAGAGCACACGATGCATGCTTAAAAGGAGGATGTCTCATTCCATAGACATTGGCATGGTGATGGTAGTGCGTGTGTGGATGCTTGTTGAAGAACAATTACATTGAACTAACCCATAGAAAATTCCGAATTGAAAATGTTGTTCATCGAATGAGAATTTTCTAGCTACAATAACTAGTCCTTAGACTTGATGAACCATGGTAGCCTTGTGCATGACATCATACACTTTGATATATTACCCCATTATATGACAATCATAAGGGATTTACATTGGGTGTATGATCTTCGTGTATGGAGGTTATGCTAGGTTCGCTTGAACTGTATGGTGTGCGCAGTGGAATTTTAAATTTTAGCAATAATCATTATTGCGTATTAAATTTTAATGATAATATGTAATACAATTATCATTAAAATTTTAACTACGGGGTGTGCGTAGCGGAAATTTTAATGATCTCAAGTTTTTGTAAGTTTCTACACGAATGTAAAAAGTGAGTTTCCTGATTTTACCTTTCATTTGTAGTTGGGTGTGTAGTAATCAATTGCTATTTACCACCCAATGAAATAGTTCATAAGGGATCTAATTATCTCACCTCTAAAGTCTGTCTACATGTTTGGACAAGAATAGGAAATTAAAATCATTTCAATTCCTTTACTAATCTAGTATGAAGTGCTTTTGTGAGTATTAATTCTTAATCCAACTTGTGGAGTTAAGAATTCAATACTTTTGTAATCAAAGAAGATACTTTGATTATAAAGGAAGAAGTTATGGGAGAGAAAAAGAGAGTGTAGAGAGAAAAATAATTTTTCTCTACTCTTTCTTATAGTGGCCAAAAAATATAATGTGTTAGAGTAGTGCCCGGAGCACTAATTATAATGAATATCTAAAAGTGTATAATTAATTTGGATTTATATAATTATTTTCCTTTGAAAATGTCATTAGAACTCCCAAGTAAATCATTTTTATATTTTAGGAATAAAATGGGAAATCAACATAAAATGATATTTAAAAGTTTTATCTTCTTTTGTGCAGGTTTTAAAGAAACTAGTGTAACTTTTGATTCCGAAATGATTTTGATTAATTCTTGAGGCTATAGATTGATAAGTCATTAATCTACAAGTTCATGCAGACTTTAGATCCCATACTAAAACATACAAGGATCAAAAATATTGGATTACAAGTGGTTGTACAAAATGGATCACAAAAAATTCAGATCAGAGTTAAGCCGAGTCCTAATCTATTTTACCAATTGGGTCATATATCTTAAACCAAAATTTCTTTTGGGCTGAAATCTGGATATGTCATACACAAGAGGTAGATAAACAAGTTTGATGAGATAGAATATGGAGAAAATATGTCAAAATGGTCAATAAACATGTTATAATGTGCTGTTGATGTTGAAGGATGACTTTCGAATAGGATTTGATAATTTGACTATATCTCCCTCATCTGAAAGCCAAATTTGACAAATGATATATGAAAACATATCAACAAACAAAGATATACAAACTTCTATTCTTTAACTATCATTAAAAGTGGGTTGTATCTATCCTAAAAATTCAATTCACTTAGGTAGTTAAAATTTTAGAGGATTTGATGTAACAACTTACCAACTCTTGACAACTAGCATACCACTTGATTGTTTAACTCCTCCATTATATGTTTGGCTTTTAGCATACTTCAAGCACTATAAATAGACCATGTATTAAGCTTGTAAGAGTGGGGGGGGAGAGGGTTTCTTTAGGCTAAATTTTTTAGAAATAATGTAAGTTTTTTTGTAGTAATATAAGTTTTAGGTAGTCATAGAAATCTCTAGTTTCTCTTCTATTTTTAGTCTTTTCTAATTTTATTATGTCTTTCTAAATTTTAGTTTGGTGAGGAAAAAGAGTAAACCTTTTCATGGAGGAAGAGGAATAGTTATAAAGGTAGATAATGTTTAAGTGTGTTGTATTATTATTTTAATTTTGATATAAACCCTACTTATTTTGTGGTGATTCTTGATTTATTTATCACTAATAACACAACAAATACTTAAGTTCACTTAGCTAGATGTTTGATTTTACTACACCAACTGCTACGTGAAACCTTGATTTGTTGTAGACAAAAATATGCATAAATACTTGATTCAATAAACAATTCTTGGCGTTAAGAGATAATTTATAAATAGTAACACAATATCATGATTACCTTATTGCATGAGCTATTTAATAACATCTTCTCATTGGAAAATTCATTATGTATGAATTCCAATAGTGGTAATTAAAAGAGGTAAAAAAATAAATAATCATTCCTCTATCCAAAATCCAAGAGCAGATCCCTAATCCTCAATACTTTTATTATTTTGATTTTTTTTACTTATAGCATACATTATTTTTTTTTATATTTTAAACCACATAAAGATCATCTTTTTTTTAGAATTATAATCCTAAAATTTTCAAACAACTTCCCTATGGATCCACCTCGCACTTATGAAAAATTTATTAGTTGACATAACTTGCACTTGGGTTTGCAACCTTAAAGTTGCAGCAAGTTTTTGGCGTCGTTGCCAAGGAAGGTAAGGTAAGTTTTCAAATTTGTAATTATTTCTCCTTTGTAAATATTATATGTTTATTTTCTTTATGATTATATGGTTATATGGTATCATAGTCATAATTCTCGGTGTTTAGTTAGAAATAATTCTAAAATTTTGTTTGGAAATTTGTTTGAGTTACCTCCACACACTTCCACAAGGCTAAAAATAAAAGTGTACAAGATGAAAATAAGAAACAACAAGTGCGTACCATGCGCTATTACTTGCAACCTCCTCGAAATTCGCCTCCCTCTTGTTTCATTTTTCCTCTCAATACAAATAACTTTCGATTCAAGCCAGGTATGATCCCTTTACTTCCTAATTTCTATGGTTTAGACTCTGAATGCCCTTACTTGTATCTAAAAGATTTTGATAACGTATGTGCTACTTTTGACGATCAAACTTGTACAAATGAGATTATTAAGCTCAAATTATTTCCTTTTTATTTAAAAGATAAAGCAAAAATTTGGCTTAATTTTTTAAAACTTAGGTCAATTGGCACTTGACAAGAAATACAAGCTGGATTTTTGAAAAAGTTTTTTCCAACTCATAAAACTAATGCTTTGAAAAGACAAATCCAAAACATCTCTCAAAATTCAAATGAAGCTTTCTTTCAAAGTTGGGAAATATTTAAAGATTTGTTGAATTCATACCCACATCTTGGTTTAGAAAAATGGCACTTAATTAGTTTCTTTTATGAAGGTTTAACTCTTGAAACTAAATAATTTGTTGAAATAATGTGTAATGGTGAGTTTCTTGATAAAAAACCTGATGAAGCCCTATAATATCTAGACTATTTGGTAGAAAACTCTCAATCATGCATAGTGTTAATTCTTTCAAAGGTTCTATTAGATCTAATCTTGCTAATAGTAATAAAGAAAAATATTACCTTATCCAAGAAGATGATCTAAATGCTAGGATTGCTAGTTTAACAAGAAAAGTTGAAGCCATGGAACTTAAAAAAGTAAAGAAGATCAAATCTGTGCAAGAAGAAGAAGTTTGTAGAAATTGTGAACTTTTGGAGCACTCCATCAATGAATGTCCAAACATTCCAGTACAAGCAAATTTCATGAACACGTTCAAAAAACCATTCTATTCACCATATTCTGAAATTTACAATCCACAATGGAGAAATCATCCCAATTTTAGTTGGCGAAATGATAATAGTGTCCAACCATTGCATTCACAAAAACCACCAAACTTTCATTCTTATCCAACTCCATAAACAAAATCCCTTAAGGAGACTTTGCAAGCATTTATGCATGAACAAACAAACATCAATAATCAGACTTCACAAGCTATTAATGAGATCAAAAGCACACTTTCAACAATGACAGCTTCATTGCGTGCTCATAAAAAAAGGTAAATTTCCTACTCAACCTCAACCTAATCCTTCCACTTAGTTTCATGTCTCTTCTTTAGGTGAAAATTCAATCGAAGAGGCTAATTCAATCGCAACTTTTCGAAATGGAAAAGTTATTGATAAGACTATTCATCCTAAATAGAAAGTTTCTAATCCACATTCAAAAATGAAGAATAGAAATAGTCTTGACGATGAAGGTAATTTTAATAAAGGTGAGTTTGAAAATGATGAAAAAGAAAAATACTCACCTTTAGCTCATTTTCCTCAAAGATTGCAACCAACTCAGAAATTGAACTCAAATGTTGAAATCTTTAAAGTTTTTAAACAAGTCAAGATTAATATTCTATTATTGGATACAATCAAGCAAGTTCCACCTCATGCCAAATGTTTGAAAGATTTGTGTAAAATCAAAAGAAAAATCATGTACAAAAGAAGACATTTTTAACTAAAAATGTTACTTCAATCATTCAACAATTCACTCCACCTTAGTATAAAAATCCAGGTTGTCCAACCATTTCATGTACCATAGGAAACACTAGAATAAAACATGTTTTGATTGATCTTGGTGCTAGTGTAAATCATCTACCTTTCTCAGTTTATGAATAGTTAAGTTTGGGACAACTTAAAACAACTTTGGTTGTACTCCAACTACCAGACCGTTCAATTAAAGTTCTAAAGAGAGTATTGGAAAATGTGTTAGTATAAATTGATAAGTTTTACTTTCCAATGGATTTTATTATTTTGGACATAGAGCCTGTTGCACATACACATACACAGATTCCAATCATTTTGGGTCATCATTTTCTTGCAACTTCAAATGCTTTGATTAATTATAGGAATGACATTTTGAAGTTATCTTTTGAAAATATGACTTTGGAACTAAATGTATTTAATGTTTGTAAGCAACCTGATGAAGATGTCGAAGTACATGAAGCGGATTCAATCGAGGAACTTATTCCTGAATATTTTACTACCGCTAATTATTCAGATCATTTGGAGACTTGTTTTGAAATTGAAAGTATTTGTAAAAAGACATACCCTAATAGTCTCTTTGAATTGCAGGTACAAGAAAAATATTTTTGGAAACCAATATTTGAAGAACTTTCATCATCAACAATACAACCTATTCCATCAAATATTAAAGCACCGATGATTGATTTGAAACCTTTGTCAATTGATTTGAAATTCTCTTTCTTGGGTGAACATGAGATTTTTCCAGTAATAATTTCTTCCAAACTTGATGTATCCCAAGAAGCTAAGTTGATCGAAACTTTGAAAATGCATAAGAATGCTTTAGGATAGACCATTGCTAACATTAAAGGTATTAGTCCTTTAATTTCCACACATAACATCTATCTAGGGGAATATGCATCTGAAGAGCTGTAACGAAGGCTAAATCTAATATGAAAGAATTAGTGAGAAATGAAGTCATTAAACTCTTAGATAATAGAATCATTTATCCTATTTCTGACAGCAAATTGGTAAGTCTTACTCAAGTTGTACCTAAGAAATCAGCAGTTACTGTAGTCAAGAATGAGAATGATGAATTAATTCCATCTAGGACTCTTACTGGTTGGCGAATGGGTATTAACTATAGAAAACTCAACTCAGTTATTAGAAAGAGTTATGGGACATGAATTTTACTACTGTTTAGATGGATATTTTGGGTATAATCAAATTGCAATTACACTTGAATATCAAGAGAAAATAACTTTTACCTATCCTTTTGGTACTTTTGCATAATGAAGGATGCTTTTTGGATTATGTAATGCACCAGCTACATTTCAATGATGCATCCTTAGTATTTCTAGTGAAATGGCTGAATGTTTTCTTGAAGTTTTAATAGATGATTTTTCTATTTTTGGTAATCCATTTGATGATTGCTTGTCTAATTTATT
>CM033118.1:14026651-14089087 GCA_019321725.1 Paulownia fortunei
CACTGTACATGGATGATGACAAGCTGGGTTGTGTTGTAGGCATATTCTACTTTTTACAATCATTATTATTGTGTAAATTATAGTCTATATATAAAGGGTTACAAGATGCAAAATATCCTTACTTCTTTCGAAAGTATAGACTATAATTTTGATTTTTAGGTCTATCGTATTATAACTTTAGGATGTCGTGTCCTATATATCTCTTGAAATTTTATAATAAATAAGTTTGAGAATAGTGTGACTGTGATAGGTATTGTGTTTTTTTATATAAATGGTGATTTTTCTATATATAAGGTTATATATAAGAAAACACTTTTACTGTTTTTCAAAGTGCTATAGTTGACCAAAAAAATTATATATATACACATGTACACAGATGTGCTACCTTGTCAAAATTATTGTTATATCAATATCTATGTTTAGTGGTGGGGGTGTTACAATTGTGCTCCTAATGTCTTGTGTAAACTCTTCCAGAATATAAACAAAAACCTTAAATCTGTATTAGAAATAATTGATAGTGGTACACCATGAAGTCTGACCACTTTTTGTAAATATATCCATACATAACAATCTATGGAATAGGTGAAACAAATTGAAGAAAAGGGAGCAGATTTAGTTAACCTGTCAACGATAACCTAAATAGCATCATCGCATATATGTACTAGCCTCATTACGCTAATGTCCATGGAGTGAGACATCTTCCTCACATGAGCATGAATCGTATGCACAATCTATTGGGCTATTCGATGTCCCATCTCAAAAAACCATTGACTCAGAACTAATTTAAGACCAAAGCCATAGAGGCATATTCTATGATCACCATCAAATGCGTGATCTATGCTCCTTAACTAAGTTTGATCTAGGGACTTTATCTAATTACAGTAAGCAATTAAAGATAAAGAAATTTGCCTTTTATTAATATGATTTGAAAAATATTTATTTTTACAAATATAAGAGTATAAAAGATGCCCAATCTAATAGGCACGCCGAGCACTACTCTAATAGGGTCTACCAAGGTCCATACCCTATTGGAGTACATGGAGTCCATCTTGAGTTGCATGGCTTCTTTCCATATTCCTGAGTTGATGTTCGACATTGCCTCTCCATAAGTCCATGGATCCTCATTGAAGGAGAGATTCTCCTCATTATTTTCGAACAAAAAACCATACCTCTCAAATAGCTTCAAGATCTTATGGGATTACCTAGGAGAATGCGTGTTCGAAGGCCCAGCCTCAGTTGGTTAGCCCATTACTACATCTGTAGGGAGGCTTTCTAGTTCTTGAATTTCTTCAAGTTGTAGAAATAGTATCAAATGGATTCCTTTTAACACCCCACAAATCTACATAAATTGGATCTCATATCTAATTTATCTCCTACTTGCTGCTTTACGTAAGTAGCACACCCCATACCTTAAAGGTATTTGTAAGAGGGTGGTTTCCCACACCATATCTCATATGATGTTTTGGGTATGAAACTTTGGTGGCACTATATTTAATAAATATGCTGTCGTTTCTAGAGCATAGCCCCAGAATGAAAGAGGGAGTCAGTGAAACTCATCATTGATCAAACCATGTCTATTAAGGTTTGATTTTTGCGCTTCATAACTCTATTGAGTTGGGAAGTTGTAGGAGTGGTCCACTGAGAGAGAATCCCATTCTCTTTTATATAATCAAGAAACTCTGTGCTCAAGTATTCACCTCCTTGATCTGATCGAAGAGCTTTGATACATAGCCCAGTTTGTTTCTCCACCTCATATTTGAATTCTTTGAACTTTACAAAAGGTTCAGATTTGTACCTCATAAGGTAGACATAACCATACCTAAAATAATCATCGATAAAAGTTATAAAGTAATAATAGTTTCCACGAGCACTAACACTTAGTGGCCCACATACATCTGAATGGATCAGATCAAATAGATTTTTGGCTTGCTCTACTTGTCCAACAAATAGTGATTTGGTCATTTTCTTTTTGAGATATGGCTCACATGTTGGCATTCCTTGCTCTTTCGAAAGATTGAGCAATTGGCCAACTTATGATTTTTTTCTAAGAGATATGACCTAATATAGCATACCATAAGAGTTGGGAACTATGATCATCGATTTTTCTTTTATTTTATTGAACATGGAAAAAGAAGTTGTGGGGATTAACAAAATATAAA
Organism: Paulownia fortunei; assembly: GCA_019321725.1. Taxonomy (NCBI): domain Eukaryota; kingdom Viridiplantae; phylum Streptophyta; class Magnoliopsida; order Lamiales; family Paulowniaceae; genus Paulownia; species Paulownia fortunei. The sequence goes on from CM033118.1 coordinate 14,028,811, forward strand.
CCATTCATAAATATGCCATAGGTAATCAGAACATAATCTTTAAAAATGGAACAACTTCTATATTTTATTGAAAAAGTAAAACCTTCTCCATCCAAAATAGGAATAGAGATAATATTCTTAACTATCTCTAGAATATAAAAATAAATGTTTAAAACTAAAACTACTCCATTTCCTAAAGCTAAGTTAACACTTCCTACAGCTAATGTAGCAACCTTTGCTCTATTTCCCATTCGTAGGACTGTCTCTCCTCTACTTAACTTCTTGCTTCTTACTTCTTGCCAACACCTACAAATCATTACAAAGATGAGACCCACAGCTGGTATCCAATACCCAAGAAGCATTATTAACTAATAAGTTAACTTCAACAAAATAAATACCTGAACTCTTCAGGCCCATAAGGTACTCCTTGTAGTTCATCTTTGAATGCCCAAGTTAGCCGCAATAGTGGCAGTTGTCATCGATCTTGTTGGAACTCTAGGAGACACCACTTGTTGGCTCATGCCTTTGAATTTTGAGGAATGCTTTCATTTCCCCTTCTTTCTCTTATGCTTTTAAGCCTTTGGGTTGGATGAGGATCCAACAAGCCTGACCGGCTTGTTCTTCTTCATAGTGGACTCAATCGTCTTCAATATGTTAATTAGCTTAACAGAGCTAGTTTCCATTTTATGCATATTGAAATTGACAATGAAGGTGTCAAACGATGGAGGCAAAGAGTGCAGGATGAGATCTAAATAGAGCTCGTTATCGATAACGACTCCAAGTGACTCGAGCCTTTTAATTAAGCCTATCATCTTCAATCCATGATCATGGACTAAAGAGCCCTCTCTTATATGAGTTCTAAAAACTCTTTCGAGATCTAATATCTCACTTGCTTAGTATGTTCACCGAAAAGCAAAAAAAAAACCTCTCCATATTCTACTCTCATTCAAAATGTAAAGTACATATAAGAAAATAATAATAGACTCGTAGGCCCCATTTCAAAAACCTAAAAATAAATAAATCCAATCAAATTGGTCCAAATGGCTCCATGATCATCCCATACATAATAATAAATACATCAGACGAATTTATTAAAGCATATAAATTTACCATTTTTTTAAATTGTAATTCCATGACTTGGGATAAAATCTTAATTTTTCAAGGAAAAAAACCTCTTTTTCAATTTTTAAAGTTAAACATTTTAATTATAAAATCAAAAAATCATATTTTTCAATTCAAAATAACAGCACACATAGCCGGCATGCGCGCCCAGCAGTTGGGCGCCGTTGGCCAACACCGTGCCATGTATGATTTCTCCTTCTAATAAAATCAAATTCAATCATACATGTTTTGTTTAAAAATTAAATTAATTGAAAAATAATTTTATCCAAATCAGAACTACAACAAATTAATCAGAATATAATAATTAAATTCACAGGCAAAAATTGAATCCAATTGGAATTACGTTAACTGTGGTTCTGATACCACTGTTGGGTTTGTGTGATCTCGGGGTATACGCAATGGAAAATTAAAAATTTCAAAAATATCATACCATAACAATTTTAGCAATACCTCGAATCCAATATGATTTTTAACGGTCTCGTAATTTTCAATAGTTGTAATAAAATAATTAAAGTTTTGATTTATACCTTTTTAGCAATTAATTGCTAGCCCCTTTTCTGAATTTGGTTCACAAGGATCCAAATGTCTCTCCTTAAAGTAGTCCACACTTTGAACAAGAATACAAAATTAAAATTTCGCTAGCAATTCTGATTTTTTTTTTAATCTAGTTTATGGAGTGTGTATGAAAATATTAATTCCTATTATCAACTAGTGATAAAAGAATTAATATTTAAAAATAAAAGATGAAATTTATGGAGAAAAATGACGGTTGAAGAAAACAATTTTCCTTCTTCCATTTGAATCGGCGAAAATTAAAGGATGTTTCCATATCCTACAATTTTCGATCATGATAGGGGGCTCAAAATTTCGATAGTCCTACTCTTGGTATTTTGTATTTCCTTTTGATTGGTTGAAAGATATTTTGGTTCATCCAAACTTCTTTCAATTTTATCTTTTTCATATCTTCCAAAAATATTCAAAATTATCCAAGAATTCCAAACTCTTGACTTTCCATCCTTTTTTTTCATGAGCCTTTCCTAATAGGCTTTAGTGAATTGGGCTTAGACTTAAAAATAAATCCTACAATTAATCCAATTAATTATCTTACCTAAATTAGTTAATTCTATGTAGCCTATCTAATCAAATTAGATCCAAGTAAATTAATTTAATAATTAAATTAATTTATAGATTACATAATTAATTTGATCTAATCAAATAAGTGTTTTACTCCAATTGGGCTCCTTAAACTTATTAGGTCTAATTAAATAATATAATTATTTAATTGAATAATTAATTCAACTCCTTGAATTAATTTAAGCCCCTTGTATTCAACCATTTGGATCAATTTCTAAATTAGAAATATTTCATCTCAAATTGTGTGTGACCCTTTAGATTCACAACTAAACTAGCAGTGGGCTTACAACATTTACAAGTTATGAATTATAATAATTATTTTAATTAATTAATCCAATTAATTTGTTCGCTTGAAATTAATTCCTTAATTTCAAGAACCTCACAAGTTATGGGAAACACCTAGCAAGTGTATTATTACTACCTAGACTTAGGTGAAATAGCGAGTGAACTTCTTTCGATTACAAGTATCATACGTATAAGGTCTTTTCATCAACTAATCTCCCAATTGAGTGTAGGGCATGGATCAATAGTCAAAACCCTAATTCCACAATAACTATGATTCTATTTCAAGTTTCAATAACTATTTAATAGGTATGTCGCCGTTTCTAGAGCATAGCTCCATAGTGAAAGATGAAGTCCAGTGAAACTCATCATCGATTGAACCATGTCCAACAAGTTTTGAATTTTATGCTGTGTAACTCCATTGAGTTGGGGAGTTGCATGAAGGGTCCATTGAGAGAGAATCCCATTCTTTTTTAGATAATCGAGAAACTATGTGCTCAAGTATTCACCACCTCGATTAGATTAAAGAGCTTTGATACTTAGCCTAGTTTGTTTCTCCACCTCATATCTGAATTCTTTGAACTTTTCAAAAGTTTTAGATTTGTACCTCATAAGGTAGACATAACCATATCTAGAATAATTATCGATAAAAGTTATAAAGTAGGGATAGTTTCCACAAGCACTAACACTTAGTAGCCCACATAAACTGAATGGATCAAATCTAATAGATTTTTAGCTCACTCCACTTATCCAACAAATGGTGATTTGGTTATTTTCTCTTTGAGACGTGACTTACATGTTGGCATTCCGTGCTCTTTCAAAAGATTAAGAAATTAGTCCAACTTATGAATTTCTTTCTTAGAGATATGACCCAATCTAGCATACCATAAGAGTTGGGAACTTTAATCATCTATTTTTCTTTTATTTTATTGAATATGGAAAAAAGAGTTACGGGATTAATAGAATATAAACTATTCATCTATATGCAGAGGTGAACTGAATCTTTAAAAAGGAACAACTTCCATATTCTATTGAAAAAGTAAAACCTTCTCCATCTAAAATAGGAATATAGATAATGTTCTTAACTATCTCTGGAATATAAAAACAATTGTTTAAAACTAAAACTATTCCATTTCCTAAAGCTAAGTTGACACTTCCTATGGCTAATGCAGCAACTTTTGCTCCATTCCCCAAGTGCAGGACTGTCTCCCCTCTACTTAGCTTCCTGCTTTTTGTCATCACCTATAAATCACTGCAAAGATGAGAGCACAGTTAGTATCCAATACCCAAGAGGCATCGTTAACTGATAAGTTAACTTGAACAAAATAAATACCTAAACTCTTTAGGCTCACAAGGTACTCCTTACAGTTCATCTTCCAATGCCCAGGTTAGCCATAGTAGTGACAGTTGTCATCGGTCTTGTTGGAACTCTTGGAGCACCACATGATGGCTTCATGCCTTTGGATTTTGAGGAACGCTTTCATTTTCCCTTCTTTCTCTTAGGTTTTGCTGCCTTTGAGTTAGATGAGGATTCAATAAGGATGATCGACTTGTCCTTATTCATAGTAGACTCAACTATCTTCAATATGTTAACCATCTCAACAAGGCTAGTTTTCCTTTTATGTATATTGAAGTTGACAACAAAAGTGTCTAATAAGGGAGGCAAAGACTGCAGGATGAGATCCAAATAGAGCTCATTATCCATAACGACTCCACGTGACTCAAGCCTTTCAATCAGGCTTATCATCTTCAATCCATGATCATAGACTAAAGAGCTCTCTGTCATACGGGTTCTAAAAACTCTTTCGATATAGATGACCTGAAGTCCATATCTTGATATATATTCACCCAGAATGGTGGTACGGTTAATTGGAAAAGTTCCAAGCAAGAAATAATGATAGACACAATCATCGAAGCTGAATATATTGCTGCATCAGATGCAGCAAAATAAGTTATTTGGATAAGAAACTTCATTCAAGGACTGGGTGTAGTTCCATCTATTGTTGATCCAGTTATGATTTATTGCGATAAAAAAGAGCCATTGCGCAAGCAAAGGAGCCAAGATCTCATCAAAGATCCAAGCATATTTTGAGATGATATTACTTGATCAGAAAGATCATTGGTAGAGGCGATATCATTGTGGATCAAGTTGCTTTAACATCAAATGTAGCAGACCCCACTCACTAAGATCTTAACACAGAAGGTATTTAACGGATACCTCGAGAAACGAGTCTTAGATACATAGGCAATTGGGGATAGGGCAAGGGGAGATTATTAGAGTAGGTTGTCGAGCGCCCCATTTACATTGGATGTATTGTACTCTTTTTTTTATAAAGACAATCATTGTGGGAATCATATTAATAAAAAAGACACTTTCTTTATCTTATATCTTGCATTTTTCTTTCTGTGCATTAGATAAAGTTCTTAGATCAAATTTAGCTACGGGATATATGTTGGGTTCACTATAATCGCTGGGGCATGCGTAGCGAAAAATTAAATTTTTATAAAAACATAAATTTATCAAATAAAACTATCCCCTTAATTCAAAAGCGATTCTAATGATCGTGCTTATTCAAGTGAATATAAATAAAATAAATATATTAATTCAGATTATACATTTCATGCGCACCGGTTATTGTAGGGAATGAAGTAATTAATTGCTTATCAGAACTCGCAGAGATCCAAATGTCTCCCCTCTATTAGGTCCACAATATGAAAAGGTAACACTAATTAAAAGGATTCACTAGTTTCATTTTAATCATTTAATAATCTAGATACAGAGTAAACTTTGCCTTTTGATCCAATTTATGGATCAAAAACTAACTTTATAAAACAATAAAGATTAATTTTTTAAGTTTTTGATATTTGGATATAAAGAGAATATCAAAAAACTAGTTTTCCTTAAAGAACAAGAAAACCAAGATTTCAAGAAAACACTGTTCTTTTTCTGTCTTTTCTTTTCTTTTCGAGAAAAAAAGAACACTTAACAAAATAATTTTTGTGAAAAATTACATATTATTTTCAATCCTCTCCTTTTAAATAGGGGCTGGAAATTTGCTCTTACTCCAACTTTTGGAGAGTTTGTCAATTTTGAACTACTTTAAAGTTTGATCTTGTAAGAATTTTAAATATTCCAACAACTTTTCTTTTTCTCTCTCCAATGTATGAGACTTAGTTGAGACTCCATTAGTCATCAAACTTGTCTACATACATTCTTGATATTAATTTAAATACTTCAAATATATATATCAAATATATATCTAAAATATATTTATAAAAAATAAATCCCAACAGTTGACTTTTATCCTATAAAAATCGGTCACTTTATTTATTTATTTATAAATATGTTAATTAAATAAATCATATTTTTTTAATTTATTCTCTTCATATTCTAGTGGGGCTTCTTAAGTGGTCCACTTTAATTTGGCTTGGACTTAAAAAGTCCACAAATCAATCTAATTGATTAATTATAATTTACTCTAATTGGGTTTGCTAATCAAATTATGTCCAATTAAATAATCTAATTACTTAATTAAAAAAATTAATTTTATCATTAAATTAAATAGAACCCTTAATTAATTAATTTTCAATCATTGGATAAATTCCAAAATTAGAAATGTTACTTTACAGAAAGATGTGTGACCCTCTTCGATTCACTACTAAGTTAGTAGTGGGCTTGCAATATTTGCAACTTATAAATAACAATTATTCTAATTAATTAATTCAATTAATTAATCTGCTTGGAATTGACTCCTTAATTCCAAGAACCTCGTTATCCATGAAAACACCTAACAAGTAATCATGACAAACTAGTTTTAGGTAAAATAGTGAGTAAACATACTTTAGTTGCGAGTACCATACACATATAGTCTTTTCGATAGCTAATCTCCCAATTGAATTTAGGGCATGGATTATAAGACGAAATCCTAAATAATTTAATAACTTCGATCCCATTTCACATTCCAATGATTCTTGATGAATCATGATTCATCCTGCCTTGGCCAAGGTTTTTAAATCAGGAACTATGAAAGCACAGAAGATTCTCTTATTTAAAAAGATAAGTGACGAATTATATGTTGGCCACAGACAAACCTCCATGCACACCAATACAACACCTAATATACCCTTTTTATGATTGTCAAGTAATCAAAAGATATATCAAAGTGTTGCAAGATGCACACAAGGCTACCATTGTACCTCAAGTCCAAGGATTAGCCATATACTATCGCAATAGAGAAATTCTTCTTTTGACAGGCAAAACCTTCAGCTTAGAATTTCTTGTGGACCATGTTCGGTGTTTTTGTTCCCTTACAAGCACCCACATACATGCACTTGCATCTCTACACTAATGCCAATAGAATGTGACATTCTCATCTCACAAGCATGCATCGTATATGCGAGTCTTACTAAACTATTTGATGTCCCATCTAAAAAAAAAGGCTCTCAACTCAAAATTTATTTAAGATCAAAGTCTTAGAGGCCTGTTCCATGATCGCTATTATTAGCGTAACCATGCCCTATAGCTAAATTTGGTCTAATGACTTTATCTAATGTGTAGAAATAAAAGATGCAATACATAAGATAAAGAAAATACCTTTTTATTAATATGATTCCCAATAAGATTGTCTTTATAAAAGAAAAAAAATATAATTCACCCAATTAGATTGAGGCACTGGGCATCCTACTCTAACAATCTCCCACTTACCCTAACTCCAATTGCCCATGTATCTAAGGTCCATTTTCTCGAGATGCTCGTTGAATACCTTCTGTGCTAAGGACTTAGTAAGTCGGTTTGCTATATTTTTTACTGAGGCAACTCGATCCACAATGACACTTCCTCTACTAATGATCTATCTGATCAAGTTATATCATCTCATTATGTGCTTGGATCTTTGATGAGATCTTGGCTCATTTGCTTGTGTAATGATTCTATTGGTATCACAGTAAATCATAATTGGATCAACAACAAATGGAACTACACCCAAACCTTGAATAAAGTTTCTTATCCAAACAACTTCTTTTATTGTAGCTGATGCAACAATATATTCAGCTTTGCTGGTAAAGTCTACAGTCGTCTCTTGCTTTAAACTCTTCCAATTGACCACACCACCATTCAGGGTAAATATATATCCAGACAAGGATTTTGAGTTATCTATATCAGACTGAAAATTTGAGTTTGTATATCCCTCTAGTTTTAATTCTCCATTACCGTATATCAGAAAGATATCATTAATCCTTCTCAAGTACTTAAGGGTTATCTTAATGGATTTCCAGTGTTCTTCTCCTGGATTGGACTGATATCTGTTCATAACACTCAAAGCATATGCTATATCAAGCCTTATATACAACATTACATACATTATGTGCCATATTGCGGAAGTATAAGGCATGCGAGCCATTCTTTCTCTCTCTTCAGATATCTTGGGAAACATAGCCTTATAGAGTAAAATCCCATGACTCATAAGAAATAATCCTCATTTGGATTCCTCCATGCTAAACTCTAGTACGTTATCTATGTACATGGATTGGGATAGTTCGATCATCCTTCTAGGTCTGTCTCTATACATCTTTATTCCTAGGATAAAAGATGGATCTCCCAAGTCCTTCATGAAAAATTGATTATATAACTATGTCCTCATTCACTGCAACATCCATGTATCATTCCCAATAAGTAGGATGTCATCAACGTAGAGCACAACAAATGTAACTACACTCCCACTAACCTTCTTATAGATAGATGGTTCGTCTGGGCTCTTATGAAAATCAAATGTTTTGATTGTTCATCAAATCAGATATTCCAACTCCTCAAACCTTGTTTGAGTCCATAAATAGATATCTGGAGCTTGCAAACCTTTTGCTCACTTCCACTAGATATGAAGCCTTTTGGCTACTTCATATAGATTTCTTCCTTAATATTTCTATTAAGAAAAGCAGTCTTCACATCCATTTTTCATATCTCATAGTCATAATATGTAGATATAGCCAGTAGTATCCGAATAGATTTTGGCATCGCTACTGGTGAAAAAGTTTCCACATAATCAATTCCTGCTTCTAAGTATAACCTTTTTCAACTAGTCATGCCTTATAGGTTGCTACCTCTCCATCTACTCCAAGCTTCCACTTGTAGACTCATTTGTAGCTAATGGGAATAATTCCCTGTGATGGGTCAACTAAGGTCCATACCTTGTTAAAGTACATGGAATCTATCTCGAACTGCATAGCTTCTCGCCACTTCTCTAAGTCGATGTCAGACATCGCCTCTCCATAACTTCTTGGATCATTATCTAAGAGGAGTCCCTATTTTTTGTTCTCTAATAAAAGGTCGTACCTGTTAGGTACCCTTGAGATCCTTTTGGATCTATGAAGAAGTTGTGCTTTAGAGGGCCCACATCAGCTAGTACATCATCTACTACAACAATTAGGGTGTTTTTTGGTTCTTGAACCTCTTCAAGTTTCATGACTTTACTATTTCTCTCTAAAAGAAATTCTTCTTCAAGAAAGGCGGCATTCCTCAAAACAAACACCCTTTGTTCTGAGGTATTATGGAAATAGTATCCAATAGATTCCTTTGGATACCCTAGAAACTTGCATAAGCTGGATCTCATATCTAACTTATCTCCCACTTGCTGCTTCACATAAGCAGCGCATCCCCATACCCTAAGGTATTTGTAGGAAGGTGTCTTTCCACACCACATCTCATATGGTGTTTTAGGTACGGCTTTAGATAGCACCCTATTTAATATGTATGCCGTTGTTTCCAAGGCATAGCCCCAGAATGAAAGAGGCAATGTAGTGAAGCTCATTATGGATCAAACCATGTCCAACAAGGTTTGATTTCTGCATTCCACAACTCCGTTGAGTTGTGGAGTAGAAAAAAGAGTCCACTATGAGAGAATCATATTCTTTTTTAGATAATCCAAAAACTCTGTACTTAAGTATTCACCTTCTCGATCAAATTGAAGAGTCTTTATACTTTTCTCTACTTCAATTTTGAATTCTTTAAACTTTTCAAATACTTCATACTTATACTTTAAAAGGTACACATAATTAAACATAGAGAAGTCATCGATAAAGGTTAAGAAGTAGTTATAGTTCCTGTGGGCGCTAACACTTAGTGGCCTATGTGAATGGGGCTGGTTTTACAATAATAAATCCATTAGTTTTGGCAATACTTTGACCTGGTTGTCTCTTTATTTATTCTATCTAAGTAAGGAGAAAAATTGGGGTGATTGAATATACTTAAGGGTGCCAAAACCATTAATGTCATAAGTGTGCAAAACTGTCTTGGTAGGAAAAATCTGTTTTAGTATGTTGTGAAGAGAGCTGAACTTGGGAAACTATATCCATGAGTTTTAGCAATTCTATAACATGATTACATTATTGTTTATGTTAGATAAGTGTGATAAAAATTAGGAAGTGAATGAATAAGTCTAAGGGTGTCAAAATCATGATACAATTTAATATAGTAGTAGGAAAATGTGAAGCTGTGAATCTGTCCCATTTGATTCATTAAAATGTTCTAACGTGGATGTGGTTCATTTGATCGCTAAAATTTAGGAGGATGTTATAAGAGTTATAATACATCAATTAAGTAAGGTTAGTATATATTTAAGATGTGGAACAAATGTGCGTAGAAGGTTGTATTCAGTTATAGTTTCTAAGTGGTAAGGTTGTTTAATTAAATTGAGATTCAAGATCTTTGTACTGTATTAGGTATAATGAGCTTGTTAATTGAGGATGGTGATTGATATCTTATATATTTACAGATTGTTTCACATCTAGGGTTGGGGAGTAGTTTTTAACACACAATCAATCAAAGGTAAGAGAAAATCCATTTGTAACTACAATGCATGGGAATAATATTTCTTGTCTTATCTATATTAAATGTGATTCTTATGTCTTGCTGAGTGTATTATGAGTATTATAAATACCTTATAGTCCATACATTGCTTGGATGATGGGACATGGGATCCTTTGTGTCATTGAACACGCCACGTGCCCACAATTGAGGTTTTTGCATGCATGACATTATTTTTAGAAAAAAAATATTTTGGTTGGTCACTACTAGTATATCGAGGCCTATGTATCTTATTGTTATGATATTTTGGGTCGCGAGTATTACTTCTCAAAGGATCATAGGGGTGGATAGGGAGTGTGTCTTTGGTGGTCACAAGAGGGTGGACCACTTGACTATGTCGTTATCAGCGCCGCTAGTGGGAAGACTTTTGGAGGATCACAAGGAAAGACAGGGGGTAGACCTCTGGTGATCCCGAGAGATGGCCCCCTAACTGTATCGATATGTTTATGACTATGTGATTATTGATGAGAGCTCTATCCAGGACATAGTAGGTAGGTCAAAGGCCCAATAATGGAAAATGACTTTGAATGAACTATTTTTGATGTATGAGTTTGCATTTTTGTCATGATCTCAAAAAAATGCATTGCATATGTATTAGATTATCCCTTTATCATGCATGATTTTCACTTACTAAGCATTAGCTCACGTAGTTTATGCATTGTAGGTGAGTTTGGTAATACTTGAAGCCATGGAGTTACTAGGCAAGCGGCTGGAGTTCCTACAGGTTATGAGGATCGGTGTACATAGATGACAACTTATTGGGCTGGTTGTTAACTTATTTGATTTTGGAGTCTACTATATTAAATTTTGAGACTTGTACAGTATATTACCTTTAAAACTTTTCTGTATATGGGTATGCAAATATTATGGTTGTTATAGGTCCTCTGCAGGTATATATATTAGCCTGTGAGTAGGAAAATAGTTTATTATTTATTAATATGTTACAGGCAGAAAAAAAAATTATGCATGCTCATAGGTTTTATCATGTCAAATTATACTATATATATAGTTGTGTAATAAGGGGGTATTACAGAGTGGTATCAGAGCCCGGTTATAGGTTCTGTAGACTGTACATGTACATAAACTTGGTACTTGTGGAAGCATAACTTTGCTCATAAGTTTTATTTTATTATGTGATGCATTATTATTTCATGAAATATATTGGCCATGTTCTAAAACAATATTGCAGTCATGACAAGAACAAGGGGTGAGAGTAGTAGAGAAGGTAGAAATGAAGAAGGGGAGACACCTATGCCAAATGATGATCAGGACACTATTATAAATCGACTTACAGAACTCATTCAGCGATAGTCGGAATAAATTCAACAACTCATCCAGCAGAGGGATGTGGGTGGGCAATAGAGAGCTGAAATGAATCAACACAACCCTGAGCAGAACAAGTGGAGATAGTTATGGAAAGATTCAAAAAACTCAATCCACCAACATTTGAAGATACAGTAGATCCTACAGCCGTAGAGGATTGGCTGAAAACCCTAGAGAATATGTTCCAGTATAGCAGAGTCTCAGACGAAGAGAAGGTGATATGCACCTCTTTTATGCTTCATGGAAGTGCTGGATACTGGTGGGATACAATGAAGAGCATAGATGATCCCTCTACTATGACATGGGAAAGATTTAAAGAGTTATTCAAGAATAAATACTTCATAGCTCATATTCGCGCAATGAAGATGAACGAATTTATATAGCTGCAGCAGGGAGCTGTGACAGTCAGGGACTACATTTGAAAATTTGACTAGTTATCTAGGTTTGCCATGCATATTGTCATTTCAAATCTAATATTTTAAACACCTTATACAGCTCCAATATAGTGTTTCTCAATATTTATTTATCTATTTACAACTTATTTTAATTGTCATACGATCGGATAATAAATACTTACCCTAATTTCTTAACCATTCATTCGGTCTCTAAACCAATTAACACCCAATTTTTAAATGATTGTCTAGTTTGCATTTCTAAAATCATATACACATATGGACCTTGTAATAAGACACTTAAATCATATTATATCATGTCCAATATCCCAAGTATGTTAATCAATGGATGTATACCTTTAAAACACCTCGATCTAATTAAATCGAATCATATAAGCTTACTAGTGACACCTTTAACACTTCTAAAATTATAACATATAACCTATGAATATTCAATATATTAACCAATCTATTTTTTTTCTTATCTACATATAGAATTACTTAATTAGGTTATAGGATCTCAACCATTAACATCAAGTAATAACATTAGAGGTATAATGATTAAGAATGCTATATAAGATGCCATATAGATGTTAATGAAAATTAGCATATAAGTAGCATATAGTGCATGAATCATATTGGCCAAATGAGTAGTGTGAGGCTTGGGTATTACAACTTCCCTTCCTTATTAAAATTTCATCCTTAAAATTTACTTACCGAAAGAGTTCTTGATACTTAACTTTAATATCATCTTCCCTTTCCCAAGGAGCTTCTTCTATTGATTGATTTCTCCATAATAATTTAACCAATGGGATCATTTTATTTCTTAGTTATTTTACTTCTCATAGACTAATCTTTACAGGTAAAGTCATAACTTAAATCTTATTTCAGCTCTATAGGTTCATTCTTCAGAATATGAGATGGATTTGTAATATATTTCCTTAACATAGATACATGAAATACATTATGAACTTGAAACATTGATCTAGGTAGGTCGAGTTTGTAAGCAACATCCCCAATTTGTTCAATAATATGAAATGGATCAATATATCTAGGACTTAGCTTTTCTTTCTTTCCAAACCACATAATCCCCTTCATTGGAAATACCTTCAGAAATACTTGATCTCCTACTGTAAATTCTAACATTTTTCTTCTTTGATCAACATAACTTTTATGTTGGCTCTGGGTAGTCTGCATTCGTTGACAAATTTGTGTCACAGCTTCTATAATTTCTTAAATCATATTTTTGCCTAAAAGCTTCTTTTCACAAACCTCATCCCAATGAATTGGATATCTACATTTTCTACCATATAATGCTTCATAGAGAGTCATTCCAATACTAGACTGATAGCTGTTATTATAAGCCAATAGTAGACTAATAGCTGTTATTATAAGAGAATTCCGCTAAAGGTAAAAATTTGCTCCATTGACCATGAAAATCTAATACACAAGCTCAACGCATATCTTCCAATGTTTGTATTGTTCGCTCTGATTGTCCATCAGTCTGAGGATGATATGCAGTGCTGAAAGATAATTGTGTTCCCAATGCCTTGTGTAAACTCTTCCAAAACATAGACAAAAACCTTGAATCTCTATCAGAAATAATAAATAGTAGTACCCCATGAAGTCTGACCACTTCTTGTATATATATCTATGTATACGGTCCACAGAATAAGTGGAATACATTGGAAGAAAGTGAGCAGATTTAGTTAGCCTGTCAATGATAGCCCAAATAACATCATGACCTTTAACTATTTTAGATAATCTCGACATGAAATCCATTGTAATTCTTTTTCATTTCCATTCTGGAATAAATAAAGATTGCAAGGTTTCTATTGATCTTTGATGTTCTGCCTTTATTTGTTGACATATCAAACATTATTCCACAAATTGAGCAACATCTCTTTTCATACTTGGCCACCAGTAATGCGTTATCAAATCTCTATACATTTTATAGCTCTTAGATGTACTGAATATGGTGTTGAATGTGCCTCTGCCAAAATATATTCCCGAATGTTATCTACATTAGGCACATATAACCTTTTTCGGAACCATAAGATACCATTCTCTGACATCTAAAAATCAGAAAACTTTTTTGAAGCCATATCTTTCATTATTTTAGTAACATATTCATCAACTTGTTGTCCCTGTTGAATTCTATTAATCAAAGTCGGTTGGAGTGTCAATGCTGCAAATTTGGCCTCCACTGATCCCTATTGTACAATTTCTACATCTATTTTCTGTAGTTCAATTAACTCTGGTTTCTGAGTCAAAGCTAAAGCTGTAGTTTTTTGTGTTGATTTCCTGCTCAATGTATCAGCTACAATATTAGCCTTACTAGGATGATAGTTGATAATACAATCACAATCATAATCTTTCACTAACTCCAACCATCTTCTCTGTCGCATATTTAACTCTTTTTCGGTGAAAAAATATTTTAAGCTCTTGTGATTAGTATATATCTCACATCGCTCGCCATACAAACAATGTCTCCATATGCTAAGTGCAAACACCACTACAGCAAGCTTTAAATCATTTGTGGGATAATTCTTCTCATACTCTTTAAGCTGTCTGGATGCATATGTAACTACTTTACCATTTTGCATCAATACACATCCCAACCCATTTTTTGAAGCATCACTATAAACTACAAAACCTCCAGTAACTGATGGAATAGAAAGAATAGGAGCTGAAGTTAACCTCTTCTTCAATTCCTGAAAACTTTTCTCACAACCATCCGTCCATTTAAATGTCACACATTTTTTGGTTAATTGTGTCAAAGGAGAAGCTATCTTGGAGAATCCTTCCACAAATCTATGGTAATATCCAGCTAAACCCAAAACACTTCGTACTTCTGAAGGATTAGTAGGTTGTAACCAACTATTAATAGCTTCAACTTTACTTGGATCTATAGATATTCCTACTCCTGATATTATATGTCCCAGAAATACCAGTCAATCAATCCAAAATTCATATTTCTTAAATTTATTATATAGTTGTTTCTCTTCCAAAACCTCTAAAACTATTCTTAGATATTCACCATGCTCTTCTTTTTTGCTAGAGTAAATCAAGATATAATCAATAAATACAATAACAAATCTATCTAGAAAAATTTTAAATACCTAATTCATCAAATCCATAAAAGTTGTTAGAGCATTTGTCAACCAAATGGCATCACCAAAAATTCATAATGTCCATATCTCGTGCTAAATGCTGTCTTGGTGACATCATTCTCTTTTATTTTCAGTTGATGGTACCCAGATCGCAGATTAATTTCTAAAAATGTAGATGCACCTTGGAGCTGATTAAATAACTTTTCTATTCTAGGCAGAGGATACTTATTCTTGATTGCAACTTTATTTAAATACCGATAGTCTATACACAGTCGCATTGTACTATCCTTCTTACGCACAAATAGAACCGGTGCACCCTATGGTGAAAAGCTAGGTCTGATAAAATCTTTATGTAATAATTCCTATATTTGTATCTTCAATTCTTTCAACTCAGTTGGTGTCATTTGGTATGGAGCTTTAGATATTAGATGTGTTCCTGGATTTAGTTCAATAACAAACTCTATCTCACGCTCTGGTGGTAATCTAGGAAGATCATCAGGAAATACTTCTGGATATTCTCGAACAACTAGCACTTCACTGAGGATAGGATGGTGTTGTTCTTCAATGCTCATAACACTCGCCAAATATCCTTCACAACCACTATCTAATAATCTTTGTACTCTGAATGCTGATATAATTAGGAATTTGAAACTTTGTATGATTCCAATAAAGGTGAATGGTTCCTCACCAGGAGGTTCAAAAGTTTCTATCTTTCTTAAACAATCTATTGTAGTATGATACTTTGACAACCAATCCATTCCCAAAATTATATCATAGTCATTCATGGCCAATATAATTAAATCAACATAAAGTTCTATATTTTCAATGGGAATAGCACAATCTCTTAAAACATGGTTAGTTTGTTTTGAATCTCTAGAAGGGATTATCATATTGTAACTGACCTTAATAGTATCAGGTACTCTACCTAGTCTCTTCACATACTCAGCGGAAATAAATGAGTGTGTAGCTCCAGAACTAAACAATACAAATACTAGAGTACCAAAGATAGATAATTTACCTGTTACCACTGATGGGTTCGCCTCAGCATTTGATCTATGGTAAAGACTCTAGCTGGCACTTTTCTTTGTCCTGTTGGATTTAGATTATCTGGACATGCTCTGGCAATATGTCCAACCTTCCCACACACAAAGTAGGTTCTAGTCTCCATCGGGCAGACTCCACTGTGGTGACCACCACATTTAGGACAAGCAGGTTGCGACATCAGTGCTTTGTCTTGATCAATATTTGTACACTTACTCTGATCCCACTGTTGTTGCCCTGGCCCAGGTTGGAATTTAGATTTTTGATTCTGCATTTGAAATGGTCTCTTCTTTTCATTTCCAACCCATTGTTATCCCTGTCCTTGCTTAAATTAGCATCGAATCTCCTGAGCATGAGAAATTCTAAGTTCAGTTTGTTCTGCCACTAAAGCTCTCTCAGCAACTTGTGAGTATGTCATTCCTTCGATTCCTGTCTGATTCACATGTCCATATAGCTCTGGTCTCAAGCCTTCAAGAAACCTTTTAACTTTTAATGCATCAGTGTTGACCATATGTATGGCAAATCTAGATTGCTGTTAAAATTTACGAATATATTCTCCAACTGTCATAGTTCCTTATCGTAGCTGTATAAATTCATTCATCTTCATTGCACAAACTAGAGCTATGACGTATTTATTTCGAAATAAATCTTTAAATCTATCCCAAGTCATGATAGTGGTGTCTTCGATGCTTCTCATTATATACCACCAATGTCCAGCACTGCCTCAAAGCATAAAGATGCACACATCACTTTCTCTTCTTCTGAAACTCCACTGTAGTGAAACATATTTTCAAGAGTTCTCAACCAATCTTCAGCAGCTATAGGATCTAGTGCATTCTCAAACACTGGCGGGTTTAGTTTTCCAAATCTTTCCCCAACTATCTCCACCTATTCTACTCGGTGTTGTGGTTGAACCATTTCAGCCCTTAGTTGTCCACCCATATCTCTCTGCTGGATATGTTGCTAAATTTATTCTGATTATCGTTCAACAAGCTCTGTAAGTCGATTGATGATAACATCACGATCATTAATCATAATAGGTGTCTGCTCTCCTGGGGTTCTGGCTCCACTACTACTTTCACCCCTTGTTCTCACCATGACTGCAATACCATTTTATTTATAACAAATGGCCAATATAATTCATGAAATATATAATGTAATATAACATAAAATAAAACTTACTAGCATGGCTATAGTCCACAAGTTCTAAGATAGACCTGACCACGGTTCAGGAACCGCCGGTTACGGTTCGGAACCGCCGGTTCCACGGTTCAAGAAAATTCCGACCCTTAACCTTAACCGTCAAGGCCGGTTACGGTCCGGGTTCCGGAACCGCCGGGCCGGTTCCGGTTACGGTTCCGGTTAACCGCCGGTTCCGGTTCCGGTTCCAACCCTTGAATTTTTTATTTATTTTTTTACCTATATTTTAAAAATTTGTAATTTTTTAATTAACTATTAATTTTATAAAATTGTAACTTTTGTAAAACAAAAACAAGGGTTTGAAATTTTAAACATATATTTGAATGAAAAATTTTGAACTTAAATTTTAAAAAAAATATCATTAATTTTTGAATTTAATGAATGTTTAACTTAAATTTGAAAAAAAAATATTATCTAAAATTTAAAGTATCAAATATTCTAATTATAATAAATATATAAAAAAAATATTCAACTTGAAATCTTAAAGTTTAAACTTAAATTTTAATAAAAAAAAATTGCACTTAAATTTTAAAAAAAATATCCACAAAAATTTAAATTATATAATTAAAAATTATTTTAAAAATAAAAATGAGCTTGAACTTAAATTTAAGTTGCCTACGTATCCTCTTAGGGTATAGAGGAATCAAAGCTCACGTAGTTCTCTTACCTTTAAACCCTTCTTACCTTAGGGAGTGGCGTGGCTCAATCACTCCCACCCGTTCCCGTCGTTGTTCCATCTGTGTCCTCCTCTTGATCTTCCTCTGAATCCGGCTGATCTTGTCTTCGTACTGAGGCCTTGATCCAATCATCAAGACATGCTTGGGCTTCTAAATTTTCGGGAGACAACGTTGAGCGTTTCTCACTCAATATATTACCTCCCGCACTGAAAACTTGTTCCACTGCAACGGTTGAAGCAGGTGAAGCAAGTATCTCCTTCGCCATTACGGACAAAATTGGATACGTTTGCTCCTTTTGCGACCACCATCGCAAAATATCGAACTCTCCATCGTCATCTGTATCATTAAACTCAAATGAAACATTAAAATAACTCTCAAGTTCTTGGCTAGAACTTGAGGATCCTCGAGGACGTTTAGTTCGTTCCCTAAGTAAAAGTTGTGCTGCCGTAAGTTTAAAACCACTACTACTACTAGTTTTATGTATATCAACTTGAGTTGATTGTGAACCATATTTGGAACTGTATTCATTATAAAATTCATTTAAAAGTGTTCTAATTTTAAATATAATATTATTAATATCTATAGTATAATCATTTTCATTACGTGTTAAAGCATTGTAATAAATTAATAACAAGTCTTGTAAACCATCTAATTTAAGTCTAGGATCAAAAACAACAGCAATTAAATTAATATCTGGAATTTCATAAAAATATTTTTTCCATTTCAACTGCATTGATAAAGTACAATTTACTAAATTTTCATCTTGGGAGTTAATATTTTCATGTAAAACTGATGCAATATTACAACAATTTAATAATACTAAATGAGAAGTTGGGGAATAAACACTAGATAATTGTAAAGTAGCATCATTAAATATTTTTAAAATATTACAAATTTTTTCACATACTGTCCAATGATGTGGATATAAATGAAAAGGAGTAGAAATAATTTGTACAAAAAATTGACATAATAAATCTTTATAGTCGATAGATTCTTCTAATAATCTATATGTTGAATTCCAACGGGTTGGAACATCCCGTGGAAATTTTTTAGGCCTTACACCATTAGCCTTACAAAATCTAAACCATTGTTTATTAATATGTGGATGTGTCCATAAATAAGAAAATGCTTGTCTAATTGGTTTAAGTTGATTATCTAAAACTTTTAAGCCATCTTGTACACATAAATTTAAAATATGACATATACATCTAATATGAAAAAATTTACCACCAATTGATGGTTCACATACAACTTTAAGATCACCAATACTAGCATTATTAGCTGCAGCATTGTCAAATGATATTGAAAAAATTTTATTAACTAAATTATATTCTTCTAATATTAAAAATATAATTTGTGAAATATTTGCCGCTGTGTGTGGACTATCAAAAACTCTAAATGCAAGTAATCTTTTTTGAAGTGTCCAAGAATTATCAATCCAATGACATGTAATACCCATATATGAATGTATTTGCCAATGATCACTCCAAATATCACTACATAAAGAAATTTTATTATTTACATTATTTAATAATTCTTTTAACTCTTTTTTAGATTTATTATATAATTTTTTTACATAGCGTGTTAGTGTGGTTCGTGGAACACCTTTAGCTGCCGGATTATATGTTGTTTGAATTAATTCATTAAAAAAGAATTTATTTGCAAAACTAAAACTAAGATGTTCAACAGAAATAAATCTAGCTAAATTTTCTCTACATCTAACATCATTATATTTAAATAAAGAAAGATCATTACCTCCACCGGCGCCGGAAGAAGCGAATGATGGCATTTGAGTTTGGGTACGATCAATGCCAAATTCTACTGGATGCTTCTTCTCCACATGTCTTTTCAATGATCCATAACCGCCTCCGGATTGAAATTTGTAAGATTGCGAACAATATTTACACTTTGCTCGCATCTCTCCATTTGGAAGTGTTATTTTATCAAAATGTTTAGTAAAAATAGAAGATTTAAGAGATGGAATAGATCGAGTGTGAGCATCACTCATTGTTTCTTGAGTAGTATACAAGTGAGTTTGCTCTTCATCACTTAACTCAACTTCACAATCGATGTTGAACCTTGGTTGCTCGTCGGTTGCGGGCATCTTTCCCTTACCTCTATTGCTTGAACCGGCCATTTTTTAATAAATGATAAAAATTTAGTATATAGAATTGAATAATAAATAATTAAAGATGAAATAAATGAAATATGAAAAAAATTTAATGAAAGAATTAAAATAATATAGAATTGAGAATGAATAATTAAGAGTGAAGATTAGAGAATTGAGAATTAGATAATTGATAGTTGAGAGTTGAGAGTTGAGAGTTGAAGTGTGGAAAAAATGAAGAATTGATGGGTATTTATAGAAGAAATTAAAAAAAAAAAAAAAAAAAAAAAGTCAAACGGTCAAAATTTGACCGTTTGACTTTGGTGGCAACGGTCAAAATTTGACCGTTGCCACAAGAGAGCCGTTGGCAACGGCTCTCTCATTTTTCCTTTCTTTTTTTTTTTTTTTTTTTTTTTCTTGAACCGCCGGGTCAGCCCGGCGGTTCACGGGTCCAAAAAATTCGGACCCGTAACCGGCCCGTGAATCCACGGGCCGGTTACGGGTCCGCGGGTCGGACCCGTGGTCAGGACTATTCTAAGATCATGGACATGGACAATTTACAGAATCAAGACCTGGGCTTTGATACCATTCTTTGTCACAACCTCCCAACAATATGTATATATATATATATAAACAACCTGTGCAACATAATTTGTGCATGTATGCATGTGTATAACTTTTTTTTTATTTTGAACACTGTATATACATATGTAGTTATTAAAATATTAACAAGGTCTATCAAAATCATCACAAACTTAAACTCTCTGTCGCAAAGAAGTTTTAAAAGTGATATACAGGATAATGTCACTAATATATTATAATAAACTGTAAAATCAAAAGTGTAGCCCACAAAATAGCCCAACAGGTCATCATCCAAGTACATTAATTTTTGAAAGCTTGTAGAAGCTCCACTGCCAGCCCAGTAAGTCAGAAGTCTCAAGTCTCACCATGCTCACCTACAATGCATGAACTGCATGAGCTAACGCTCAATAAGTAAAAATTATGTATGGCAAGAGTATGATATAAAATCTCATACAACTATTCTCTAAGATATGATGCTATAAATGTGTCAAATTTGAGTACTCATAAATTAAAGAGTTTTTATTAAAATTATTTTATTTTATTGGGCCATTAGCCTACCTACTATGTACCCGAAAGAGCTCTGCACAATATCAATAATCAATGGCTATAAATAAATTTACTTGGTCCAAGGGCCATCTCCTGGGATCACCAGAGGTCCATCCCCTATCTTCCCCTATGATCCTCCTGAAGTCTTCCACCGGCAGAGTCAATAAGGGTACAGTCAAGTGGTTCACCCTCTCATGACCACTAGAGGCACACCCCCTGTCAACCCCTACGATCCTTTGAGAAGTAACACTCATGGTGTCCCAAAATATCACATAAGCACACCTCGCATGCTTCGGTACACTAGTAGTAGCCAACCAAAATATTTTCTTTCTGAAAACCATGTATCAAATCATATCGTGCATGCAAGAACCTCCACTATACTCATATGTCATGCATGCACATGTAAATGCTCATGAATGGTATGTTCAATATGAAATGCAAGTTATCTTGCTCTCAACATGTTTCAAGAATCATGAGACTTTCAGTTAAATTTAATATTATCAACATATTTGGTGTAAATGCTTCAAGACATACTATGTTCATTCATTGCAGTTGCAAATGGATCTTTTCTTACCTTTCACTTGATTGATGGCTTAGTCTAGATTTGTTTATTGTTCCCCTCCAATCTTAGATGTAAAATATCTTGTAATATTACCCAATATTAAGCACCATTCCTAATTTGGAAAGTTGAAAGTATAAAATATCATACTAAGACCTTAAACACCAAGCTATCTAGGTAACAATCAAGCTTTTACATACTACAACCCACTCTAGTCCCTCCAATACTTTAATTTCTTATCTTAGATACATGTAAACATCATATAATTGAAGTATTATAATTATAATATCATGTTCCTAATTTTTAACACTCAATAGCAACATGTTTAGGTTGAAATATGCTAAGTTATCAAATGAGACAGATTCACATTTTTACATTTACTTGCTGTCCAATTTAATTACACGATAATTTTGACATTCCTAAGCATATCCAATCACTCCCAAATTTTTACTCAGATAACATGTATATCAATGTAACCATATCATATAATTGCTAAAACACATGGATATAGCTTCTCAAGTTCAGCTCTCTTCACGATATACTGAAATAGATTATTTTCCTACCGTGACAGTTTTGCACACTTCACGACATTAATGGTTTTGGCACCCTTAAGTATACATAATCACTCCAAAAAATTTACCATACTTAGATAACATATATAAGGAGGCAAAAAGTTCAAATAACCACCAAAACTAATGGATTTATTACTTTAAAATCAGTCTCATTCACAGAGGACAGAATCTGAAATTTGAAGAAGACAGTTTAGAGCATCTCTTTAATTATCACACTATATTTCAATTTTTAACCTCTCTAAACTTACATACATCACCTAGACTCATATATAAACACATATATGGTAAAATACACAGGTTTTAATCAAGTTATTATACATATATAAAGCTTTAATATAAAAAATCAACAAGCATATAGGTTCTATCCCTAGTGATTTTTCTTGTGATTTTGCAACTAAAAATCCTTCTTTTATGAATTGTAAGACTACAAATAATATCCTAAAATGATTATAAACAGTAATAGAAGTTTTAAAAATCATAAATCCTAAAACAATTCAAGAACTTAAACAAAAAACATGAGTTAAACTTACCTATGCACAGTTTTAAGTCCCTACTTGCTCCTCCCTGCTTCCTTCACCTTTTTTTCTTTACTTGGAATTACTTGAGAGCAAATTATAAAATTCCATATGAAGGTTTTGGATGTCAAATAGCTCAGAAAATGGTTTATGGTCGTGGTTCAATGATAGAAATGAAGAAAGGTTGAGGTGAAAGCTTGAGATGGCAAAGGTTGAGGAGGCAAAGGTTGAGGTGTCAAGTGGTGATTCAAATATGATATTTTTCACACTTTATACAGCTTCAGGCTAGTGTTTATCAATATTTAGTTATATATTTACAACATATTTTAATTGCCATATGATCGGATAATAAATACTTGCCCTAATTTCTTTAACCGTTTATTCGATCTCTAAACCGATTGACACCCAATTCTTAAATGATTGTCTAGTTTGCATTTCTAAAATCATTTACATATATAAAACTTGTAATATGACACTTAAATCATATTATATCATGTCCAATATCCCAAGTATGTTAATCTATGGATGTACACCTTTAAAACACCTCGATCTAATTGAATCGAATCATATAAGCTCACTAGTGACACCTTTAACACTTCTAAAATTAAAACATATAACCTATGAATGTCCAATATATTGACCAATCTATTCTTTTTCTTATCTACATATAGAATTACTTAATTAGGTTATAGGATCTCAACCATTAACATCAAGTCTAGCATTAGAGGTATAACGATTAAGAATGCTATATAAGATGCCATATAGATGTTAATGCAAATTAGCATATAAGTAGCATGTAGTGCAAGAATCATATTGGCCAAGTGAGTAGTGTGAGGCTTGGGTATTACACATATGGTTAGCATTGATGCACTGAAAGTAAAGAGATTCCTTGAAGGTTTGAGGCAAGAACAATACCAGTTGTTACCATGAAATGACATTTTCCCAATTGAGCACAAGATTCTTTTCTTCACACCTCATCAAAACCTTTTCTAAATTAGATAAGCAATCATTAAATGAATTACCAAAATAGAAAAATCATCCATGAAGACTTCAAGAAAACGTTCAACCATGTCTCTAAAAATACTAAGCATGCATCGTTAGAATGTAGGTGGTGCATTACATAATCCAAAAGACATCCTTCAATATGCAAAAGTACCAAAAAGACATGTAAAAGTTTTTTCTCTTGATCTTCATGTGCAATTACAATTTGATTATACCTAGAATATCCATCTAAAAAGTAATAAAATTCGTGTCCCGCAACTCTTTCTAAAATTTTCTGATAACTGAGTTGAGTTTTCTATAGTCAATGCATATTCGCCAACCAGTAACAGTCCTAGTTGGAATTAATTCATCATTCTCATTCTTGACTATAGTAACTCCAGATTTCTTAGGTACAACTTGAGTAGGACTTACCCATTTGCTATCAGAAATAGGATAAATGATTTTATTATCTAAGAGTTTAATGACTTTATTTCTCACTACTTCTTTCATATTAGAATTTAGCCTTTGTTGCATTTCTCTAGAAGGTTTACCATTTTCCTTTAGATAGATGTTATGTGTGCAAATAAAAGGATTAATACCTTTAATATCAGCAATGGTCCATCCTAAAGCATTCTTATGCATTTTTAGAGTTTCAATCAACTTACCTTCTTGAGATGCATCGAGTTTGGAAGAAATTATTACTGAAAAAGTCTCATTCTCACCCAAGAAAGAATATTTCAAATTAACTGGCAAATGTTTCAAATCAACCATGGGAGCTTTAATACTTGATGGAATAGATTTTACTATTGATGATAAAAAAAATTCGAACCTTGGCTTCCAAAAATATTTTTCTTGTACCTGCAAAAATTCAGAAATAGTATTAGTGTGTTCCTTTTTACAAATACTTTTACTTTCAAAACAAGTCTCCAAAGAGTTAGTAGTAGTAAAGTATTCATGAACAAGTTCCTCAATCAAATCCACTTCATGTACTTCGATATCTTCTGCAAGTTGTATACAAATATTAAACACATTTAGTTCCTAAGTCATATTTTCAAATGATACTTCAAAATACCATTTCTACAATTGATCAAAGCATTTGAAGTTGCAAGAAAAGGACGACCCAAAATGATAGAAATTTGTGTATATGTTTGTGCAATGGGCTCTGTGTCCAAAATAATGAAATCAAATGGAAAGTAAAACTTATCAATTTGTACCAACACATCTTCTACTATTCTCTTTGGAACTTTAATCTAACAGTCAGCTAGTTGGAGTACAACAAAAGTTGTTTTAAGTTCTCACAAACCTAACTATTCATAAACTGAGAAAGGTAGAAGATTTACACTAGCACCAAGATCAAGCAAAGCACGCTCTATTCTAGTATTTCCTATGATATATGAAATAGTTGGACAACCTAGATCTTTGTACTTGGTGGAGTGAATTGTTGAATGATTGAACTAACACTTTTAGTTAAAAATATCTTCTTTTGTACATGATGTTTTCTTTTGATTCTACACAAATTTTTCAAAAATTTGGCATAAGGTGGAACTTGCTTGATTTCATCCAACAATAGAATATTAATCTTCACTTGTTTAAAAATTTCAAAAATTTCAGCATTTGAGTTCAATTTCTGAGTTGCTTGCAATCTTTGAGGAAAGAGTGTTGGAGGTAAATATTTTTCTTTTTCATTATTTCACACTTACCTTCTTCAAACTTACCTTCATCGTCAAGACTATTTCCATTCTTCATTTTTGGAGGTGGATTAGAAACTCTTACCTTGGGATGAATAGTCTTATCAATAACTTTTCCATTTCGAAGAGTTGTGACTGAATTAGCCTCCTTAACTGAATTTTTACCTGAAGAAGAAATATGACACTGAGTGGAAGGATTAGGTTGAGGTTGAGTAGAAAATTTACCTTCTTCATGAGTATGCAAAGAATCTATCAGTGTTGAAAGTGTGTTTCTGATCTCATTGATAGTTTATGAAGTCTGATTATTGATATTTGTTTGTTCATGCATAAATGCTAGCAAAGTCTCCTCAAGGAATTTTGTATGTGGAGCTGAATAAGAATGAAAGTTTGGTAGTTTTTGTGAATGTAGCGGTTATCATCTCGCCAACTGAAATTAGGATGATTTCTCCATTATGGATTGTAAGTTTCAGAATATGGAAAATGGAAAGGTTTTTTGAATGTGTTTATGAAATTTGCTTGTACTGGAATGTTTGGACATTTATTGGTGGAGTGCCCCAAAAGTTCACAATTACTACAAACTTCTTCCTCTTACACATATTTTGATTTTCTTTACTTTTTTAAGTTCCATGTCTTCAACTTTTCTTGTTAAACTAGCAAGTTTAGCATTTAGATCATTTTCTTGACTAAGGTAATATATTTTCCTTTGTTATTATTAGCAAGATTAGATCTAATAGAACCTTCGGAAGAATTAACACTATACCATGATTGAGAGTTTTCTACCAAATGATCTAGATATTCTAGGGCTTCATCAGGTTCTTTATCAAGAAACTCACCATTACACATTGTTACAACAAATTATTTTGTTTCAAGAGTTAATCCTTCACAAAAGAAACTAATTAAGTGCCATTTTTTAAGACCATGATGTGGGCATAAATTCAACAGATTTTTAAATCTTTCCCAACATTGAAAGAAAGCTTTATTAGAATTTTGAGAAAAAAATTGAATTTGTCTTTTCAAAGCATTAGTTTTATGAGTTGGAAAGATTTTTTTCAAAAATTCAGCTTGCATTTCTTCCCAAGTGCCAATTGACCTAAGTTTTAAAGAATTAAGCTAATTTTTTGCTTTATCTTTTAAAGAAAAAAGAAATAATTTGAGCTTAACAATCTCATTTGTGCAAGTTTGATGATCAAAAGCGGCACATACTTCATCAAACACTTTTAAATACAAGTAAGAGCTTTCGAAGTCTAAACCATGGAAATTAGAAAGTAAAGGGATCATACCTGACTTAAATCAAAAGTCATTTGCATTTAGAGGAAAAATGAAACAAGAAGGAGAAGAATTTCAAGGAGGTTGCAAGTAATAATGCAGGGTACGCACCTGTTGATTCTTATTTTCATCCTGGACCCTTTTTATTTTCAGCCATGGTGGAAGTGTGTGGAGATGAATCAAACAAATTTCAAACAAAGTTTTAGAATTATTTCTAACTAAACGTCGAGAATTATGATTACGATACCATATAACCATATATCCATAAAGAAAATCAACAAACTATATTTACAAAGGAAGAATATTAACAAACTTGAATACTTACCTAGCCTTCCCTAGTAACGGCGCTAAAAACTTGCTATATCTTTGAGGTTGCAAACCTATGTGTAGGTTGTATTAAGTAATAAATTTCTCTTTTATATAACATATCCAAATTTCAGCCCAAAATAAATTTGGGCTCAAGAGATATAATCCAATTGGTAAAATAAGTCAATACTGGGCTGAACTCTAATCTGAATTTTGGTGACCCATTTTTTGCAACTATTTGGACGAATTTTCCGCTATAATCAAAACTGAATTGGGCTGAGCTTCCAACAGAAAAGTTGTACCTCTATCTCTTGGATTTCAAATGAAAATAAGCTTTAGGTCTACAGGATTTTTGATCATGAAGTTATGCTCAAATTACAAATACTGCACAAGTTTGGAAACATGCTTCCATTTATTTCCTAACACAAAACATTAATAAAACAATAATATTAACAAGAATAAAGCAAGAAAAGTATAAAGGATTTGATACAAAAATATGTCCAAATATGAACTTATCAACAGGAGTTACTGGAAAAAGTTTTTATCAAACCTAGCTTTTCACCATGGGGTGCACCCGTCCTATTTGTATGAAAGAAGAATGCTACGATGAGACTGTATATAGACTATCGAGAATTAAATAAGATTACAATCAAGAATAAATATCCTTTACCTCGAATTGATGATTTGTTCGATCAACTCTAGGGTGTAACAGTATTTTCAAAGATTGATTTTTGATCTGGGTACTATCAACTGAAAATAAAAGAAGATGACATTTTGAAGACAGCATTTCGCATGAGGTATGGACATTATAAATTTCTGGTGATGCCATTTGGATTGACTAATGCCCCAACAACTTTCATGGACCTGATGAATTTGGTATTCAGAGATTTTTTGTATAAATTTGTTATTATGTTTATTGATGATATCCTGATTTACTCCAAAACAGAAGAAGAGCACATGACATATTGGAGAATGGTATTAGAGGCCTTAAAGACGAAATAATTATATGCTAAATTTAAGAAATGTGAATTTTGGTTGGACGGAGTGGTATTCTTGGGACATGTCATATTAGGGGTAGGGATATTAATAGATCTAAGTAAAGTAGAAACTATTAATAGCTGGTTACGACCTACAAATCCTTCAGAAGTATGTAGTTTTCTTGGTTTGGCTAGAGACTACCGTAGATTTGTAGAAGGATTTTCCAAAATTACTTGCCCTTTAACATAGTTAACTCGTAAGGGTATCATATTTAAATAGACAGAGGCGTGTGAGCAAAGTTTTCAAGAATTGAAGAAGAGGTTGACATCAGCACCTATTTTTTCAATTCCATCAGGTACTGAATGCTTTGTAGTTTACAGTGACGCCTATAAAAATAGCTTAGGATGTGTACTGATGCAAAATGGGAAAGTGATTGCATATGCATCGAGGCAGCTAAAAGAATATGAAAGAAATTACCCTACACATGATTTGGAGCTTGCTGCAGTGGTATTTGCACTGAAGATATGGAGCCACTATCTATATGAGGAGCAGTGGGAAATCTATACGGATCACAAAAGCTTAAAATACTTTTTCACACAAAAAGAACTAAATATGCGACAACGAAGGTGGTTGGAGCTGGTAAAGGATTATGACTTTGTTATCAACTATCATCCCGGTAAGGCTAATGTGGTGGCAAATGCACTGAGCATAAAATCAATACAAGGTGTAATACCCAAATTTTACACTACTCACTTGGACAATATGATTCATGCACTACATGTCACTTATATGCTAATTTGCATTAACATCTACATCGCATCTCTTATAGTATTCTTAATCATTATACCTCTAATGCTATCACTTTATGTTAGTGGTTGAGATCCTACAACCTAATTAAGTAATTCTATATTTAGATAAGATAAAGAATAGATTGATCAATATAGTGGATATTCATAGGTT
The DNA here is from genome assembly GCA_019321725.1 of Paulownia fortunei. Taxonomy (NCBI): domain Eukaryota; kingdom Viridiplantae; phylum Streptophyta; class Magnoliopsida; order Lamiales; family Paulowniaceae; genus Paulownia; species Paulownia fortunei. Next base: position 14,057,992 of record CM033118.1, read on the forward strand.
TTATGTTATAATTTTAAAAGTGTTAAAGGTGTCACTAGTAAGCTTATATGATTTAATTCGATTTAATCGAGGTGTTTTAAAGGTATACATCTGTAGATTAACATACTTTGGATATCGGACATGATATAATGTGATTTAAGTGTCATAATATAAGGTTCATATGTGCATGTGATTTTAGAAAATGAAAACTAGACAATCATTTAAAAATTGGATGTCAATCGGTTTGGAGATCGAATGAACGATTAAGAAATTAGGGCATAATCTATTATCCGATCATATGGAGATTAAAGTAGGTTATACATAGATAACTAAGTAATGAGAAACACTAGATTATGGCTATATAAGGTGTGAAAAATATCAGATTTGAACCACAACTTGCCACCTCAAGCTTTGCCACCTCAAGCTTCCACCTCAACCTTTCTTCATTTCTACCCTTGAGCCATGACCTAAAACTATTTTCTGAGATATTTCACTTCCAAAACCTTCATATTTAATTTTATAAATTGCTCTCAAGTAATTCCAAGTAAAGAAAAAAAGTGAAGGAAGTAAAGGAAAGTAAGGAAGAGCAAGTTGAATCTAAAATATGTGCATCGGTGAGCTTTAATTCATATTTTTTATTTAAGTTCTTGAATTGTTTGAGGGTTTATGATTTTAAAGCTTCTATTATTGATTATAATCATGTTAGGATGTTATTTTTGGTCTTTTAGTTCACAAAAGAAGGATTTTTAGTTGCAAAATCACAATAAAAATCACTAGGGACAAAAACTGCATACTTGCTGATTTTTTTATATTTATACTTTATATATGTATAATAACTTGATTAAAACCTGTGTATTTCACCATATATGTGTTTATATATAAGTGTAGGTGATGTATGTAAGTTTAGAGAGGTTATAAATTGTAATATAGTGTGATAATTAAAGAGGTGCTCAAAACTGTCTTCTTTGAAATTCAGATTCTGTCATATGTGAATGGTGCTGGTTTTACATCAATAAATCCATTAGTTTTGGAAGTAATTTGACCTTTTTGTCTCTTTATATGTGTTATTTAAGTATGTTGAAAATTTGGGAGCGATTGAATGTACTTAAGGGTGCCAAAACCATTAATGTCATGAAGTGTGCAAAACTGTCACGGTAGGAAAATAATCTGTTTCAATTTGTTGTGAAGAGAGCTGAACTTGGGAAGCTATATTTATGCGTTTTAGCAATTCTACAAGTTTTTTACATTTACATACATGTTATCTATGTATGGTAAAAATTTGGGAGTGATTGGATATGTTTAGGGATGTCAAAATTATCATGCAACTAAATTGGACAACAAGTAAATATGAAAATATGAATCTGTCCCATTTGATAACTTAGCATATTTCAACCTAGACATGTTGTTATTGAGTATTAACAATTAGGTACATGATATTAGAGTTATAATACTTCAATTATATGATGTTTACATGTATCTAAGATGAGAAATTAAGGTATTGGAGGGACTAGATTGGGTTCTAGTTTGTAAAACCTAGATAGCTTGGTGTTTAAGGTCTTAGTATGATATTTTATGCTTTCAACTTGTCAAATTGGGAATGGTGCTTGATGTTGGGTAATATTATAGGCTATTTTACATCTAAGATTGGAGGGGAACAATAAACAAATCTAGACTAAGCCACCAACTAAGTGAAAGGTAAGTAAAGATCCATTCACAACTACAATGCATGAACATAGTATGTCTTGAAGCATTTATACCTAATGTGTTGATGATATTAAATTTGACTGAGAGTCTTATGATTCTTGAAACATGTTTAGAGTAAGATGACCTGCATTTCATATTGAACATACCATTTATAAGCATTTACATATGCATGCACGACATATGAGTATAGTGGAGGTTTTTGCATGCACGATATGATTTGAGACATGGTTTTCAAAAAGAAAATATTTTGGTTGGCCACTACTAGTGTATCAAGGCATACAGCATGCTTAGATGATATTTTGGGGGTCGTGAGTGTTACTTCTCAGAAGATCATAGGGGTTGACGGGGTGTGCTCCGGTGGTCATGAGAGGGCGGATCACTTGACTGTACCCTTATTGACTCTGCCAGTAGGAAGACTTCTGGAGGATCATAAGGGAAGATAGGGGGTGGACCTTTGGTGATCCAAGAGATGGCCCTTGGATTGAGTCATTTATTTATGGCCATGTGATTATTGATATTGTTCAGAGCTCTATCCGATGCATAGTAGGTGGGCCAAGGGTCTAATAAATGAAGTGATTTTTAATTAAAACTTTTTGATTCATGAGTACTCAATTTGCACATTTATAGCATCATATTTTAGAGTTGAGTTGCATGAGATTTTATATCATACTCTTGTTATGCATGATTTTTACTTATTGAGCATTTAGCTGATGTAGTTCATGCATTGTAGGTGAACATAGTGAGCTTGAGACCTCTGGTTTACTGGCTGGCAGTGGAGCTCCTACAGGCTTTCAAAGATCAATGTACTTGGATGATGACCTGTTGGGCTATTTTGTGGGCTGTGTTTTTTATTTTACACTTATTGTATTATATTAGTGACTTTATCCTGTACATCACTTTCAAAACTCCTTTGTAATTTAGGTTTGTGTGATGGTTTTGATAGACTTGGTTAATATTTAATAACTACATATGTATATACAGTGTGACAGGATATAAAAACACTTTACTTTTATCAATGTTTTGTTGAACTGAGTAGAAAAAAAAAGTTATACACATGCATACATGCACAAATTATGTTTAGTAGACAAAAAGTGGTATCAGAGCCCAGGTCTTGATTCTGTAGACTATCTATGTACATGATCTTTGAACTTGTGGAGCACAGTCATGCTAGTAAGTTTTTTTTTTATGTTATATGACATTATATATTTCATGAATTATATTGGTCATTTGTTATATAACAAAATGGTATTGCAGTCATGGTGAGAACAAGGGGTGAAAGTAATAGTGGAGCTAGAACCCCAGGAGAGCAGACACCTATTCCAATAATGATCGTGATGGTATTAGCATCAACTTACAGAGCTTGTTGAACGACAATCAGAACAAAATCAGCAACTTATCCAGTAGAGGGATATGGGTGGACAACCAAGGACTGAAATGGTTCAACCACAACCCCGAGTAGAACAGGTGGAGATAGTTGGGAAAAGATTCAGAAAACTGAACCCATCGGTGTTTGAGGATGTACTAGATCCTACAGCTACTGAGGATTGGTTGAGAACTCTTGAAAATATGTTTCACTACAGTAGAGTTTCAAAAGAAGAAAAAAGTGATGTGTGCATCATTTATGCTTCGAGGCAATGCTGGACATTGGTGGGATACAATAAGAAGCATCGAAGATATCACTGTTATGACTTGGGATAGATTTAAAGATTTATTTTGAAATAAATAATTTACAGCTCCAGTTCGTGCAATAAAGATGAATGAATTTATACAGCTACGACAAGGAACTATGACAGTTGGAGAATACATTCGTAAGTTTGAACAGCTATCCAGATTTGCCACACATATGGTCAATACTGATGCATTGAAAGTTGAAAAGTTTCTTGAAGGCTTGAGACCAGAGCTATATAGAGATGTGAATATGGCAGGAATCCAAGGAGTGACATGCTCACAAGTTGCTGAGAGAACTTTAGTGGCAGAACAAGCTGAACTTAGAATTTCTAATGTTTAGGAGATTCGACGCCAATTTAAGCAAGGACAAGGGTAACGATGGGTTGGAAATGAAAAAAAGAGACCATTTCAAATGCAGAATCAAACATCTAAATTCCAACTTGGACACAGGCAACAACAGTGGGATCAAGTACGCATAAAAAGATTGATCAAGGTAAAGCATCGATGTTGCTACCTGCTTGTCCTAATATGGTGGTCACCACAGTGGAGTCTGCCCGACAGAGACTAGAACTTGCTTTATGTGTGGGAAGGTTGGACATATTGCCAGAGCATGTCCAGATAATCCAAATTCGATAGGACAGAGAAAAGTACCAGCTAGAGTCTTTACCATTACTAGATCAGATGTTGAGGCGAACCTATCAGTGGTAACAGGTAAATTTTCTATCTTTGGTACCCAACATTTGTGTTCTTTGATTCTGGAGCTATACACTCATTTATATCCACAAAGTATGTGAAGAGGTTGGGTAGAGTACCTGATACTGTTGAGATTAGTTACAATGTGATAATCCCTTCTAGAGATTCAAAATAAACTAACCATGTTTTATGAGATTGTGCTATTCCTATTGAAAATAGAGAACTCCATGCTAATTTAATTGTATTGGCCATGAATGACTATGATATGATTTTGGGTATAGATTAGTTGTCAAAATATCGGGCTATAATAGATTGTCTAAGAAAGATAATAACTTTTCAACCTCCTGGTGAGGAACCGTTCACCTTTATTGGAATCATACAAAGTTTGAAATTCCCAATTATATCAGTATTAAGAGCTCAAAGATTATTAGATAGTGGTTATGAAGGATATTTGGTGAGTGTTATGAGCATTGAAGAACAACACCATCCTATCCTTAGTGAAGTACTAGTTGTTCAGGAATATCCAGAAGTATTTCTTGATGATCTTCCTGGATTACCACCAGACCGTGAGATAGAGTTTGTCATCCAATATCTAAAGCTCATATCGAATGGCACCAGCTGAGTTGAAAGAATTGAAGATACAAATATAGAAATTATTAGATAAAAGTTTTATCAGACCTAGCTTTTCACCATGGGGTGCATCGGTTCTATTTGTGCATAAGAAGGATGGTATAATGCGACTGTGTATAGACTATCGAGATTTAAATAAAGTTACAATGAAGATAAGTATCCTTGCTTAGAATAGGAGATTTATTTAATCAATTCCAATGTGCAACTATATTTTAAAAAATTGATCTGCGGTCTGGGTACCATCAACTGAAAATAAAAGAAGATGATGTCACCAAGACAGCAGTTAGCACAAGATATGGACATTATGAATTTTTGGTAATGCCATTTGGGTTGATAAATGCTCCATCAGCTTTTATAGATTTGATGAATCAGGTAATTAAAAATTTCTGATAGATTTGTTATTGTGTTTATTGATGATATCTTGATTTACTTTAGCACAAAAGAAGAGCATGGTGAACATCTAAGAATGGTTTTAGAGGTTTTGAAAGAGAAACAACTATATGCTAAATTTAAGAAATGTGAAATTTGGATTGATCGAGTGGTATATCTGGGATATATAATATTAGGAGCAGGAATATCTGTAGATCCAAGTAAAGTAGAAGCTATTAATAATTGGTTACAACCTACTAATCTTTCAGAAGTACGAAGTTTTTTGGGTTTAGCTGGATATTACCATAGATTTGTGGAAGGATTCTCCAAGATAGCTTCTCCTTTGACACAATTAACCAAAAAATGGTGACATTTAAATGGACGGATGCTTGTGAGAAAAGTTTTCATGAATTGAAGAAAAGGTTAACTTCAGCTCTATTCTTTCTATTCTATCAGGTACTGGAGGCTTTGTGGTTTATAGTGATGTTTCAAAAAATGGGTTGGGATATGTATTGATGCAAAATAGTAAAGTAGTTGCATATACATCTAGACAACTTAAAGAGTATGAGAAGAATTATCCACACATGATTTAGAACTTGCTGTAGTGGTGTTTGCACTTAAAAAATGGAGACATTATTTGTATGATGAAAGATGTGAGATATATACTGATCACAAGAGCTTGAAATATTTCTTCACCCAAAAAGAGTTAAATATGCGACAGCGAAGATGGTTGGAGTTAGTGAAAGATTATGATTGTGTTATCAACTATCATCCTGGTAAGGCTAATGTTGTGGCTGATGCATTGGGCAGGAAATCAACACAAAATACTGCAGTTTTAGCTTTGACTCAGAAATTAGAGTTAATTGAACTACACAAAATGGATGTAGAAATTGTACAACAGAGATCAGTAGAGGCCAAATTTGCAGCTTTGACACTCCAACAGACTTTGATTGATAGAATTCAACAAGGACAACAAGTTGATAAATATGTTACTAAAATGATAAAAGATTTGGCTTTAGAAAAGTTTTCTGATTTTCAGATGTCAGATAATAGTATCCTACAATTTTGAAAAAGGTTATATGTGCCTAATGTAGACAAAATTCAGGAACATATTTTGGCAAAGGCACATTCAACACCATATTCAGTGCATCCAGGAGCTACTAAAATGTATAGAAATTTGATAACTTATTACTGGTGGCCAGGTATAAAAAGAGATGTTGCTCAATTTGTAGAACAATGTTTGATATGTCAACAAATAAAGGCAGAACATCAAAGACCGGCAGGAACCTTGCAACCTTTATTTATTCAAGAGTGGAAATGGAAAAGAATTACAATGGATTTCATGTCAGGATTACCTAAAATAGTTAAAGGTCACGATGCTATTTGGGTTATCATTGACAGGCTAACTAAATTTGCTCACTTCCTTCCAGTATGTTCCACTTATTCCATGGACTGTTATGCACAGATATATATACAGGAAGTGGTTAGACTTCATGGGGTACCACTATCTATTATTTCTGATAGAGATTCAAGGTTTTTGTCTATGTTCTGGAAGAGTTTACACAAGGCATTGGGAACACAATTATCCTTCAGCACTATATATCATCCTCAGATTGATGGACAATCAGAGTGAACAATACAAACATTGGAAGATATGCTTAGAGCTTGTGTATTAGATTTTCATGGTCAATGGAGCAAATTTTTACCTTTAGTGGAATTCTCTTATAATAACAACTATCAGTCCACTATTGGAATGACCCCCTATGAAGCATTATATGGTAGAAAATGTAGATCTCCAGTTCATTGGGTTGAAGTTGGTGAAAAGATGCTTTTAGGCCCAAAAATGATTCTTGAAATGACAGAAGTTGTGGCACAAATTCGTCAACGAATTTAGACTGCCCAGAGCCGACAGAAAAGTTATGCTGATCAAAGAAGAAGAATGTTAGAATTTGCAGTAGGGAATCAAATATTTCTGAAGGTATCCCCAATGAAGGGGATTATGTGGTTTGGAAAGAAAGGAAAGCTAAGTCCTAGATATATTGGTTCATTTCATATTACTGAACGAATTGGGGATGTGGCTTACAAACTCGACCTACCTGGATCAATGTCTCAAGTGCACAATGTATTTCATGTATCTATGTTGAGGAAATATATTGCGAATCTATCTCATATTCTAAAAAATGAACCTATGGAGCTGAAAGAAGATTTGAGTTATGAAGAAAAACCTATAGAGATTCTTTTACGAGAACGAAAACAACTCAGAAATAAAACAATCCCATTGGTTAAAGTATTATGGAGAAATCAATTAATAGAAGAAGTTACTTGGGAAAGGGAAGATGATATGAAAGTCAAGTATCTAGAACTCTTTCGGTAAGTAAATTATGAGGATGAAATTTTAATAAGGATGGGAAGATGTAATACCCAAGCCTCAGACTACTCACTTGGCCAATACGATTCATACACTACATGCTACTTATATGTTAATTTACATTAACATCTACATCGCATCTTTTATAGTATTCTTAATCATTATACCTCTAATGCTATCACTTGATGTTAGTAGTTGAGATCCTACAACCTAATTAAGTGATTCTATATTTAGATAAGATAAAGAATAGATTTATTAATACAATGGATATTCATAGGTTGTATGTTATAATTTTAGAAGTGTTAAAGGTGTCACTAATAAGTTTATATGATTCGATTCAATTTGATCGAGGTGTTTTAAAGGTATACATCCATAGATTAACATACTTAGGATATTGAACATGATATAATGTGATTTAAGTGTCATAATACAAAGTTCATATGTGCATGTGATTTTAGAAAATGAAAACTAGACAATCATTTAAGAATCGAATGTCGATCGATTTGGAGATCGAATGAACAGTTAAGAAATTAGGGCATAATGTATTATCCGATCATATGGAGATTAAAGTAGGTTGTACATAGATAAATAAGTAATGAAAAATACTAGATTAGGGTTTTATAAGGTGTGAAAAATATCAAATTTGAACCACAACTTAACACCTCAACCTTGCCACCTCAAGTTTTGCCACCTCAACCTTTCTTCATTTCTACCCTTGAGCCACGAAAAAAAACTCTTTCTTAGCTATTTCACTTCCAAAACCTTTGTATTGAATGTTAGAAATTACTCTCAAGTAATTCCAAGTAAAGAAAAAAAGTGAAGGAAGTAAAGGGAAGTAAGGAGGAGCAAGTTGAATCTAAAATCTGTGCATCGGTGAGCTTTAATTCATATTTTTTATTTTAATTTCTTGAATTTTTTGAGGGTTTATGACTTTTAAAGCTTCTTTTATTGATTATAATCATGTTAGGATGTTATTTGTGGTCTTTTAGTTCACAAAAGAAGGATTTTTAGTTGCAAAATCACAATAAAAATCACTAGGGATCGAAACTGTATACTTACTGATTATTGATATTTATACTTTATATATGTATAATAACTTGATTAAAACATATTTATTTCACCATATATGTGTTTATATATGAGTCTATATGATATATGTAAGTTTAGAGAGGTTATAAATTGTAATATAGTGTGATAATTAAAAAGGTGCTCAAAACTGTCTTCTTTGAAATCCAGATTCTATCCTATGTGAATGGTGCTGGTTTTACATTAATAAATCCATTAGTTTTTATTTTAATTTGACCTGGTTGTCTATTTATATGTTTTATCTAAGTATGTTGAAAATTTGGGAGCGATTGAATGTATTTAGGGTGCCAAAATCATTAATGTCATGAAGTGTGCAAAACTGTCACGGTAGAAAGACAATTTGTTTCAGTATGTTGTGAAGAGAGCTGAACTTGGGAAGCTATATCCATAAGTTTTACAATTCTATGATATGGTTACATTTATATACATACTATCTAAGTGTGGTAAAAATTTGGGAGTGATTGGATATGTTTAGGATGTCAAAATTATCATGCAACTAAATTGGACAACAAGTAAATATGAAAATGTGAATTTGTCCCATTTGATAACTTAGCATATTTCAACCTAGACATGTTGCTATTGAGTGTTGACAATTAGGTACATGATATTAGAGTTATAATCCTTCAATTATATGATGTTTACATGTATCTAAGATGAGAAATTAAGGTATTGAAGGGACTAGATTGGGTTCTAGTTTGTAAAACCTAAATAGCTTGGTGTTTAAGGTCTTAGTATGATATTTTATGCTTTCAACTTGCCAAATTGGGAATGGTGCTTGATGTTGGGTAATATTACAGGCTATTTTACATCTAAGATTGGAGGGGAACAATAAACAAATCTAGACTAAGCATGAGATTTTATATCATACTCTTGTTATGCATGATTTTTATTTATTGAGCGTTTAGTTTATGTAGTTCATACATTGTAGGTTAATAAGTGCATATTTTGACATATTTTTGTATTAAATCCTTTATACTTTTCTTGCTTTATTCTTGTTAATATTATTATTTTATTAATGATTTGTGTTAGGGAATAAATGAAAGCATATTTTCAAACTTATGCAGTTTTTATAATTTGATCATAACTTTATGATCAAAAGCCTAATGGAACTGAAGCTTGTTTTATTTGAAAGCCAAGAGATAGAGGTACAACTTTTCTGTTAGAAGCACAGCATAATTTAGTTTAGATGATAGAATAAAATTCGTCCAAATAGTTGCACAAAATGGATCACCAAAATTCGGATAAGAGTTCAGCCCAATATTGACTTATTTTACCAATTCGGTTATATATCTTGAGCCCAAATTTATTTTATGCTGAAATTCGGATATGTTATATCCAAGGGGTATATAAACAAGTTTGTGAAAGACAAGATGGTATGAAAATGTGTCAAAATTATAAAACTATAGGCTGCAAGTTGCTACTGATGTTAATGGGCATCTCTTGGATATGACTCGGTAATTTGACCATATCTCCTTCATCCGACAGCCAAATTTGACAAAAGATATACGAAACTATATTAGTGCTAAAAGATCTATAATTTTGAATCTTCACATAACTTCAAAATCTGGTTGTATCTAATTGAAAAATGTAATTCAATTTAATAGGTGAGAAATTTGTGTAACAACTTACCAACTCTTGGCAACTAGCATACCACTTAATTAACCCCTCCATTATTTGTTTGGCCTCTAGCTTACTCCAAGTACTATAAATAGGCCATGTATTAAGTTTGTAAGAGGAGGGGGGTAGAGGATTTCTTTAGGCTAAGTTATCTAGTTTCTATGTTTTCTAGTATTGTAAGTTTTCTAGTAGTAATAGAAATGCATTCTTTAGTTTCTCTTATATTTTTAGTCTTTGCTACTTTTATTATGTCTTTCTAAATTTCATTTCGTTGAGGAAAAAGGGTGAATCTCTTGATGGAGGAAAAGAAATGGTTATAAGGGTAGAAATTGTTTAAGTATGTTGTATTATTATTTTTATTTTTGATCTAAACTCTACTTATTTTGTGGTGATTCTTGATTTATGTATCTCCAATGACACAACAAATACTTGGGTTCATTTAGCTTATTGTATGATTTTACTCCACCGACTGCTAATGTGAAATCTTGATTTGTTGTTGACGAATGTGTGTATAAATGCTTGATCTCATAAATAAGTGTTGGCGTTAAGAGATAATTTACAATAGTAAGACAATATCATTATTAGCTTATTGTATGAGTTACTTGATAATATCTTCCCATTAAAACCTTCATTATGTATGGATTCCAATTGTGGCAATTAATAGAGGTAAAAGAATAAATAACCATTTCTCTATCCAAAACTCAAGAGTGGATCCTTAATCCTCAATACTTTTATTACTTCGGTTTTTCTTTAGTTACATCATACATTAATTGTTCATATATATTTTGATTCACATAAACTCCATCGTTTTAGAAATATAAACCTGAATTCTTCAAACAACGTCCTTGTGGATCGACTTCGAACTCACGAGAAATTCATTACTAACTACAACCTGTACTTGGGTTTGCAACCTTAAAGTTGTAGCAAGTTTTTGGCGCCGTTGCCGGGGAAGGCAAGGTAAGTATTCAGGTTTGTTAATATTTTTCCTTTATAAATATAGTTGTTTATTTTCTTTATGAATATATGGTTATATGGTATCATAGTCATAATTCTCGATATTTAGTAAGAAATAATTCCAAAACTTTATTTGGAAATAAGTTTGAATCATCTCCACACATTTCCACTATGGCTGAAAATGAAAGTATCCAGGATGAAAATGAGAATCAATAAGTGCGTACCATACGTTATTACTTGCAACCTCCTTGAATTCTTCTCCTTCTTGTTTCATTTTTCCTCTAAATGCAAATAATTTTAAATTCAAGTCTGGTATGATCCCTTTACTTCCTAATTTCTATGGTTTAGACTCTGAAAGCCCTTACTTTCATTTAAAAAAATTTGATGAATTATGTGCCACTTTTGATGTCAAACTTGCACAAATGAAATTGTTAAACTCAAATTATTTCCTTTTTCTTTAAAAGATAAAGTAAAAAATTGGCTTAATTCTTTAAAATCTAGGTCAATTAGCACTTGACAAGAAATGTAAGCTAAATTCTTGAAAAAATTCTTTCCAACTCATAAAACTAATGCTTTGAAAAGACAAATTCAAATTTTTTCTCAAAATTCGAATAAAGCTTTCTTTCAGTGTTGGGAAAGATTTAAAGATTTATTGAATTCATGCCCACATCATGATTTTGAAAAATGACACTTAATTAGTTTCTTTTATGAAGATTTAACTACTGAAATAAAATAATTTGTTAAAGCAATGTGTAATAGTGAGTTTCTTGATAAGGAACCTGATGAAATCTTAGAATATCTAGATCATTGGGCAGAAAACCTGAATCATGGCATAGTGTTAATTCTTCTGAAGGTTCTATTAGATATAATCTTGCTAATAGTAATAAAGAAAAATATTACCTTAGCTAAGAAGATGATCTAAATGCTAAACTTGCTAGTTTAACAAGAAAAGTTGAAGCCATGGAACTTAGAAAAGTAAAGGAAATCAAATCTGTGCAAGAGGAAGAAGTTTGTAGTAATTGTGAACTTTTGGGGCACTCCACCAATAAATGTCCAAACATTCCATTACAAGCAAATTTTATGAACACATTCAAAAAACCTTTCCATTCTCCATATTCTAAAACTTACAATCCTCAATAGAGAAATCATCCCAATTTCAGTTGGCGAGATGATAACTGTGCCCAACCACTGTATTTACAAAACCACCAAACTTTCATTCTTATCCAGCTCCACATACAAAATCCATTGAGGAGACTTTGCAAGCATTTATGTATGAACAAACAAACATCAATAATCAGACTTCACAAGCTATCAATAAGATCAGAAGCACACTTTCAACACAGACAACTTCTTTTCGTACTCATGAAAAAAGGTAAATTTCCTGTTCAACCTCAACCTAATCTTTCCACTTAGTGTCATGTTTCTTCTTCAAGTGAAAATGCAGTTAAGGAGGCTAATTCAGTTACAACTCTTCGAAATGGAAAAGTTATTAACAAGATTATTCATCCAAAGAGAAAGTTTCTAATCCACCTCCAAAAATAAAAAATGGAAATAGTCTTGATAACGAAGGTAAGTGTGAAAATGATGAAAAATAAAAATATTTACCTCCAGCACCCTTTCTTCAAAGTTTGCAAGCAACTTAGAAATTGAACTCAAATGCTGAAATTTTTGAAATTTTTAAATAAGTCAAGATTAATATTCTATTATTGGATGCAATCAAGCAAGTTCCACCTTATGCCAAATTTTAAAAATTTGTGTATAATCAAAAGAAAACATCATGTACAAAAGAAGGCATTTTTAACTGAAAGTGTTAGTTCAATCATTCAACAATTCACTCCACCTAAGTACAAAGATCCAGGTTGTCCAACCATTTCATGTATTATAGGAAACACTAGAATAAAGCGTGCTTTGCTTGATCTTGGTGCTAGTGTAAATTTTCTACCTTTCTCAGTTTATGAACAGTTAGGTTTAGGAGAACTTAAAACAACTTCTGTTGTACTCCAACTAGCTAATCGTTAGATTAAAATTCCAAAGGGAATAGTAGAAGATGTGTTGGTATAAATTGATAAGTTTTACTTTCCAGTTGATTTCATTGTTTTGGACACAGAGCCTATTGCACAAACACATACACAAACTCCTATCATTTTTGCGTTGTCCTTTTCTTGCAACTTCAAATGCTTTAATCAATTGTAGAAATGGTATTTTGAAGTATCATTTGGAAATATGACTTTGGAACTAAATGTGTTTAATGTTTGTATGCAACCTGCAGAAGATGTCGAAGTACATGATGTGGATTCGATTGAGGAACTTATTCATGAATACTTTACTACTACTAACTCTTCAGATTCTTTGGAGACTTGTTTTGAAAGTAAAAGTATTTGTAAAAAGGAACACACTAATACTATCTCTGAATTTTTGCAGGTACAAGAAAAATATTTTTGGAAGCCAAGTTCGAAGAACTTTTATTATCAACAGTAAAATCTATTCCATCAAGTATTAAAGCTCCCATGGTTAATTTAAAACCTTTGCCAGTTAATTTGAAATAATTTTTTTTGGGTGAGAATGAGACTTTTTCATTAATAATTTTTTTCAAAATCGATGCATCTCAAGAAAGTAAGTTGATCAAAACTCTAAAAATGCATAAGAATGCTTTAGGATGGACCATTGCTGATATTAAAGGTATTAATCCTTTCATTTGCACACATAATATCTATCTAGAGGAAAATGTTAAACCTTCTAGAGAAATGCAACGAAGGCTAAATCCTAATATGAAAGACGTAGTGAGAAATGTACTCATTAAATTGTTAGATAATGGAATCATTTATTCTATTTCTAATAGCAAATGGGTAAATCCTACTCAAGTTGTACCTAAGAAATCTGGAGTTACTGTAGTCAAGAATGAGAATGATGAATTAATTCCAACTAGGATTGTTACTAGTTGGCGAATGTACATTAACTATAGAAAACTCAACTCAGTTACTAGAAAAGATCATTTTCCATTACCTTTCATGGATCAAATTTTAGAAAGAGTTGCGGACATGAATTTTATTACTTTTTAGATGGATATTTTGGGTATAATCAAATTACAATTGCACTTGAAGATCCAAAGAAAATAACTTTTACATGTCCTTTTGGTACTTTTGCATATCGAAAGATGCCTTTTGGATTATGTAATGCACCAGTTACATTCCAACGATGCATGCTTAATATTTTTAGTAACATGGTTGAATGTTTTCTTGAAGTCTTCGTGGTTGATTTTCCTATTTTTGGTAATTCATTTTATGATTTCTTATCTAATTTAGAAAAGGTTTTGATCAGGTGTGAAGAAAAGAATCTTGTGCTCAATTAGGAGAAATGTCACTTCATGGTAACAACTGGTATTGTTCTTGAACACATTATATCATCAGAAGGTATTGAGGTTGACAAATCTAAAATTGAGTTAATTACCAATTTGCTAATACCAAAGACTGTGAAGGAGATTAGATCATTTTTAGAACATGCTGGTTTTTATAGAAGATTTATCAAAGATTTTAGTATAATATCTAAACCTTTGTGTAATCTTATAACAAAAGACATTATTTTGAATGGACTGAAAACTGTGAAAATGATTTTGTTAAGTTTAAAAGCATGCTTACATCTGCTCCAATCATGTAGCCTCCAGATTGGACTTTACCTTTTGAAATAATGTGTGATGCTAGTGATTATGCTGTTGGAGCTGTCTTGGGACAAAGAAAATATAAAAAACCATATGTTATTTACTATGCAAGTAAAATTTTAAATGGTGCTCAATTGAATTATACAACAACTGAAAAAGAATTACTTGCTGTAGTTTTTGCATTGGACAAATTTCGATCTTATCTTGTTGGCTCACCAATTGTTGTTTTTAGTGATCATACAACTTTGAAATGTCTTTTGTCAAAAAAAGATGCTAAACCAAGACTGATTAGGTGGATTCTCTTACTCCAGAAATTTAATATTACTATTCGAGATAAAAATAGAGTAGAGAATGTAGTGGCTGATCATTTGTCGAGACTTGTTTGTGATGACTCGTTTCAAACCACACCTATTAATGACACTTTCCTTGATGAACAACTATTTAATGTTTCTATTTTACCTTGGTTTGCTAACATTGTTAATTTTCTTATGACAGGAAAGATGTCATCGCATTGGAACTCTCAAGACAAAAAGAAGTTTTTGACTGAGGTTAAAAAATTTTATTAGGATGATCCATACCTATTCAAATATTATCCAGATCAAATCTTTCGAACATGTGTGCCTGATAATGAGATAAGTAATATTGTCAAATTATGTCATTCAATAGTACGTGGTGGTCACTTTTCTTACAATGTGGATTTTATTGGCTAACCTTTTTCAAAGACAGTTATACTTTCTGCAAAAGTTGTGAACATTGTCAAAAGTTAGGGTCCCTTTCAAAGAGAAATATGATACCCCTACACCCTATCCTAGTGATTGAAATCTTTGACTATTGGGGTATTGATTTTATGTGGCTATTTCCATTATCATTTGGTTTTCTTTACATATTGATTGCCATAGATTATGTTTCAAAATGGATCGATGCAATTTCTTGTCGAAACAATGATCATAAAATAGTGATAAAATTTTTGAAAGAAAATATTTTAAGTCGATTTGGAATTCCTAGATTTATTATCAGTGATAGGGGAATATTTTTAAAGTTTTTAGAACTTTTATGAGGAAATATGGAATCATACATAAAGTTGCAACCCCTTATCACCCTCAAACAAATGGACAAGTTAAACTTGCAAATAAGGAGATAAAACAAATTTTGGAGAAAAATAGTTAACCTAAACTGTAAAGATTGATCTCTTAAACTTACCGATATACTTTGGCATATAGAAACTGCTTTCAAAACATCATTAAGCATGTCTCCTTATAGGATAGTTTATGAAAAACCTTGTCATTTACCTGTTGAACTTGAACATAAAGCTTATTGGACAATCAAAATGTTTAACTTTAACCTTGATAAAGCTTCAAAATTGCGTAAATTGCAAATCAATGAATTTCAAGAATTGAGAAATGATGCATATGAGAATTCTAAAATTTATAAAGCAAGAATCAAAGATTTTCATGATAATAAAATTTTAAGAAAAATATTTGAGGTTGGTCAAAAGGTTTTGCTTTATAATTCTCGATTGCATTTGTTTCCTGAAAAATTGAGATCAAGGTGGAGTGGTCCTTTTGTTGTAAAAAAAGTATATCCTCATGGGGCGATTGACATTGAGAATCCTAGAAATGGTAACATATTTAAAGTAAATGGACAAAGAGTTAAACCGTTTCTAGAAAATTAATTTTCACAAGAAGAAATTCTTTTTCTTTCTAACCCTTGTTATGATTAGTGTTGTATATATTCATTTTCTCTTACATTATTTTTCTTTTTTTTTTCTTTTCTTGGTTAAATGGCGGATAACGGTACTCCGTGGCTATAAAAGTCGGACTTGTCAGTTTCCCAAACAACTGAAATCTTTGTACAAATTTTCTTTGCTTTTCTTATTCTCTTTTTGTTCTTTTCAAAATGGGTGACATTTTTCTAACTCTCAAGAAGCGATTTCCTTTTCTTCCTAAAAATATAATTTTAAAAATTTATAAAATCAGGATTAAAAGATTGAGGATGCTTATGCACAAGGGCATCCTGAAGGACATACGTGGTATAATTGAAGCAAATGTAAGGGCAGGTGAGTTTTCACATGAGTTTCCAGATTTGCTTACTAGGTACATGTCTGGTTTTGATAAAAGCACATATTCAAAAAAACGAAGGGCGAAAAAAATAAAAGTTTGTCATATTTGTGCTAGATGGACTTGCAACACAAAATATCATTTTTTAGGAATGGTCTCTAAAAATCAAGAAGAAAAACTTAAATTCATTATGGATGGATTAAGTAAGGAGTCTTTAGATTACATTATATTGAATCTTGAGATGCATTTATGTGGATTGTTTATAACGTACAATTCTTGATTTATGAGATCATTTTTGAAATGAATATGAGTTTTATAGTCTTGGGTATCTAACATTAAAAGACCTTATTTGCGAGTTTATAAGAAAACTGGATGGGAAGCATATCATCGACTCATAGAGGGCGTTTAAGCCATTACTGGATGTAAAACCAGAGAAAGATATGAGGCACAATCACAACTACATGTACTTTTTAAATTTCATATGTGTCCTTGTTTTCAACCTTTTTGACAAAAGAAAAAGACATGCAATAAATGCATTCCCTATTCACACTCAATAAATATCACCGTACTCACTTTGCACAACTTATTTTCAAAAAAGAAAAAAAAAATAAAAGTTTCTTCAACTCGCAAATTTAATTCCATTTGTATTTTTTGTGGATCCAATCTAGGAAAAAATGGTGAGTTTAGTGGGGCAGCCAATATAACCTTAGTAGAACTTTAGCAGAAAGAAAATTTCCTTTAGTGTATGGGGAGGCAGTTTGGGGTTAATTGGGACTGTTGTTATTTCTGCTTATGTAGGAGGTGTTAAAGTTTTGGGAGTTATCCCAAAATCTTTAACAGTACAAAATATTACAAGTATGACCATTGGAGATGAGCTAAAAGTATCACATATTCAGGACAGAATGCCTAACATGTTAAACAATGCGGATGCATTCATCATTCTACCTGGCGAATTTGGTACACTGGAGGAATTATTTCAAATTATCTCTTGGGCACAACTCAACATTCACTAAAAACTTATAGGTATTCTAAATATTAATAGTTTTTATGATGGTTTGCTATCTTTTGTAGATCATGCTGTGAAAAAGGTTTTATTTCAACTTCTGCGAGAAAGAATCATCATTTCTGCTCCGACACCTAACCAACTGATTGATCAACTTCTAGCATATGTGCCAAAACCTGATCCAGCCTTGACCAATGTGGATTGGTCCAACAGGAACAATGGTCGAAAACAAAAATTAAATTTGACTCTCGTCTGTGATACTTATTGTTAATGATTTTATCTAATACTATGTGTTTTTTTTTGTTTCAGCTTTATTAGCCGCATTCCAGATGATATCTTTTAAACTTTACTTTTCTATCTATTTTTGACATTCGGGACAATGTCTCGATTAGGTTGGGAGAATGGATAGTTGATATCATGACTTGTATGTTCAATGTGTTTTTCTAGTATTTAAAAAAAATAAAAATAAAAATAAAAAGTAAATTAAAAAAATCAAGTGTGTTTTTTTTATGGGTCCGTTGAAAGTATAAAAAAAAGATGGCTGAGTAAAAGATAATTGTAACACTTTTGAGACGCATCCCTATTTTTTGAATAACATGGCAAGTTTGTGAAGTTTTTGACAAATGTTTGTGAATTACCAATTATTCTTTTTTTAGTCGTAGAGGTTCTTCCAACTTCAATGATTAAAATTAAGCATGAATAATATGGTTTGATTGATGATGGGTGTTATTTTGGACTTTAATGTTGTTATTTGGTTAATATATTTTTGCGATAATTATACTCAAATTTTATTTTGCGTAAATAGTTATGTTATTTAGTGTGAAGACAATCATGTCAAAATAGATAGTTCTTATGCCATTGCTCTGATCATCACTTGAATCTTCAACATGTAGGGGTTGAGTATTAAAACTTTTACTTTTGGTCTGTCGAGGCGAATGACTGATAGTACACCACTAGAAAAATAATTAAGGTATTAGGCTTTCTAGCACCATGGCCAAATCAGATTGTTCCCTATATGATGTTTCAAGAAAACATCCCCCTAGTAAACCATTTTGACCTTTACAATAAATAAATATTTTTTTTTGTAACCATATCTTTTTATCTAGCCTAAATACACTATTATCCAACCCTTGTTCTAAAAATGATTGGAGTTTAAGAGACATTCAATTGATAGCTTGATCTTACAAAAGAAATTCAGGTTGGAATAGAAGATAAGTGTGGGGGAGTTTCTCTTAAAAAAATAGAAAAAAATTGCAAAGTGCTGCAAGTTGCAACTAAAAATGAGATGTTGCAAGATGAATAAGAGGGGTCCAATTCAATAACAATAGACCTCAGTGTGAAATTTGTGGACTTTGAGAATTTTTCATCGATAAATTTTATGTCTCTAATTCCATGAAGCTTTTAGAACTTTTGTTGCATCCCATCCTTTTATTTCTTAGCTACATCACCACCTTTTGGCTCCATTACAACCTTTGCTGAAAACCTTTTGATTTCGTGTGGTGCCTTCAGTGTAGTGGAGATTTGCACCAAAGGAAGAGCCTACGATGTTTGAACTTTTCTGTTAGAGATTGGGTGATGGTTTTTGCAAGGTTTTATGAGAATTCACTTATTTGAAGCATGCATAGTTTCATCACTGTTGACATTAACTGTCCACACACATATTTGAGTATGCTTATTATGGAAATGTATTGATTTTTGAATGACTAAGAGTTAAACTCAACACTTATTTGATTTTATTTCCATATTATTTTGTTGCTTCATGAGAATAAAAGTTGGAAGATAGTTATTATAGGTGTTTGTAGGTATCACTGCTGGAAACCTTCACAAGAGTATAACTCGTCCTCTATAGGCCACCTAGAGGTTTAAAAGCTTGTTGCATATGCTAAATGCAATCGTGATTTCCTGCGAAAGTGGATTAGTTTAAGTTTGTTTTAAGCTTGCTCGAGGACAAGCAAAGGTTAAGTGTGGGGAAATTTGATAAGTGCGTATTTTGACATATTTTTGTATCAAATTTTTTATACTTTTGCTGTTTTATTCTTGTTAATATTATTGTTTTATTAATGTTTTATGTTAGGGAATAAATGGAAGCATGTTTATAGACTTGTGTAGTTTTTGTAATTTGAGCATAACTTCATGATCAAAAGTCCTATGGACCTAAAACTTATTTTATTTGAAAGCCAAGAGATAGAGGTACAACTTTTATGTTGGAAGTTCATCTTAATTCAGTTTTGATGATAGTAGAAAATTCATCCAAGTAGTTGCACAAAATAGATCACCAAAATTTGGATCAGAGTTCAGCCCAATATTGACTTATTTTACCAATTTGGTTATATATCTTGAGCCTAAATTTATTTTGGGCGGAAATTCAGATATGTTATATGCAAGATGTATATAAATAAGTTTTCTCAAGATAAGATGGTGTGAAAATGTGTCGAAATGGTAAAACCATAGGCTGCAAGTTGCTGCTGATGTTAAAGGGTGGCTCTTGGACATAACTTGGTAATTTGACCATATCTCCTTCATGCGATAGCCAAATTTGACAAAAGATATATGAAAATATATCAATGCTAAAAAATCTACAATTTTGATTCTTCATGTATATTTAAAATCTGGCTGTATCTGATCGAAAAATATAATTTAATTTAGTGGGTGAGAAATTTATGTAACAACTTACCAACTCTTAGCAACTAGCATACCACTTGATTAACCCCCCATTATTTGTTTGACCTCTAGATTACTCCAAGTATTATAAATAGGCCATGTATTAAGTTTGTAAGAGGAGGGGTAGAGGGTTTTGTTAGGCTAAGTTATCTAGTTTCTATGTTTTCTAGTATTGTAAGTTTTCTAGTAGTAATAGAAATGCATTCTCTAGTTTCTCTTATATTTTTAGTCTTTGCCACTTTTATTATGTCTTCCTAAATTTCATTTTATTGAGGAAAAATGGTGAATCTCTTGATGGAGGAAGAGAAATGGTTATAATGGTAGAAATTATTTAAATATGTTGTATTATTATTTTTATTTTTGATCTAAACCTTATTTATTTTGTGGTGATTCTTGATTTATGTATCTCCAATGGCACAACAAATACTTAGGTTCATTTAGCTTATTGTATGATTTTACCCCACCAACTGCTAATGTGAAACCTTAATTTGTTGTTGAGGAAGGTGTGCATAAATGGTTGATCCCATAAATAAGTGTTGGCGTTAAGAGATAATTTGCAATAGTAAGACAATATCATTTTTACCTTATTGCATGAGTTACTTGATAATATCTTCCCATTGGAACCTTCATTATGTATGGATTTCAATTATGGCAATTAATAGAGGTAAAAAGAATAAATAACCATTTCTCTATCCAAAAATCAAGAGTGGATCCCTAATCCTCAGTACTTTTATTACTTCGGTTTTTCTTTAGTTACATCATACATTAATTGTTCGTATATATTTTAATTCACATAAACTCCTTCTTTTTAGAAATATAAATTTGAATTCTTCAAACAACTTTCCTGTGGATCGACCTCAGACTCACAAGAAATTTATTACTTATGACAACCTACACTTGGATTTGCAATCTCAATGTTGTAGCATAGGTGCACATGGTGAGACTTGAGACCTTTGGTTTACTAACTAGTAGTAGAGCTTCTACAGGCTTTCAAAGATCAATGTACTTGGATAACGACCTGTTGGACTATTTTGTGGGCTGTGTTTTTGATTTTACAGTTACTGTATTATATTAGTGACTTTAACCTGTATATCACTTTCAAAACTCATTTGTCATATAAAGTTTAGGTTGTGATGGTTTTGATAGACTTGGTTAATATTTAATAACTACATATGTATATACAGTGTGATAGGATATGAAAGCACTTTACTTTTATCAATGTTTTGTTGAACTGAGTAGAAAAATTATGTTGCACAGGTTGTTTATATATATATTTATACATATTGTTGGGAGGGTGTGACAATATTACTGGCTATTTTACATATAGGATTGGAGGGGAACAATAAACAAATCTAAACTAAGCCACCAACCAAGTGAAAGGTAAGTAAAGATCCATTTGCAACTACAATGCATGAACATAGTATGTCTTGAAGCATTTATACCTAATACGTTGATGATATTAAATTTGACTAAGAGTCTTATGATTCTTAAAACATATTGAGAGCAAGATGACTTGCATGAATATTGAACATACCATTCATGAGCATTTACATGTGCATGCACGGCATATGAGTATAGTATAGGTTCTAGTATGCAAAATATGATTTGAGACATGGTTTTTAAAAAGAAAATATTTTGGTTGGCCATTACTAGTGTACCGAGGCATGCGAGGTGTGCTTATATAATATTTTTAGGTACCACGAGTGTTACTTCTCGAAAGATCACAGGAGTTGACAGGGAGTGTGCCTTTAGTGGTCACGAGATGGTGGACCACTTGACTGTGCCCTTATTGACTCCGCCAGTGGGAAGAATTCTGAAGGATAATGGGGGAAGACAGGGGGTGGACCTCTGGTGATCCTAGGAGATGGCCTTTGGACTGAGTCAATTTGTTTATGGCCATGTGATTATTGATATTGTTTAAAACTCTATTCGGTGCATAGTAGGTAGGCCAATGATCTAATAAATGAAGTGATTTTTAATAAAAACTATTTGATTTATGAGTACTCAATTTAACATATTTATAGCATCATATCTTAGAGTTGAGTTGCATGAGATTTTATATCATACTCTTGTCGTGCATGATTTTTACTTATTGAGCGTTAGCTCATGTAGTTTATGCATTGTAGGTGAACATGATGAGACTTGGACCTCTAATTTACTAGCGGGCAATGGAGCTCCTACAGGCTTTCAAAGATCAATGTACTTGGATGACGACCTGTTGGGCTATTTTGTGGGCTGTGTTTTTTATTTTATAGTTATTGTATTATATTAGTAACTTTATCCGGTATATTATTTTCAAAACTCCTTTGTGATAGAGAGTTTGGGTTTGTGATAGTTTTGATAGACTTGGTTAATGTTTAATAATTACCTATGTATATACAGTATTACAGGATATGAAAGCACTTCACTTTTATCAATGTTTTGTTGAACTGAGTAGAAAAAAAAAGTTATACACATGTATACGTGCATAAATTATGTTTCACAGGTTGTTTATATATATATTTTTATACATAATATTGGGAAGTTGTGACACAAGGTACCACAACTACTCTTTCTGTTCAGAGATCAGAGTTAATTGAATTCAAGAAAATGAATATGGAAATTGTACAGTTTGGGGAAATGGAAATAAAGTTGGCAACCTTGACACTCCAACCTATGTTAATTGATAAAATTCAACAGGGACAACAAAGGGATGAATATTTTACCAAGGGTAAGAAGGATATTGCTTTGGGAGTATTGTTTGATTTTAAAATATCCATGAATGGGGTGCTGCAATTTAGGGAACGATTGTATGTACCCTATGTGGATTACATCAAAAAAGATATTCTTGCAGAGTCACATTCAACACCTTATTCAATACATCCAGAAGCTACTAAAATGTATAGAGACTTGAAGATGCATTACTGGTGGCCAGGTATGAAAAGAGATATTGCACAGTATGTGGACCAATATGTGACATGTCAGCAAATAAAAGAAGAACACCAAAGACCAGCAGGAACTTTGCAACCCCTGCTTATTCCAGAATAGAAATGAAAAAGAATTACTATGGACTTTGTAGCGGGTTTACCTAAGACTGTGACGGGTTATGATCTTGTTTGGATAATTATGGATAGATTAACTAAATCAGCTCATTTCTTCCCATTTGTTCAACCTATTCCATAGATCGATATGCACAGATATACATACAGGAAATTGTTAGACTCCATGGTGTACCACTATCAATTACTTCTAACAAAGACTCAAGATTTTTGTCTACGTTTTGGAGAAGTCTACAGAGGGCATAGGGAATGCAATTATCTTTCAGTACTGCATATCATCTTCAGATCTATGGATAATCTAAATGAATAATACAAACCTTAGAAGATATGCTTAGAGCCTACGTATTAAATTTCCAAGGACAGTGGAGCAAACATCTACCTCTAGTGGAATTCTCATAAAACAATAGTTATCAAGCTACAATTGGGTTAGCTCCTTATGAAGCACTGTATGGCAAGAAAATAGATCTCCAGTTCACTGGGATGAGGTAGGTGAAAAGAAACTTTTAGTCCTGGACATAATTCAGGAGATAATAGAGATCATGTTAAAAATTTAGAAAAGAATGGAAACTGGCTAGAGTCGACAGCAAAGTTATGCAGACTAAACAAGGAGGATGCTAGAGTTTGCTATAGGAGATTAAGTGTTTCTCAAGGTAGCTCCAATGAAAGGTATTATGCAATTTGGGAAGAAAGAAAAGTTGAGTCCTAGATATATCGGTCCATTTTCTATTATCGAGAGAATAAGTGATGTTGCTTACAAGCTTGACCTACCTACATCAATGCCTCAGGTACATAATGTATTTCACATATCTATGTTGAGAAAGTATATTGTGAACCCATCCCATATTCGATGGAACGAACTAGTAGAGTTGAGGTAGATTTGAGTTATGAGGAAAGACTTGTCAAGATTCTACTGCGAGAGATAAAACAACTTTGAAATAAGAAAATCCCATTAGTCAAGGTACTATGGAGGGATGAGTCAATGGAAGAGGCTACATGGGAAAGGAAAGATGAAATGAGAGCCAAATACCTAGAGCTTTTCGGTAAGCAAAATTTCAAGGACAAAATTTATCATAAGGAGGGGAGGATATAATACCTGAACCTCACACTACTAACTTGGTCAATATGATTCATGTATGATATGCTACTTAAATGCTAATTTTCATTAACATCTACATGGCATCTTATATAGCATTCTTAATTGTTAGACTTCCAATACAATCACATGATGATAGTGGTTGAGATCCTATAACCTAATTAAGTAATTCTATATTTAGATAAGATAAAGAATAGATTGGTCAATATAGTGGATATTCATAGGTTATATGTTATAATTTTAGAATTGTTAAAGGTGTCACTAGTAAGCTTATATGATTCAATTCAATTAGATCGAAATGTTTTAAAGGTATACATCCATAGATTAACATACTTGGGATATCGGACATGATATAGTGTGACTTAAGTGTCATAATACAAGGTTCATATGTGCATGTGATTTTAGAAAATGAAACTAGACAATTATTTAAGAATCGGGTGTTGATCGGTTTGGAGATCTAATGAACGGTTAAGAGATTAAGGCACAATGTATTATCCGATCTTACAAAAATTAAAGTAGGTTGTAGATAGATAAATAAGTAATGAGAAACACTAAATTAGGGTTGCATAATGTGTGAATAACATTAGATTTGAATGACCACTTGACACCTCAAGCTTGGCCACCTCAACCTTTCTTCATTTCTATCATTGAACCACGACCATAAACCATTTTATGAGCTATTTCACATCCTAAACCATTATATTGAATTTTATAATTTTCTCTCAAGTAATTCCAAGTAAAGAAAAAAGGTGAAGGAAGCAAAAGGAAGTAGGGAGAAGCAAGTAGGAACTTAAAAATGTGCATAGGTAAGTTTAACTCACGTTTTTTATTTAAGTTCTTGAATTGTTTGAGGGTTTATGATTTTTAAAGCTTCTATTATTTTTTGAAATCATGTTAGGATGTTATTTGTGGTCTTATAATTTAAAAAAGAAGGATTTTTAGTTGCAAGATCACAATAAAAATCACTAGGGATAGAAACTGTATACTTGCTGATTTTTTATATTAAAGCTTTATATATGCATAATAACTTGATTAAAACCTGTGTATTTCACCATATATGTGTTTATATGTGAGTCTAGGTTATTTATGTAAGTTTAGAGAGGTTATAAATTGAAATATAGTGTGATAATTAAATAGATGCTCAAAACTGTCTTCTTTGAATTTCAAATTATGACCTATGTGAATGGGGCTGGTTTTACAGCAATAAATCCATTTGTTTTGGCAATACTTTGACTTGGTTGTCTCTTTATATATTTTATCTAAGTAAGGTGAAAACTTTGGATTGATTGAATATACTTAAGGGTGCCAAAATCATTAATGTCATGAAGTGTGCAAAATTGTTACGCTAGGCAAAATTTATTTTAGTATGTTGTGAAGAGAGCTAAACTTGGGAAGCTATATCCATGATTTTTAGAAATTCTATGACATGGTTACATTTTTTTATGTTAGATAAGTGTGATAAAAATTAGGTAGTGAATGAATATGTAAGGGTGTCAAAATCATCACGTAATTTAATGTGGTGGCAAGAAAATATGAAGTTGTGAATCTGTTCCATTTGGTTCATTAAAATGTTCTAATGTGGATATGGTTCATTTGATCACTAAAATTAGGGGGATGTTATAAGATTTATAATACATCAATTAAGTAAGGTTAGTATAGATTTAAGATATGGAATAAATGTGCGTAGAAGGTTGTATTCAGTTATAGTTTCTAAGTGGTAAGATTGTTTAATTAAATTGAGATTTAAGATCTTTATACTACATTAGGTATAATGAGCCTGTTAATTGAGGATGATGATTGATATCTTATATTTTTATAGATTGTTTCACATCTAGGGTTGGGGAGTAGTTTCTTAACACACAACTGATCAAAGGTAAGTGAAAATCCATTTGCAACTACAATGCATGGGCATAGTATTTCTTGTCTTATCTATATTAAATGTGATACTTATATCTTAGTGAGTGTATTATGAGTATTATAAATATCTTATAATGCATATGATGCTTGGATGATGGGACATGAGATCCTTTGTGTCATTGAACATGCTATTCATCAACATTTACACGTCCATGCATAACACGTACTCACAGTTGAGGTTTTGCATGCATGACATTATTTTCAGAAATAAAATATTTTGGTTGGCCACTAGTAGTGTACCGAGGCCTATGTGGCTTATTGTTATGATATTTTGGAGTGTTGCGAGTATTACTTCTCGAAGGATCATAGGGGTGGATAAGGGATGTGCCTCTGATGGTCACAAGAGGGTAGACCACTTGACTGTGCCGATGTCGACGCCACTGGTGGGAAGACTTCTGGAGGATCACAGGGGAAGACAGGGGGTAGTCCTTTGGTGATCCTGGGAGATAGCCCCCAGACTATGTTGATCTGTTTATAGCCATGTGATTATTGATATTGTTGAGAGCTCTATCTAATACATAGTAGGTGGGCTAAAGGTCCAATGGAAAATGACTTTGAATGAACTATTTTTGATGCATGAATTTGCATTTTTGTCATAATCTCATAGAAATGCATTACATATGTGTTAGATTATCACTTCACATTGCATGATTTTCACTTACTGAGCATTAGCTCAAGTAGTTTATGCATTGTAGATAAGTTTGGTGATACTTGAAGCCATAGACGTACTGGGCAAGTGGATAGAGTTCCTACAAGTTCTGAGGATTGGTATACATAAATGATGACATATTGGGTTGGTTGTTAACTTATTTGATTTTGGAGTTTATTATATTCAATTTTGGGACTTGTACAGTTTGTTACCTTTAAAAGTTTTTTATATATGTGTATGTAAATATTGTGGTTGTTATAGCTCCTCTACAGGTAAATATATTAGTCTGTGAATGGGAAAATAGTTTATTTTTATTAACATGTTACAGGTAGAAAAAAAAAATTATTCATGCTCACATGTTTTATCATGTTAAATTATACTATATATATAGTTGTGTAGTAATGGGGTGTTACAGTACATATGTATATATATATATATTTTTTTTTTCAAATGTTACACTTTGAGAAAATAATTTCTCACATACAACCTTATATATAAAATATCATCATTTATATAAAAACACAACACCCATCACAATCACGCTATTCTCAAACTTATTTACTATAAAATTTCAAAAGTTATATAGGACACGACATCCCAAAGTTATAATATGATAGACTCAAAAATTAAAATAATAGTCTATACTTTCGAAAGAAGTAAGGACATTTTCCATTTTGTAACCCTTTATATATAGACAACAATTTACACAATAATAATGATTGTAAATATTAGAATATGCCCACAATACAACCCAGTAGGTCGTCATCCATGTACACTGATCCTTAGAACCTGTAGGAACCACAACGACTTGTCCAGTAAGTCCATGGTATCAAGTATCAAGTATTACTCCATATCCCTAAATGTGAAATAATCTGTAAAAATATAAGATATCAATCACCATCCTCAATTAACAAGTTCATTATACCTAATATAGTATAAAAATCTGGAATCTCAATTTAACTAACAACCTTACCACTTAAAAACTATAACTGAATACAACCTTCTATGCACCTTTGTTCCATATCTTAAATGAATAGTAACCTCATTTAATTTATTTATTATAACTCTTATAACATCCCTCTAAATGTTAGGGATCAAATGCACCACATTTATGTTGGAATATATTAATGAACGAAATGGGACATATTCATAATCTTACATTTTTTTGCTGTCACATTAATTTGCATGAGGATTTTGATATCTATAGATATATTCATTCACTCCCAAATTTTTACCACACTTAGATAACATCAAAAAAATGTAAACATGTCATAGAATGGCTAAAACTCATGGACATAGCTTCCCAATTTCATTTCCCTTTATAGCATACTGAAACAGATTTTACGTACCTTGATAGTTTTGCGCACTTCATGACATTAATGGTTTTGGCACCCTTACGTATACTCCATCACTCCCAAATTTTTACCACACTTAGATAAAATATACACAGAGACAACTAGGTTATAGTCTTTCCAAAAATAATAGATTTAATGCTACAACACCAGTCCCCTTCACATAGGATAGAATATGAAATTTGATGGTGACAGTTTTGAGCATCTCTTTAATATCCTGCCCTATTTCAATTTCTAACCAGTGAAAATTTATTCCAATACTTTTAACTCATATATGAACATGTATATGATGATACCTATAGGTTTCATTCAACATGACATACACTTTTGAAGCTTAAAATACAAGAAAACAGCAAGGTCTTCCAAAATTATAACCTATATATCCTATCTATATCCAATATTGATCAACCTTATTTTCTTCTTATTTCAATATAAAATCAACTACTTAGATTAGGAAATTCAATAACTAATACCATATAAGAGATTCAAAATTAAATTTAATATTCAAGAATGTCGTATAAAATAAAATAAATTATGCAATGTCAATAGAAATGCAAGTAACATGTAAAATTAGCACGTAATGCATAAATCGTATTGGCCAAATGAGTAGTATGGGGCTTAGCTATTACTTCCTCCCCTCCTTATACAAATTTCATCCCGGAAATTTTACTTACCAAAAAGCTCTAGATATTTAACTATCATTTTATGTTTCCTTTCCCAAGTAGCTTCTTCTGTTGATTGACTTCTCCTTAGTACTTTAACTAATGAGATATTCTCATTTTGAAGTTGTTTTACATCCCTTACTAAAATCTCTATAGGTCTTTCTTTATATCTCCAACCTCAATTTAGTTCTATTAGTTATTTCTTTAGTACATAAAATAGATTCCTGATATACTTTCTTAAAATGAACACATGAAACACATTGTGAACTCGAGACATTGATGCAAAGAGGATGAGTTTACAGGCAATATCCCCAATTATCTCAATAATGAAAAATAAATCAATGTACCTAGGATCAAGTTTGTAGGTAACATCCCCAAATTTTTATTTTTTTTCCCAAGCCGCATAATATATTTCATTGGAGACACCTTAAAAAATTTGGTATTCCTCTTAATCTGCATAACTCTATGGTCACCTCTAACTAATTTCCATAAATTGGTAATTTGTTCTACCACTTCTATCATTTTCCAAATCATATTCAGCCTAAAAAAACACCAAATTTATTTCAATAAAATGATGACCTATATTTTCTATCATACAATGCCTCATAGAGAACTATCCTAAGTAGTCTTATCATTATTGTTATATGAAATTCCACCCAAGGAAAAAATTGACATCAATAATCTAATGCACAAGCTTTAGGCATATCTTGCAAAGTCTAATTTGATTGTTCTGATTGCCTATTGATGCATGGATAATCACAATATTAATATATAATTTTGTTTCCAATACCTGAAGTAAGATCTTCTAGGACGTGGACAAAGACTTAAATCTACATCAGAACTAATAGACACTAATAAATTATAAAGTCTAACCACTTTTTATACATTTATCTTTCCATAGATTTCCAAGGAATACCTAGGGTAAATTGAGAAAGAATGAGCATATTCAGTTAACCGATGAACAATAACCCAATTCATTATCATATACAAAATTCATGAATGCTTTCTCATTTCCACCTGAAAATAAAAGCATAACTAAATCATTCTTACATATGCACTTTTAAGTATATTCTTTTTTTTAGTAGCAAACTAAATATTAAAAATATATTCCATAATAGCTCGTCTAGTATCCGATATTTGTATATTTTATTGAGATCACAAACATCATTCATACCACTAAATAAAATAAATAAAAAGTACATGATCATCACCTAAAACTTAGTCTTGCAATTTCTTATCCCTCATAGTCACATCTATCTCTTACTAAGAGATTATTATCACTTAATACAAGAATCTATTTAAGTGCCTTTTATGCCTTTCATCTTAATCCTAACCTTTCATCGACCTTATTTTGAGCATTTGAAATTGAATCAATCAAAATCAGTCTTACCAAAATATTAATAAACAGATAATTCACCATTTACTTTAAGTTATCCTCTATACAACCCTTAACTCCTATAATAGTTTATGATGTAAAATTTGTTTGAATATTAGTCTATTGTAATATTTCATTTCAATGACATCTGTAGTTATATGGATCATACAATAAATTCACTTACTAATAGTGTCCATCATTTCTTCAAGTTCAACTCCTTTTAAGTATATAGACATTTCAAGTACTTCGATTTTGTAATGCCACATGTAGTATTACATAAATAATCTAATTAACTCGAAGAGTGTCGAGTAACTTTTCTATATTACATCAAACATATACCAAAACATAATGAGATACACCACTATACATAATAAATAACTTATATCTAAAGTTGGAGTCACTACTGAATCTCAAATCAATTCTCTTGAAGTAATTAGAGATTTCTTCCCACTTAGCAAACCATTCAAATTTCATATACATGTATGTATGATGAAAAAAAGCAATAACAACTAAGGGAAAATTTTGACTGAATACCCAATAATATCACTAACCCAAAAAACTTTTCT
>CM033118.1:14089187-14174568 GCA_019321725.1 Paulownia fortunei
AAATAAGTTATTTGGATAAGAAACTTCATTCAAGGACTGGGTGTAGTTCCATCTATTGTTGATCCAGTTATGATTTATTGCGATAAAAAAGAGCCATTGCGCAAGCAAAGGAGCCAAGATCTCATCAAAGATCCAAGCATATTTTGAGATGATATTACTTGATCAGAAAGATCATTGGTAGAGGCGATATCATTGTGGATCAAGTTGCTTTAACATCAAATGTAGCAGACCCCACTCACTAAGATCTTAACACAGAAGGTATTTAACGGATACCTCGAGAAACGAGTCTTAGATACATAGGCAATTGGGGATAGGGCAAGGGGAGATTATTAGAGTAGGTTGTCGAGCGCCCCATTTACATTGGATGTATTGTACTCTTTTTTTTATAAAGACAATCATTGTGGGAATCATATTAATAAAAAAGACACTTTCTTTATCTTATATCTTGCATTTTTCTTTCTGTGCATTAGATAAAGTTCTTAGATCAAATTTAGCTACGGGATATATGTTGGGTTCACTATAATCGCTGGGGCATGCGTAGCGAAAAATTAAATTTTTATAAAAACATAAATTTATCAAATAAAACTATCCCCTTAATTCAAAAGCGATTCTAATGATCGTGCTTATTCAAGTGAATATAAATAAAATAAATATATTAATTCAGATTATACATTTCATGCGCACCGGTTATTGTAGGGAATGAAGTAATTAATTGCTTATCAGAACTCGCAGAGATCCAAATGTCTCCCCTCTATTAGGTCCACAATATGAAAAGGTAACACTAATTAAAAGGATTCACTAGTTTCATTTTAATCATTTAATAATCTAGATACAGAGTAAACTTTGCCTTTTGATCCAATTTATGGATCAAAAACTAACTTTATAAAACAATAAAGATTAATTTTTTAAGTTTTTGATATTTGGATATAAAGAGAATATCAAAAAACTAGTTTTCCTTAAAGAACAAGAAAACCAAGATTTCAAGAAAACACTGTTCTTTTTCTGTCTTTTCTTTTCTTTTCGAGAAAAAAAGAACACTTAACAAAATAATTTTTGTGAAAAATTACATATTATTTTCAATCCTCTCCTTTTAAATAGGGGCTGGAAATTTGCTCTTACTCCAACTTTTGGAGAGTTTGTCAATTTTGAACTACTTTAAAGTTTGATCTTGTAAGAATTTTAAATATTCCAACAACTTTTCTTTTTCTCTCTCCAATGTATGAGACTTAGTTGAGACTCCATTAGTCATCAAACTTGTCTACATACATTCTTGATATTAATTTAAATACTTCAAATATATATATCAAATATATATCTAAAATATATTTATAAAAAATAAATCCCAACAGTTGACTTTTATCCTATAAAAATCGGTCACTTTATTTATTTATTTATAAATATGTTAATTAAATAAATCATATTTTTTTAATTTATTCTCTTCATATTCTAGTGGGGCTTCTTAAGTGGTCCACTTTAATTTGGCTTGGACTTAAAAAGTCCACAAATCAATCTAATTGATTAATTATAATTTACTCTAATTGGGTTTGCTAATCAAATTATGTCCAATTAAATAATCTAATTACTTAATTAAAAAAATTAATTTTATCATTAAATTAAATAGAACCCTTAATTAATTAATTTTCAATCATTGGATAAATTCCAAAATTAGAAATGTTACTTTACAGAAAGATGTGTGACCCTCTTCGATTCACTACTAAGTTAGTAGTGGGCTTGCAATATTTGCAACTTATAAATAACAATTATTCTAATTAATTAATTCAATTAATTAATCTGCTTGGAATTGACTCCTTAATTCCAAGAACCTCGTTATCCATGAAAACACCTAACAAGTAATCATGACAAACTAGTTTTAGGTAAAATAGTGAGTAAACATATTTCAGTTGTGAGTACCATACACGTATAGTCTTTTCGATAACTAATCTCGCAATTGAATCTAGGGCATGGATTGTAAGACGAAACCCTAAATAATTCAATAACTCTGATTCCATTTTAAATTCGAATGATTCTTGATGAATCATGATTCATCTTGCCTTGACCAAGGTCTTTGGATCAGGAACTATAAAAACACAGGAGATTCTCTTATTTAAAAAGATAAGTGTCGAATTCTATGTTGGCTACAGACAAACCTCCATGCACACCAATACAACACCTAACATACCTTCTTTATGATTATCAAGTAATCAAAAGATATATCAAAGTGTTGCAGGATGCACACAAGGCTACCATTGTACCTCAAGTCCAAGGATTAACCGTATACTATCGCAATAGAGAAATTCTTATTTTGACCGGCAAAGCCTTCAGGTTAGAATTTCTTGTGGGCCATGTTCGGTGTTTTCATTCCCTTACAAGTACCCAAATACATGCACTTGCATCTCTACACTAATGCCAATGGAATGTGACATCCTCGTCTCATAAGTATGCATCGTATGTGCGAGTTTTACTGAACTATTTGATGTCCCATCTCAAAAAAAAAACTCTCAACTCGAAATTTATTTAAGACTAAAGCCTTAGAGGCCTGTTCCATGATCGCTATCATTTGCGTAACCATGCCCTATAGCTAAATTTGATTTAAGGACTTTATGTAATGTGTAGAAATAAAAGATGCAAGACATAAGATAAAGAAAATGTCTTTTATTAATATGATTCCCAATAAGATTGTCTTTATAAAAGAAAAAAAATATAATTCACCTAATCAATTGGGGCACTGGGTATCCTAATCTAACAATCTCCCACTTGCCCTAGCTCCAATTGCCCATGTATCTAAGACCCATCTTCTCGAAATACCCGTTGAATACCTTCTATGCTAAGGGCTTAGTAAGCCAGTCTGCTATATTTTTTGCTAAGGCAACTCGATCCACAATGACGCTGCCTCTACTAATAATTTATCTTATCAAGTTATTGTTAGAGTAGGATGCCCAACGCCCCAATTAGATTGGGTGTATTATACTCTTTTGCTTTTGTAAAGACAATCTTATTGGGAATCATATTAATAAAATGGCATTTTCTTTATCTTATGTCTTGCATTTTTTATTTCTGCACATTAGATAAAGTCATTAGACCAAATTTAGCTACGGGGCATGGTCGCGCATATGATGGCGATCATGGAACATGCCTCTAAGGCTTTGGTTTTAAATAAGTTCCGAGTCGAGAGTTTTTTGAGATGGGATATCAAATAGCTCAGTAAGACTCGTACATATAATGCATGCTCGTGAGACGAGAATGTCACATTCCATTGGCATTAGCGTAGAGACGTAAGTGCATATATGTGGGTGCTTGTTAGGGAACAAGTACACCGAATATGGCCCGCAAGAAATTCTTAGTTGGAGGCTTTGCCCGTCGAAATAAGAATTTCTGTGTTGCGATAGTACACGACTAGTCCTTAGACTTGAGGCACGATGGTAGCCTTGTGTGCATCCTACAGCACTTTGATATATCTTCTGATTGCTTGACAATCACAAAGGGGGTATGTTGGGTGTTGCACTGGTGTGCATGGAGGTTTGTCAGTGGCCAACATAGAATTCGACACTTGTTTTTTTTTTAAACAAGGGAATCTCCTGTGTTTTCATAGTTCGTGATTCAAAGACCTTGGCCAAGGCAGAATGAATTATGATTCATCAAGAATCATTGGAGCTTGAAATGGGATCACATCAATTGAATCATTTAGGGTTTCGACTTATAATCCATGCCTTAGATTCAATTAGGAGATTAGCTGTCGAAAGGACCGTACGTGTATGGTACTCGCAACTGAAATAGGTTTACTCGCTATTTCACCTAAGACTAGTTTGCCATGATTACTTGCTAGGTGTTTTCATGGATAGTGAGGTTCTTAAAATTAAGGAGTTGATTCCAAGCGGATTAATTAATTGGATTAATTAATTGGAATAATTATTATTCATAAGTTGCAAATGTTGCAAACCCACTACTAGCTTAGTAGTGAACCTAAGAGGGTCACACATCTTTATGAAAAGTAACATTTTTAATTTTAGATTTTATCCAATGGTTGGAAATTAATTAATTAATACTAATCAATTAATTAATTAAGGGTTCTATTTAATTTAATAGTTAAATTAAATTATTCAATTAAGTAATTGGATTATTTAATTGGACCTAATTTGATTAGGAAGCCCAATTGGAGTAAATTAAATTAATCAATTGGATTGATTAAATTGGGATTGAATCAATTGAATTGATTTGGGGATTTTTGAGTCCAAGCCCAAAATAAATGTGGATCACTTAAGAAGCCCACTAAAGTATGAAGAGAATAAATTAAATAAATATGATTTATTTAATTAACATATTTATAGATAAATAAATAAAGTGACCAATTTTATAGGATAAAATAGGCCACTAAGATTTAATTTATGTATAAATATAATTATAGTATATATATATATATGATATATATATCTATCTTGATATTATTTGAAGAGTTCAAATTAATATCAACAATGTATGTAGACAGTTTTGATGATTAATGTAGTCTCAAATTAGTCCACATACAATAGAAGAGTGAAAAAAAGAAGAGTTCTTGAAAGATTTGGAATCCTTCCAAGATAAGGTTTTGAAGTAGTTCAAAATAGAAAAACTTTCCAAGAGTTGGAAAAGGATTAAAATTTTCAACCCTATATATATGAGGGATGAAAATTACATAATTCAATTCAAAAATTTGAGCAAAAATATTTTGTTTAAAGTCTTCTATTTTTACTCTTCAAGAAAAAAGAAAAGAAAAAAAAAAGAAAATCAGTTTCTTGTTATTTTCTTCATATTATTGTTTCAAGAACATAAAGAATCAATCTTTATTGTTCTTGAAAATATACTCCGGTTCTAGATTAGTAAACAATTAAAAGGATATTAGCGAATCCTTTTGATTGGTGTTGCTTTCCGTATCGTGGACCTGATAGAGGGGAGACACTTGGATCCCTGCGAGTTCTGATAGTCCAGGATATGCAATTGATCTTGAATAAGCGCGATCGTTAAAATCGCTTTCGAATCAAAGGGGTTAAATTTATGTTTGATAAAAATTTTAATTTTCCACTGCGTATACCCCTGCGATTATAGCGAACCCAACAGTTATATCATCTCATTATGTGCTTGGATCTTTGATAAGATCTTGGCTCATTTGCTTACGTAATGGTTCCATTGTTATCACAGTAAATCATAATTGGATCAACAACAGATGGAACTACACCCAAACCTTGAATGAAGTTTCTTATCCAAACAACTTCTTTTGTTGTAGCTAATGCAATAATATATTCACCTTTGGTGGTAAAGTCTACAGTCGTCTGTTGCTTGAAACTCTTCCAATTGACCGCACAACCATTCAGGTTAAATATATATCCAGACAAAGATTTTGAGTCATCTATATCATACTGAAAATTTGAGTATGTATATCTCTCTAGTTTTCATTCTCCATTACCGTATATCAAAAAGATATCCTTTGTCCTTCTTAAGTACTTTAGGGTCATCTTAATGGCTTTCCAGTATTCTTCTCCTGGATTGGACTGATATCTGCTCATGACACTCAAAGCATATATTATATCAAGTCTTGTACACAACATTGCATACATTATGCGCTATATTGCGGAAGCATAAGGCATGCGAGCCATTCTTTCTCTCTCTTCAGATATCTTGGGAAACATAGCCTTATAGAGTAAAATCCCATGACTCATAAGAAATAATCCTCATTTGGATTCCTCCATGCTAAACTCTAGTACGTTATCTATGTACATGGATTGGGATAGTTCGATCATCCTTCTAGGTCTGTCTCTATACATCTTTATTCCTAGGATAAAAGATGGATCTCCCAAGTCCTTCATGAAAAATTGATTATATAACTATGTCCTCATTCACTGCAACATCCATGTATCATTCCCAATAAGTAGGATGTCATCAACGTAGAGCACAACAAATGTAACTACACTCCCACTAACCTTCTTATAGATAGATGGTTCGTCTGGGCTCTTATGAAAATCAAATGTTTTGATTGTTCATCAAATCAGATATTCCAACTCCTCAAACCTTGTTTGAGTCCATAAATAGATATCTGGAGCTTGCAAACCTTTTGCTCACTTCCACTAGATATGAAGCCTTTTGGCTACTTCATATAGATTTCTTCCTTAATATTTCTATTAAGAAAAGCAGTCTTCACATCCATTTTTCATATCTCATAGTCATAATATGTAGATATAGCCAGTAGTATCCGAATAGATTTTGGCATCGCTACTGGTGAAAAAGTTTCCACATAATCAATTCCTGCTTCTAAGTATAACCTTTTTCAACTAGTCATGCCTTATAGGTTGCTACCTCTCCATCTACTCCAAGCTTCCACTTGTAGACTCATTTGTAGCTAATGGGAATAATTCCCTGTGATGGGTCAACTAAGGTCCATACCTTGTTAAAGTACATGGAATCTATCTCGAACTGCATAGCTTCTCGCCACTTCTCTAAGTCGATGTCAGACATCGCCTCTCCATAACTTCTTGGATCATTATCTAAGAGGAGTCCCTATTTTTTGTTCTCTAATAAAAGGTCGTACCTGTTAGGTACCCTTGAGATCCTTTTGGATCTATGAAGAAGTTGTGCTTTAGAGGGCCCACATCAGCTAGTACATCATCTACTACAACAATTAGGGTGTTTTTTGGTTCTTGAACCTCTTCAAGTTTCATGACTTTACTATTTCTCTCTAAAAGAAATTCTTCTTCAAGAAAGGCGGCATTCCTCAAAACAAACACCCTTTGTTCTGAGGTATTATGGAAATAGTATCCAATAGATTCCTTTGGATACCCTAGAAACTTGCATAAGCTGGATCTCATATCTAACTTATCTCCCACTTGCTGCTTCACATAAGCAGCGCATCCCCATACCCTAAGGTATTTGTAGGAAGGTGTCTTTCCACACCACATCTCATATGGTGTTTTAGGTACGGCTTTAGATAGCACCCTATTTAATATGTATGCCGTTGTTTCCAAGGCATAGCCCCAGAATGAAAGAGGCAATGTAGTGAAGCTCATTATGGATCAAACCATGTCCAACAAGGTTTGATTTCTGCATTCCACAACTCCGTTGAGTTGTGGAGTAGAAAAAAGAGTCCAC
This sequence comes from Paulownia fortunei, assembly GCA_019321725.1. Lineage (NCBI taxonomy): Eukaryota > Viridiplantae > Streptophyta > Magnoliopsida > Lamiales > Paulowniaceae > Paulownia > Paulownia fortunei. Next base: position 14,096,301 of record CM033118.1, read on the forward strand.
TATGAGAGAATCATATTCTTTTTTAGATAATCCAAAAACTCTAGTATTCACCTTCTCGATCAGATCGAAGAGTCTTTATACTTAAGCCAATTTCTTTCTCTACTTCGGTTTTGAATTCTCTAAACTTTTCAAATACTTCATACTTATACTTTAAAAGGTACACATAATTATACATAGAGAAGTCATCGGTAAAGATTAAGAAGTAGTTATAGTTCCTGTGGGCGCTAACACTTAGTGGCCTATGTGAATGGGGCTGGTTTTACAGCAATAAATCCATTAGTTTTGGAAATACTTTGACCTGGTTGTCTCTTTATTTATTCTATCTAAGGAGAAAATTTTGGGTGATTGAATATACTTAAGGGTGCCAAAACCATTAATGTCATGAAGTGTGCAAAACTGTCTTGGTAGGAAAAATCTATTTAGTATGTTGTGAAGAGAGCTAAACTTGGGAAACTATATCCATGAGTTTTAGCAATTCTATAACATGGTTACATTATTTTTTATGTTAGATAAGTGTGATAAAAATTAGGTAGTGAATGAATATGTCTAAGGGTGTCAAAATCATGATGCAATTTATATTGGCAGCAGGAAAATGTGAAGCTGTGAATCTATCCCATTTGATTCATTAAAATGTTCTAACATGGATGTGTTTCATTTGATCGCTAAAATTTAGGGGGATGTTATAAGAGTTATAATACATCAATTAAGTAAGGTTAGTATATATTTAAGATGTGGAACAAAGGTGCGTAGAAGGTTGTATTCGGTTATAGTTTCTAAGTGGTAAGGTTGTTTAATTAAATTGAGATTCAAGATCTTTGTACTATATTAGGTATAATGAGCCTGTTAATTGAGGATGGTGATTGATATCTTATATATTTATAGATTGTTTCACATCTAGGGTTAGGGAGTAGTTTTAACACACAACCGATCAAAGGTAAGTGAAAATCTATTTGCAACTACAATGCATGGGAATAATATTTCTTGCCTTATCTATATTAAATGTGATTCTTATGTCTTGGTGAGTGTATTATAAGTATTATAAATACCTTATAGTCCATACGTTGCTTGGATGATGGGACATGAGATCCTTTGTGTCATTGAACATGCCATTCATCAACATTAACATGTGCCCACAATTGAGGTTTTTACATGCAAGACAATATTTTTAGAAAGAAAATATTTTGGTTGGCCACTACTAGTGTATCGAGGCCTGTGTATCGTATTGTTATGATATTTTGGGTCGCGGGTATTACTTCTCGGAGGATCATAGGGGTGGACAGGGAGTGTGCCTTTGGTGGTCACAAAAGGGTGGACCACTTGACTGTGCCATTATCAATGCCGCTAGTAGGAAGACAGGGCAGGATCACAAGGAAAGACAGGGGGTAGACCTTAGGTGATCCCGGGAGATGGCCCCCTAACTGTGTCGATATGTTTATGGCCATGTGATTTTTGATGAGAGCTCTATCCAGTACATAGTAGGTGGGTCAAGGGCCCAATGATGGAAAATGACTTTGAATGAATTAGTTTTTATGCATGAGTTTGTATTTTTGTCATGGTCTCAGAGAAATGCATTGCATATGTATTAGATTATCCTTTCATCATGCATGATTTTCACTTATTGAGCATTAGCTCACGTAGTTTACGCATTGTAGGAGAATTTGGTAATACTTGAAGCCATGGACTTACTGGGCAAGCGACTGGAGTTCCTACAGGTTTTGAGGATCGATGTACATAGATGACGATCTATTGGGCTGGTTGTTAACTTATTTGATTTTGGAGTCTATTGTATTAAATTTTGGGACTTGTATAGTATGTTACCTTTAAAACTTTTCTGTATATGGGTATGTAAATATTGTGGTTGTTATAGGTCCTTTGTAGGTATGTATATTAGCTTGTGAGTGGGGAAATAATTTATTATTTATTAATATGTTACAGGCAGAAAAAAAAATTATGCATGCTCACAGGTTTTATCATGTCAAATTACTATATATAATATATATAGTTGTGTAGTAATGGAGGTGTTACAGAGTGGGATCAGAGCCCGGTTACAGGTTCTGTAGACTGTACATGTACATAAACTTGGAACTTAAGAAAGCACAACTTTGTGCGTAAGTTTTATTTTATTATGTGATGCATTATTATTTCATGAATTATATTGGTCATGTTCTAAAACAGTATTGCAGTCATGACAAGAACAAGGGGTGAGAGTAGTAGAGGAGGTAGAAATGAAAAAGGGGAGACACCTATGCCAAATGATGATTGGGACACTATTATAAACAGACTTACAGAACTCATTCAGCAACAATCATAACAAATTCAACAACTCATCCAATAGAGGGATGTGGGTGGGCAACAGAGAGCTGAAATGAATCAACCACAACCCCGAGCAGAACAAGTGGAGATAGTTGTGGAAAGATTCAGAAAACTCAATCCACCAACATTTAAAGATGCAGTATATCCCACAGCCACAGAGGATTGGCTGAGAACCCTAGAGAATATGTTCCAGTATAGCATAGTCTCAGAGGAAGAGAAGGTGATATGCACCTCTTTTATGCTTCATGGAAGTGCTGGACACTGGTGGGATACAATGAAGAGCATAGATGATCCTCTACTATGACATGGGAAAGATTTAAAGAGTTATTCAAGAATAAATACTTCACAGCTCCTATTTGTGCAATGAAGATGAATGAATTTATATAGCTGCAGTAGGGAACTGTGACAGTCAGCGACTACATTTGAAAATTTGAACAATTATCTAAGTTTGCTATGCATATTGTCATTTCAAATCTAATATTTTTCACACCTTATACAGCTCCAATATAGTGTTTCTCAATATTTATTTATCTATTTACAACCTATTTTAATTGTCATATGATCGGATAATAAATACTTGCCCTAATTTCTTAACCGTTCATTCGGTCTCTAAACCGATTGACGCCCAATTCTTAAATGATTGTCTAGTTTGCATTTTTAAAATCATATACACACATGGACCTTGTAATAAGACACTTAAATCATATTATATCATGTCCAATATCCCAAGTATGTCAATCAATGGATGTATACCTTAAAAACACCTCGATCTAATTAAATCGAATCATATAAGCTTACTAGTGACACCTTTAACAGTTCTAAAATTATAACATATAACCTATGAATATCCAATATATTAACCAATCTATTTTTTTTTCTTATCTACATATAGAATTACTTAATTAGGTTATAGGATCTCAACCATTAACATCAAGTAATAGCATTAGAGGTATAACGATTAAGAATGCTATATAAGATGCCATATAGATGTTAATGAAAATTAATATATAAGTAGCATGTAGTGCATGAATCATATTAGCCAAGTGAGTAGTCTGAGGCTTGGGTATTACATCTTCCCCTCCTTATTAAAATTTTGTCCTCGAAATTTACTTACCGAAAGAGTTCTAGATACATAACTTTCAAATCATCTACCCTTTCCCAAGGAACTTCTTCCATTGATTGATTTCTCCATAATACTTTAACCAATGGGATCGTTTTATTTATGAGTTATTTTAATTCTCATAAAATAATCTCTACAAGTCTTTCTTCATAACTCAAATCTTCTTTCACCTCTATAGGTTTATTCTTCAGAATATGAGATGGTTTTGCAATATATTTTCTCAACATGGATACATGAAATACATTGTGCACTTGAGACATTGATCCAGGTAGGTCGAGTTTGTAAGCAACATCCCCAATTCGTTCAATAATATGAAATGGACCAATATATCTAGGACTTAACTTTCTTTTCTTTCCAAACTACATAATCCCCTTCATTGGAGATACCTTCAGAAATACTTGATCTCCTACTACAAATTCTAACATTCTTTTTTTTTTATCAACATAACTTTTATGTTGGCTCTGGGCAGTCTGCATTCGTTGACGAATTTGTGTCACAACTTCTGTCATTTCTCAAATCATATTTGGGCCTAAAAGCTTCTTTTCACAAACCTCATCCCAATGAATTGGAGATTTACATTTTCTACCATATAATGCTTCATAGGGAGCCATTACAATAGTAGATTGATAGTTGTTATTATAAGAGAATTCCGCTAAAGGTAAAAATTTGCTCCATTGACCATGAAAATCTAATACACAAGCTCTAAGCATATCTTCCAATGTTTGTATTGTTCGCTCTGATTCTCCATTAGTCTGAGGATGATATGCAATGCTGAAAGATAATTGTGTTCCCAATGCCTTGTGTAAACTCTTCCAGAACATAGACAAAAACCTTGAATCTCTATCAGAAATAATAGATAGTGGTACCCCATGAATTTTGACCACTTCTTGTATATATATATATGTACATATGGTCCATGGAATAAGTGGAACACATTGGAAGAAAGTGAGCAGATTTAGTTAGCCAGTCAATGATAACCCAAATAACATCATGACCTTTAACTATTTTAGGTAATCCCGACATGAAATCTATTGTAATTCTTTTTTATTTCCATTCTGGAATAAATAAAGGTTGCAAGGTTCTTGCTGGTCTTTGATGTTCTTCCTTTATTTGTTGACATATCAAACATTATTCTACAAATTGAGCAACATCCCTTTTCATACTTGGCCACAGTAATGTGTTATCAAATCTCTATACATTTTAGTAGCTCCTAGATGCACTGAATATGGTGTTGAATATGCCTCTGCCAAAATATATTCCTGAATGTTGTCTACATTAGGCACATATAACCTTTTTCAGAACCGTAAGATACCATTCTCTGACATCTAAAAATCAGAAAACTTTTTTGAAGCCATATCTTTTATCATTTTAGTAACATATTCATCAACTTGTTGCTCCTGTTGAATTCTATCAATCAAAGTCGGTTGGCCAATACAAGGTGTAATACCCAAATCTCACATACTCACTTGGCCAATATGATTCATGCACTACATGCTACTTATATGCTAATTTGTATTAACATCTACATCTCATCTTTTTATAGCATTTTTAATCGTTATACCTACTTATTTATCTATGTACAACCTACTTTAATCTCCATATGATCAGATAATACATTATGCCATAATTTCTTAACCGTTCATTCGATCTCCAAACCGATCAACATTCGATTCTTAAATGATTGTCTAGCTTTCATTTTCTAAAATCACATGCACATATGAACCTTGTATTATGACACTTAAATCACATTATATCATGTCTGATATCCAAAGTATGTTAATCTATGGATGTATACCTTTAAAACACCTCGATCAAATTGAATTGAATCATATAAGCTTACTAGTGACACCTTTAACACTTCTAAAATTATAACATAAAACCTATGTATACTATATTGATCAATCTATTCTTTATCTTATCTAAATGTAGAATTACTTAATTAGGTTGTAGGATCTCAACCACTAAGATCAAGTGATAGCATTTAGAAACACTAGATTAGGGCTATATAGGGTGTGAAAAATATCAGATTTGAACCACAACTTGACACCTCAACCTTGCCACCTTAAGCTTTGCCACCTCAACCTTTCTTCATTTCTATCCTTGAGCCAAAGCCAAACGCTATTTTCTGAGCTATTTCACTTCCAAAAACTTCATATTGAATTTTAGAAATTGCTCTCAAGTAATTCCAAGTAAAGAAAAAAAAGTGAAGGAAGCAAAGGGGAGTAAGGAGGAGCAAGTTGAAGCTAAAATCTATGCATAGGTGAGCTTTAACTTATGTTTTTTATTTAAGTTCTTGAATTGTTTGAGGGTTTATGATTTTTAAAGCTTCTATTATTGATTATAATCATGTTATGATGTTATTTGTGGTCTTATAGTTCACAAAAGAAGGTTTTTTAGTTACAAAATCACAATAAAAATCACTAGGGACAAAAACTGTATACTTGCTGATTTTTTATATTTATGCTTTATATATGTATAATAACTTGATCAAAACCTATTTATTTCACATATATGTGTTTATATATGATTCTATGTGATGTACGTAAGTTTATAGAGGTTATAAATTGTAATATAGTGTTATAATTAAATAGGTGCTCAAAACTGTCTTCTTTGAAATTCAGATTCTGTCCTATGTGAATGGTGCTGGTTTTACATCAATAAATCCATTAGTTTTGGAAGTACTTTAACCTAGTTGTCTCTTGATACATGAAAAATTGGGAGTGATTGAATATACTTAAGGGTGCTAAAACCATTAATGTCATGAAGTGTGCAAAACTGTCACGGTAGGAAAACAATATGTTTTAGTATGTCGTGAAGAGAGCTGAACTTGGGAAGATATATCCATGACTTTTAGTAATTTTATGATATGGTTACATTTATATACATGTTATCTAAGTGTGGTAAAAATTTGGGAGTGATTGGACATGTTTAGGGATGTCAAAATTATTGTGCAACTAAATAGGACAACAAGTAAATATGAAAATGTGAATCTGTCCCATTTGATAACTTAGCATATTTCAACTTAGACATGTTGCTATTGAGTGTTATCAATTAGGTACATGATATTAGAGATATAATACTTCAATTATATAATGTTTACATGTATCTAAGATGAGAAATCAAGATATTGGAGGGACTAAATTGGGTTCTAGTTTATAAAACCTAGATAGCTTGGTGTTTAAGATCTTAGTATGATATTTTATGCTTTCAACTTGCCAAATTGGGAATGGTGGTTGATGTTGGATAATATTACAGGCTATTTTACATCTAGGATTGGAGGGGAACAATAAACAAATATAAACTAAGCCACCAACCAAGTGAAAGGTAAGTAAAGATCCATTTACAACTACAATGCATGAACATAGTATGCCTTGAAGCATTTATACATAATGTGTTGATGATATTAAATTTGACTAAGAGTCTTATGATTCTCGAAACATGTTGAGAGCAAGATGACTTGCATTTCATATTGAACATACCATTCATGAGCATTTACATGTGCATGCACGGCATATGAGTATAGTGGAGGTTCTTACATGCACGATATGATTTGATACATGGTTTTCAGAAAGAAAATATTTTGGTTGGCCACTACTAGTGTACCGAGGCATGTGAGGTGTGCTTATGTGATATTTTGGGGCACCGCAAGTGTTACTTCTTAAAGGATCATAGGGGTTGACAGGGGTGTGCCTCTGGTGGTCACGAGAGGGTGGACCACTTGACTGTGCCCTTATTAAATCCGCTAGTGGGAAGACTTCAGGAAGATCATAGGGGAAGATAGGGAGTGGACCTCTAGTGATCCTAGGAGATGGCCTTTGGACTGAGTCAATTTATTTATGGCCATGTGATTATTAATATTGTTCAGAGCTCTATCCGGTGCATAGTAGGTAGGCCAATGACCCAATAAATGAAGTGATTTTTAATAAAAACTCTTTGATTTATAAGTACTCAATTTGACACATTTATAGCATCATATCTTAGAGTTGAGTTGCATGAGATTTTATATCATACTCTTGTCATGCATGATTTTTACTTATTGAGCATTAGCTCATGTAGTTCATGCATTGTAGGTGAACATGGTGAGACTTGAGACCTCTGGTTTACTAACTGGCAGTGGAGCTCCTACAGGCTTTCAAAGATCAATGTACTTGGATGACGACCTGTTGGCCTATTTTGTGGGTTGTGTTTTTTAGTTGACAGTTATTGTATTATATTAGTGACTTTATCGTGTATATCACTTTCAAAACTCCTTTGTGATAGAGAGTTTGGGTTTGTGATAGTTTTGATAGACTTGGTTAATGTTTAATAACTACCTATGTATATACAGTATCAATGTTTTGTTGAACTGAGTAGAAAAAAAAAGTTATACACATGCATACGTGCACAAATTATGTTGCACAAGTTGTTTATATATATATATTTACACATATTGTTGGGAGGTTGTGACACAAGGTACCGCAGCTACTCTTTCTGTTCAGAGATCAGAGTTAATTGAATTCAAGAAAATGAATGTGGAAATTGTACAGTTGGGAGAAATGGAAATAAAGTTGGCAGCCTTGACACTCCAACCTATGTTGATTGACAAAATTCAATAGGGACAACAAAGGGATGAATATTTTACCAAGGTGAAGAAAGATATTGCTTTGGGGGTATCATTTCATTTTAAAATATCCATGAACGGGGTGCTGCAATTTAGGGAACGATTGTACGTGCCCTATGTGGATTACATCAGAAAAGATATTCTTGCAGAGTCACATTCAACACTTTATTCAATACATCCAGAAGCTACTAAAATGTATAGAGACTTGAAGATGCATTACTAGTGGCCAGGTATGAAAAGATATATTACATAGTATGTGGACCAATGTGTGATATGTCAGCAAATAAAAGCAGAACATCAAAGACCAACTGGAACTTTGCAACCCCTGCTTATTCAGTACTACATATCATCTTCAGATCGGTGGACAATTTGAACAAATAATACAAACCTTAGAAGATATGCTTAGAGCCTACGTATTAGATTTCCAAGGACAGTGGAGCAAATATCTACCTCTGATGGAATTCTCATAAAATAATAGTTATCAAGCTATAATTGGGATGGCTCCTTATGAAGCACTGTATGGCAAGAAATGTAGATCTCCAGTTCATTGGGATGAGATAGGTGAAAAGAAACTTTTAGTCTTGGACATGATTCGGGAGATGATAGAGGTCGTGTTAAAAATTTAGAAAAGAATGGAAACTAACTAGAGTTGACAGAAAAGTTATGCAGACCAAACAAGGAGGATGCTAGAGTTTTCCATAGGAGATCAAGTGTTTCTCAAGGTAGCTCCAATGAAAGGTATTATGCAATTTGGGAAGAAAGGAAAGTTGAGTCCTAGATATATCGGTCCATTTTCTATTACCGAGAGAATAGGTGATGTTGCTTACAGGCTTGACCTACCTACATCAATGCCTCAGGTACATAATGTATTTCATGTATCTATATTGAGAAAGTATGTTACGAGCCCATTCCATATTCTACGGAACGAACCAGTAGAGTTGAGGTAGATTTGAGTTACGAGGAAAGACTTGTCAAGATTCTACTGCAAGAGATAAAACAACTTTGAAATAAGAAAATCCCATTAGTCAAGGTACTATAGAGGGATCAGTCAATGGAAGAGGCCACATGGGAAAGGAAAGATGAAATGAGAGCCAAATACCTAGAGCTTTTCGGTAAGCAAAATTTCGAGGATAAAATTTATCATAAGGAGGGGAGGATGTAATACCCGAACCTCACACTACTCACTTGGTCAATATGATTCATGCATGATATGCTACTTAAATGCTAATTTACATTAACATCCACATGACATCTTATATAGCATTCTTAATCGTTAGACTTCCAATACAATCACATGATGTTAGTAGTTGAGATCCTATAACCTAATTAGTAATTCTATATTTAGACAAGATAAAGAATAGATTGGTCAATATAGTGGATATTCATAGGTTATATGTTATAATTTTAGAATTGTTAAATGTGTCATTGGTAAGCTTATATGATTCAATTCAATTAGATCGAGGTGTTTTAAAGGTATACATCTATAGATTAACATACTTGGGATATCGAACATGATATAGTGTGACTTAAGTGTCATAATACAAGGTTCATATGTGCATGTAATTTTAGAAAATGAAAATTAGACAATTATTTAAGAATCAGGTGTCGATTAGTTTGGAGATCTAATGAACGATTAAGAAATTAGGGCATAATGTATCATCCGATCTTACAAAAATTAAAGTAGGTTGTAGATAGATAAATAAGTAATGAGAAACACTAGATTAGGGCTGCATAATATGTGAATAACATTAGATTTGAATGACCACTTGACACCTCAAGCTTTGCCACCTCAAGCTTCCACCTCAACCTTTCTTCATTTCTATCATTGAACCATGACCATAAACCATTTTATGAGCTATTTCACATCCCAAACCATCATATTGAATTTTATAATTTGATCCCAAGTAATTCCAAGTAAATAAAAAAGGTGAAGCAAGCAAAAGGAAGTAGGGAGGAGCAAGTAGGAACTTAAAAATGTGCATAAGTAAGTTTAACTCATGTTTTTCATTTAAGTTCTTGAATTGTTTGAGGGTTTATGATTTTTAAAGGTTCTATTATTTTTTATAATCATGTTAGGATGTTATTTGTGGTCTTATAATTTAAAAAAGAAGGATTTTTAGTTACAAAATCACAATAAAAATCACTACGGACAGAAACTGTATACTTACTGATTTTTTATATTAAAGCTTTATATATGCATAATAACTTGATTAAAACGTGTGTATTTCACCATATATGTGTTTATATATGAGTCTAGGTGAATTTATGTAAGTTTAGAGAGGTTATAAATTGAAATATAGTGTGATAATTAAATAGATGCTCAAAACTGTCTTCTTTGAATTTTAGATTCTGTCCTATGTGAATGAGGCTGGTTTTACAGTAATAAATCCAATTTTTTTGGTAATATTTTGACCTGGTTGTCTCTTTATATATTTTATCTAAGTAAGGTGAAAATTTTGGAGTGATTTAATATACTTAAGGGTGCCAAAACCATTAATGTCAAGAAGTGTGCAAAACTATTACGCTAGGCAAAATCTGTTTCAGTATGTTGGGAAGAGAGCTAAACTTGGGAAGCTATATCCATGATTTTTAGAAATTCTATGACATGGTTACATTTTTTTTTATGTTAGATAAGTGTGATAAAAATTAGGGAGTGAATGAATATGTAAGGTTGTCAAAATCATCACGCAATTTAATGTGGCAGCAAGAAAATGTGAAGCTGTGAATCTGTTTCATTTGGTTCATTAAAATGTTCTAACGTAGATGTGGTTCATTTGAACACTAAAATTTAGGGGGATGTTATAAGATTTATAATACATCAATTAAGTAAGGTTAGTTTAAATTTAAGATTTGGAACAAATGTGATGGTCACGAGAGGGTGGACCACTTGACTGTGCCCTTATCGACACTGCTAGTGTGAAGACTTTTAGAGATCTCAGGGGAAGACAGGGGGTAGTCCTTTGGTGATCTCAGGAGATGGCCTCCAGACTGTGTTGATCTGTTTATGGCCATATCATTATTGATATTATTGAGAGCTCTATCTGATACATAGTAGGTGGGCCAAGGGCCCAATGATGGAAAATAACTTTGAATGAACTAATTTTGATGCATGAGTTTGTATTTTTGTCATAATATCATAGAAATGCATTACATATATGTTAGATTATCCCTTCATATTGCATGATTTTCACTTACTGAACATTAGCTCATGTAGTTTACGCATTGTAGGTGAGTTTGGTGATACTTGAAGCCATAGACGTTTTGGGCAAGTGCATAGAGTTCCTACAGGTTCTGAAGATCGGTATACATAGATGATGACCTGTTGGGCTGGTAGTTAACTTATTTGATTTTGAAGTCTATTGTATTCAATTTTGGGACTTGTACAGTATGTTACCTTTAAAAGTTTTTTGTATATAGGTATGTAAATATTGTGGTTGTTATGGCTCATCTGTAGGTATATATATTAGTCTGTGAATGGGAAAATAGTTTATTTTTTATTAATATTTTATAGGTAGAAAAAAAATTATGCATGCTCACAGGTTTTATCATGTCAAATTATACTATATATATATAGTTGTATAGTAATGGGGGTGTTACAGTACATATGTATATATATATATATATATATTTTTCAAATGTAACACTTTGATAAAATAGTAAAATAATTTCTCACATATAACCCTATATATAAAATATCATCATTTATATAAAAACACAACACTCATCACAGTCACGTTATTCTCAGACTTATTTACTATAAAATTTCAAAAGTTATATAGGACACGACATCCCAAAGTTATAATATGGTAGACTCAAAAATTAAAATAATAGTTTATACTTTCGAAAGAAGTAAGGACATTTTCCATTTTGTAACCCTTTATATATAGACAACAATTTACACAATAATAATGATTGTAAATATTAGAATATGCCCACAATACAACCCAGTAGGTCGTCATCCATGTACACTGATCCTTAGAACCTGTAGGAACCACAACGACTTGTCCAGTAAGTCCATGGTATCAAGTATCAAGTATTACTCCATATCCCTAAATGTGAAATAATCTGTAAAAATATAAGATATCAATCACCATCCTCAATTAACAAGTTCATTATACCTAATATAGTATAAAAATCTGGAATCTCAATTTAACTAACAACCTTACCACTTAAAAACTATAACTGAATACAACCTTCTATGCACCTTTGTTCCATATCTTAAATGAATAGTAACCTCATTTAATTTATTTATTATAACTCTTATAACATCCCTCTAAATGTTAGGGATCAAATGCACCACATTTATGTTGGAATATATTAATGAACGAAATGGGACATATTCATAATCTTACATTTTTTTGCTGTCACATTAATTTGCATGAGGATTTTGATATCTATAGATATATTCATTCACTCCCAAATTTTTACCACACTTAGATAACATCAAAAAAATGTAAACATGTCATAGAATGGCTAAAACTCATGGACATAGCTTCCCAATTTCATTTCCCTTTATAGCATACTGAAACAGATTTTACGTACCTTGATAGTTTTGCGCACTTCATGACATTAATGGTTTTGGCACCCTTACGTATACTCCATCACTCCCAAATTTTTACCACACTTAGATAAAATATACACAGAGACAACTAGGTTATAGTCTTTCCAAAAATAATAGATTTAATGCTACAACACCAGTCCCCTTCACATAGGATAGAATATGAAATTTGATGGTGACAGTTTTGAGCATCTCTTTAATATCCTGCCCTATTTCAATTTCTAACCAGTGAAAATTTATTCCAATACTTTTAACTCATATATGAACATGTATATGATGATACCTATAGGTGTTATTCAACATGACATACACTTTTGAAGCCTAAAACACAAGAAAATAGCAAGGTCTTCCAAAATTATAACCTATATATCCTATCTATATCTAATATTGATCAACCTCATTTTCTTCTTATTTCAATATAAAATCAATTACTTAGATTAGGAAATTCAATAACTAATACCATGCAAGAGCTTCAAAATTAAATTTAATATTCAATAATATCGTATAAAATAAAATAAATTATGCAATGTCAATAGAAATGCAAGTAGCATATAAAATTAGCACGTAATGCATAAATCGTATTGGTCAAGTGAGTAGTGTGAGGCTTGGCTATTACTTCCTCCCCTCATAAAAATTTCATCCCTGAAATTTTACTTACCAAAAAGCTCTAGATATTTAACTATCATTTTATGCTTCCTTTCCTAAGTAGCTTCTTCTATTGATTGACTTCTCTTAGTACTTTAACTAATGAGATATTCTCATTTCGAAGTTGTTTTACATCCCTTACTAAAATCTCTATAGGTCTTTCTTCATATCTCCGACCTCAATTTAGTTTTATTAGTTCTTTCTTCAGTACATGAAATAGATTCCTTATATACTTTCTTAAAATGAACACATGAAACACATTGTGAACTCGAGACATTGATATAAAGAGATCGAGTTTACAGGCAATATCCCCAATTATCTCAATAATGAAAAATAAATCAATGTACCTAGGATCAAGTTTGTAGGTAACATCCCCAAATTTTTATTTTTTTTGCCCAAGCCGTATAATATATTTCATTGGAGACACCTTCAAAAATTTGATTCTCTATCATAAATTGTAATGATAATCCTCTTAATCTGCATAACTTTATGGTCACCTCTAACTAGTTTCCATAAATTGGCAATTTGTTCTACCACTTCTATCATTTCCCAAATCATATTCAGCCTAAAAAACACCAAATTTATTTTAATAAAGTGATGACCTATATTTTCTATCATACAATGCCTCATAGAGAACTATCCCAGGTAGTCTTATCACTGTTGTTATACGAAATTCCACCCAAGGAAAAAATTGACATCAACAATCTAATGCACAAGCTTTAGGCATATCTTGCAAAGTTTAATTTGATTGTTCTGATTGCCCATTGATGCATGGATAATCACAATACTAATATATAATTTTATTCCAATACTTGAAGTAAGATCTTCTAGGAAGTGGACAAGGACTTAAATCTACATCAGAACTAATAGACACTAATAAATCATAAAGTCTAACCACTTCCTATACATTTATCTTTCCATAGATTTTCAAGGAATACCTAGGGTAAATTGAGAAAGAATGAGCATATTCAGTTAACCTATTAACAATAACCCAATTCCATTATCATATACAAAATTCATGAATGCTTTCTCATTTCCACCTGAAAATAAAAGCAGAACTAAATCATTCTTACATATGCACTTTTAAGTATATCCTTTTTTTTAGTAGCAAACTAAATATTAACAATATATTCCATAATAGCTCGTCTAGTATCGATATCTGTATATTTTATTGAGATCACAAACATCATTCATACCACTATATAAAATAAATAAAAAGTACATGATCATCACCTAAAACTTAGTCTTGCAATTTCTTATCCCTCATAGTCACATCTATCTCTTACTAAGAGATTATGCCTTTCATCTTAATCCTAACCTTTGATCGACCTTATTTTGAGCAATTGAAATTGAATCAATCAAAATAAGTCTTACCAAAACATTAATAAATAGATAATTCACCATTAACTTTAAGTTATCCTCTATACAACCCTCAACTCCCATAATAGTTTATGATGTAAAATTTGGTTGAATATTAGTTTATTGAGATATTTCATTCCAATGACATCTGTAGTTATATGGATCATACAATAAATTCACTTACTAATAGTATCCATCATTTCTTCAAGATGAACTCCTTTTAAGTATATAGACATTTCAAATACTTCGGTTTTGTAATACCACATGTAGTATTACATAAATAATCTAATTAACTTGAAGAGTGTTGAGTAACTTTTCTATATTACATCAAACATGTACAAAAACATAATGAGATACACCACTATACACAATAAATAACTTATATCTAAAGTTGGAGTCACTACTGAAGCTCAAATCAATTCTCTTGAAGTAATTAGAGATTTGTTCCCACTTAGCAAACCATTCAAATTTCATATACCTGTATGTATGATGAAATAAAGCAATAACAACTAAGGGAAAATTTTGACTAAATACCCAATAATATCACTAACCCAAAAAACTTTTCTTATTTCTATCACATTTATTGGTCTTCTCTATTTCAGTACAATCTCAAAGTTTTGAATAGTTACAATGACACCTTCTAAAGAAAATTACCTGTCCTAAAATAAATATTATATTACATAGCTAAAAGATCGCATTTACTAAATCGAACAAATAATTTCTAATTTCTTAAAGTTTCTAAGATCATACTGAAAGGTGAATCATATTTCTCCTCGTTGTACACTAAGATATCATTAATGAATATCACCCCAAACATACTCATATAGAATCATCAGACATATTATTCATCATGTATATCAAAATAATTAGGGCATTAGTCAACCCAATGGCACAGCAAGAGATTCATAATTAATTCAAACTTAAAATCAATCTTCAAGATCACAGTAGCTCCTATTAATTTATCAAATAAACTTTAGTATGACAAATTTGTACTTAGTACAAATTATTACCCAATTAAGTTTTAATAAATAATACTTAACCTCAAGATTCATCTTTCTTTTAGGTGAATATGAAGTGGAGCTTGTTTAGGAGAAGCACTAGACCTTAATGCCTTGCCCAACATTATAACAATATCACTTAAGGTTCATCGAACTCTAATAGGTATATATGATATATTAAAAGAGAGATTGGATTTGTTCTTACAACTATATCTAAGACAAAATCAATTGGTTAGTCAGTAGCATGCCCGAAAACTTCTTTTCAACATGTATCAAGAGGTCTAAGATCACACAAATGGAATTTTAGTAAACTTGATCATTTCTCTTAAATTCTAACACAACCCAAAGATTGATAATAATTCTTCCCACTACTCTCTTTCATACTATAGAAAATTAAAATTTGACAATCTTCTTTATTTTCTACAAATAGTTAACATTTTTCTGCTTTGCTCTTCTTAAAATTTCTAAATTTTTATCACTTAGAATTTAAAAGTCTTAATAATCGTGGAATAATCCATAATATATAATTCTCAATAAATCAATTAACACAAAAGTTTATATCATAATCCTAGCCAATACAACAAAATCAACATGTAGCTCTTAAAATCTAATTAGTTGATCTTGAACTTCTAGATGGAATTAAAACATTATAACTAAACTCATATATATATCAAGTATCCTATCCAGTCTTGTTACATACTTAGTGGATAATAGAGAATATGTAGCTCCAAATATAGAATACCAAACATAATTTTATACCTGTTATTATTGATGAGTCTGCCTCAACATTATGTTATACAAAACCTTAAAACCAATAGCTAATATTATTCATGAAATACAATATAAATTATACAATAAATAAAACTTACTGGCATGGTTGTGCTCCACGTTTCAAAGATCATGTACATGGACAGTCTATAGAACCACAAATCGGGCTCTGATACCACTCTATAACACCCCCCAACACTAAATATAGATATTGATATAACAATAATTTTGACAAGGTAGCACATGTGTGAGCATACGTATATATAAACATATATATATATATATATTTTCAAATGGAGCACTTTGAGAAATATTTTCTCACATATAACCCTGTATATAAAAATCATCGTTTATATAAAAACAAAACACCTATCACAGTCATGCTATTCTCAGACTTATTTATTATAAAATTTCAAGAGTTATATAGGACACGACATCCCAAAGTTATAATACGATAGATTCAAAAATTAAAATAATAGTCTATACTTTCGAAAGAAGTAAGGACATTTTGCATTTTGTAACCCTTTACATATAGACAATAATTTACACAATAATATTGATTATAAATATTAGAATATGCCCACAACACAACCCAGTAGATCGTCATCCATGTACACAGATCCTCAAAACCTATAGGAACTCTAACGGATTACCTAGTAAGTCCATGGTATCAAATATCACCAAACTCACCTACAATATATAAACTATACGAGCTCATGCTCAGCAAGTAAAGATTATGCATGTTAAAAAATAATCCACAATATCAAGTCATGCATCTCAAAATGCTATGCCCACAATGCAATCCCATGCATCAAAATCATTTCTTTCTTGGGCCCCTGCCAATGTTACTATCCCATGCACCAGAAAAGAGCTCTACATACCGCCATAATCCAATGGCCAATAATCATATAAGCATGTAAATCCATGCATACTTATAAGCATGAAAATCCATGCACGTGAACCTACAAATACATGCATACAACCATGCAATGCTTCGGTGTACTAATAGCAGTTAGCAAAAAAATATTTTCCTTTTTTAGAATTATGTCCTGCAATGCAAGATTTATCACAATGCTCATATGTGATGCATGCATGTGCCAATGCCCATGTATGTAAGCTCAATGGACATGAATGATAGTAATACGTGTCCTCTGCCATGCACATATGATCTATGATCTTACATATAAATCATATATTTACGATGTCTGTGCATTGTAGTGTAAATAAATCTTTACTTACCTTGATCGGTTGTGTGTTAGTTCTAATTTTCTTAAGTATTACTCCCCAACCCTAGATGTGAAACAATCTATAAAAATACAAGATATCAATCACCATACTCAATTAACAAGTTCATTATACCTAATGTAGTATAAAGATCTTGAATCTCAATTTAACTAAACAACCTTACCACTTACAAACTATAACCGAATACAACCTTCTACGCACCTTTGTTCCATATGTTAAATGTATACTAACCTTATTTAATTGATGTATTATAACTCTTATAACATCCCCCTAAATGTTAGGGATCAAATGCACCACATCTATGTTGCAACATGTTAATGAACCAAATGGAACAGATTCATAATGTCACATTTTTTTGCTGTCACATTAATTTGCATGATGATTTTGATACCTATACATATATTCATTCAGTCCCCAATTTTTATCACACTTAGATAACATCAAAAAAAATATAAAAATTTCATATAATGGCTAAAACTCATAGATATAACTTTCCAAGTTCAACTCCATTCATAGCATACTGAAATAGATTTTTCCTACCGTGATAGTTTTGCGCACTTCATGACATTAATGGTTTTGGCACCCTTACGTATACTCCATCACTCCTAAATTTTTACCACAATTAGATAAAATATACACAGAGACAACCAGGTTATTTTATTACCAAAAATAATGGATTTAATGCTTCAAAACTGCCTTCACACAAGATAAAATCTGAAATTTGATGGTGACAGTTTTGAGCATCTTTTCAATATCATGCCCTATTTCAATTTCTAACCATTGAAAATTTATTCCAATACTATTAAATAATATATGAACATGTATATTATGATAACTATAGGTTTTATTTAACATGTCATACACCTTTGATGCCTAAAACACAAGAAAATAGCAAGGTGACATTTTTTATCACAAGTATTTCCTATTAAGTGTTTGTCATAAAAAAAACCCTTTATTTGTGCACCAAATTCTAACTAAAAACTTTATAACACTTTTATAAGAGATATTAAAAGCTTAATACACAATAAACCCATTCAGAATAATCTGAAAACCAAAGGCAAAACCATAGGTAAGTGTCACTATACATATTTTGAGGTTAAACTTGATGGTAATCACTTCTCCTTTGCTTTTCTTACTTTTATTTCAACTTGTAAATCAATTTGGAGCATCTGGAGACCTTAAGGTGTGTGTTTGGAAGCTGAAAATGGCTGAAATAAGGGTCTGGTCGTGGCTTAAGGGTGAAGGAAAGCTTGAGGTGGCACTTTAGGTGCTTGCTTAAGCTTGGTAGCAAGCATGAGATGACAAGTTGTGATATAAATCTGACCTTTCACCCATATTTTAAGCCTAGATCAGATGTATCTTACTATAAATAAATTTTATTGCATCCTAATTTAATTACCACAAGATCCCATAGATAATTCATAAGCTAATTTCCTAGTCGTTCATTAAATTTCTTACCCGATTGTCACATAATTCTTGAATAATTGTCCATATTAAAAATTATATAATCTTATACATAAATGAATAATGTAATACCACCTTTCAATCATAGTATCTTATGTCCAATATCCCAAATATGCAATTTACCCATATATACTTTTGAAATACTTGGATGAAATCGAATCAAACCGTATAAGTTTAGTAGTAACATTTTTAACACTTCCAAAATTATAACCTATATATCCCATCTATATTCAATATTGATCAACCTCATTTTCTTCTTATTTCAATACAAAATCAACTACTTAGATTAGAAAATTTAATAACTAATACCATGCAAGAGCTTCAAAATTAAATTTAATATTCAAGAATATCGTATAAAATAAAATAAATTATGCAATGTCAATAGAAATGCAAGTAGCATATAAAATTGGTATATAATGCATGAATCATATTGGCCAAGTGAGTAGTGTGAGGCTTAGCTATTACATCCTCCATCTAGCCTCTTACTTCTTGTCATCATCTGTAAATTATTGGAGATATGTGAGCCACAATCGGTATCCAATACCCAAGAAGCATTGTTAATAGATAAGTTAACTTCAACAAAATATATACCTGAACACTTCAAGCTTGCAAGATATTCCTTACAATTCCTCTTCCAGTGCCCTATTTTTTTTCGTAGTAATGGCACTTATCATTGGCTTGAAAAGAAACCTTCTTAACATTGCCCTTAGCCTTCAGCTTGTTGGGCTTAGAGGAACCCTTTCTTTTCTTCTTTCATTTCTTGGGCGTTTTAGCCTTTGATTCGAAAGATGATCCAACAAGCAGAACCAACTTGTCCTTTTTCATGGTGGACTCAGCCATCTTTAACATATTCACAAGCTTAGCGAGACTAGTGTCCATGTTGTGCCTATTATAGTTGACAACAAAGGTGTTAAATGAGGGAGGCAGAGATTGGAACAGAAGGTCCGTATAGAATTCATTCTCCATAACGACCCCAAGGGATGTCAATCTTTCAATGAGGGCTATCATCTTCAATCCATGGTTATGGACTGAAGAGCCCTCACTCATACGATATTTGAAAAGCTCTTTTGAGATCTAATATCTCATTTGCCGAGTTCGTTCACCATACAACTCATGTAGGTGAAAGAGGATCCCATGAGCAGTATCTTGATCCTCCTTCATCTGCAGTTCATTTGACAACGATGCCAGCATGTAGCACGAGCCTGCAGATTGTCATCAACATGATGTACGTAATCTGCATAAGCCTCTGAAGTAATATCATTTGGTGGAATCCACCGAAGGAGGCGTGACGTCGAGGACATTTGCCATCTTCTCAGATTGAAGAATCATCTTAAGGTTTCTTAGCCAATCGACAAAGTTAGGTCCAGTTAATTTATTTTGTTCAATGATTTTTGCAAGTGGATTCTTTGCCATTTTAGTAGAAAAATCTACAAAACATGTACGAAGCATAAAATGAGTAAACTATGGGAAAAATATATTTATTTAATACTAAATGCTTCCCACTATATTCTTCGAATTCCATTATAATTTAAATTAGGTTGATTATTTAATACATGACATCATAATATCATTGTGCAAGCATAAAAGCATTAAATAAAATACTCAGCATGCCTTTAATACATACTTTAAATAAAATGGATGATCATGAACATATCCTATGTGGTCTATTTGAGCCAAAAATAGACCTAAGGTCAATCTAAGGGTAATAAAATGGAATATAACATATTCTATTACATAATTGTATCCCATACAAACGTAAGCCTTCTTCGGAACCTCCTTCTTAATTCTCCTTCGTCTTCCAAAGAAAAAGAAAAATCTCACCACCTATTCTACTCTCTATGTAGAAAATTAAATAATTTACATCGATAGAATAAAAGCCTCGCAGGCCCCATTTTAAAACCCCAAAACATTAAATCAAACCAATCACATTGGTCCAATGACTCATGATCATCTCATACATGCTCATAATTAACATCACATGTAATTAAAAAATATATAAATTTACCAAGTGGTTAAACACAATTTTTGACTTGGGATAATTTTTAATTGCTTGAGAAATAATTTTTCAGAAATTATTAAAATTAACATTTAATTTTAAAATTTCAAAAAACAAAAAACAGACACGAAAAAAGAAACAACGTGACGAGCAACAGAAATGATGCCCCTTGCGCGCCCGCACCTAGCATAGCAACCCAACTTTTCACATCCGTTTTATGATTTTAATATTTAAATAATTTAAATAAGCAATTAAAACAATTCCTAATCATCAATTGCTTAAATCATGCAAAGTCAAATTTTACATACTAAACATGAATTTAAACAATTTAAAAATATGCATACATTAATTCAAAATTTACTGAATAAGCGAAATCGTAGCTCTGATACCACTGTTGGGTAATTGTTGGGGCATGCATAGTTGAAAATTAAAGATTTTATAAAAACATAAATTTACCAAATAAATTTATCTCCTTGATTCGAAAGCAAATATAATAATTCGAATTATACCTTTCGTGCACTCCGATTGTTGTAGGGAATGAAGTAATCAATTACTTAACAAAACTCTCAGAACTCATATTTTAATCATTTACTAATCTAGATTCGGAGTAAACTTTACCTTTTGATCCATTTGATGGATCAAGAAAAAACTTTTTAAAACAATAAAAAATGATTCTTTAAGTTCTTGAAATTTGGATATAAAGAGAATATCAAGAAACTAGTTTTCCATAAAGAACAAGATTTCAAGAAAATACTTTTCTTTTCTTTTCTTTTCTTGGAGAGAAAATTAAGAGACTTAACAAAATATTTTTTTCCAAAAATTACATTTAATATTTGGCCTTCTCCCTTTAAATAGGGGATGAAAATTTTCTCTTACTCCAACTCTTGGACAGATTGTCAATTTTGAACTACTTCAAAGTTTGATCGTGTAAAGATTTTAAATCTTCCAACAACTCTTCTTTTTCTCTCTCCATTGTATATGGACTTATTTAAGACTCCATTAGTCATCAAACTTGTCTACATATATTCTTGATATTAATTTGAACTCTTCAAATAATATCAAGATAGATATATATATCAAATATATATCTAAAATATATTTATATAAAATAAATCCTAGTGGCCGATACTTATCCTATGAAAATTGGTGACATTATTTATTTATTTATAAATATGTTAATTATATAAATCATATTATATATTTAATTTATTCTCTGCATATTCTAGTGGGCTTCTTAAGTGATCTACTTTAAATTTTGGGCTTAGACTTAAAAAGTCCACAAATCAATCCAATTGATTTAATTCCAAATTAATTAATCCAATTAATTAATTATAATTTACTCCAATTGAGTTTTCTAATCAAATTAGGTCTAATTAAATAATTCAATTACTTAATTGAATAATTTAATTTAATCATTAAATAAAATAGAACCCTTAATTAATTAAACAATATTAATTAATTAATTTCAAACTATTAGATAAATCCCAAAATTAGAAATGTTACTTTCCAGAAAGATGTGTGACCCACTTAGGTTCCCTACTAAGCTAGTATTGGGTTTGCAACATTTGCAACTTATGAATAATAATTATTTTAATTAATTAATCCAATGAATTAATTTGCTTGGAATTAGCTCCTTAATTCCAAGAACCTCACTATATATGAAAACACCTAACAAGTAATCATGGCAAACTAGTCTTAGGATGAATAGCGAGTAAACCTATTTCAGTTGCAAGTACTATACACATACAGTCATTTTGACAACTAATCTCCAGGTTGAATCTAGGACCTGGATTATAAGTTAAAACCCTAAATAATTCAATAAATATGATCCTATTTCAAGTTCCAATGATTCCTGATGAATCACGATTCATCCTGCGTTAGCCAAGGTCTTTGAATCACAAACTATGAAAATATAGTAGATTCTCTTGTTTAAAAAGACAAGTGTTGAATTCTATGTTGGCTACTAACAAACCTCCATGCACAACAGTGCAATACACAATATACCCTTTTATTGTCAAACAATCACAAGATATATTAAGTGCTGCAGGATTCACACAAGGCTACCATCGTGTCTCAAGTATGAAGACTAGTCATGTACTATCACAACACATAAATTCTTATTTTGATAGGCAAACCCTCCCACTAAGAATTTCTTGCAGGCCATGTTCAATGTACTTGTTTCCTAATAAGCACCCACATACATGTACTTACGTCTCTATGCTAATGCCAATGGAATGTGACATCCTTATCTCACAAGCATGCATTGTATGTGCGAGTCTTACTAAGCTATTTGATGTCCCATCTAAAAAAAACTCTCGACTTGGAACTTATTTAAGACTAAAGATTAAGAGGCATGTTCCATGATCGCCATCATATGTGTGACCATATCTCATAGCTAAATTTGGTCTAAGGACTTTATCTAATGTGTAGAAATAAAAGATGCAAGATATAATATAAAGAAAATGCCTTTTTATTATATGATTCCAATAATATTGTCTTTTCAAAAGAAAAATAGTATATTACACTCAATCTAATTGGGCTCTGGGTATCCTAATCTAACAACATGGTCGTGCATATGATGATGATCATGGAACATGCCTGCAACTATTTGGTCTTAAATAAGTTTTGAGTAAAGGGATTTTTAAGATGGGACATCAAACAACTCAGTAAGACTTGCACATACAATGTATGCTTATAAGACGAGGATGTCGCATTAAATTAGCATTAGTGTAGAGATGCAAGTGCATGTATGCAGGTGCTTGTTAGAGAATAAGTACACCAAACATGGCTCGTAAGAAATTCTTAACTGGAGGTTTTGCCTATCAAAATAGGAATTTTTATGTTGCAATAGTACACGGCTAGTTCGTGGACTTGAGGCACGATGGTAGCCTTGTGTGCATCATACTGTAGTTTGATATATCTTCTAATTACTTGACAACCACAAAGGGGTATGTTTGCTATTGCACTAGTGTTCATGGAAGTTTATGAGTGATCAATATAGAATTTGACACTTGTCTTTTATTTCACAAATGAATCTCCTATATTTTCATATTTCATAATTCAAATATATTGGCCAAGGCAACATGAATTCTAATTCATCAAGAATTATTGGAACTTGAAATGGAATCACAGTTATTGAATCATTTAGGATTTTGACTTATAATTCATGCTCTAGATTCAATCAGGAGATTAGATGTCGAAAGGACCGTACGTGTATGGTACTCGCAACTGAAATAGGTTTACTTGTTATTTCACCTAAGACTAGTTTGTCATGATTACTTGCTAAGTATTTTCATGGATAGTGAGATTCTTGAAATTAAAAAGTTTAATTAATCAAAATAATTGTTATACATAAGTTGCAAATGTTGTAAACCCACTACAAGCTTACTAGTGAACTTAAGAGAGTTATACATCTTTATAGAAAGTAACATTTCTATTTTGGGATTTTTTCAATGGTTGGAAATTAATTAATTTAGGGTTCTATTTAATTTATTGATTAAATCAAATTATTCAATTAAATAATAGGAGATTATTTAATTGGACCTAATTTGATTAAGAAACTCAATTGGAGTAAATACTAATTAATGAATTGGATTGATTAATATGGGATTAAATCAATTAGATTAATTCTTGAACTTTTAAGTCTAAATCCAAAAATTAAAGTGGATCACTTATAGAATACAAAGAGGATAATTAAAATAAATATGATTTATTTAATTAATATTCTTATATAATTAAAGATCGATGTTTATGAGATAAAAATCGGCCATTAGGTGTTTATTTAATATACATATATTTTTGATATATATCTATCTTGATATTATTTGAAGAGTATGTCAAGAATGTATGTAGCTATTCTTGATGACTAATGTAGTCTTAAATAAGTCCACATACATTGGAGACAGAAAAATAAGAATTGTTGGAAGATTTAGAATCCTATCAAAATTAAACATTGAAGTGGTTCAAAATTAATAAACTCTCCAAGAGTTGGTGAGGGAAAGAATTTTCTGCCCCTCTATACATAGGGAGGGTCGAAAATTGCATTGTAGTTTTTAGGAAAATTATTTTGTCTTGTCTTCTATTTTTCTTTCCAGGAAAAGAAAAGAAAAGAAAATATGTTTTCTTGAAAATATTTATTTTCTTGTTCTTTAAAGAAAATAAGTTTCTTGATATTCTCTTCACTTCAAAATTTCAATGACTTAAAGAATTAATCTTTATTGTTCTTCAAAGGTTATTCTGGGTCCATCAGTTGGAGTAAAGGGCAAACATTACTCCGAATCTAGGATAGAAAACTATTTTAAGAATATTAGCAAATTCTTTTAATCGATATTGTTCTTCATATTGTGGATCTGATAGAGGGGAGACACATGAATCCCTGTGAGTTCTGATAAGCAAGGAATATAGCAATTGATTGCTTTGTTCCCTACATCAACTAGAGTGCTTGAAAGGTATAATACAAATTTAATATATTTGTTTATATTTTCACTTGAATAAGTGTGATTATTAGAATCGCTTTCGAATCGAGAGGATAAATTTATGTTTTATAAAATTTTAATTTTTTTGCTATGCATGCCTTGTGATTATACTAAACCCAATAGTGTGTTCAATGTGCGTGTTTCTAGTATTTTTCAAAAAAAAAATCAAGCATGTTTTCTTTTAGGTCCATTAAAACTATGAAAAATGGTAGCGGAGTAAAGAGTAACTGTAACACTCTTGAGATGCACCCTTATTTATTTTGCATAACATGACATGTTTGTGAATTTTTTTAACAAAAGTTTGTGAATTGTCAATTTTTTTAGTTGTAAATATTTTTCCAACTTCAAGGATTAAAATTAAGCATGGATAATGTGGTTTGATTGATGATGGGTTTTATTTTGGACTTTGATATTTTTTCTTTGGCTAATATTTTTTTGTAATAATTATACTCAAATCTATTTCCACAAATAGTTATGTTATTCGATGTGGAGACAAACATGTCAAAAGAGGTAGTTCTTATACTCTCGCTTTAATCGTCACTTGGATTCTCTACATGAAGGGGTTGAGTATTATAACTTTTCCTTTTGGTCTGTCAAGGCGAACGACTAATTAAGCACCACTCCAAAAATGATTAAGGCATTAGCCTTTTGTTCCCCATGTGATGTTTCAAGAGAACATTCCCCATGGTGAGCCACTTTGAGCCTTTCAATAAACAAACATTTTTTTTGTAACCATATCTTCTTACCTAACCTAAATATACTATTATCCAACCCTTGTTCTAAAAATAATTTGGAGTTTAAGAGACATTCCATTAACAAGGTAAGCTTGCAAAAGAAATTTAGATTTGAATAGAAGGTAAGTGTGGGGGAGTTATTGATTAGAATTTATATAATTACTTTCACTTTGAAATTATCATTAGAACTCACAATTAAAGCATTTTTATGTTTTAGAAATAAAATGGGAAATCAACTTAAAAAATGAGATTAAAAAGTTTTATCTTTTTTTTGTGCACCTTTAGAGAAATTGGCATAAATTTTGATTCTAAAATAGTTTTGAGTTAATTCTTGAAGCTATGGAATGATAAGTCATTCATCTACTAGTTTATCCAGACTTTGGATCCTATACTAAATGTGTAAGGACAAAAGAAGTTAGATTACAAGTGGTTGAACAAAATGGATCACTAAAAAATTCGGATCAGAGTTAAGCCCAGTTATAACCTATTTTACCAATTAGGTCATATCTCTTAAACCAAAATTGCTTTTGAGCTGAAATTTAGATATGTTATACAAAATAGGTAGATTAAACAAGTTTTTTGGAGATAAGATTGTGAGAAAATATGTCAAAATGGTCAATAAACATACTATAATGTGTTGTTGATGTTGTAGAACGGCCCTTGAACAGGATTCGGTAATTTGACCATAACTCCCTTATCCGACAGCAAAATTTGACAAATGATATATGAAAATATATTAGCAAACAAATACCTACAACTGTTATTCTTTACCCATAATCAAAATCTGGCTGTATTTGGCCGGAAAATGCAATTTAATTGGATAGTTGAAAATTTAGAGTATTTGGTGTAACAACTTACCAACTCTTGACAACTAGCATTATACTTTATTATTTAACTCCTCCATTATATGTTTGGCCTCTAACATACTTCAAATAAGTCATGTATTAAACATTGTTAGAGTTGGGGGGGAGGGGGGGAGGGTTTCTTTAGTCTAAGTTGGCTACTAGAAATCTAAGTTTTCTAGTAGTAGTGTAAGTTTTTTTTAGTAGTAATAGATATGTATTCTCTAGTTTCTCTTCTATTTTTAGTATTTCCTACTTTTATTATCTCTTTATAAATTTCATTTTGCTGAGTAAAAAAGATGAACCTCTTAATGGAGGAAGAGGAACACAAGGGCAGAAAATGTTTAAGTGTGTTGTATTATTATTTTAATTTTTTATCTAAACCCTACTTATTTTGTGGTGATTCTTGATTTATGTATCAGTAGTGGCACAACAAATGCTTGGGTTCATTTAGCTAGATATTTGGTTTTACTACACCAACTGCTAACGTGAAACCTTAATTTGTTGTTGAAAATAGTATGTATAAATACTTGATCCCATAAACAAATATTGGCGTTTAGAGATAATTTTGCAAATAGTAAGACAATATCATGATTTTCTTATTGCATGAGTTATTTGATAACATCTTTCCATTGTAACCTTCATTGTGTATGAATTTCAATAGTGGCAATAAAAAGAAGTAAAAAGAATAAATAATTATTCTTCTATCCAAAACTCAAAAGCGAATACCTAATCCTCAGTAATTTTATTACTTTGATTTTTTTTAATTATAGCATACAATATTTTTTTATATATTTTAAATCGTATAAAGCTCATCTTTATTTTTTTTAGAAATATAATCCTGAATTTTTCAAACAACTTCACTGTGGATCGATCTCGAACTTATGAGAAATTTATTACTTAACACAACCCGCACTTGGATTTGCAACCTTTAAAGTTGTAGCAAGTTTTTTGCGCAGTTGTTGGGGAAGGCAAGGTAAGTATTCAGGTTTGTAAATATATTTTTTTATAAGTATTGTGTGTTTGTTTTCATTATAGTTATAGGTTCATATGAAGATTTAACTCCAAAAATAAAATAATTTGTTAAAACAGTATGTAATGGTGAGTTTCTTAATAAATAACTTGATGAAGCCGTAGAATATCTAGACCATTTGGCAGAAAACTCTCAATAATGGCATAGTGTTAATTCTTTCGAAGGTTCTATTAGATCTAATCTTACTAATAGTAATAAAGGAAAATATTACCTTAGTCAAGAATATGATCTAAATGCTATGATTGCTAGTTTAACAAGAAAAGTTAAAGCCATAGAGCTTAAAAATGTAAAGGAAATCAAATCTATGCAAGAGGAAAAAGTTTATAGCAACTGTGAACTTATGGGGTCCTCCACCAATGAAAGTCCAAACATTCCAGTACAAGCAAATTTCATGAACACATTCAAAAAAGCCTTTTTATTCTCTATATTCTGAAACTTATAATCCACAATGGAAAAATCATCCCAATTTTAGCTGGCGAGATAATAACTGTGCCAAACCGCTATATCCACAAAAGCCACCAAACTTTCCTTTTTATCTAGCTCCATATACAAAATCCCTTGAGGAGACATTGAGCATTTATGCATGAACAAATAAACATCAATAATCAAACTTCACAAGTCATCAATGAAATCAAAAACACACTTTCAACATTAACCGCCTCTTTGCGCACACAGGAAAAAAGGTAAGTTTCCAGCTCAACCAGTACCTAATCCTTCCACTCAGTGTCATATTTCTTCTTTAGGTAAAAATTTAATCAAGGAGGCTAACTTGGTCACAACTCTTTAGAATGGAAAAGTTATTGATAAGACTATTCATCCTAAGGAAAAAATTTCTAATCCACCTTTAGAAATGAAGAATGGAAATAGTTTTGACGATGAAGGTAAGTTTGAAGAAAGTAAGTTTGAAAATGATGAAGAAGAAAAATATTTACCTCCAGCACCCTTTTCTCAAAAATTACAACCAACTCACAAATTGAACTCAAATGTTGAATTCTTTGAAGTTTTTAAACAAGTCAAGATTAATATTCTATTATTAGATGCAATCAAGCAAGTTCCACCTTATGACAAATGATGAATGGGGTTTATACTCATTAATTTAGGACAATTTGCTTAACTTTTTTATTAGTTTTCAAAATTCTTATGAATTTTATCATCATTTTTAATTTTATTTTGCAGATGTGAGGATGAAGAAAGAATGTCATTTGGATGTACAAAAATTTACATTCTTACATTTTTCTAAAAAAAAAATCATTCGGTCAGTAGCTACAGCACCTAGGTGCTGCCCTTACTGGAATGTAGCGCTTAGGCACTGCCAGATGGAATTTTAAGGGCAAAATGGGCATCTTACCATTTTTAGGGTATCTCCCATCTATTTTGAGGGATTTCAAGAAACTCCACATTAGTGGTTTTAGGGGGGTGAGAGATAATAAGAGGTCAAGGAGAATGAATTTTGGAAAAGATGACAGAATTCTTCCAAGCTTTAAAAAAGACATCTACAATGAAAAAAAAGCTCATCCTTTTCGAAGTTTGATTTTTTATTTTCCTCTTTTGCTTTGATTATGTGTATGAATATTTTTAAGTTGTCTTTTATTTTCACCATGAACTAAATTCTTTTTCTATGATGTAATCTAATTAAGATATTTGAATATTTTTATCAATTTAATTCTTGATTTATTTTCAAGTCTAGTTCTATGTGTAGAAAACCATAAATTGCATGTGAGATAGGAATATACTTGCATGCATGGTTTGTGTAAATCTAGTTTGAGATCCATAGACCCTAATGAATTATTAATTGTTGTAATTCGTATAGGAATATATTGGGTTAGCAATCGATGATATTTTCATTAGACCTCAGAAGGGGCTAGTGGATAATTTAGGGATTCTCGACTATCACTTGAAAAATAAATTGAGATTGATGAGGTAAATTATTTAATTCGAACTAATTATGGTGAAATCATAACCCTAGGTCTCTAAGTCATTGAAATTCATTTTTATTTAATTTTTGCGCATTATTCTAATAGTAATTTATGTTTGTTTGCATTAATTGCCACCCTCTTTTATTTGTTCAAATAAAATTAAAGTTGATAAAATTTTGGTATTTAGTAATTCAATAGTCCTTGTGGGAACAATACTTATCACTTTATTACTTATTAACGATAATGTGTACTTGCGTTCACAAATTTTGCAACAAGTTTTGGCGCCATTGTCGGTGACTATTTTGTTTTATGAATATCGATACCCAATAATTCTAATTTTAATTTGAACTTTTATTTGATTTGATTTTGATTGTCGTTCTTTACTTTTCTAGGTATTTTTAGGTGTATGAGAAAATTTAGAAGCACAGTCTTGATCTCTTTTGATTCAAAAATTGAAAAAACTTGCAAACAAAACTGAAAGAAAAGGAGGGGAGCCTCCATATCACCCCAAGACATTTTGGAAGATGATAGCCAATGAGGATCCAAATGTATATATAGCTAGCTTTCTTAAAATCTATGATACATTTAAGCATAATGGTGTTACTAATGATGCCATTAGACTGAGGTTGTTCCTTTTCTCACTAAGGGACAATGCAAAGATTTGGTTGAACTCAATGCCACTGGGTGCAATAACCATATGGGCCAACTTAGCTCAAACTTTCCACTAGCTAAGATGGTAAACATGAGGAACGACATCACTAGCTTCGCCCAATATGACATAGAATCATTGCATGAGGCATGGAAAAGGTATAATAATTTGTTGAGAAGGTGCCCTCATCACGGTCTTCCAGAATGGTTGCAAGTTTAGATATTTTACAATAGATTGAGCGGCGTAACCCGACTTTAGTGTATGTCGTTGCTGGCGGAGCTCTTATGGGAAAAACACATGAGAAGGCCTATGATCTTCTTGAAACCATGGCTGCGAATGCTTATCAATGGCCTTTAGAGAGAATTGCACCAAAGAAAGTATTTAAAGTACATGAAGTTGTGCACTCACTGCTCTCACTGCTCAAGTTGCTACATTATCTCAGCAACTTAGCTCTTTTACTACTAATCCAGCTCCTATATCAATTGAAGTATGTAATATTTGCAATAGTCCTCACCCTACATAGTGTCAAGTTGGGAACCCATTCACTCCATTTCAGCCAAAGCAAGCACAATTTATAAGGAATGCTACTCGACAGAACAATCTATACTCTAACACTTACAATCCATGATGGCGCAACCATCCAAACGTTTCATGAAGGAATGGACAAGATGTAGTGAGACCACCAGCATCAAATTTTTAGCCTCCAAATCAGTCTTAATATGCACCTAAATTTTCCATAGACAATGTTATAGAGTAATTCAGGCCAGAACAGAGGTAACATTGCAAAAATAAGAGTCTACTATTCAGAATCAATCAGCCTCTATTCAAAACTTAGAGGTTCAACTCAGTCAAATTACCAATATGTTGAGTGCAAGACCCTAAAGTTCATTGCCAAGTAACACTGAGATTAACCCTAAAGAAAATGTGCAAACCATTACTCTTTGTAGTGGTAAAGAGTTGCTGGAGTTGGAAAGAAAATTTACTGCTCTAAAGGAGTTAGCAAAGGAAAGAACGATAGAGGAGTCTGATGACACACCAAGCAAAGAAGTAGAAAAGCCTAAATCAAAGTTATTTCTAGACAACCCTTCCCCATATGTGCCTCCTATCCTATTTTCTCAATGCTTCTAAAAGTAAAAACTAGATAGGAAATTTTTAAATTTTTGGACATCTTTAAAAAGTTGCACATTAATATTCCTTTTACAGATGTCCTAGAGCAAATGCCCAGCTATGTAAAATTCATAAAGGAGATCCTCTCCAAAAAACGAAAGCTGGAGGAATACGAGATAGTGACACTTAATGCAGTGCTATTTTGCAAATAAAGCTTCCACTTAAGCTAAAAGATCTATAGAGTTTTACAATTCCTTGCACAGTTGGCAATTTATTTTTTGATAAAGCTTTATGTGATCTTGGTGCAAGTATTAACTTGATGCCTTTTTTTGCTTATAGAAAGTTTGGGCTTGGAGAAGCAAAGCCAACTCCAGTCTCGCTACAACTTGTTGATAGGTCTATTAAGTATCCAAGAGGAGTAATCGAAGATGTGCTAGTAAAGTTGGATAAGTTCATCTTCCGACCATACTTTATTATTCTAGATATAAATAAAGACCAAGAGATCCCCATCATTCTTGGTTGACTTTTCTTTACAATAGGGAGGACCCTCATCATTGTGCAAAAAGGCCAATTGATCTTGAGGGTGCAAGAGGAGCAAGTAACTTTTAATGTTTTCAAGGCAATGAAATATCCAAATGAGAAAGATTGCTGCTTGAGAGTGGATGCCACCAAAGAATGTGTAAAGGAATTCTTTCAATCAAGCTATCCTATGGATCCTCTTGAGGTTTGTTTGGGAGGAGTGATTGCAAATAATGATGTTGAGATCTCAGAGTGTTTAAAGATACTTGATGCAGTACCACCGGTGTTCATCAAAGGCCATTTGAAGATCTTAGGAAGGCTCATACCCAACCAACATCATCAATTAATAAACCACCCATTTTAGAACTCAAATAATTGCCAAACCACTGGAGGTATTCTTTTTTGGGTGATTCTTTTACTCTTCCTATTATTATTTCTACTGTATTAAATGATGAACATGAAGAAAAGTTATTGAGGGTATTAAGAGACCATAAAATGGCATAGGATGGTCTATTGTTGATATCAAAGGCATTAGTCCCTCCATATGTATGCACAAATTTTAACGTAAGAAAGCTACAAGCATCTATGGAGCATCAACATCGTTTGAATCCAAACATGAAAGAGGTGGTAAGAGCTAAAGTTTTAAAACTACTTTATGCAAGTATTATCTATCCTATTTATGGTAGTGTGTGGGTAAGTCCTGTGCAAGTAGTACCTAAGAAAGGAGTAATAACGGTAGTTGAAAATGAGAATAATGAATTGATTTCCACTAGAACTGTAATTGGTTGGCGTGTGTGTATGAATTATAGGAAGTTAAATAAGGCTACTAGAAAAGACCACTTCCCTCTACCCCTCTGCCATTTGTTGATCAAATGCTGGATAAATTAGTTAGTCATGCTTAATACTACTTCCTAGATGGTTATTCAGGTTATAATTAGATTTTTATTGCACTTGAAGACTAAGAAAAAACCACTTTTACATACCCTTATGGCACTTTTGCATTTAGCCGCATGCCCTTTGGGTTGTGTAATACACCGACCACGTTTCAACGGTGTATGATGGTAATCTTCTTTGATATGGTGGAATATTTCATTAATTTTTTTATGGATGACTTTTCAGTTTTTGGTGACTAATTTGATATTTGTTTGCAAAATTTGACACTTGTGTTGAAAAGGTGTGAAGAATCTAACTTAGTTTTAAATTAGGACAAGTGTCACTTTATGGTGCAAGAGGGGATTATCCTTGGCCATAAAATTTCTGCAAATGGCAATGAAGTGGATCAAACCAAGATTGAAACCATTGAAAGGTTACCTCCACCTACTTTAATAAAGGGAGTGCTAAGTTTTCTAGGCCATGCAGAGTTCTATAAATGCTTCATCAAAGATTTTTCAAAGATAACAAAGCCTTTGTGCAATCTTCTTATAAAAGAGGTAATTTTAATTTTAATGATGAATGTCTTGGTGCTTTTCAACATTTCAAATCTGCTTTGATTTCTACCCCTATTATTATTGGAGTTTACCTTTTGAGCTAATGTGTGATGGTAGTGACTTTGTCATTGGAGGAGTGTTAAGAAAATAAAAAGGTAGAATTTTTCATGTTATCGATTATGCTAGTCGGACACTAACTAATGCGCATACGAACTATGCAACTACTAAGAAGGAACTCCTAGTTGTGGTTTTTACATTTGATAAGTTTCAGTCGTACTTGATTAGCACAAAGGTAATTGTATACACTAATCATTCCGCCATCAAATACATGATCTAGAAAAAAAATGCAAAACCAAAGTTGATTCGATAGGTCTTACCAAGAGTTTGATTTGGAGATAGATAAGAAGGGAATTGAAAATGTCATTGCAGATAACGCCTCTAGGTTGTAGCAACACAAACAAGATGTCAAGCCCAAGCCCCCATTAATGAAACCTTTCCGAATAAGCAAATTTTTGCTTTAATTATTGGTAAGCTTCCTTGGTATGCTGATTTGGTAAACTTTTTAGCAAGCAATGTCTTTCCCTTTGACTTAACTCGTTAACAAAAGAAAAAATTTCTTTCTGATGTTAGACATTATTTTTAGGAAGATCCTTTCTTATTTAAACTTTGTTCATAGTAGATTATAAGGAAGAGTTTCCCTGATGAAGAGATATATAGTTTTCTTCACCATTGTCACTTATCTTTGTATGGTGGGCACGTTGGTGGGCACTTTGGTGGGAATATAATAGCTGCAAACGTGCTTGAATTAGGTTTTTATTAACCAACATTATTTAAAGATGCTCAAGCTTTCATGGCCTCTTGCGATAGATGTCAGCAAATAGAAACATATCTAGGAGATATGAGACCCCATTGAACAACATTCTAGAGGTAGAGTTGTTTGATGTTTGGGCCATTGACTTCATGGTCAATAATCTCTCTATCCTTGTGGCGGTAGATTATGTTTCCAAGTGGGTTAAAGTTATTGCCTTGCCAATAAAGGATTCCAAAGCAATGAAGAACTTCTTGAGAAAATAAATTTTTGCTCGTTTTGGCACACCAAAGGCAATAGTAAGTGATGAAGATAAGCACTTATTTTTGTAAACAAGCATCTTGATGCTCTTTTGGCTAAGTATGAGGTTACACATAAAGTCGCTACTACTTATTATCCCCAAACTAGTGGCTAAGTTGAGATTTCAAATAGAGAGCTTAAGTGGATCCTGGAAAAGACTATGAATTCTTCTTGGAATGATTGCTCTCAAAAGTTGGATGATGCTATTGGGCTTACCGAACTACATACAAAATCCCTATTAGTATGATGTTGTATCTAAGTTGCGATTGAGGTGGTTTGGAACATTCACAGTCATCCAAGTTTTCCCACATGGTGTTATTGAAATTCAGAGTGAGGATTGAAAGTTTAAAGTCAATGGCCAAAGGCTGAAGGTAGCCATTGAAGGTGGATGGGATTTGCAAAAGTCTACCATTACCTTTGCTGAACCGCCCTCATAATCCTTATTGAAAGTCTGGTTGGAAACTTTAAACTAAGTGCTTCTTGGAAGACAACCCAAGTCATTCTATAGTTTTCATGTGTTTGTTGCATTTGTATTTCTTGCACTAAGATCCTTTATATAACCTAGGAGTAAATTTTTAGATTCCTTTAAGCCATATTTTTAGTATCCCTAATCCTCTTTTATTTGTTTTGGTTGTAGGTTTATGTTGAAAATAATAAATAAGTAAATAAATAATAATAATAATAATAATTTTAAAAAAATAACATATGTGTAGGCGTTGGGAACTGCCACAAGGGCAGTAAGCCCAGTGTGTAGGCATTGGGAACTGCCACAAAGGGCAGTAAGCCCAGTGCCTAGGATATGGGCCATTTATATAAAAATAAAATAAAATGGAAAACCAAAAATAAAAACAAAAGGCAACCCCTCCCTCCTTCTATTTCATTTCATTTCTTTTTTTCCTCATTTACTAATTTGCTCTTTTGATCACCCTATCCTCCATTAGCTTCACACTTATTCATACTCTATACTTACTTCACTCTTCCTACTCTTTTGTTTTGTGGGTAGGTGTTTTTGATGGACCTTCCCTAACTCAATTTAAGCAAGGAGGAAACTTCCGTGGATTATAGTGTTTACATTTGCCAAGTATTGGGTGATGGTGGTTAATTTGTTGTTGATTGTTGGTTGTTAAATATAGGGTATTGATGCTCTAAGATTAGCATTCACAAGAGGAGTCCTTATTCCTGCACATGAGTTGTTTGATAAAAGACCAGAGAGAAATGATTAATTTTTTTTGCCTTATTTGAAGCTTGTTCTTCGAGACTTGTTTGGTATTTGATTGTTGGGGATTGCTCTGAGATCATTTTGTGAGATAACGTTGTTGATTGTCGCTATTTTTTACATTAAGGAGTTAGATTGGCATATGCTCCAAAGAAGAGAAAGTCAACCACTTCTACTTCTGCTTCTACTTCCATTTCCCCCCAATTTGATAAGCAGAAGTTCTTGAATATTACTACTTATCAGCATTATCTCAATCACCATCAAATGTAAGTTAACTCTGGAAAGAGGCATCAACACTACTTTAGCTCTAACCCCACAAATCATTGAAAGCAGAGGTTGGCAAGAATTCACTCAATAGCCCATTGATACTGTGGTCCCTTTAGTTTGAGAATTCTATGCCAATGTGACCATGCGTGAGGGCTTTTGGGTCTTTGTGTGAGGGAAATGGGTCCGCTTTGACCACTCGACCATAAATCAGTTTTATGGTCTCCTAGATATTAATGATGATGGCTATTCCACTTATAAGAGCAATGAGGTTAATTTTGATGAGATTATTTCTACACTTGCCTATCTAGGAGCACAGTAGATGGTAAAAAGTGAGACAATGATCACTTTCAGTTCCTCGTATTTATATGAATCATATAAATCTTGGAATAGTTTCATTGGAGCAAAGCTCATGCCCACAACTTATCTAAGTAATCTTACAAAAGAGAGGGTCATATTACTCTTTGACATCATTACATGCATCAAAAGATGTGGGGCATATTATCCATTAGTCAATCGTGCATTTTATCAGATCTACCACCATCGGCGGCCTTAGGCATCCTTCTCTGATAACCACTTTTTGTCAGTGATGGCATTACTTAGAGCCTGGATAAAGAGCTACTTCCTCCCAAGGATATCATTAGCAATGGCATTATAGAAAGTTATACGACCCGACACGCTAATGATACCGCTGGTTCTTCACAACAGCTCCGCCCCTCTCGTCAGCTATCTATTGCTGACCACCTCACCACCTTCAAGCAATATTTTTGGGGCCTCAATATGAATTTTGAAGACTTATGAACTGACTTTCACCAACTTGCTTCCTACCATGCCGCGTTTCACACTTATCATGTGGGAGTCACCTCCGCTATTGAGCAAGCATTCATTCAGTTAGGAGCCAATGTTTGTTTTCCTACTCTACCACCCCCACCAAAGTTTTCCTCTCCACCACCCTACCTGACCTCACTGATGAGGAAGTAGAGGATTGAACACCCCATTCAGGGAAGTCCTCACTTTCTGTGTTCTATATGTCCACATTGAGAATAATGTTCATTTTAAGTTTGGGGGTGTTTGGTTATTTTTTGTTTTATTTGTCATGGGTATTTTAGGTGTTGAGTCTAGGTTAAGTTGTAAAAAATAAAAATAAATAAATAAATAAAAATAAAAATAATTAGGTTAGAAATGATGATTATGATTGAACAGCTAAAGTCAATAATAAGAATTTGATCTTGTTTGCTTATAGCTTTTAGAAATTGATGAATGTTGTGTTTATGTATGTGCTTGACTCTTGTGGCATTTTTTACCTTTCGTGTAATCCTTTGACATATTGAGCACTAGCCTTGAACATTCAATTTTTCTACTTGCTTAGAAAAAGTTTATGTAAACTCGATACTTTTTTTGCAATCTCATATAATTCTAGAACTTGTTTGATTGTCACTCTAGGCAAAATATTAGGCTACATAACATTAGGGAAGTGATTTAGGCCATTTTTGTACCATTTAAGCCTTTCACGCTATCCTATTTATGATGTATGTTCTATTGTGTCCCCGGTTAGCCTTGTTGAGCCATTTTTTTTTGTCACCCTACAAATCAACCTCAGCCAAAGAACTGAAATAAACTATTTATCTTACATATTACCCCACACTCAGTTCATGGATATTTTAGAAACATCATTTTGAGCATCGAAAGTGGTTTGAAAAAAAAATGGCAAAAGAGATGCGGTGATTTGTATAAAACTCCCGAAAAAAATTGTAAAGAAAGATGAGAAAAGAGTACAACACCCATTGTTTATAAAAACAAATACATTTTAAGGGTGTAGCATTTCAGATATATATATGTGTGTGTGTGAAAAAAAAAAGAGATTAATGAATAAAGTAGTGTGACAAATCAAGAGACGAAAGGTTCCTGAAGGTGTAAGATGATGATGTGGTGGTGCTCATAATAAGTTTCTAGAATAGTTGTGTACTATGAGTAATTTGAGCCACACGTTACAAGCTTTTGAAGTCCTAATGATCCTTGATATTGTGTTAGTCAACATTAGTGGGGAGTGACATGAAAAGCAAGCCTATGGAGTTAAAAAAAATTACATAAAATAAGAGATCAATTATTTGGTTATGAGTTCGCATAAACCAATCTGAGTGACGAAGAGTTAGATGTAAGATGCTAAACATACACACACTCAAAGGATTTAAAGATGGGTGAATTTGACACTTGAGTTGAAATCATGCATTTTGATGATATTTTAAAATTTCCTTAAGTTATAAACTCACAACGATTTTTTAGGCTTATTTGGTTAGTAGGTTTGATTATCACTTGTTATTTTACTTGTTTTACTAGCAAAATTTAAGTTTGGGGGTATTTGATGAGTGGGTTTTATACCCATTAATTTAGTACAATTTTCTTAACTTTTTGATTAGTTTTTGAATTCTTGTGAATTTTGTCATCTTTTTTAATTTTATTTTGTAGATGTGAGAATGAAGAAAGAATATCATTTAGATATACAAAAATATGCATTCATCTTACATTATTTTCTAAATAAAAAAATCATCGGGCTAGTAGTTACAATACCTAAGTGTTGCCATCACTGGAATGCAGTGCTTAAGCGCTGCCACATGGAATTTTAGGGGTAAAATGGGCATTTTACCCTCTTTAGGGCATCTTCCATCTATTTTGAGGGATTCCAATAGCCTCCAAATCAATTTTTCTTTTGGGGGAGGGTGGTGAGAGACAAGAAAAGGTCAAGGAGAAGGAATTTTAGGGAAGATGAGAGTATTCTTCCAAGCTTAAAGAAAAACACCTATAAGAAAAGAAAAAGCTCATCCTTTTCGAAGTTCGATTTTTATTTTCCTCTTTCGCTTTGATTATGTGTATGAATATTGTTAAGTTGTCTTTCATTTTCACCATAAACTAAATTCTTTTTCTAAGGTTGTGTTGTAATCTAATTAAGATATTTTGAAAATTTTTAAATTCAATTCTTGATTTATTTTCAGGTCGAGTTTTCTAGATGGTTCCTAATACTTTCAATTACTTGGCCACTAATTGAATGATTTGCTAATTATATTGACCCAGGAGGTGATATATGTGTCTAGTTCTATGTGTAGAAAATCATAAATTGCATTTGAGATAGAAATATACTTGCATAGTTTGTGTACTCTTATTTGAGATCCATAGAACTTAATGAATTGTTGATTGTTGTAATTCACATAGAAATATAGTGGGTTAGCAATTGATAATATTTTTATTAGACTTCAGGAGTGGCTAGTGGATCATTTAGGGATTCCTGACTATCACTTGGAAAAAAAATTGAGATTGATGAGATAAATTATTCAATTTGGACTAATTACAGTGAAATCATAACCCTAAGTCTTTAATTCATTGAAATTCATCTTTTTTTTTATTTTTGTGCATTATTCTAATAGTAATTTAAGTTTATTTGCATTAATCGCTACCCACTTTCGTTTGTTCAAATAAAATTAGAGTTGAAATTTTTTTGGTACTTAGTAATTCAATAGTTCTCATGGGGACGATACTCATTCATCACTTTAT
Organism: Paulownia fortunei; assembly: GCA_019321725.1. Classification (NCBI taxonomy): domain Eukaryota; kingdom Viridiplantae; phylum Streptophyta; class Magnoliopsida; order Lamiales; family Paulowniaceae; genus Paulownia; species Paulownia fortunei. The sequence continues at coordinate 14,136,203 of CM033118.1, forward strand.
TACTTGTTAGCGATAATGTGTACTTGCATTCACAAATTTTGCAACACCAAATTTTTGAAAGATTTGTTACAATCAAAAGAAAACATCATGTACAAAAGAAGGCATTTTTAATTGAAAGTGTTTGTTTGATCATTCAATAATTCACTCCACCCAAGCACAAAGATCTTGGTTGTCCAACCATTTCATGTACCATAGAAAACACTAGAATAGAGTGTGCTTTGCTTGATCTTGGAGCTAGTGTAAATCTTTTACCTTTATTAGTTTATGAACAATTAGGTTTGGGAGAACCTAAAACAACTTTTGTTGTACTCTAAATAGTTAACCATTCGATTAAAGTTCCAAAGGGAGTAGTAGAAGATGTGTTTGCACAAATTGATAAGTTTTACTTTCCAGTTGATTTCATTATTTTGGACACAGTGCCTGTTGCACATACACATACACAGATTCCTATCATTTTAGGTCGTTATTTTCTTTCAACTTCAAATACTTTTATCAATTGTAGGAATGGTATTTTGAAGTTATTGTATTAAAATATGACTTTCGAACTAAATGTGTTTAATGTTTGTACGTAACCTACAAAAGATATCGAAGTACAGGAAGTAGATTTAATTGAAGAACTTGTTCATGAATATTTTACTACCGCCAATTCTTCAGATTCTTTGAAGGCTTATTTTGAAAGTGAAAGTATTTGTAAAAAGATACCCTCTAATGCTCTCTTTGAATTTTTGTAGGTACAATAAAAATATTTTTGGAAACCAAGGTTAGAAGAACTTTCATCATCAACAATACAATATACTCCATCAAGTATTAAAGTTCCCGTGATTGATTTGAAACCATTGCCATTTGATTTGAAATACTTTTTCTTGGGTGAAAATGAGAGATTTTTAGTAATAATTTCTTCCAAACTTGATTCATCCCAAGAAGGTAAGTTGATCAAAAACTCTAAAAATGCATAAGAATGCTTTAGAATGGACCATTGCTAATATTAAAGGTATTAGTCATTTAATTTGCAAACAAAATATCTATCTAAAGGAAAATGCTTAACCTTCTAGATAGATGCAACAAAGGTAAAATCTTAATATGAAAGAAATAGTGAGAAACAAAGTCATTAAACTCTTAGATAATGGAATCATTTATCCTATTTCTAACAGCAAATGGGTAAGCCCAACTCAAGTTGTACCTAAGAAATTTGGAGTTACTGTAGTTAAGAATGAGAATGATGAATTAATTCCAACTAGGACTGTTACTGGTTAGCGAATGTGCATTGACTATAGAAAACTCAATTCAGTTACTAGAAATGATTATTTTCCACTACCATTTATGGATCAAATCTTAGAAAGAGTTGCGGGACATGAATCTTACTACTTCATAGATGGATATTCTGGGTATAATCAAATTGTAATTGCACTTGAAGATAAAGAAAAAACAACTTTTACATGTCCTTTTGGTACTTTTGCATATCGTAGATGCCTTTTGGATTATGTAATGAACCAGCTACATTTTAACAATGCATGCTTAGTATTTTTAGTGACATGGTTGAACGTTTTCTTGAAGTCTTCATGGATGATTTTTCTATTTTTGGTAATTTATTTCACGATTACTTGTTTAATTTAGAAAAGGTTTTGATTAGGTGTAAAGAAAAAAATCTTGTACTCAATTAGGAGAAATGTCATTTCATGGTGACAACTGGTATTGTTATTGGACACAATATTTCATCAAAAGTTATTGAAGTAGACAAATTTAAAATTAAATTAATTGCCAATTTGCCAATACCAAAGTCTGTGAAGGAGGTAAAATCATTTTTAGGACATGCTTGTTTTTATAGAAGATTTATCAAAATTTTAGTATAATATCTAAATCTTTGTGTAATTTTCTAACAAAAGACACTATATTTGAATGGGTTGAAAATTGTGAAAACACTTTTGTAAAGATTAAAAGCATGCTTACGTCTGCTCCAATCATGCAGCCTCCATATTGGACTTTACCTTTTGAAATGATGTCTGATGCCGGTAACTATGCTGTTGGAGTTGTCTTCGAACAAAGAAAATATAAGAAACTATATGCTATTTACTATGCAAGTAAAACTTTAAATAGTGCTCAATTGAATTATTCAACAATTGAAAAAGAATTAATTGCTGTAGTTTTTGCATTGAATAAATTTATCTTATCTTGTTGGCTCACTAGTTATTGTTTACAATGATCATACAACTTTGAAATATCTTTTATCAAAAAATGATGTCAAAACCTAGACTGATTGAGTGGATTCACTTACTCCAGTAATTCAACATTACAATTCGAGATAAGAAATGAGTAGAGAATATGGTGGCTGATCATTTATCAACACTTATTTGTGATGACTCATATCAAACCACACTTATTAATGATACTTTTTTTTTATGAACAACTATTTAATATTTTTATTTTACCTTAGTTTGCTGACATTGTTAATTTTTTTGTGATAGGAAAGATGCCACCCATTGAAACTCCTAAAACAAAAAAAAGTTTTTGACTGAGGTGAAAAACTTTTATTGGGATGATCCATACCTATTCAAATATTATCTTGATCAAATCTTTTGAAGATGCATGCTAGACAATGAGATAGGTAATATTGTTAAATTTTGTCATTCAAAAGTATGTGGTGGTCATTTTTCGGTAAAGAAAACCGCTGCAAAGATCTTGCAATGTGAATTTATTGGCCAACTTTTTTCAAAAACACTTACACTTTTTGCAAAAGTTGTGAAAATTGTCAAAATTAGGATCTATTTCAAAGCAAAACATGACACCCTTATACCCTATCCTATTGATTGAAATTTTTTATTATTAGGGTATCAATTTCATGGGACCACTTCCATTATCATTTGGTTTTATTTACATATTGGTCGCCATAGATTATATCTCAAAATGGGTCGAGGCAATTCCATGTCAAAATAATGATCACAAAATAGCGATAAGATTTTTGAAAGAAAATATTTTAAGTTGATTTGGAATTTCTCGATCCATTTTTAGTGATGGGAGAAAATATTTTTGTAATAAAGTTTTTGGAACTTTAATGAGAAAATATGAAATCATACATAAAGTTGCAACCCCTTATCATCCTCAAACAAATGAAGAAATTGATCTTGCAAATAGGGAGATAATACAAATTTTGGAAAAAATAGTTACCCAAATTGTAAAGATTGATCTCTTAGACTTACCAATATACTTTGGGCATATAGAACTGCTACAACTTTAAGGTTGCAAACCCAAGTGCAGGTTGTAGTAAGTAATAAATTTCTCGTGAGTCCGAGGTCGATCCACAGGGAAGTTGTTTGAAAATTTCAAGTTTATATTTATAAAAAGATGGAGTTTATGTGAATCAAAAATATATGAACAATTAATGTATGATGTAGCTAAAGAAAAACCGAAGTAATAAAAGTACTGACGATTAGGGATCCACTCTTGAGTTTTGGATAGATAAATGGTTATTTATTCTTTTTACCTCTATTAATTGCCACAATTGGAATCCATACATAATGAAGGTTCCAATGGGAAGATATTATCAAGTAACTCATGCAATAAGGTAATCATGATATTGTCTTACTATTGCAAATTATCTCTTAACGCCAACACTTATTTATGGGATCAAGCATTATATACTCCTTCGTCAACGACAAATCAAGGTTTCACATTAGCAGTCGGTGGGGTAAAACCGTACAATAAGCTAAATGAACCCAAGTATTTGTTGTGCCATTGGAGATACATAAATCAAGAATCACCACAAAAATAAGTAGGGTTTAGATCAAAAATAATAATAATAATACAACATACTTAAACAATTTCTACCCTTATAACCATTTCTCTTCCTCCATCAAGAGATTCACCCTTTTTCCTCAACAAAATGAAATTTAGAAAGACATAATAAAAGTAACAAAGACTAAAAATATAAGAGAAACTAGAGAATGCATTTCTATTACTACTAGAAAACTTACAATACAAACTAGATAACTTAGCCTAAAGAAACCCTCTACAAGCTGAATACATGGCCTATTTATAGTACTTGGAGTAAGCTAGAGGCCAAACAAATAATGGAGGGTTAATCAAGTGGTATGTTAGTTGCCAAGAGTTGGTAAGTTGTTACACAAATTTCTCATCCACTGAATTGAATTACATTTTTCGGTCAGATACAGCTAGAGTTTGAAGATACGTAAAGAATAAAAATTGTAGATCTTTCAACGCTGATATATTTTCATATATCTTTTGTCAAATTTGGCGATCGGATGAAGGAGATATGGTCAAATTACCGAGTCATGTCCAAGAGCCGCCCTGTAACATCAGCAACAACTTGCAGCCTATGGTTTTTAGAGACCATTCCTAAAGAACGACACTTTGTGTTGCAAGTCCATCTAGCACAAATATGACAAACTTTTATTTTTTTCGCCCTTCGTTTTTTTGAATATGTGCTTTTACCAAAACCAGACATGTATCTAGTAAGCAAATCTGGAAACTCATGTGAAAACTCACCTGCCCTTACCTTTGCTTCAATTAACCATCGTATGTCCTCCGGAATGCCCTTGTGCATAAGCATCCTCAATCTTTCAATCCTGATTTTATAAATTTTCAAAATTGCATTTTTAGAAAGAAAAGGAAATCACTTCTTGAGAGTTAGAAATATGTCACCCATTTTGAAAATAACAAGAAAAGAGAATGAGAAAAATAAAGAAAATTTGTACAAAGATTTCAGTTGTTTGGGAAACTGACAAGTCCGACTTTTATAGCCACGGAGTACCGTTATCCGCCATTTAACCGAGAAAAGAAAAAAATAAAAAATAAAAGAAGAAGAAGAGAAGAAAAAAAAATAATGTCAGATAAAAAAATATATACAACACTAATCATAACAAGGGTTAGAAAGAAAAAGAATTTCCTCTTGTGAAAATTAATTTTCTAGAAATGGTTTAACTCTTTGTCCATTTACTTCGAATATGTTACCATTTCTAGGATTCTCAATGTCAATCGCCCCATAAGGATATACTTTTTTTACAACAAAAGGACCACTCCACCTTGATCTCAATTTTCCAGGAAACAAATGCAATCGAGAATTATAAAGCAAAACCTTTTGACCAACCTCAAATATTTTTCTTGAAATTTTATTATCATGAAAATCTTTGATTCTTGCTTTATAAATTTTAGAATTCTCATATGCATCATTTCTCAGTTCTTCAAGTTCATTGATTTGCAATTTGCGCAATTTTGAAGCTTCATCAAGTTGAAGTTAAACATTTTGATTGCCCAATAAGCTTTATGTTCAAGTTCAACAGGTAAATGACAAGGTTTTCCATAAACTATCCTATAAGGAGACATGCCTAATGATGTTTTGAAAGCAGTTCTATATGCCCAAAGTGTATCGGTAAGTCTAAGAGACCAATCTTTACGGTTTGGGTTAACTGTTTTCTCCAAAATTTATTTTATCTCCCTATTTGCAAGTTCAACTTGTCCATTTGTCTGAGGGTGATAAGGGGTTGCAACTTTATGTATGATTCCATATTTCTTCATTAAAGTTCCGAAAACTTTGTTACAAAAATGTTTTCCCCCATCACTGATAATAGATCTAGGAATTCCAAATCGACTTAAAATATTTTCTTTCAAAAAACATAATCTATGGCAACCAATATGTAAAGAAAACCAAATGATAATGGAAATGGCCCCATAAAATCAATACCCCAACAGTCAAAGATTTCAATCACTAGGATAGGGTGTAGGGGCATCATATTCTCTTTGAAAGGGACCCTAACTTTTGACAATTTTCACAACTTTTGCAGAAAGTGTAAGTATCTTTGAAAAGAGTTGGCCAATAAAATCCACATTGCAAGATTTTTGCAGTAGTTTTCTTTACAGAAAAATGACCACCACATGCTTCTGAATGACAAAATTTGACAATATTACCTATCTCATTGTCAGGCACACATCTTCGAAAGATTTGATCCGGACAATATTTGAATAGGTATGGATCATCCCAATAAAAACTTTTAACCTCAGTCAAAAACTTCTTTTTATCTTGAGAGTTCCAATGTGATGGCATCTTTCCTGTTACAAGAAAATTAACAATGTCAGCAAACCAAGGTAAAATAGAAACGTTAAATAATTGTTCATCAGGGAAAGTATCATTAATAGGTGTGGTTTGAAATGAGTCATCACAAACAAGTCTCGACAAATGATCAGCCACTACATTCTCTACTCCCTTTTTATCTCGAATAGTAACATTAAATTTCTAGAGTAAGAGAATCCACCTAATCAGTCCTGGTTTAGCATCTTTTTTTGACAAAAGATATTTCAAAACTGCATGATCACTGAAAACAACAATTGGTGAGCCAACAAGATAAGATCGAAATTTATCCAATGCAAAAACTACAGCAAGTAATTCTTTTTCAGTTGTTGTATAATTCAATTGAGCTCCATTTAAAGTTTTACTTGCATAGTAAATAACATATGGTTTTTTATCTTTTCTTTGTCCCAAGACAGCTCCAACAGCATAATCACTAGCATCACACATTATTTCAAAAGGTAAAGTCCAATCTGGAGGCTGCATGATTGGAGCAGACGTAAGCATGCTTTTAAGCTTAACAAAAGCATTTTCACAGTTTTCAGTCCATTCAAAAATAGTGTCTTTTGTTAGAAGATTACACAAAGGTTTAGATATTATACTAAAATCTTTGATAAATCTTCTATAAAAACCAGCATGTCCTAAAAATGATCTAATCTCCTTCACAGTCTTTGGTGTTGGCAAATTGGCAATTAACTCAATTTTAGATTTATCAACCTCAATACCTTCTGATGATATAATGTGTCCAAAAACAATACCAGTTGTTACCATGAAGTGACATTTCTCCAAATTGAGCACAAGATTCTTTTCTTCACACCTGATCAAAATCTTTTCTAAATTAGATAAGCAATCGTCAAATGAATTACCAAAAACAGAAAAATCATCCATGAAGACTTCAAGAAAACATTCAACCATGTCACTAAAAATACTAAGCATGCATCGTTGGAATGTAGCTGGTGCATTACATAATCCAAAAGGCATCATTCGATATGCAAAAGTACCAAAAGGACATGTAAAAGTTGTTTTCTCTTGATCTTCAAGTGCAATTGCAATTTGGTTATATCCAGAATATCCATCTAAAAAGCAATAAAATTCGTGTCCTGCAACTCTTTCTAAAATTTGATCCATGAAAGGTAATGGAAAATGATCTTTTCTAGTGACTGAGTTGAGTTTTCTATAGTCAATGCACATTCACCAACCAGTAACAGTCCTAGTTGGAATTAATTCATCATTCTCATTCTTGACTACAGTAACTCCAGATTTCTTAGGTACAACTTGAGTCGGACTTACCCATTTGCTATCAGAAATAGAATAAATGATTCCATTATCTAAGAGTTTAATAACTTCATTTCTTACTACTTCTTTCATATTAGGATTTAGCTTCGTTGCATTTCTTTAGATGGTTTAGCATTTTCCTCTGGATAGATGTTATGTGTGCAAATGAAAGGATTAATACCTTTAATATCAGCAATGGTCCATCCTAAAGCATTCTTATGCATTTTCAAAGTTTCGATCAACTTACCTTCTTGATATGCATCGAGTTTGGAAGAAATTATTACTGGAAAAGTTTCATTCTCACCCAAGAAAGAGTATTTCAAATTAACTGGCAAAGGTTTCAATTCAACCACGGGAGCTTTAATACTTGATGGAATAGATTTTACTGTTGATGATGAAAGTTCTTCGAACCTTGGCTTCCAAAAATATTTTTCTTGTACCTGCAAAAATTCAGAGATAGTATTAGTGTGTTCTTTTTATAATACTTTCACTTTCAAAACAAGTCTCCAAAGAATCTGAAGAGTTAGTAGTAGTAAAGTATTCATGAACAAGTTCCTCAATTGAATCCACTTCATGTACTTCGACATCTTCTGCAGGTTGCATACAAACATTAAACACACAAAGTCATATTTCCAAATGATAACTTCAAAATACCATTTCTACAATTGATCAAAGCATTTGAAGTTGCAAGAAAAGGACGACCCAAAATGATAGGAATTTGTGTATGTGTTTGTGCAACAGGCTCCGTGTCCAAAACAATGAAATCAACTGGAAAGTAAAACTTATCAATTTGTACCAACACATCTTCTACTATTCCCTTTGGAACTTTAATCGAACGGTCAGCTAATTGGAGTACAACAGAAGTTGTTTTAAGTTCTCCCAAACCTAACTGTTCATAAACTGAGAAAGGTAGAAGATTTACACTAACACCAAGATCAAGCAAAGCACGCTCTATTCTAGTGTTTCCTATGATACATGAAATGGTTGGACAACCTGGATCTTGTACTTGTGTGGAGTGAATTGTTGAATGATTGAACTAACACTTTCAGTTAAAAATGCCTTCTTTTGTACATGATGTTTTTTTTGATTGTACACAATTCTTTCAAAAATTTGGCATAAGGTGGAACTTGCTTGATTGCATCCAATAATGGAATATTAATCTTGACTTGTTTAAAAATTTCAAAAATTTCAGCATTTGAGTTCAATTTCTGAGTTGCTTGCAATCTTTGAGGAAAGGGTGCTGGAGGTAAATATTTTTCTTTTTCTTCATTTTCACGCTTACCTTCTTCAAACTTACCTTTATCGTCAAGACTATTTCCATTTTTCATTTCTGGAGGTGGATTAGAAACTTTCTCCTTAGGATGAATAGTCTTGTCAACAACTTTTCCATTCCGAAGAGTTGTAACTGAATTAGCCTCCTTGACTGCATTTTCACCTGAAGAAGAAACATGACACTGAGTAGAAGGATTAGGTTGAGGTTGAGCAGGAAATTTACCTTTTTCATGAGTACGCAAAGAAGTTGTCAGTGTTGAAAGTATGCTTCTGATGTCATTGATAGCTTGTGAATTCTGATTATTGATGTTTGTTTGTTCATGCATAAATGCTTGCAAAGTCTCCTCAATGGATTTTGTATGTGGAGGTGGATAAGAATGAAAGTTTTGTGGTTTTTGTGAATGCGGTGGTTGGGCACGGTTATCATCTCGCCAACTGAAATTGGGATGATTTCTCCATTGTGGATTGTAAGTTTCAGAATATGGAGAATGGAAAGGCTTTTTGAATGTGTTCATAAAATTTGCTTGTACTGGAAGGTTTGGACATTCATTGGTGGAGTGCCCCAGTTCACAATTGCTACAAACTTCTTCCTCTTGCACAGATTTGATTTCCTTTACTTTCTTAAGTTCCATGGCTTCAACTTTTCTTGTTAAACTAGCAAGTCTAGCATTTAGATCATCTTCTTGACTAAGGTAATATTTTCCTTTATTACTATTAGCAAGATTAGATCTAATAGAACCTTCGGAAGAATTAACACTATGCCATGATTGAGAGTTTTCTGCCAATGATCTAGGTATTCTAGGGCTCATCAGGTTTCTTAGGTTTTATCAAGAAACTCACCATTACACATTGTTTCAACAAATTGTTTTGTTTCAGGAGTTAAACTTCATAAAAGAAACTAATTAAGCGCCATTTTTCAAAACCATGATGTGGGCATGAATTCAACAAATTTTTAAATCTTTCCCAACATTGAAAGAAAACTTCATTCGAATTTTGAGAAAAATTTTGAATTTGTCTTTTCAAAGCATTAGTTTTATGAGTTGGAAGAATTTTTTCAAGAATTTAGCTTGCATTTCTTGCCAAGTACCAATTGACCTAGGTTTAAAGAATTAAGCCAATTTTTTGCTTTATCTTTTAAAGAGAAAGGAAATAATTTGAGCTTAACAATCTCATTTGTGCAAGTTTGATCATCAAAAGTGGTACATACTTCATCAAATTCTTTTAAATGCAAGTAAGAACTTTCAGAGTTTAAACCATAGAAATTAGGAAGTAAAGGGATCATACCTGACTTGAATCGAAAATTATTTGCATTTAGAGGAAAAATGAAACAAGAAGGAGAAGAATTTCGAGGAGGTTGCAAGTAATAACGCATGGTACGCACCTGTTGATTCTCATTTTCATCCTGGACACTTTCATTTTCAGCCATGGTGGAAGTGTGTGGAGATGATTCAAACAAATTTCCAAACAAAGTTTCGGAATTATTTCTTACTAAACGTCGAGAATTATGACTACGATACCATATAACCATATATCCATAAAGAAAATAAACAAACTATATTTACAAAGGAAAAATATTGACAAACCTGAATACTTACCTTGCCTTCCCCGGCAACGGCGCCAAAAACTTGCTACAACTTTAAGGTTGCAAACCCAAGTGCAGGTTGTAGTAAGTAATAAATTTCTCGTGAGTCCGAGTCGATCCACAGGAAGTTGTTTGAAGAATTCAAGTTTATATTTATAAAAAGATGGAGTTTATGTGAATCAAAAATATATGAACAATTAATGTATGATGTAGCTAAAGAAAAAACCGAAGTAATAAAAGTACTGACGATTAGGGATCCACTCTTGAGTTTTGGATAGATAAGTGGTTATTTATTCTTTTTACCTCTATTAATTGCCACAATTGGAATCCATACATAATGAAGGTTCCAATGGGAAGATATTATCAAGTAACTCATGCAATAAGGTAATCATGATATTGTCTTACTATTGCAAATTATCTCTTAACGCCAACACTTATTTATGGGATCAAGCATTTATATACTCCTTCGTCAACGACAAATCAAGGTTTCACATTAGCAGTCGGTGGGTAAAACCGTACAATAAGCTAAATGAACCCAAGTATTTGTTGTGCCATTGGAGATACATAAATCAAGAATCACCACAAAAATAAGTAGGGTTTAGATCAAAAATAATAATAATAATACAACATACTTAAACAATTTTTTACCCTTATAACCATTTCTCTTCCTCCATCAAGAGATTCACCCTTTTTCCTCAACAAAATGAAATTTAGAAAGACATAATAAAAGTAACAAAGACTAAAAATATAAGAGAAACTAGAGAATGCATTTCTATTACTACTAGAAAACTTACAATACAAACTAGATAACTTAGCCTAAAAAACCCTCTACAAGCTGAATACATGGCCTATTTATAGTACTTGGAGTAAGCTAGAGGCCAAACAAATAATGGAGGGGTTAATCAAGTGGTATGTTAGTTGCCAAGAGTTGGTAAGTTGTTACACAAATTTCTCATCCACTGAATTGAATTATATTTTTCGGTCAGATACAGCTAGAGTTTGAAGATACGTAAAGAATAAAAATTGTAGATCTTTCAACTCTGATATATTTTCATATATCTTTTGTCAAATTTGGCGATCGGATGAAGGAGATATGGTCAAATTACCGAGTCATGTCCAAGAGCCGCCCTGTAACATCAGCAACAACTTGCAGCCTATGGTTTTACCATTTCGACAGATTTTCACACCATCTTGTCTTCAGAAAACTTGTTTATTTACCTCTTGGGTATAACATATCTAAATTTCAGACCAAAATAAATTTGGGCTCAAGATATATAACCGAATTGGTAAAATAAGTCAATACTGGGCTGAACTCTGATCTGAATTTTGGTGATCCATTTTGTGTAATTACTTGGACGAATTTTCTGCTATCATCAAGACTGAATTGGGCTGAGCTTCCAACATAAAAGTTGTACCTCTATCTCTTGGCTTAGCTTTTGATCATGAAGTTATACTCAAATTACAAAAACTGCACAAGTCTGAAAACATGCTTCCATTTATTCCCTAACACAAAACATTAATAAAACAAGAATATTAACAAGAATAAAGCAAGAAAAGTATAAAGGATTTGATATAAAAATATGTCAAAATATGCACTTATCAAGAACTACTTATAAAATATCATTAGGCATGTCTTCTTATAGGATAGTTTATAGAAAACATTGTTATTTACTTATTGAACTTGAAAATAAAGTTTATTGGGCAATCAAAATATTTAACTCCAGCCTTGATAAAGCTTCAAAATTATGCTAATTGTGAATCAATGAACTTCAAGATTGAGAAATGATGCATATGAGAATTCTAAAATTCATATAATAAAATTTTAATAAAAATATTTGAGGCTGGTCAAAAGGTTTTACTTTATAATCTCGATTGCATTTGTTTCCTGAAAATTTGAGATCAAGATAGAGTGATCTTTTTATTGTGAAAGAGGTATATCCTCATGGGGCAATTGATATTTAGAATTCTAGAAATAGTAATGTATTCAAACTAAATTAACAAAGACTCAAACTACTTCTAGAGAATCAATTTTCACAAGAAGAAATTATTTTTCTTTCTAACTCTTATTATGATTAGTGTGTGTTTATATACTTATTTTCTCTAACTTTATTTATTTTGTGGGCTTTCTTTCTTTTATTCTTTTTTTCCTTTTCTTGGTTAAGTGGAGGATAACGGTACTCCATGGCTATTAAAGTTGAACTTATCAATTTCCCAAATAATTGAAATCTCTGTACAAAATTTCTCTCTCTTTCTCCTTTTTTTGTTCTTTTCAAAATGGATGATATTCTTCTAACTCTCAAGAAACGATTTTCTTTTCTTTCTAAAAATATAATTTTGAAAATTTATAAAACCAGGATTAAAAGATTAAGGATGCTTATGCACAAGGGTATCCCAAGGGACATACGATGGATAATTGAAGCAAAGGTAAGAGTAGCAGGTGATTTTTCATGCGAATCTTCAAATTTACTTACTAGATACATGCCTGGTTTTTGTAAAAAAATATATTCAAAACAACGAAGGGTGAAAAAAATACAAGTTTGTCATAAATTGATGGACATGCAACATAAAGTGTCATTCCTTATGAATGGTTTCTAAAAATTGAGAAGATAAAATTCAATTCATTATGGATGGACTGAGTAAGGAGTTTTTAGATAACATTATATTAACTCTTCAGATGAATTCATGTGGATTAGTGAGTCATGTAATTCTTGATTTATGGAATCACTTTCAGGATGAATAAGAGCATTCTAGTATTGGGAATATGATATTAGAAGACCTTATTTGCCAATTTATAAGAAAATTGGATGGGAAGCATATCATCGACCCATAGAGGGCGTTTAAGCCGTTACTGGACATAAAACCAGAGGAAAACGTGAGCCATAATCACAACTACATGTACATTCACATGTAAGTAGGTGATTTTTAAATTTTATGTCCTTATTTTCAACCTTTCTATAAAAAGAAAAAGATGTGCAACAAATACATTCTCTATTTACACATCAATAAATAGCACCATACTCACTCTATTTTTGCACAACTCACTTTCAAAAAGAAAAAAAAGTAAAAGTCTCTTCAACTCACAAGTTCAATTGTATTTGTGTCTTTATGGATCCAATCCAGAAAAAAATGGCGAGTTTATATAGGCAACCCATAACCTTGGTAGAATGTTAGCAAAAAGAAAATTTTATTTAGTAAATGGGGGAGGCAGTTTAGGGTTAATGGGGAGTGTTGCTACTTTTGCTTATGGAGGATGAGTTAAAGTTTTAGAAGTTATCCAAAAACCATTAACAATATAGAATATCACAGGTATGATCATCGGAGATGAGTTAAAAGTGATAAGTGCATATTTTGACATATTTTCATATCAAATCATTTATACTTTTCTTACTTTATTATTTTTAATATTATTGTTTTATTAATATTTTGTGTTAGGGAATCAATAAATATAAAAAGATCAAAAGAAGCATGTTTCTAGACTCATGCAATTTTTGTATTTTAGGCATAACTCCATGATTAAAAGCTCTATTGACCTAAATCTTACTTCATTTGAAATTCAAGAGATAGAACTATAACTTTTCTATTGGAAGATCAGCCCAACTCAGTCTTGATTATAGCAGAAAGTTCATCTAAGTGGTTGCACAAAATGGATCACCAAAATTCGGATCAAAGTTCAGCCCAATATTGACTTATTTGACCAATTGGGTCATATCTCTTAAGCCCAAATTTATTTTAGGCTGAAATATGGAGATGTTATACACAAGATCTAAACAAGTTTTTTGAAGACAAGATTGTGAGAAAATGTGTCAAAATGGTAAAACCATAGGCTACAATGTGTTTTTGTTGTTAAAGGATGGCTCTTGGACATGATTCGGTAATTTGACCATATCTCCCTCATCCGATAGCCAAATTTGACAAATAATATATGAAAATATATCTGCATGAAAGATCTACAACTTTTGTTCTTTACGCATCATCAAAATCTGGTTATATCTGACCTAAAATGCAATTCAATCCGATAGGTGAGAATTTTGAGGACTTGGGGTAACAACTTACTAACCCTTGAAAACTAGCATCTTTATTTGTTTGGCCTCTATCATACTCTAAGTATTGTAAATAGGCCATGTATTAAGCTTGTAAGAGATGGGGGTAGAGGGTTTCTTTAGGCTAAGTTTTCTAATGCATGTTTTCTAGTAATGTAAGTTTTCTAGTAGTAATAGAAATACATTCTCTAGTTTCTCTTCTATTTTTAGTTTTTCCTACTTTTATTATATCTTCTGAATTTCATTTTGCTGAGAAAAAAATGTGAACCTCTTGATGGAGGAAGAGGAATGGTTCTAAGGGTAGAAAATATTTAAGTATGTTGTATTATTATTTTGAGATTTGATCTAAACCCTACTTATTTTGTAGTGATTCTTGATTTATCTATCTCCAATAGCACAATAAATACTTGGGTTTATTTAGCTTATTGTACGGTTTTATCCCACCGACTGCTAATGTAAAACCTTGATTGGTTGTTGACAAAGGTGTGCATAAATGCTTGATCCCATAAATAAGTGTTGGTATTAAGAGATAATTTGCAAATTGTAAGTCAATATCATGATTACCTTTTTGCATGAGCTATTTGATAATATCTTCTCATTAGAACCTTCATTATGTATGGATTCCAATAGTGGCAATTAATTGAGGTAAAATAAATAAATAACTGTTTCTCTATCCAAACTCAAGAGTAGATCACTAATTCTTAGTACTTTTATTACTTTGGTTTTTCTTTAGTTACAACATACATTTATTTTTTCATATATTTTGAATCACATAGATCCTATTTTTTAGAATTATAATTTTGAATTCTTCAAGCAACTTCTCTGTGAATTGACCTTGGACAAGAAATTTATTACTTAATGCAACCTGCACTTGGGTTTGCAACCTTAAAGTTGTAGCAAAAAGTGTTGCATATTCAGGACAGAATGCCTGACAGGTTAAGCAATGCGGATCAATTTATCACTCTACTTGATAGTTTTGGTACACTATAGGAATTATTTTAAGTTATCTCTTAGGTACAATTCAACATTCACTAGAAACCTACACATATTCTTAATGTTAATGGTTTCTATGATAGTTTGTTATCTTTTGTAGATCATTATTCATGGAATTATGCAAACCACAAGTGTACGGTGTCAAGTTTTAATATAATGGTGAGTTGAGTATTGTATCTACAAAGATTGTAATCAAAATTGCATTAAGTACCATAGTTCAAATAGTCCTAATTTTATATAGAAAATCGAGTGATGATTGGTAAACAAGGCAAAGTAAGATAAAAAATATAAAGACAAAATTGACGTTCTTAGAATCAACATAACAAACACCTTATGAGCAAGATATTCTAGAGGAATAACTCACCTAATTTTCACCTATATCCTTCCTTCCAAAACATACCAATTCAAATCAACAACACATATAAGTTAAGAATTCCTAAGCTCATCAATTCTCTCTCTCGAGTGCCGAATTGACTATGAGTTCTAATATGAATTTCGATATCTCTATAAAAATTCAAGAATAAAACTCTATAAAAGTTTAATAAATTCTTTTTCAAAACATCAAAGGTTTCATAAGTTTCTCAACTCTATGATTCCTAGGTCATATTATCCTTATAATCATGTACAATATTTCCTCTCTCGAGTGCAGAATCTCATACATCAAATAATCTCAATCAGTGGCCAAATAATCAAGATGCAATACTAAATAAGATAACACAAACAAGATAAATAACTTGAACTAGTATTGTTAGGAACTCAAAACATAGGATCAAATAAGGTTACATCATCCTCTAGAAAGAAAATTTTAGTTCATCATGGATGAATACATCTTTAATAAATAAATAAGAAAGAACATGAAAATTGTTCACCAATTTGTGAAGTGGGAGGAATGGTTGAAGCTCTCCTTGTCTCCAAGAATGGCTGCCTTGGTTCCAGAAAATTTGATGAGTCTTGTCTCCAAGCACCAAATGGCCTTCTTTAGTTCCAATAACCAATCCCTCACCCCCATTTTTGGTTGATGCTAATCTTTCTTTTTAAACTTCTCAAACTAACCCTGAAATCCTTCCATTTTCTTGGCTTTTCTTCAAAAGAAATCTGAAATCCTTCCCCTTTTCTTGGCTTTTTCTCATTTTTCCTCTCCTTTTTCACCATTTTTTTAGGCTAAACGAACCCACTAGTGTTGTCTTCTGAGTTCTCTTTTAAAGTTCTCCATAAAGAAGTCCCAAAATCGGATTTAAAAATTGAGTTTAACTTTTCTGTGAACTAGGGCTGTGGCTCTGAATTTAGGAGTCGCGGAGCCAAATATTCTATCCTCCAATGCCACAACTCTGATTTTAGGTGCCGCGGTGCCAAACATTCTATCCTCCGACACTGCGGCTCTGATTTTGGGTGTCGCGGCGCCAAACAATCTATCATCTGGCATAGTGTGGTTTAATTATTTTTCTGAAAAGCCATTTTTGAGCTCTTTCTACTCTGAATTAGGTTTTGATGTCTTCTAATTAATTGTATATATGTGTCTTGGCTTTCCAAATCCACTTGAATCAACTCAATATGACATATGTTGAGAGAGTGATACCAAAAATACCATTATTTGTTATACCAGAAAGTTTCAGTCTGATGCTAACCACTAAACTCAATATTTCTCATTAAAATCAAAAGAATTAAATTATGTGTAAACATAAAAGTTTTATATGTATCTCTTGTCTTTCCAATGGATCAAGAATCAAGTTAATATGATATTGGGGCAGAGATTTATGATTGAAATATGAAAACTGCCATCAGTAGCACCACAATTCAGATTCTTCAACATTTCAACCAAGTTTTTGGTTTCTTTCCATTTTCTTCTCTTTTTATCATTACCTACAAGATTTCGAACTAAATGTATATAAATTAACAAAAACACTTGAAAATAAACCAACTGTTAATCAAAAGGCATATGAACTATTAGTATAAAACTAACTTATTAATCATGCTGTGGAAAAAGGTTTTATTTCATCATCTGTGAGACGAATCCTCATTTCTGCTCCAACACCTGACCAACTGATTGATCAACTTCTAGCATATGTGTTAGAACCTGATCCAGCCTTGGCCCATGTGGATTGGTCCAATAGGGACAGTGGTTGAAAACGCAAAATGAATTTGACTCTCAACACCAGAAATTTATCCTTAATGGTTCTAACTAATAGTATGTGTTTTATGTTGTTTCAGCTTTATTTTCTGAATAAACAACATTTCAGGTGATATCTTTTAAACTCTATTTTCTTATCTATTTTTGACATTAGGGATAATATCTCAATTAGGTTTGGGGAGAGGTTAGTTGATATCAGGTTTTGTATGTTCAATGTGTGTTTTTCAAGTTTAAAAAAAAAAGAAAAATCCAAACATGTTTTCATTTGGGTCAATTGAAACCATGAGTAGGCCAGAGCAAAGGGTAATCTTTTGACACTTTTGAGATGCACCCCTATTTTTTCCATAAATATGACATGTTTGTGAAGTTTTTAACTGAAATTTTGTGAATTGTCAAAATATAATTGCAATCCTATTTTCGTTAGAGTCCAAGGGTGCTATCTTAAAAAAAATATTAGTCTTATGCACATCCTAAGCCTTGTGGAAGGATTGGTTGAGATACGTATAATTGAAAATTCCAACCATGTTAACGTGTTTATTTTTTTGAATATTCACACATCTTTTGTGAATAAAACACCATTTCATTTTTAGGTTAACCAAAGAAATTTCGAAGCATATTTTGGTACTACAGACTAGATATTTCAAATTTTATGACTACCTATCTTGTGCTCAATTTTAGTTTGAATGCTTGTCTTAAATCATTTAAGCTATTTCTGTGAGGGTTTTAACTGTTTTCTAACTCCATGAGTGTTCACCTTACCAACTTATATGGAAAACAACTTATATGCCATGTTCATTTTTATTTGTATTGCATTTCATTATGCTGTAATTACTAGGGACTAGTAATAAACTGGTTGGGGGTATGATGAATATTTAAAAGTGTATAATTAATTATAAATTATATAATTATTTTTACTTTCAAATTATTATTAGAACTCCTAGTTAAAGCATTTTTGTGTTTTAAAAATAAAATGGGAAATCAACATAAAAATTTGAGATTAAAAAGTTTTATCTTCTTTTGTGCAGGTTTTGAAAAACTAGCATAACTTTTGATTTCGAAATGGTTTTGAGTTAATTTTTGAGGTTCTGAAATGATAAGTCATTCACCTACAAGTTCATGCAGTTTGGATCCCATACTAAATGTGTTAGGATCAAAGAAGTTGGATTACAAGTGGTTGTACAAAATAGATTATTAAAAAATTCAGATTAGAGTTAAGCCCAGTCCTGACCTATTTTACCAACTGGGTCATATCTCTTAAATCAAAATTAATTTTGCGGGATAAAATTTAGATATTTTATACATAAAAGGTAGATAAACAAGTTTGTGAAGACAAGATGGTGAGAAAATATGTCAAAATGGACAATAAACATGTTGTAATGCGCTAGTGATGTTGAAGGATTACTCTTAAACATGATTTAGTAATTTGACCATATCTGTCAGCCAAATTTGACAAATGATATATTAAAATGTATTAGTAAACAAATATCTACAACTTTTATTCTTTACCCATCATCCAAATCTTGTTGTATCCGGCGAGAAAATGCAATTCAATTGGGTAGTTGAAAATTTAGAGATTTGGTGTAACAACTTACCAACTCTTGACAACTAGCATACCACTTGATTGTTTATGTGATACCCGAGCCTCTTACTACTCACATGGCCACATATGATTCATGCATTACATGTTAATTACGTGCTATTTGCATTGGTATGACATCATACAATTTATTTTATGCGGCGTTGTTAACCATTAAATTTAATTTTGAAGCTCTCGCATTATCGAATCCCCTAACCTAAGTGGTTGATTTTGTATTGAGATAAGAAGAAATTTAGGTATCAATGCTAGGTTACACGTGGTAACCTTAGGAGTTCGAAAGGTGTCACCGAAAAGTTTATAGAAAAGGAGTCGGTTCGATCATGAATTTTAATATTATATGTATATTTAAATCATACACTTGGGACAACCAGATATACAATACTATAATTTAAATGTTATATAACTAGCTTCATAGGCTTGTAACACTTTCGGTGCACAAACTTATTAATCGGGCAAGAACTGATGATTTTTCGGGTGAAAAACCTAATGAACGGACATAGGAATTTGCTACGAGAATGAATGGTGATGAAGACAGGTTGCAACCAAATAAGAATATATGAGACACATAAGATAGGGCTGCAAGATAAGGGATAAAATCAGATTATACCATTACATAGCACCTCAAGTTTATGCCACCTCATGCTTAGACTTATCAAGCTAGCACCTCAACCTATTCTTTACTCTTAAGCTAACAGCCACGACTTGAACCTTATTCTGAACCATTTCAGCTTCTAAATACATGGAAAAATATCTCTAAATAGGTCCTAAGTGATTCCAACAAAAAAAGGAGGCAAAACAAGCAAATGGAAGGAGAAATAACCAAGTTCAAGTAGAAAACTGTGCAAGGTGAGCTTAACCTACGGGTTTGGCATGACTTTCAGATTTATTTTGAGGTTTATTGGCTTATTAAGCTTTGAATATTATTTATAAATGTGTTAGGATATTATTAGATAGGCTTTGATGCATAAATAAAGGTTTGTGGTTGGAAATATTTGATAGAAAACACTTGTGCTAGAAACTGTCACCTTGCTGTATTCTTGTGTTTTAGGCTTCAAAAGTGTATGGTATGTTGAATAAAACCTGTAATTATCATCATATACATGTTTATATATGAGTTAAGAGTATTGGAATGAATTTTGATCAGTTAGAAATTGAAATAGAGAATGATATTGGAGAAACACTCAAACTGCCAAAGTAGCAAAATCTATTTTGGTGTGATGTGAAGGAGACTGAATTAGGGAAGCTAAATCCATTAGTTTTGGCAAGAATATAACCTGGTTGTCTCTTTGTATATTTTATATAAGTGTGGTAAAAATTTGGGAGAGAGTGAATATACGTAAGGGTTCCAAAACTATTAATGTCATGAAGTGTGCAAAACTGTAACGGTAGAAAAATAATATGTTTCAGTATATTGTGAAGAGAGTTGAACTTAGGAAGCTATATCCATGTGTTTTATCCATTCTATGATATTGTTACATTTATATACATGTTATCTAAGTGTGGTAAATATTTAGGAGTGATTGAATATATTTAGGGATGTCAAAATTATCATGCAACTAAATTGGACAGCAAGTAAATATGAAAATGTGAATCTGTCCCATTTGATAACTTAGTAAATTTCAATCTAGACATGTTGCTATTGAGTGTTAATAATTAGGTACATGATATTAGAGTTATAATACTTCAATTATATGATGTTTACATGTATCTAAGATGAGAAATTAAGGTATTAGAGGGATAAGATTGGGTTCTAGTTTGTAAAACCTAGATAGCTTGGTTTTAAGGTCTTAGTATGATATTTTATGCTTTCAACTTGCCAAATTGGGAATGATGCTTGATGTTGGTAATATTACAGGCTATTTTACATCTAAGATTGGAGAGGAACAATAAACAAATCTAGACTAAGCCACGAACCAAGTGAAAGGTAAGTAAAGATTCATTTGAAACTACAATGCATAGACATAGTAGATGTGTGAATTATATGTAATATCATAAATCATATGTGAATAGTAGATGGCTCCCAATTGAGCATACATACATGGGCATTGTCATTGGTACGTGCATGCATCATATATGTGTATTGTGATAAATCTTGCATTGCACGGCATGATTGTGAGAAAGGAAAATATTTTGCTGACCACTACTAGTGCACCGAAGCATGTATGGATTTGCATGGTTTTTATGCATGGATTTGTAGGTTCGCGTGCATGGATTTACATGCGTACGAGTATGCATGGATTTGCATGCTTATATGATTATTGGCCATTGAATTATGGCGATGTACAGAGCTCTTTTCCGTTGCATGGGATAGTAGCGTTGGTAAGGGCCCAAGAAAGAAATGATTTTGAGAGAAATATTTTGATGCATAAAATTGCATTATAGGCATAGCATGTTGAGATGCATGACTTGATATTGTGGATTATTCTTTGACATGCATAATCATTACTTGCTGAGCGTTAGCTCATATAGTTTATGCGTTGTAGGTAAGTACGGTGATGCTTGAAGTATCTTTTATTGGCTGGGCGGCGGTTGGAGCTCCTGCAGGTGTCTGAGAGAGTGTGTACATGGATGACGACCTGTTGGGTTATTTTGCTGGCTTGTTATATTTTGAGTCTGTTGTATTATATTTTTAGACTAGTACTATATTTTGCTTTTAAAACTTTACTGTAAATAAGTATGTAAATATTGGATCATTGTGGGTGTTGTGCTTTTATATAAATACTGATCCTGATATATACATGACATATTAGAAAGTATTTTAAACAGGGATGTTCATGTAGGAAGTGATTTATCTTTTCTTAAAGTGTTACAAAAAAAAATTCAATGCATGAACACAGGTTCTATCATGTCAAATTATATTATATATATAGTTGCGTAGTAATGGGGGTGTTACAGAGTGGTATCAGAGCCCAGGTCTTGATTCTGTAGACTATCCATGTACATGATCTTAGAACTTGTGTAGTGCAGCCACGCCAATAAGTTTTACATTATCATATATTGCATTACATATTCCATGAATTATATTGGCCATATGTTATCACACTTGTGTAAAACAGCACTGCAAAATGGTGAGAACTCGTGGTGAGAGCTGTGGTGGTGCTAGAGCGCAGAGAAATGAGACACCCACCCCAATTAATGATCGAGATACCATGATTAACCGATTAACAGAGTTGATTGAACGATAGTCCAAACAAATTCAGCAACTGATTCGACAGAGGGATAATGGTGAGCAACCGCGGGTGGAGGTAAACCAATTATGGGCGGACTATATATATATATGGTGGGAGAATGATTTAGGAGGCGGATCCCCTAACATTTGAGGATACGATTGATCCTACCGCTGCAGAGGACTGGTTGAGGACCTTAAAAAATATATTCCAATATAGCAGGGTGCCAGTAGAGGAGAGGGTAATGTATGCCACTTTCATGCTTCGCGGTAGTGCAGGCCATTGGTGGGACATAATCAGCAGCATAGAGGACATTACTACCATGAGCTGGGATAGATTCAAGGAGTTATTCCAAAATAAATATTTCACGGCCCCAGTTCGCATAATGAAGATGAATGAGTTTATACAACTGCGACAAGGAGCGATGACTGTTGGGGAATATATTCGTAAATTTGAACAACTATCTAGGTTTGCTACGCACATGATCAGCACTGAAGCACTAAAAGTAGAGAGGTTTCTGGAGGGTTTGAGGCCAGAGTTATACCAGGATGTGAATATGGTAGGTACTTAAGGGTTGACATTTTCACAGGTGGTTGAGAGGGCGCTATGGCAGAACAGGCTGAATTGAGAATCGCTCATGCACAGGAGGCTCGATAGCAATTCAGACAACAGGGACAGAGATGGACTATGGGGTAAAAGAGGTCGGTCCAAATGCAAAAGCCGATCCAAATACAGAAACCAAGATTTAAATTTCAAGAAGAATGAGGCCAACAACAATAAGGTCAAAATAAGAGGCCACGGGTCGAACAAGGAAAAGCACCGATGCTAGAAGCTGTGTGTCAAAAATATGGTAATCGACATACTAGAGGCTGCTATATAGATACCAGGACGTGCTTTCGATATGGAATACCAGGACATATTGCTAAATTTTGCCCAGGTAAACAAAATCAGACCAGCCAAAGGAATGTACCAGCCAAGGTGTTCACCATGACCAGGGCAGATGTAGAAGCAAATCCATCGGTGGTAACAGGTAAACTTTATATTTCTAGTATTCCAACACTTGTGTTATTTGATTCTAGAGCCACGCATTCATTTTCATCCACTGAGTACGTGAAGATGCTGGGCAGAATACCAGATATAGCAAAAATCAGTTATAGTGTAACAGTTCCCTCTGGAGATGCTAGACAAACCGATCGGATTTTGAGAGCTTGTGCTATACTTGTTGAAGTTAGAGAATTACATGCTAATTTGATTGTACTGGATATAAATGATTACGATGTTATTTTGGCATGGATTGGTTGTCAAAGTATGGGGCTACTATCGACTGTAAGGAAAAGATGGTGACATTTCAACTTTCTGGGAAAGAGTCTTTCACATTTGCCAGCATTGTGAAGAATTTCAGATTCCCTATGATTTCAGCAGTGAAGCACAATGATTACTCGATGATGGTTGCGAAGGGTACTTGGTGAGTGTCATGAACATTGAGGAACAACACCCACCAA
Organism: Paulownia fortunei; assembly: GCA_019321725.1. Lineage (NCBI taxonomy): Eukaryota > Viridiplantae > Streptophyta > Magnoliopsida > Lamiales > Paulowniaceae > Paulownia > Paulownia fortunei. The sequence goes on from CM033118.1 coordinate 14,159,835, forward strand.
CTCTAAGTAAATACCAGTGATGGGAATATACTGAAGTATTCCCAGATGATCTCCCAGGACTACCACCAAATCATGAAATAGAGTTTGTTATTCACATATAACAAGGAACGTCTCCAATTTCTAAGACTCCCTACAGAATGGCTCCCTTGAAGTTGAAAGAATTAAAAGTACAATTGCAAGACTTGTAGGACAAAAGATTTATCAGACCGAGATTTTCACCTTGGAAAGCACCGATTTTGTTTGTATGTAAGAAGAATGGCACCATGAGACTGTACATCAATTATCAAGAGTTGAATAGGGTCACGATTAAGAATAAATATCCATTACCCAGAATTGATAATTTATTTGACTAGCTTCAGGGTGCCGCGATATTTTCAAAGATTGACTTACACTTTGGGTACCATCAATTGAAAATAAAGGAAGAGGATATCCCCAATACGGCATTTAGTACAAGATATGGGCACTATGAATTTTTGGTGATGCCATTCGGATTGACTAATGCTCCAGCAGCATCCATGGATCTGATGAATAGAGTGTTTAAGGAGTTTCTGGATAAATTTGTTATTGGGTTCATTGATGACATTCTAGTTTACTCCATAACTAAAGAAGAGCATGTTGCGCATTTAACACAAGTACTAGAGATCCTGAAAGTGAAGCAGTTATATGCCAAATTCAAGAAATGCGAGTTCTGGTTAGATCGTGTGGTATTCCTGGGACATGTTATATCAGGAGTAGGAATATCAGTAGATCCAAGTAAAGTTGAAGCTATCAACAACTGGATGCAGCCTACTAATTCCTCAGAGGTGCGTGTTTTATGGGTTTAGCTGGATATTACTGAAGATTTGTGGAGGGGTTCTCCAAGATTGCTATGCTATTAACGCAATTAACCAGAAAAGGGGTGACGTTTAGATGGATGGATATGTGTGAGCGAAGTTTCCAAGAGCTGAAAAAGAGGTTGACTTCAGCACCTATTCTCTCAATTCCATCAGGTACTGGAGGATTCATAATTTACAGTGATGCGTCGAAGAATGGATTAGGATGTGTACTGATGTAGAATGGCAAAGTAATTGCGTATGCGTCCAGGCAACTTAAAGAGTACGAAAAGAGTTACCCCACGCATGACTTGGAACTTGCTGCTGTAGTATTTGCGCTTAAAATATAGAGGCACTATTTATATGGTGAACGGTATGAGATCTATACTGATCACAAGAGCCTCAAATACTTCTTCACACAGAAAGAGTTGAATATACGGCAGCGGAGATGGCTGGAACTGGTAAAAGATTATGATTGTGTGAATTACCACCCCTGTAAAGCCAACGTTGTAGCTGATGTATTGAGCCAAAAATCCACACAAAGTACAATAGATATGGCTTTAATTCAGAAATCAGAACTGAATGAGTTGCAGAAAATGAATATAGAGATTTTACAGACAAGAGTAATAGAGGCAAAGTTGGCAGCCCTGATGCTTCAGCCTACGCTAATTGATAAGATCAAATAGGGACAGCGATGATGAGTATCTCATCAATATGAGAAAATATGTTGCTGCAAGGAAGTCTCCTGAATTTAAGATGACTCATAATAATATTTTACAATTTAGAGGGTGGTTTTGTATGCCAAATATTGATAACATTCGGGAAGACATTTTAAAATAGGCATATTCAACCCCTTATTCAGTACATCTAGGGGCTACTAAGATGTATAGAGACTTGAAAATGCATTATTGGTGGCCGGGTATGAAAAAGGACATCGCCCAGCATGTGGAGTAATGTCTAACATGTCAGCAGATAAAGGCCGAACATCAAAGACCCGCAGGGACTTTGCAACCTCTACTTATTCCAGAATGGAAATGGGAAAGGATCACCATGGATTTCATAACTAGTTTGCCAAAGACTACTAAGGGTCATGATGCTATTTGGGTTATCGTCGACAGATTGACCAAGTCTGCTCATTTCCTTCCCATATGTTCTACTAATTCCATGGATCGCTATGCCCAATTATACGTTCAGGAGATTGTCAGACTTCATGGAGTGCCATTATCTATAGTTTCTGATAGAAATTCAAGATTTTTGTCTGCTTTTTGGAGGAGTTTACACAAAGCTTTGGGAACACAGTTATCATTCAGTACAGCATATCATCCTCAGACGGATGGGCAATCTAAACGAACAATACAAATGTTGGAGGATATGCTCAGAGCCTGTGTATTAGACTTCCAAGGTCAGTGGAGTAAATTCCTACCTTTAGTGGAGAGTTTGCATACAACAATAGCTATCATACTAGTATTGGAATGGCTCCCTATGAAGTATTGTATGGAAAAAAGTGTAGGTCTCCGATACACTAGGATGAAGTTGGCGAGAAGAAAGTTTTAGGCCTAGATATGATTCGAGAAATGACAGAAAATGCAAACTACCCAAAATCAACAGAAAAATTATGCAGATCGACGAAGAAGGGTGTTGGAGTTTGCGATAGGAGATCAGGTGTTTTTGAAAGTAGCACCAATAAAGGCCATCATGCAGTTTGGGAAGAAAGGAAAATTGAGTCCTAGATACAGTAGCCCATTCCCGGTGATTGAAAGAATTGGTGATGTTTCTTATAGACTGGATCTGCCAACATCTATGTCCCAAATACACAATGTATTTCATATGTCTATGCTGAGAAAATATATTGCTAATCCCTCTCACATTCTGAAGAATGGACTAATGGAATTAAAGGAAGATTTGAGCTACGAATAAAAGCCTGTACAGATTTTGTTACGAGAAGTGAAGCAGCTAAGAAATAAATAGATTACATTGGTTAAAGTGTTATGGAGAAACCAATTAGTAGAAGAGGCCACTTGGGAAAGGAGGACGAAATGAGAACTAAGTATCCTAAACTTTTTCAGTAAGTGAAATTTCGGGGATGAAATTTTTATAAGGAGGGGAGGATGTGATACCGGAGCCTCTTACTACTCACATGGCCACATATGATTCATGCATTACAAGTTAATTACGTGCTATATGCATTGGTATGACATCATATAATTCATTTTATACGGCGTTGTTAACCATTAAACTTAATTTTGAAGCTCTCGCACGGTATTGATTATCGAATCCCCTAACCTAAGTGGTTGATTTTGTATTGAGATAAGAAGAAATTTAGGTATCAATATAGTGAATAGTGCTAGGTTACACATAGTAACCTTAGGAGTTCGAAAGGTGTCATCGAAAAGTTTATAGAAAAGGAGTCATTTCGATCATGAATTTTAATATTATATGTATATTTAAATCATAAAAATGGGACAACTAGACATACAATACTATAATTTAAATGTTATATAACTAGCTTCATAGGTTTGTAACACTTTTGGTGCACAAACTTATCAATCGGGCAAGAACTAATAATTTTTTGGGTGAAGAACCTAATGAACGGACATAGGAATTTGCTACAAGAATGAATGGTGATGAAGATAGGTTGCAACCAAATAAGAATATATGATGTTATATCTAGACATGTTGTTATTGAGTGTTAACAATTAGCTACATGATATTAGAGTTATAATACTTCAATTATATGATGTTTACATGTATCTAAGATGAGAAATTAAGGTATTAGAGGATAAGATTGGGTTTTAGTTTGTAAAACCTAGATAGCTTGGTGTTAAGGTCTTAGTATGATATTTTATGCTTTCAACTTGCCAAATTGTGAATGGTGCTTGATGTTGGTAATATTACAGGCTATTTTACATCTAAGATTGGAGAGGAACAATAAACAAATCTAGACTAAGCCACGAACCAAGTGAAAGGTAAGTAAAGATTCATTTGAAACTACAATGCATAGACATAGTAGATGTGTGAATTATATGTAATATCATAAATCATATGTGCATAGTAGAGGGCTCCCAATTGAGCATACATACATGGGCATTGTCATTGGCACGTGCATGCATCATATACGCGCATTGTAATAAATCTTACATTGCATGGCATGATTGTGAGAAAGAAAAATATTTTGCTGACCACTACTAGTGCACCGAAGCATGTACGGATTTGCATGGTTTTTATGCATGGATTTATAGGTTCGCGTGCATGGATTTACATGCGTATGAGTATGCATGGATTTGCATGCTTATATGATTATTGGCCATTGGATTATGGTGATGTACAGTGCTCTTTTCCGGTGCATAGGATAGTAGCGTTGGTCAGGGGCCCAAGAAAGAAATGATTTTGAGAGAAATATTTTGATGCATAAAATTGCATTATAGGCATAGCATGTTGTGATGCATGACTTGATATTGTGGATTATTCTTTGACATGCATAATCATTACTTGCTGAGCGTTGGCTCACATAGTTTATGCATTGTAGGTGAGTACGGCGATGCTTGAAGCATCTTTTATTGGCTGGGTGGCGGTTGGAGCTCCTGTAGGTATCCGAGAGAGTGTGTACATGTATGACGACCTGTTGGGCTATTTTGTTGGCTTGTTATATTTTAAGTCTGTTGTATTATATTTTTAGACTGGTATTATATTTTGCTATTAAAACTTTACTGTAAATAAGTATGTAAATATTGGGTCGTTGTGGGTGTTGTACTTTTACATAAATATTGATCCTGCTATATACATAACATGTGTTAGAAAGTATTTTAAATAGGGATGTGCATGTAAGAAGTGATTTATCTTTTTTTAAAGTATTAAAAAAAATATATTCCATGCATGTACACAGGTTCTATCATGTCAAATTATATTATATATATATAGTTGCGTAGTAATGGGGGTGTTACAGTTTAACTCCTCTTTTATATGTTTGGCCTCTAGCATATTTCAAACACTATAAATAGGCCATGTATGAAGCGTATAAGAGTAGGGGGTAGAGGGCTTCTTTAGGTTAAGTTGTATAGTAGTAATGTAAGTTTTCTAGTAATAGTGTTAAGTTTTTTTTAGTAGGAATAGAAATGTATTATCTAGTTTCTCTTCTATTTTTAGTCTTTCCTACTTTTATTATGTCTTTTTAAATTTCATTTTGTTGAGGAAAAAGAGTGAACCTCTTGATGGAGAAAGATGAACGGTTATAAGGGAAGAAAATATTTAAGTGTGTTGTATTAATGTTTAAATTTTTTATCTAAACCCTACTCGTTTTATGGTGATTCTTGATTTATGTATCACTAGTGGCACAACATATACTTAGGTTCATTTAGCTAAACGTTTGGTTTTACTACGCCAACTGCTAACATGAAACATTGATTTGTTGTAGACAAAGGTATGTATAGATACTTGACCCCATAAACAAGAATTGGCGTTAATAGATAATTTGCAAATAGTAAGACAATATCATGATTTCCTTATTGCATGAGCTATTTGATAACATCTTCCATTGGAACCTTTATTATGTATAGACTCCAATAGTAGCAATTAAAAGAGGTAAAAAGAATAAATAATTGTTCATCTATCCAAAACTCAAGAGCGGATCTCTAATCCTCAGTATTTTTATTACTTTAGTTTTTTTAGTTATAGTTTACATTACTTTTTTATATATTCTAAATCACATAAAGCCCATCTTTTTTTTAGAAATATAATCCTGAATTCTTCTGACAACTTCCATGTGGATCGACCTCGAATTTACGAGAAATTTATTACTTGACACAACTTGTACTTGGTTTTGCAACTTTAAGTTATAGCAAATGTATTGTCTTTTGAATGACTAAGGGTTAGATTCAACACTTGTTTGATTTCATTTTCATAATACTTTGTGGCTTCCTGAGAATAATTGTTGGAAGTTAGTTATTATGGGTGTTTGTGGGTATCACCATTGAAAATCCTCACGAGACTATAGTTTATCCTCTATGGGCCACCTAGAGGTTTAATAGCTTGTTGCATATGCTAAATGCAATCGTGATTTCCTACAAAAGTGGATTAGTTTAGCTTTATTTTAGGCTTGCTTGAGGATGACCAATGTTTAACTATGGGGGGATTTTGATAAGTGCATATTTTGACATATTTTTGTATCAAATTCTTTATATTTTTCTTATTTTATTATAGTTAATATTAAAGTTTTATTAATTTTTTTTATTAGGGAATCAATGAACAAAAAGATATCAAAAAGAGCCAAAAAAATCAATGCAGACAACACGTTTCGTCAGCAAGTTGGGAGATAATATTTTATTGAATCAAAGAAGCATTATAATTAGAAGAAAATGACTATTTTTGCCTAAGTCCATCATTTGTAGATCAAAATATATACAAGAAATTAATTGGACTTTGCAAGTGATTGTTGGGCTTGCATTAAATTCAAAATAAGCAAGTTTCCAAACTTAAGCAGTTTTTGTATTTTGGTCATAAATCTATATTCAAAATCCCTATAGACCTGATTCTTGCTTCCTGTGAAGCTTAGCCCAATTCAGCCTTGATTATAGCAGAAAATTCATCCGAGTGTGTGCATTGGAAAAAAACTATCTATGCTGAGACATCTCTTTAAATTAAGCATAACTTTCTCTCTAGTAGTTGGACTTAGGTGATTCAAGTTGTAAAATGAAGCTAACAGACAACTCTACAACTTTCCTATTAATCATGTTTCCAAATGTAGTTGATTAGATAGAGAAATATGTGTGACAATATTCGAATATAAAATGGACATGTGAATTTAGAGCACATTTGAAGTTAATTTGGAGTGCATTTAGAGTGAATTTGGATATGTCAATTTAGGCACTCTTCTACTATAAATAGGGGCTCTTAGATGGTATTCAGGATACACAAAAAGCCTTAGAAGGGAAAGAAAGTTTCATTGTTGTCTTTCTTTAGGCTAAGTTTTCTAACAGTAATGTAAGTTTTCTAGTTGTAATAGAAATGTATTCTCTAGTTTTTCTTCTCTTTTTTTAGTGTTTTCTACTTTCATTATGTCTTTCTAAATTTCATTTAAGTTAGGCGAAAGGGTAAACCTCTTGATAAGAAAGAGGAAAGGTTATAAATATGCATAATGTTCAGGTATATTTTTAATTTTTTATTGAAACACTCCTTGTTTAGTGGCAATTCTTGATTTATGTATCATTAATGACACAACAAATACTTGGGTTCATTTAGCTTATTGTACGGTTCTATCCCACTGACTGCAAATGTGAAACATTGATTTGTTGTAGACAAAAGTGTACATAAATAAATATGTGTTGGTGTTAAAAACTTTCTTGTTTTGCGGTGATTATTGATTTATCTATCTCCAATGGCATAACAAATACTTTGGTTCATTTAGTTTATTATACGGTTCTACCCCACCGACTACTAATGTCAAATCTTAATTTATTGTAGATAAAGGTGTGCATAAATACTTGATTCTATAAATAAGTGTTAGTATTACAAGATAATTTACAAACAGTAAGACAATATCATGATTACCTTAATGCATAAGCTATTTGATAATATCTTCCCATTAGAACCTTCATTATATTTGAATTTTAATTATGGCATTTAAAAGAGGTAAACAGAATAAATAATCACTCCTTTATCCAAAACTCAAGAGCGGATCCCTAATCTTCAATACTTTTATTACTTTGATTTTTTAGTTATAGTATAATTTTTTTTATATTCTAAATCATATTCAGCCTATTTTTTTAAAAAATATAAACCCGAAAACTTCAAACAACTTTCCTGTGGATCGACCTCGGACTCCCGAAAAATTTATTACTTGACTCAACCTGTATTTAGATTTGCAATCTTAAAGTCTAAGCAACAAACCATGCTTTCTTCACTTAAAAAATAATAAGTATGAATTGAGTTCACACTTTACTATAGGTTTTACTACATAAAATTAAGTATTTTATTTTATAATTTTTATTATTTTTTATAAATTAAGTTCACACCCGATTTTAACACAAAGTTTACATACCATTATAGTTATATCAAAATTAATTTAGTGTGTAAAGCCTAGGCGGCCAGCCGGAATTCCAAGATTACATATTTAATACATTGAAATTGATAATTATATCTTTAATTCTTTATTTTTGCTATTTATTCAATTTCAGTCCCTCTTATTTAGCCCTAATTAAATTAATCCCTCATATTTTTATTTTTAACTAAAAATGGGCCAAACATCTGAATTTCGTTAAGTACTAGCAAAACTTCTCATGGTTTATGTACATGAACATAGAAAGTAATATAGTTTTAGTCACTTAAGTTTAGTTTTTTAGAGTTGTAGTCCCATAAGTTTAAATATTTTATAATTTTAGTTCCCCAAGCATGTACAACTCCATTAATAATTAATAGAGACTAGACAATAAGTTCTGGATTTGTTGAAGAATTGAAAGTTAAGAATTTTTACAAGCAATAAACTTGAGGGATTGAAACTAAATAGTGAAAATTTTGAAGAATCAATATGTAATTAGCCCTGTATCCAAACATGTAACAATTACAATGACATTAAAGGTTAAATTTCACTTTACCCTCTCTACTCTTATTGAGTGTTACTGTAACACCCCTTAACTTAACTGAAAAACCTAAACAAGCCGATACGATTAAGTCAAGAAATGTTAATTTTTTCAATATTAGAGTTATGGTTTTAATAAAAGTTCTCATTTTAGCTACAAGAGAAAGAATTTGAATCGTTTTAACACACCATATACATATATCAAAACTGAGTACATCTGTTTACAAAATCATAACATAGCGGCTTATTTCAAAACAAAACAGAGTTTTCAAAATAAACTGCAAAACAGTTCAAAGCATGGCATATGAACAAATCTCTGTCCGGTCGCTCTAGAGACTCAGTCAACCTCTAAACTTGTACATTTTCACATGCATCACATGAATCTAATGAGCTAAAGGCTCAGTAAGATGAAACTGATGCAATAACAAATAACATACATGCACATCTCATAAATTATTAAATGTATTATTTTATTTAATAACTTTCATTCATAAATCATTCTTTAGGGCCTTGAAGTGTGGTACCTAACTAATAGCGATAGACCGTGGTTTTCAGAACCTGTTCATAATGATTGGCCAATAAGAGAACTAATACGAGGTTTCCATATTTGGTCTTTCAACCTCAGGTATTAGCCGTATTCTATCTCATTCATTGTGGTTTTTCTATATCAGTTTTTCAACCTCAAGTATTTGCCACCATTTGTTGGGTCCACCGATCCCTCCCGCGTCCCTTGTCTACCTGACCATCAATCAAGTACCATACTTCCTTTTCAAAAACCTCATTATATTCTAAATAGTGTGATGCTTCATAAACCATAAATGCATCAAACATTACATCATTTGACAAACAATAACAATCACATTAAAACATGAACAAACATTATATGATTCTTGTGATATAGCAAATGAAAGCTTCAACTTACCTCAAGTCCACTTTGTGGCAAGTGAAAAGACCAATCTCTTTGGAAGATAGAATGTGTTAAAGGCCTAACATAAGCAAATCATATACCATTTAATATCCTTTTTATAAATTATTTAGTCTATTCTAGTTAAAGTTCATATATACTTTTTAATCTTTTATAAATAATTCCATATCAATTACATAACCTTAAAAACAATGCATACTCCATATTTTACTACTAATTCAAGACATTAAAAATTAGGGCAGCAATCAAATAACTAATAATTCAAATATAATTATTAGGGCAGCCCCTAAAACATGCACACAATCCAAATTAACATGACGTAAATTCGGTTCTAACTTAAATTGATTGTACCCTTCAATTAAGCAAACTAATTGCTATTGTTTTCAATCATTCAAAGGAACTTACAAACACAATATAAGCATTATAATATTAATAGAAATAAGTAAATTAAGCATATTTCACAAGACTATCAATTTTGCTAAAAACTAGCTTAACTAGCTTGGTTTTGGGTTCAAGTGTAACTTACTTATGTTTTCAATCATACAAAAGCATACTAAAACATGTAACCATCCAAGATACTAAAAATGCATCATAAGAAACATTGAAAAAGAATATACCTTGATTAAGTTGGAATTAAGTTTCAAAATCAATGATTTTCAAGTTTAAAAAGGGTGGAACTTGTTCTAGTTTGTGTTCTATGAATTCCTATGGATTGAATTCAATTTTTGGGATTATGAGAGTGTAGAAATTTGGGGAAACTTAGGAGAATAAGGGTTGGTCATTTTTGAGGTGCTTCCACAAGAAATATGGATGAAAATGATTTCTTTAACCTTTCAAAGAGAGGTAAGTGGAGGGTGATGATTGGTTGCATCATGCTTGGTGTCTTCTCATGCCAAAAGCCACGTTCATGGGCTAAGGAGATGCATAGTTCAATAATACACATTGATTAGATGCATATTCATGCAAGATCCATATTATTGGCTATGTAGAAGAGAATTGGGCATTACAATCCTTCCTTCCTTATAAAAACTTCGTCCTCAAAATTTGACGTACCAAATAATTCTGAATACTTGCTCTGCATTTCTTCTTCTCTTTCCCATGTGGCCTCTTCTATAGAATGATTCCTCCATAATACTTTAACAAGTCGAATCTTTTTCATTCTCAACTCATTTTCCTTCTAATCCAAAATTTGAACTGGTTTCTCTTCATAAGCTAAATTAGGAGTCAATTCCAACGGTTCATAACTCAATATATGAGAAGGGTTTGAAATATACTTTCTCAATATAGACACATGAAAAATATTGTGAACACTAGATAATGATGGAGGTAAGGCCACTTTATAAGCTTTATTACCAACTATTTCGAGAATCTCGAATGGGCCGACATACCTTGGGCTGAGTTTTTCTTTCTTTACAAATCTCATAACCCCTTTCATGGGAGCTACTTTTAAGAACACATGATCCCCAATTGCAAACTCTAGATATTTTCTCCATTTATCTTCATAACATTTATGTCTACTCTGCACAATCTTCATTCTCTCTCGTATCTTCTCCACTACCTTGGCGGTATGTTGAAGTATTTCTGGACCAAGTAGGCTTCGTTCTCCAACTTCATCCCAATGAACTGGAGATCTACATTTCCTTCTATATAATGCTTCATAAAGCGTCATTCCAATTGTTGATTGGTAGCTATTATTATAAGTAAACTCTACTAATGGAATCTTTGCATCCCAACTCCCTTGAAAATCTAGCACACAAGCTCTTAACATATCCTCTAATATCTGAATAACCCTCTCTGATTGCCCATCACTTTGTGGATGAAATGATGTACTGAATACAAGTTTCGTTCCCATAGCACTGTGTAAGCTCTTTCAAAATGTAGATGTAAACTTAAGATCTCTGTCAGATACTATTGAAACTAGCACCCCATGTAACCTGACTATCTCTTTAATATATTGTTGAGCATACTGGTCCATATTGTATGTGGATTTCACTGGAAGAAAATAGGCTGATTTAGTTAATCTATCAACAATCACCCATATGGAATTATACCCCTTTTGTGTTTTAGGTAATCCAAGCACAAAGTCCATTGTAATGTGCTCCCATTTCCACTCTGGAATCAACAAATGCTTCAATAACCCTGATGGTCTTTGATGTTCAATCTTAACTTGTTGACAAGTTAGACATTCAGCCACAAATTTTTCTATATCTCTCTTCATTTTAGGCCACCAATAATGTTATTGTAAGTTCTTATACATTTTTGTGCTACTTGGGTGTACTGAGTAAGGAGTAGTATGAGCTTCTTCTAAAATATCTCCTTTCATGGCCTTGTCAAACGACACACATAGTCTCCCTTTATATCGAATAATCCCATCATCAGTAACAAAGAAGTCTGGCCTCTTTCCAGCCTCAATCATTTTTTCAATCTACACAAATGCATGTCCACCTTTTGACCTTCTCTGATTCTATCTTGAAGTGCAGGTCTCAACTCTAAGACTGACAACAAACACTTTTTCCCTTTATGTACAATTTCAAGCTCTAATCTCTACAAATCCAGTAATATTAACTTTTGTATAACAAAAAGAGAAGATGTGGATTTTCTGCTTAATGCATCTACAACCACATTTGCTTTACCAGAATGATAGTTGATCACACAATCATAATCCTTCACAAGTTCTAACCATCTTCTTTGTCTCATATTCAGTTCTTTTTGAGTAAATAAGTACTTCAACCTCTTATAATCTGTGTATATCTCACACTTCTCATCATACAAATAATCTCTCCAAATCTTCAAGGCAAAAACCACAGTAGCAAGTTCCAAATCATGGGTTGGATAATTCTTTTCATATTCCTTCAATTGCCTTGAAGCATAGGAAATAACCTTCCCATTTTGCATCAAAACAGCACCCAAACTATTTTTTGAAGCGTCGCTATACACCACGAATCCACTAATTCCAATTGGAATGGTAAGAATAGGAGCTGTAGTCAATTTATGTTTCAGTTCTTGAAAACTTCTTTCACAAGTATCGGTCCACAAGAACTTCACATTCTTTCTTGTCAACATTGTCATTGGAGTTGCTATCTTTGAAAACCCCTGAACAATCATCGATAGTACCCTGCTAATCCCAAGAAACTCCTTACTTCTGATACATTTGTTGGTGTTGGCTACTTAATGACAGCTTCGACCTTTCCTGGATTAATAGAAATGCCATCCTTAATACTACATGACCTAGGAATACCACTTGTTCAAGCCAAAACTCACACTTCTTGAATTTAGCATACAACTATTTTTCCTTAAGAACTTGTAGCATAATCTTCAAATATTCTTTGTGCTCTTCTTTATCCGTGAATAAATTAGGATATCATCAATAAACACAATCATAAATTTATCAAGATATTGCTTGAACACCCTATTCATTAGATCCATAAAAGTTGTAGGGGTATTGGTTAAACCGAAAGGCATCATTAGAAATTCATAATGTCCATACCTTATTCGAAATGCAGTCTTTGGTATGTCTTCTTCCTTAATCTTCAATTGATGATACCCAGAGCGTAAATCAATCTTAGAAAATACAGATGCTCCATGCAATTGATCAAATAAATCATCTATTCTTGGAAGTGGATACTTATTCTTGACTGTTATTTTATTCAACTCTCTATAATCAATGCACAACCGCAATGTACCATCCTTCTTTTTCACGAACAACACAGGTGCTCCCCAAGTAGAATAACTAGGGTGAATAAAACCCTTATCAAGCAATTCTTGCAATTGAACTTTTAACTCTTTCAATTCTATTGGTGCCATTCAGTATGGTGCTTTAGAAATAGGAGTAGTTCCTAGCATAACATCAATCACAAATTCGATCTCTTGATTCGGTGTAGTCCCGATAAATCATCTGGAAATACCTCAAGAAATTCTTGAACCACATCTACATTTTCTGGCTTCAATTGTGCTTCAACTGAGGTGTCCAGAACACTTGCCAAATATCCAAAGCATCTGCATCGATTTGTTCTTGTGTCATTGCATGCACTCTCCCCTGAACTTTCCCCTACACTGTTGGGCAATCCTTTGCTACATGTCCAGGCTTTTTACACTTAAAGCAATGATTAGTACCACTATAGCATTCCCCAAAATGATTCTTCCCACACTTAGCACATTTAGGTCTTTCAACTGTAGTAGAAATCTGTCCAACTCTAGGACGTTTTTCATTCCCTTGGTTTGATTTTTCTCTCCTTTCTTCTACTGATTCTCATCTAAGTCAGCCATCAAAACCTTGTCCACCAGTTTCCTGAACTTTGTTATACTGAAGACATTCTCACATCTCTTCTAATTTCAGGATTAAGGCCCCTCAAGAAATGATCCATCTTCTCATTGTTGTCTCTGGCGATGTATGGCACGTACTTGCAACCATGTTCAAATTTTCTCACATAATCACATACAGATATCCCTCCTCTTGTTTTAACTCCAAAAATTCTTTTAGTTTGAGCGACCTAGCATCTCTAGTGAAATACTTATCATAAAATATTATTTTAAATCTCTCCCAAGTTAGCTCTTCCATATTCACTGCATGTTTAGCTCCTTCCCACCAGGTTCTAGCATCCTTCTTCAACAAGAAGATTGCATAGAGTACCAGCTCATCATCATCAATTCTCATGTAGTCAAAGATAGTATCCAATGATTTAACCCATTCTTCTGCAACCATAGGATCAGACTGTAATGCCCAATTCTCAATTCTCTCCTATATAGCCAATAATAAGCATTTTGCATGAATTTGTATCTAATCAATGTGCATTATTGAATTATGGCTTACAAATAGCATGATTGCACGAACATGAATAATTGTTATTATATGCTTCAGTTATGATTTAACATGCATTAGTACATGAAATATGAGATCAAACTTTCATTTCTTAATTTAACATATTCCTTAAGTGCCCTTTTTGCAGTGAAAAGCTCGGTATCTCGGTTAAGGAAGATTGATGTGTTGAATGGCTATGAAATGAATTATTTGTATTGCTCCATACTAGTTATATGCTAAAGTGATTAATTGTCTAAATATTTACTTGAAATATGTTACATTGGCTAAGAACTAAAAGTATGCACAATGGTGCAATTTGATTGGTTGGTTGACTAGGTTGCATAACCATTCTAAACCGCATTGCACTTGATTATAACACCAAAGCATCAATTTTTGTCATCTCCTAAGCCCATGAACGTGGCTTTTGGCATGAGAAGACACCAAGCATGATGCAACCAATCATCACCCTCCACTTACCTCTCTTTGAAGGTCAAAGAAATCATTTTCATCCATATTTCATGTGGAAGCACCTCAAAAACGACCAGCCCTTATTCTCCTAAGTTTCTCCAAATTTCTACACTCTCATACTCACAAAAGTTGAATTCAATCCATAGGAATCCATAGAAACA
>CM033118.1:14174668-14381370 GCA_019321725.1 Paulownia fortunei
GGCATCTTCTGCAGGTTGCATACAAACATTAAACACAAAGTCATATTTCCAAATGATAACTTCAAAATACCATTTCTACAATTGATCAAAGCATTTGAAGTTGCAAGAAAAGGACGACCCAAAATGATAGGAATTTATGTATGTGTTTGTGCAACAGGCTCCGTGTCCAAAACAATGAAATCAACTGGAAAGTAAAACTTATCAATTTGTACCAACACATCTTCTACTATTCCCTTTGGAACTTTAATCGAACGGTCAGCTAATTGGAGTACAACAGAAGTTGTTTTAAGTTCTCCCAAACCTAACTGTTCATAAACTGAGAAAGGTAGAAGATTTACACTAACACCAAGATCAAGCAAAGCACGCTCTATTCTAGTGTTTCCTATGATACATGAAATGGTTGGACAACCTGGATCTTTGTACTTGTGTGGAGTGAATTGTTGAATGATTGAACTAACACTTTCAGTTAAAAATGCCTTCTTTTGTACATGATGTTTTCTTTTGATTGTACACAAATCTTTCAAAAATTTGGCATAAGGTGGAACTTGCTTGATTGCATCCAATAATGGAATATTAATCTTGACTTGTTTAAAAATTTCAAAAATTTCAGCATTTGAGTTCAATTTCTGAGTTGCTTGCAATCTTTGAGGAAAGGGTGCTGGAGGTAAATATTTTTCTTTTTCTTCATTTTCACGCTTACCTTCTTCAAACTTACCTTTATCGTCAAGACTATTTCCATTTTTCATTTCTGGAGGTGGATTAGAAACTTTCTCCTTAGGATGAATAGTCTTGTCAACAACTTTTCCATTCCGAAGAGTTGTAACTGAATTAGCCTCCTTGACTGCATTTTCACCTGAAGAAGAAACATGACACTGAGTAGAAGGATTAGGTTGAGGTTGAGCAGGAAATTTACCTTTTTCATGAGTACGCAAAGAAGTTGTCAGTGTTGAAAGTATGCTTCTGATGTCATTGATAGCTTGTGAATTCTGATTATTGATGTTTGTTTGTTCATGCATAAATGCTTGCAAAGTCTCCTCAATGGATTTTGTATGTGGAGGTGGATAAGAATGAAAGTTTTGTGGTTTTTGTGAATGCGGTGGTTGGGCACGGTTATCATCTCGCCAACTGAAATTGGGATGATTTCTCCATTGTGGATTGTAAGTTTCAGAATATGGAGAATGGAAAGGCTTTTTGAATGTGTTCATAAAATTTGCTTGTACTGGAAGGTTTGGACATTCATTGGTGGAGTGCCCCAGTTCACAATTGCTACAAACTTCTTCCTCTTGCACAGATTTGATTTCCTTTACTTTCTTAAGTTCCATGGCTTCAACTTTTCTTGTTAAACTAGCAAGTCTAGCATTTAGATCATCTTCTTGACTAAGGTAATATTTTCCTTTATTACTATTAGCAAGATTAGATCTAATAGAACCTTCGGAAGAATTAACACTATGCCATGATTGAGAGTTTTCTGCCAATGATCTAGGTATTCTAGGGCTCATCAGGTTTCTTAGGTTTTATCAAGAAACTCACCATTACACATTGTTTCAACAAATTGTTTTGTTTCAGGAGTTAAACTTCATAAAAGAAACTAATTAAGCGCCATTTTTCAAAACCATGATGTGGGCATGAATTCAACAAATTTTTAAATCTTTCCCAACATTGAAAGAAAACTTCATTCGAATTTTGAGAAAAATTTTGAATTTGTCTTTTCAAAGCATTAGTTTTATGAGTTGGAAGAATTTTTTCAAGAATTTAGCTTGCATTTCTTGCCAAGTACCAATTGACCTAGGTTTAAAGAATTAAGCCAATTTTTTGCTTTATCTTTTAAAGAGAAAGGAAATAATTTGAGCTTAACAATCTCATTTGTGCAAGTTTGATCATCAAAAGTGGTACATACTTCATCAAATTCTTTTAAATGCAAGTAAGAACTTTCAGAGTTTAAACCATAGAAATTAGGAAGTAAAGGGATCATACCTGACTTGAATCGAAAATTATTTGCATTTAGAGGAAAAATGAAACAAGAAGGAGAAGAATTTCGAGGAGGTTGCAAGTAATAACGCATGGTACGCACCTGTTGATTCTCATTTTCATCCTGGACACTTTCATTTTCAGCCATGGTGGAAGTGTGTGGAGATGATTCAAACAAATTTCCAAACAAAGTTTCGGAATTATTTCTTACTAAACGTCGAGAATTATGACTACGATACCATATAACCATATATCCATAAAGAAAATAAACAAACTATATTTACAAAGGAAAAATATTGACAAACCTGAATACTTACCTTGCCTTCCCCGGCAACGGCGCCAAAAACTTGCTACAACTTTAAGGTTGCAAACCCAAGTGCAGGTTGTAGTAAGTAATAAATTTCTCGTGAGTCCGAGTCGATCCACAGGAAGTTGTTTGAAGAATTCAAGTTTATATTTATAAAAAGATGGAGTTTATGTGAATCAAAAATATATGAACAATTAATGTATGATGTAGCTAAAGAAAAAACCGAAGTAATAAAAGTACTGACGATTAGGGATCCACTCTTGAGTTTTGGATAGATAAGTGGTTATTTATTCTTTTTACCTCTATTAATTGCCACAATTGGAATCCATACATAATGAAGGTTCCAATGGGAAGATATTATCAAGTAACTCATGCAATAAGGTAATCATGATATTGTCTTACTATTGCAAATTATCTCTTAACGCCAACACTTATTTATGGGATCAAGCATTTATATACTCCTTCGTCAACGACAAATCAAGGTTTCACATTAGCAGTCGGTGGGTAAAACCGTACAATAAGCTAAATGAACCCAAGTATTTGTTGTGCCATTGGAGATACATAAATCAAGAATCACCACAAAAATAAGTAGGGTTTAGATCAAAAATAATAATAATAATACAACATACTTAAACAATTTTTTACCCTTATAACCATTTCTCTTCCTCCATCAAGAGATTCACCCTTTTTCCTCAACAAAATGAAATTTAGAAAGACATAATAAAAGTAACAAAGACTAAAAATATAAGAGAAACTAGAGAATGCATTTCTATTACTACTAGAAAACTTACAATACAAACTAGATAACTTAGCCTAAAAAACCCTCTACAAGCTGAATACATGGCCTATTTATAGTACTTGGAGTAAGCTAGAGGCCAAACAAATAATGGAGGGGTTAATCAAGTGGTATGTTAGTTGCCAAGAGTTGGTAAGTTGTTACACAAATTTCTCATCCACTGAATTGAATTATATTTTTCGGTCAGATACAGCTAGAGTTTGAAGATACGTAAAGAATAAAAATTGTAGATCTTTCAACTCTGATATATTTTCATATATCTTTTGTCAAATTTGGCGATCGGATGAAGGAGATATGGTCAAATTACCGAGTCATGTCCAAGAGCCGCCCTGTAACATCAGCAACAACTTGCAGCCTATGGTTTTACCATTTCGACAGATTTTCACACCATCTTGTCTTCAGAAAACTTGTTTATTTACCTCTTGGGTATAACATATCTAAATTTCAGACCAAAATAAATTTGGGCTCAAGATATATAACCGAATTGGTAAAATAAGTCAATACTGGGCTGAACTCTGATCTGAATTTTGGTGATCCATTTTGTGTAATTACTTGGACGAATTTTCTGCTATCATCAAGACTGAATTGGGCTGAGCTTCCAACATAAAAGTTGTACCTCTATCTCTTGGCTTAGCTTTTGATCATGAAGTTATACTCAAATTACAAAAACTGCACAAGTCTGAAAACATGCTTCCATTTATTCCCTAACACAAAACATTAATAAAACAAGAATATTAACAAGAATAAAGCAAGAAAAGTATAAAGGATTTGATATAAAAATATGTCAAAATATGCACTTATCAAGAACTACTTATAAAATATCATTAGGCATGTCTTCTTATAGGATAGTTTATAGAAAACATTGTTATTTACTTATTGAACTTGAAAATAAAGTTTATTGGGCAATCAAAATATTTAACTCCAGCCTTGATAAAGCTTCAAAATTATGCTAATTGTGAATCAATGAACTTCAAGATTGAGAAATGATGCATATGAGAATTCTAAAATTCATATAATAAAATTTTAATAAAAATATTTGAGGCTGGTCAAAAGGTTTTACTTTATAATCTCGATTGCATTTGTTTCCTGAAAATTTGAGATCAAGATAGAGTGATCTTTTTATTGTGAAAGAGGTATATCCTCATGGGGCAATTGATATTTAGAATTCTAGAAATAGTAATGTATTCAAACTAAATTAACAAAGACTCAAACTACTTCTAGAGAATCAATTTTCACAAGAAGAAATTATTTTTCTTTCTAACTCTTATTATGATTAGTGTGTGTTTATATACTTATTTTCTCTAACTTTATTTATTTTGTGGGCTTTCTTTCTTTTATTCTTTTTTTCCTTTTCTTGGTTAAGTGGAGGATAACGGTACTCCATGGCTATTAAAGTTGAACTTATCAATTTCCCAAATAATTGAAATCTCTGTACAAAATTTCTCTCTCTTTCTCCTTTTTTTGTTCTTTTCAAAATGGATGATATTCTTCTAACTCTCAAGAAACGATTTTCTTTTCTTTCTAAAAATATAATTTTGAAAATTTATAAAACCAGGATTAAAAGATTAAGGATGCTTATGCACAAGGGTATCCCAAGGGACATACGATGGATAATTGAAGCAAAGGTAAGAGTAGCAGGTGATTTTTCATGCGAATCTTCAAATTTACTTACTAGATACATGCCTGGTTTTTGTAAAAAAATATATTCAAAACAACGAAGGGTGAAAAAAATACAAGTTTGTCATAAATTGATGGACATGCAACATAAAGTGTCATTCCTTATGAATGGTTTCTAAAAATTGAGAAGATAAAATTCAATTCATTATGGATGGACTGAGTAAGGAGTTTTTAGATAACATTATATTAACTCTTCAGATGAATTCATGTGGATTAGTGAGTCATGTAATTCTTGATTTATGGAATCACTTTCAGGATGAATAAGAGCATTCTAGTATTGGGAATATGATATTAGAAGACCTTATTTGCCAATTTATAAGAAAATTGGATGGGAAGCATATCATCGACCCATAGAGGGCGTTTAAGCCGTTACTGGACATAAAACCAGAGGAAAACGTGAGCCATAATCACAACTACATGTACATTCACATGTAAGTAGGTGATTTTTAAATTTTATGTCCTTATTTTCAACCTTTCTATAAAAAGAAAAAGATGTGCAACAAATACATTCTCTATTTACACATCAATAAATAGCACCATACTCACTCTATTTTTGCACAACTCACTTTCAAAAAGAAAAAAAAGTAAAAGTCTCTTCAACTCACAAGTTCAATTGTATTTGTGTCTTTATGGATCCAATCCAGAAAAAAATGGCGAGTTTATATAGGCAACCCATAACCTTGGTAGAATGTTAGCAAAAAGAAAATTTTATTTAGTAAATGGGGGAGGCAGTTTAGGGTTAATGGGGAGTGTTGCTACTTTTGCTTATGGAGGATGAGTTAAAGTTTTAGAAGTTATCCAAAAACCATTAACAATATAGAATATCACAGGTATGATCATCGGAGATGAGTTAAAAGTGATAAGTGCATATTTTGACATATTTTCATATCAAATCATTTATACTTTTCTTACTTTATTATTTTTAATATTATTGTTTTATTAATATTTTGTGTTAGGGAATCAATAAATATAAAAAGATCAAAAGAAGCATGTTTCTAGACTCATGCAATTTTTGTATTTTAGGCATAACTCCATGATTAAAAGCTCTATTGACCTAAATCTTACTTCATTTGAAATTCAAGAGATAGAACTATAACTTTTCTATTGGAAGATCAGCCCAACTCAGTCTTGATTATAGCAGAAAGTTCATCTAAGTGGTTGCACAAAATGGATCACCAAAATTCGGATCAAAGTTCAGCCCAATATTGACTTATTTGACCAATTGGGTCATATCTCTTAAGCCCAAATTTATTTTAGGCTGAAATATGGAGATGTTATACACAAGAGGTAGATAAACAAGTTTTCTGAAAATAAGATGGTGAGAAAATGTGTTAAAATGGTAAACCATACGCTGCAATGTGTTTCTGCTGTTAAAGGACAGCTCTTGGACATGATTCGGTAATTTGACCATATCTCCCTCATCCAATAGCCAAATTTGACAAGTGATATATGAAAATATATCTACATGAAAGATTTACAACTTTTGTTCTTTACGCATCATCAAAATCTGGTTGTATCTGACCTAAAAATGCAATTCAATCCGATAGGTGAGAATTTTGAGGACTTGGTGTAACAACTTACTAACTCTTGGAAACTGGCATACCACTTGATTAACTCCTTCTTTATTTTTTTAGCCTCTATCATACTTTAAGTATTATAAATAGGCCATGTATTAAGCTTGTAAGAGAAGGGGTAGAGGATTTCTTTAGGCTAAGTTTTCTAATATATGTTTTCTAGTAATGTAAGTTTTCTAGTAGTAATAGAAATATATTCTCTAGTTTCTCTTCTATTTTTAGTCTTTCCTACTTTTATTATACCTTCTAAATAATTTCATTTTGCTGAGAAAAAATGTGAACCTCTTGATGGAGGAAGAAGAATAGTTCTAAGGGTAGAAAATATTTAAGTATGTTATATTATTATTTTGAGATTTAATCTAAACCCTACTTATTTTGTAGTGATTCTTGATTTATCTATCTCCAATGGCACAATAAATACTTGGGTTCATTTAGCTTATTGTACAATTTTATTCCACCGACTACTAATATGAAACTTTGATTTGTTGTTGATAAAGGTATGCATAAATGCTTGATTCCATAAATAAATATTGGCATTAAGAGATAATTTGCAAATAGTAAGTCAATATCATGATTACCTTATTACATGAGTTATTTGATAATATCTTCCCATTAGAACCTTCCTTATGTATGGATTCCAATAGTGCTAATTAATTGAGGTAAAAAGAATAAATAACTGTTTCTCTATCCAAAACTCAAGAGTGAATCCCTAATTCTTAGTACTTTTATTATTTTGGTTTTTCTTTAGTTAGAACATATATTTAATTTTTCATATATTTTGAATCACATAGATCCCATAATTTTAGAATTATAATTCTGAATTCTTCAAGCAACTTTTCTATGGATTGACTTTGGACTCATGAGAAATTTATCACTTAATGCAACCTACACTTAGGTTTGCAACCTTAAAGTTGTAGCAAAAAGTATCACATATTCAGGACATAATGCCTGATAGGTTAAGCAATGCGGATGAATTTATCACTCTATTTGATAGTTTTGGTACACTGGAGGAATTATTTTAAGTTATCTCTTGGGCACAATTCAACATTCACTAGAAACCTATAGTTATTCTTAATGTTAATGGTTTCTATGATGGTTTGTTATCTTTTGTAGATCATTATACATGGAATTATGCAAACCACAAGTGTACGGTGTCAAGTTTTAATATAACGGTGAGTTGAGTTGAGTATCCACAAAGATTGTAATCAAAATTGCATTAAGTACCATATTTCAGATAGTCCTAATTTTATATAGAAAATCAAGTGATGATTGGTAAATAAGGTAAAGTAAGATAAAAAATACAAAGATACACCTGACGTTCTTAGAAGCAACATAACAAACACCTTATGAGCAAGATATTTTAGAGGAATGACTCACCTAATTTTCACCTATGTCCTTTCTTAAAAAACATACTAATTCAAGTCAACAATACATGTAAGTTAAGAATTCCTAAGTCCATCAATTCTCTCTCTCGAGTGCCGAATTGACTATGAGTTCTAATATAAATGTCGATATCTCTATAAAAATTCAAGAATAAAACTCTACAAAAGTTTAATGAATTCTTTTTCAAAACTTCAAAGGTTTCATAAGCTTCTCAACTCTATGATTTCTAGGTCGTATTATCCTTATAATCATGTACAATCTTTCCTCTCTCGATGCGGAATCTCATACATCAAACAATCTCAATTAGTGGCCAAATAATCAAGATGCAATACTAAACAAGATAATACAAACAAGATAAATAACTTGAACTAGTATTGTTAGGAACTCAAAACATAGGATCAAATAAGGTTACATCATCCTCTAGAAAGAAAATTTTAGTTCATCATGGATGAATACAACTTTAAGAAATAAATAAGAAAGAACATGAAAATTGTTCACTAATTTGTGAAGTGGAAGGAATGGTTGAAGCTTTCCTTATCTCCAAGAAGGGCTGCCTTGGTTCCAGAAATTTTGATGGGTCTTGTCTCCAAGCACCCGATGTCTTCCTTTTTAAACTTCTCAAAATAAGCCTGAAATCCTTCCATTTTCTTAGCTTTTCTTCAAAAGAAATATGAAATCCTTCCCCTTTTTTTGGCTTTTTCTCATTTTTCCTTTTCTTTTCCTCCATGTTTTTAGGCTAAACGAACCCACTAGTGTTGTCTTCCGAGTTGTCTTTTAAAGTCCTCCATAAAGAAGTCCCAAAATTGGATTTAAAAATTGAGTTTAGTTTTTTCGTGAATTGGGGCCGTGGCTCTTAATTTAGGCCATGTATTAAGCTTATAAGAATAAGGGGTAGAGGGTTTCTTTAGGTTAAGTTGTATAGTAGTAATGTTTAAGTTTTTTTTAGTAGTAATAGAAATGTATTATCTAGTTTCTCTTCTATTTTTAGTATTTCCTACTTTTATTATGTCTTTTTAAATTTCATTTTGTTGGGAAAAAAGAGTGAACCTCTTGATGGAGAAAGATGAACGGTTATAAGGGTAGAAAATATTTAAGTGTGTTGTATTAATGTTTAAATTTTTTATCTAAACCCTACTTGTTTTGTGGTGATTTTTGATTTATGTATCACTAGTGGCACAATAAATACTTAGGTTCATTTAGCTAGACGTTTGGTTTTACTAAACCAACTACTAACATGAAACATTGATTTGTTGTAGACAAAGGTATGCATAAATACTTGACCCCATAAACAAGTATTGGCGTTAAGAGATAATTTACAAATAGTAAGACAATATCATGATTTCCTTATTGCATGAGTTATTTGATAACATTTTCCTATTGGAACCTTCATTATGTATAAACTGTAATAATAGCAATTAAAAGAGGTAAAAAGAATAAATAATTATTTATATATCCAAAACTCAAGAGCGGATCCCTAATCCTCAGTATTTTTATTACTTTAGTTTTTTTTAGTTATAGTTTACACTATTTTTTTATATATTTAAATCACATAAAGCCCATCTTTTTTTTTAGAAATATAATCCTGAATTCTTCTGATAACTTCCATATGGATCGACCTCGGACTTATGAGAAATTTATTACTTGACACAACTTGTACTTGGATTTGCAATTTTAAAGTTATAGCAAATGTATTGGCTTTTGAATGACTAAGGGTTAGATTCAACACTTGTTTGATTTCATCTCCACAATACTTTATGGCTTCCTGAGAATAATTGTTGGAAGTTAGTTATTATGGGTGTTTGTGGGTATCACCATTGAAAATCCTCACGAGACTTTAACTCATCCTTTATGGGCCACCTAGGTTTTTATAGCTTGTTGCATATGCTAAATGCAATCGTGATTTTCTACAAAAGTGGATTAGTTTAGCTTTATTTTAGGCTTGCTTGAGGACGAGCAACGGTTAAGTATGGAGGAATTTGATAAGTGCATATTTTGATATATTTTTGTATCAAATCCTTTATATTTTTCTTGTTTTATTCTGGGTAATATTAAAGTTTTATTAATTTTTTTTTGTTAGGAAATCAATGAACAAAAAGATATCAAAAAGAACCAAATAAAATCAAAGTAGAAAACACGTTTCGTCAGCAAGTTGGGAGATAATATTTTATTGAATCAAAGAAGTATTATAATTAGAAGAAAATGACTATTTTTGCCTAAATCCATCATTTGTAGATCAAAATATATGCAAGAAATCAATTGAACTTTGCAAGTGATTGTTGGGCTTGCATTAAATTCAAAAGAAGCAAGTTTCCAGACTTAAGCAGTTTTTGTATTTTGGTCATAAATCTATGTTAAAAAGCCCTATAGACCTGATTCTTGCTTCATGTAAAGCTCAGCCCAATTCAGCCTTGATCATAGCAGAAAATTCATTTGAGTGTGTGCATTGGAAAAAATCTATCTATGCTGAGACATCTCTTTAAATTAAGCATAACTTTCTCCCTAGTAACTGAACTTAGGTGATTCAAGTTGCAAAATGAAGCTAACAGACAACTCTACAACTTTCCTATGTATCATGTTTCTAAATGTACCTGATTAGATAGAGAAATATGTGTGACAATATTCGAATCTAAAAAGGACATGTGAATTTAGAGCACATTTGAAGTTAATTTAGAATGCATTTGGAGTGAATTTGGAGATGTTAATTTAGGCACTCTTCTACTATAAATAGGGGCTCTTGGATGGTATCCAGGATACATAAAAAGCCTTAGAAGGGGAAAGAAAATTTCATTGTTGTCTTTCTTTAGGGTAAGTTTTCTAATAGTAATGTAAGTTTTCTAGTTGTAATAGAAATGTATTCTCTAGTTTTTCTTCTCTTTTTAGTGTTTTCTACTTTCATTATGTCTTTTTAAATTTCATTTAAGTTAGGCGAAAGGGTGAACCTCTTGATAAGAAAGAGGAAAGGTTATAAATGTGCATAATATTCAGGTATGTTGTTTTATTATTTTAATTTTTTATTGAAACACTCCTTGTTTAGTGGCAATTCTTGATTTATGTATCATCAATGGCACAACAAATACTCGGGTTCATTTAGCTTATTGTACAATTCTATCCCATCGACTGCCAATGTGAAACATTGATTTGTTATAGATAAAGGTGTGCATAAATACTTGATCCCATAAATATGTGTTGGTGTTAAAAAACTTTCTTGTTTTGTGGTGATTATTGATTTATCTATCTCCAATGGTATAGCAAATACTTGGGTTCATTTAGTTTATTATATGGTTCTACCCCACCGACTACTAATGTGAAACATTAATTTGTTGTAGATAAATGTGTGCATAAATACTTGATTCTATAAATAAGTGTTGGTGTTACAAGATAATTTACAAACAGTAAGACAATATCATGATTACCTTAATGCATGAGTTATTTGATAATATCTTCACATTAGAACCTTCATTATGTTTGGATTTTAATTATGGCATTTAAAAGAGGTAAACAGAATAAATAATCACTCCTCTATCCAAAATTCAAGAGCGGATCACTGATCTTCAATACTTTTATTACTTTGATTTCTTAGTTATAGTATAATTTTTTTATATTCTAAATCACATTCAGCCCATTTTTTAAAAAATATAAACATGAAAACTTCAAACAACTTCCCTATGGATCAACCTCGGATTTTCAAAAAATTTATTACTTGACTCAACCTGTACTTGGGTTTGCAATCATAAAGTTTGCAATCTTAAAGTCTAAGCAACAGACCATGCTTTCTTCACTTAAAAAATAGTAAGTATGAATTAAGTTCACACTTTACTATAGGTTTTACTACATAAAATTAAGTATTTTATTTTTATAATTTTTATTATTTTTTATAAATTAAGTTCACACCCGATTTTAATACAAAGTTTACCATACCATTATAGTTATATCAAAATTAATTTAGTGTGTAAAGCCTAGGTGGCCAGCCGGAATTCCAAGATTACATATTTTATATATTGAAATTGATAATTATATCTTTAATTCTTTATTTTTGCTATTTATTCAATTTCAGTCCCTCTTATTTAGCCTTAATTAAATTAGTCCCTCATATTTTTATTTTTAACTAAAATGGGCCAAACCATCTGAATTTCGTAAATATTTTTAACATATATGCACATTTCATAAATCATTAAATGCATTATTCCATTTAATAACTGTCATTCATAAATAATTCTTTAAGGCCCTTGAAGTGTGGTACCTAACTAATAGCGATAGTCCGTGATTTTCAAAACTTGTTCATAATGATTGGCCAATAAGAGAACTAATATAGGATTTCCATACTTGATCTTTCAATCTCAGGTATTAGCCGTATTCCATCTCATTCATTGTGGCTTTCCTATATTAGTTTTTCAACCTCAAGTATTTGCCACAATTGTTAGGTCCGTCGGTCTCTCCTGCGTCCCTTGTCTACCCGACCATCAATCAAGTACCATACTTCCTTTTCAAAAACCTCATATATTCTTAATAGTGTGATGCTTCATAAATCATAAATGCATCAAACATTACATCATTTGACAAGCAATAACAATCATATTAAAATATGAACAAACATTATATGATTCTTGTGGTACAGTAAATGAAAGTTTCAACTTACCTCAAGTCCACTTTGTGACAAGTGAAAAGACCAATCTCTTTAGAAGATAGGATATGTTAAAGGCCTCACATAATCAAATCATGTACTATTTAATATCTTTTTTATAAATCATTTAGTCTATTATAGTTAAAGTTCATATACACTTTTCAATCTTTTGTAAATAATTCCATATCAATTACATAACCTTAAAAATAATGCATACTCCACATTTGACTACTAATTCAAGATAATAAATATTAGGGCAGCAATTAAATAACTAATAATTCAAATACAATTATTAGGGCAACCCCTAAAATATGCACACAATTCAAATTAACATGACGTAAATTCAGTTCTATCTTAAATTGATTGTACCCTTCAATTAAGCAAACTAATTGCTATTGTTTTCAATCATTCAAAAGAATTTCCAAACACAATAAAAGCATTATAAGATAATAGAAATAAGTAAATTAAGCATATTTCACAAGACTATCAATTTTGCTAAAAACTACCTTAACTAGCTTGGTTTTGGCTTCAAGTGTAACTTACGTAAGTTTTCAATTATACAAAAATATACTAAAATATATAACCATCCAAGATACTACAAATGTATAATAAGAAACATTGAAAAAGAATATACCTTGATTAAGTTGGAATTAAGCTTCAAAATCAACGGTTTTCAAGTTTAAAAAGGGTGGAACTTGTTGTAGTTTGTGTTCTATGAATTCCTTTGGATTGAATTCAATTTTTGTGAGTATGAGAGTATATAAATTTGGGAGAAACTTAGGAGAATAAGGGTTGGTCATTTTTGAGGTGTTTCCACAAGAAATATGGATGAAAATGATTTTTTTGACCTTTCAAAGAGAAGTAAGTGGAGGGTGATGATTGGTTGTATCATGCTTGGTGTCTTCTCATGCCAAAAGCCACATTCATGGACTAAGAAGATGACAAAAATTGATGCTTTGGTATTATAATCAAGTGCAATGCGGTTTAAAATGATTTCATGCAACCTAGTCAATCAACCAATCAAATTGCAACATTTTGCATACTTTTAGTTCTTATCCAAATGTAACATATTTAAAGCAAATATTTAGGCAAATAATCACTTTAGAATGTAACAAGTATGGAGCAATATGAATAATTCATTTTATGGTCATTCAACACATCAATCTTCCTTAACCGATATACCAAGTATTTCACTGCAAAAAGGCACTTAAGGAATATGTAAAATCAAGAAACAAAAGTTTGATCTCATATTTCATGTACTAATGTATGTTAAAGCATAACTAGAGCATATAATAACAATTATTCAAGTTCATGCAATCATGCTATTTGTATGACATAGTTCAATAATACACATTGATTAGATCCATATTCATGCAAGATGCTTATTATTGGCTATGTAGGAGAGAATTGAGCATTATAGTTACTTTACCTCATGTACTCTCAATTGTCTCACTTTATCCCCTCGAACTCTTATTCTTTCTCACGTCACCCCTTTATACTCTCATTGTCACACTTTATCTTCTTTACTCTAAGAAAACTAACCTAATTACCATTACTTATTATTTATAATAAAATTATTTTAAAACGCTATAAAATAATTAGACTTATATTTATATTCTAATATTTTTTTAACTTAATTATTCAGCACTTCATATTGAATTCATTTGAAATTTTATTGTACTTAAATTGTAATGGCTATTTTTTTATTGGCATAGTTCCTAATAAATTTCTATATCATAATGATATTTTTTATTAGCGAATATATTTTATTTATAAATTTTCTACTTATCATAAAATAAAAAAATCTATATAACATATTTCTAAAAGATAATTTCTTAAATATGTAAAATATTAGAACAAATTTCTCATTATTAATGGAATTATCAAACTTTTATAAAAACACTATTAAATTTAAAAAAATGATATTTTTAGATTTAATTTAATACTATTAAATAAGTTGTAAATAGTAAAATTATCATAATTTAATCGATACTATGTTCAATTTATAAATAATCAATCATTTTAGTATTTACTTTTATTACTATTACTTGATTATAATGACTATTTTTGAATTTAATATAGTTTTTATGAACTTATGATAATTTCATTAATAATAAAAATAAATTACTAACATTTTATGTATTTAATAAAATATTATTTAGAAACATTGTATATATTTTTTAGATTTATAATGAGTAGAAAATTTATAAGTTTATTAGCTAATAAAAAATATCCAACTATATAGTATTTTAATAGGAACTATGTTAAATTAAAAAATAACTATGAGTATAAATAAAAAGAGTATAATGAGTATATTGAACTATTTATAAGTTCAATATGATTGCTAAAACTCATATTTATACTCATATACCTGATCTCTTTTTATTAATTGATTATCTAACACAAAATATTAATAAAACTATAATATTAACAAGAATAAAGCAAGAACAGTATAAAGGATTTGATACAAAAATATGTTAAAATATGCACTTATCAAATTCCTCCACACTTAACTCTTGCTTGTCCTTGAGTAAGCCTAAAACAAACCTAAACTAATCCACTTTTGTAGAAAATCATGATTGTATTTAGCATATGCAACAAGTTTTTAAACCCCAACATGGCCCATAGAGGACGATTTATAGTCTTGTGAGGGTTTCCAACAGTGATATCCAAAAACACCTATGATAACTAACTTCCAACCATTATTCTCAGAAAGCAACGAAATAATATGAAAAATAAAATTAAACAAGTGTTGAATCTAACCATAGTGATGATTAAAGCGAGAACATAAGAACTGCCTATTTTGACATACTTGTCTCCACACTGAATAACATAACTATTTGTATAAAAAGATTTGAGTATAATTATTAATAAAATATATTAACCAAAGAACAATATCAAAGTCCAAACAACACCCATCATCAATCAAACCACATTATTCAACCTTAATTTTAATCATTGAAGTTGGAAGAACATCTACGACTAAAAAAAATTAATAATTCACAAACTTTTGTTAAAAAGTTAACAAACTTATCATGTTATGCAAAAAAAAGGGTACATCTCTACTTGCATCGTATGTGCAAGTCTTGATAGGATAATTGATATCCTCTCTCAAAAAGCCCTTGACTTGGAATATTTTTAAGATCACAGCCACAGAGGCATCTCCATGATCGCTATCCTATGCACAACTATGTCTCATAGCCATATGTGATCTAGGGAGTTCATCTAATTCTAATAAAGAGAACTTAAGATGAAGATTGTCAATAATAAATGTTAATATAAAAAGAATTATCTTTATAAGAGTATAAAGATGGTTAATCCAAATGGCTCGTAAGGCACTTATCTAACTATCTCCCATTTACCCTAAAGATAATTGCCTTTATATTAAGATTTATCTTCTCAAGATGCCCTTCAAATATTGTCTTCAAGGTACTTATTAGAAAATAAAGTTGAAACAACACAATATATATACTATTAGTTGAAATCATTAAGGATAAATTTCACAGGCTGAGAGTCAAATTCATTTTGTATTTTTGACCATGGTCCCTGTTGGACCAATCTACACGAGCCAGGTGTTAGAGAAGAAATGAGAATTTATCTCATAGACAGTGAAATAAAACTTTTTTTTATAGCATGATCTACAAAAGATAGCAAACCATCAAAGAAACCATTAACAATAAGAATACCTATAGGTTTCTAGTGAATGTTGAGCTGTGCCCGAGATACAACTTGGAATAATTCATTCAGTGTACCAAAACTACCAGGTAGAATAATGAATGCGTTTGCACTGTTTAACATTTTAGGCATTCTATCAATATGATGTAGAAAATTCATATCTTCCCAACAGCCTAATACATATTATGGGTGCTGAAAAATTAAAGAGACATCTATTTTTTCCCTTTGAAATTTTCTGCACAAAATGCGACAATCTCCTAAATTGTTTTAGCTACTACTTCTTCCACATCAATAGGGGTAAGAAAATTTTTATCTTCTCACCAGACTAATAATCATTTTCGGTGATGAAACATTAGAGAAAAACCTATTTTTTTCTTTTTGAAATTTTTTGCAAAAAAACTAAATATCCCTTTAAAATTTTTGGCCAATGGTTCTGGTAAATCAATCGGGGGCAGAAAATTCACATCTTCTTAGCAGCCTAATAATCATTTTGGGTGCAAGAAAATGATTTAGAAAATTCTTTTTTACCTTTAAACTTTTATGTGCGAAACCTTGACTATCTCCTTAAATGTTTCGGCAACTAACTATTCCACATCAATATGTGGCAAGAAATTTGTATATACGCAGCAGCGTAATACATTTTGTGGTTGCTGAAAATTTAAAGGAAAAATTATTTTTTCCCTTTGAAATTTTATGCACAAATTGAGACCATCTCCTTCAAAGTTTCAACTACTTGTTCTTCCACATCAATAGGGGGGAAAAAATTTATATCTTCCCAACAACCAAATACATATTATGGGTACTCAAAAATTCGCGAGAATTTTTTTTTTCCTTTTGAATTTTTCTTCACAAAACATGATAATCTCCTTCATTGTCTAGGCCAGCGGTTCTTCACCATCAATAAGGGACAAAAAGTTCACATCATCTCTTCAGTCCAATATATATTTTGGGTTCAAGAAATTTAGAGAGAAAATAGTTTTTTACTTTAAACTTTTCTGTGCAAAACAATGACTACCTTGTTTAATGTTTCGGATACTATTTCTTCCACCTCAACAGTGGGCAGAAAATTTACATCCTCTTAGCATCCTAATACTTATTTTAGGTGCTGAAAAATTAGAGAGAAAATTATTTTGTCCCATTGAAATTTTCTATACAAAACCATAACCATCTCCTTCAAAGTTTCGCCTACTAGTTCTTTCACATCAATATGATGTAGAAAATTCATATCTTCCCAACAGCCTAATACATATTATGGGTGCTGAAAACTTAAAGAGACATCTATTTTTTCCCTTTGAAATTTTCTGCACAAAATGTGACAATCTCCTAAATTGTTTTAGCTACTACTTCTTCCACATCAATAGGGGTAAGAAAATTTTTATCTTCTCACCAGACTAATAATCATTTTCGGTGATGAAACATTAGAGAAAAACCTATTTTTTTCTTTTTGAAATTTTTTGCAAAAAAACTAAATATCCCTTTAAAATTTTTGGCCAATGGTTCTGGTAAATCAATTGGGGGCAGAAAATTCACATCTTCTTAGCAGCCTAATAATCATTTTGGGTGCAAGAAAATGATTGAGAAAATTCTTTTTTACCTTTAAACTTTTATGTGCGAAACCTTGACTATCTCCTTTAATGCTTCGGCAACTAACTATTCCACATCAATATGTGGCAAGAAATTTGTATATACGCAGCAGCGTAATACATTTTGTGGTTGCTGAAAATTTAAAGGAAAAATTATTTTTTCCCTTTGAAATTTTATGCACAAATTGAGACTATCTCCTTCAAAGTTTCAACTACTTGTTCTTCCACATCAATAGGGGGCGAAAAATTTATATCTTCCAACAACCAAATACATATTATGGGTACTCAAAAATTCGCGAGAATTTTTTTTTTTCCTTTTGAATTTTTCTTCACAAAACATGATAATCTCCTTCATTGTCTAGGCCAGTGGTTCTTCACCATCAATAAGGGACAAAAAGTTCACATCATCTCTTCAGCCCAATATATATTTTGGGTTCAAGAAAATTAGAGAGAAAATAGTTTTTTACTTTAAACTTTTCTGTGCAAAACAATGACTACCTTGTTTAATGTTTCGGATACTAGTTCATCCACCTCAACAGTGGGCAGAAAATTTACATCCTCTTAGCATCCTAATACTTATTTTAGGTGCTGAAAAATTAGAGAGAAAATTATTTTCTCCCATTGAAATTTTCTATACAAAACCATAACCATCTCCTTCAAAGTTTCGCCTATTAGTTCTTTCACATCAATATGATGTAGAAAATTCATATCTTCCCAACAGCCTAATACGTATTATGGGCGCTGAAAACTTAAAGAGACATCTATTTTTTCCATTTGAAATTTTCTGCACAAAATGTGACAATCTCCTAAATTGTTTTAGCTACTACTTCTTCCACATCAATAGGGGTAAGAAAATTTTTATCTTCTCACCAGACTAATAATCATTTTCGGTGATGAAACATTAGAGAAAAACCTATTTTTTTCTTTTTGAAATTTTTTGCAAAAAAACTAAATATCCCTTTAAAATTTTTGGCCAATGGTTCTGGTAAATCAATTGGGGGCAGAAAATTCACATCTTCTTAGCAGCCTAATAATCATTTTGGGTGCAAGAAAATGATTGAGAAAATTCTTTTTTACCTTTAAACTTTTATGTGCGAAACCTTGATTATCTCCTTTAATGTTTCGACAACTAACTATTCCACATCAATATGTGGCAAGAAATTTGTATATACGCAGTAGCGTAATACATTTTGTGGTTGCTGAAAATTTAAAAGAAAAATTATTTTTTCCCTTTGAAATTTTATGCACAAATTGAGACCATCTCCTTCAAAGTTTCAACTACTTGTTCTTCCACATCAATAGGGGGCAAAAAAATTATATCTTCCCAACAACCAAATACATATTATGGGTACTCAAAAATTCGCGAGAATTTTTTTTTTCCTTTTGAATTTTTCTTCACAAAACATGATAATCTCCTTCATTGTCTAGGCCAGTGGTTCTTCACCATCAATAAGGGACAAAAAGTTCACATCATCTCTTCAGCCCAATATATATTTTGGGTTCAAGAAAATTAGAGAGAAAATAGTTTTTTACTGTAAACATTTCTGTGCAAAACAATGACTACCTTGTTTAATGTTTCGGATACTATTTCTTCCACCTCAACAGTGGGCAGAAAATTTACATCCTCTTAGCATCCTAATACTTATTTTAGGTGCTGAAAAATTAGAGAGAAAATTATTTTCTCCCATTGAAATTTTCTATACAAAACCATAACCATCTCCTTCAAAGTTTCGCCTACTAGTTCTTTCACATCAATATGATGTAGAAAATTCATATCTTCCCAACAGCCTAATACATATTATGGGTGCTGAAAACTTAAAGAGACATCTATTTTTTCCCTTTGAAATTTTCTGCACAAAATGTGACAATCTCCTAAATTGTTTTACCTACTACTTCTTCCACATCAATAGGGGTAAGAAAATTTTTATCTTCTCACCAGACTAATAATCATTTTCGGTGATGAAACATTAGAGAAAAACCTATTTTTTTCTTTTTGAAATTTTTTGCAAAAAAACTAAATATCCCTTTAAAATTTTTGGCCAATGGTTCTGGTAAATCAATTGGTGGCAGAAAATTCACATCTTCTTAGCAGCCTAATAATCATTTTGGCTGCAAGAAAATGATAGAGAAAATTCTTTTTTACCTTTAAACTTTTATATGCGAAACCTTGACTATCTCCTTTAATGTTTAGTCTACTAACTATTCCACATCAATATGTGGCAAGAAATTTGTATCTACGCAGCAGCGTAATACATTTAGTGGTTGCTGAAAATTTAAAGGAAAAATTATTTTTTCCTTTGAAATTTTATGCACAAATTGAGACTATCTCCTTCAAAGTTTTGACTACTTGTTCTTCCACATCAATAGAGGGCAAAAAAATTATATCTTCCCAACAACAAAATACATATTATGGGTACTCAAAAATTAGCGAGAATTTTTTTTTTTCTTTTGAATTTTTCTTCACAAAACATGATAATCTCCTTCATTGTCTAGGCCAATGGTTCTTCACCATCAATAAGGGACAAAAAGTTCACATCATCTCTTCAGCCCAATATATATTTTGGGTTCAAGAAAATTAGAGAGAAAATAGTTTTTTACTTTAAACTTTTCTGTGCAAAACAATGACTACCTTGTTTAATGTTTCGGATACTAGTTCTTCCACCTCAACCGTGGGCGGAAAATTTACATCCTCTTAGCATCCTAATACTTATTTTAGGTACTGAAAAATTAGAGAGAAAATTATTTTCTCCCATTGAAATTTTCTATGCAAAACCATAACCATCTCCTTCAAAGTTTCGCCTACTAGTTCTTTCACATCAATATGATGTAGAAAATTCATATCTTCCCAACAGCCTAATACATATTATGGGTGCTGAAAACTTAAAGAGACATCTATTTTTCCCTTTGAAATTTTCTGCACAAAATGTGACAATCTCCTAAATTGTTTTAGCTACTACTTCTTCCACATCAATAGGGGGAAGAAATTTTTATCTTCTCACCAGGCTAATAATCATTTTCGGCGATGAAAAATTAGAGTGAAACCTATTTTTTTCTCTTCGAATTTTTTTGCAAAAAAAACTGAATATCCCTTTAATATTTTGGGCCAATGGTTATTGTACATCAATCGGGGGCAAAAAATTTATATCTTCTCAGCAGCCTAATAATCATTTTTGGTGCAAGAAAATGATAGAGAAAATTCTTTTTTATCTTTAAACTTTTATGTGCGAAACCTTGACTATCTCCTTTAATGTTTCGGCTACTAACTATTCCACATCAATATGTGGCAAGAAATTTGTATCTACGCAGCAGCGTAATACATTTTGTGGTTGCTGAAAATGGAAAAATTATTTTTTCCCTTTGAAATTTTATGCACAAATTGAGACTATCTCCTTCAAAGTTTCAACTACTTGTTCTTCCACATCAATCGGGGGCAAAAAATTTATATCTTCCCAACAACAAAATACATATTATGGGTACTCAAAAATTAGCGAGAATTTTTTTTTTCCTTTTGAATTTTTCTTCACAAAACATGATAATCTCCTTCATTGTCTAGGCCAGTGGTTCTTCACCATCAATAATGGACAAAAAGTTCACATCATCTCTTCAGCCCAACATATATTTTAGGTTCAAGAAAATTAGAGAGAAAATAGTTTTTTACTTTAAACTTTTCTGTGCAAAACAATGACTACCTTGTTTAAAGTTTCGGATACTAGTTCTTCCACCTCAACAGTGGGCAGAAAATTTACATCCTCTTAGCATCCTAATACTTATTTTAGGTGCTGAAAAATTAGAGAGAAAATTATTTTCTCCCATTGAAATTTTCTATACAAAACCATAACCATCTCCTTCAAAGTTTCGCCTACTAGTTCTTTCACATCAATATGATGTAGAAAATTCATTTCTTCCCAACAGCCTAATACATATTATGGGTGCTGAAAAATTAAAGAGACATCTATTTTTTCCCTTTGAAATTTTCTACACAAAATGTGACAATCTCCTAAATTATTTTAGCTACTACTTCTTCCACATCAATAGGGGTAAGAAAATTTTTATCTTCTCACCAGACTAATTATCATTTTCCTACCATGACATACTGAAATAGATTATTTTCCTACCATGACAGTTTTGCACACTTCATGACATTAATAGTTTTGGCACCCTTAAGTACATTCAATCACTCCCAAATTTTCACCATACTTAGATAACGTATATAAAGAGACAACCAGGTCACCGTTCTACCAAAACAAATGGATTTATTGATGTAAAACTAGCACCATTCACATAGGACAAAATTTGAATTTTAAAGAAGACAGTTTTGAGCACCTCTTTAATTATCACACTATATTACAATTTATAACCTCTTTAAACTTACATACATCACCTAGACTCATATATAAACACATATATGGTGAAATGCACAGGTTTTAATCAAGTTATTATACATATATAAAGCATAAATATCAAAAATCAGCAAGTATACAGTTTCTGTCCCTAGTGATTTTTATTGTGATTTTGCAATTAAAAATCATTCTTTTGTGAACTAAAAGACCACAAATAACATCCTAACATGATTATAATCAATAATAGAAGCTTTAAAAATCATAAACTCTCAAACAATTCAAGAACTTAAATCAAAACATTAATTAAAGCTCACCTATGCACAGATTTTTTATTCAACTTGCTCCTCCTTACTTCCTTTTACTTCCTTCACTTTTTTTCTTTACTTGGAATTACTTGAGAGCAATTTCTAACATTTAATATGAAGGTTTTGGAAGTGAAATAGCTTAGTTCGTGGCTCAAGGGTAGAAATGAAGAAAGGTTGAGGTGGAAGCTTGAGGTGGCAAAGCTTGAGGTGGCAAGGTTGAGGTGTCAAGTTGTGGTTCAAATCTGATATTTTTCACACCTTATACAACCCTAATCTAGTGTTTCTCATTACTTATTTATCTATGTACAACCTACTTTAATCTCCATATGATTGGATAATACATTATGCCCAAATTTCTTAATTATTCATTCGATCTCCAAATCAATCGACATCCAATTCTTAAATGATTGTCTAGTTTTCAATTTCTAAAATCAAATGCACATATGAACCTTGTATTATGACACTTAAATCACATTATATCATGTCCGATATTCCAAGTATGTTAATCTATAGATGTATATCTTTAAAACACCTCGATCAAATCGAATCAAATCATATAAGCTTACTAGTGACATCTTTAACATTTCTAAAATTATAACATACAACCTTCATATATCTATTATATTAATCAATCTATTCTTTATCTTATCTAAATATAGAATCACTTAATTAGGTAGTAGGATCTCAACCACTAACATCAAGTGATAGCATTGGAGGTATAATAATTAAGAATGCTAGAAAAGATGCGATGTAGATGTTAATGCAAATTAGCATATAAGTAGCATGTAGTGTATGAATCATATTGGTCAAGTGAGTATTTTGAGGCTTGGGTATTACATCTTTCCCTCCTTATTAAAATTTCATCCTCGAAATTTACTTACCAACAGAGTTTTGAATACTTGACTTTCATATCATCTTCCCTTTCCCAAGTAGCTTCTTCTGTTGATTGATTTCTCTATAATACTTTAACCAATGGGATTATTTTATTTCTGAGTTGTTTTACTTCTTGTAAAAGAATCTCTATAGGTCTTTCTTCATAACTCAAATCTTCTTTCAGCTCTATTGGTTCATTCTTAAGAATATGAGATGAATTCGCAATATATTTCCTCAACATAGATACATGAAATACATTGTGCACTTGAGACATTGATCCAGGTAGGTCGAGTTTGTAAGCTATATCCCCAATTTGTTTAGTAATATGAAATAGAACAATATATCTAGGACTTAGCTTTTCTTCCTTTCCAAACAGCATAATCCCCTTCATTGGAGATACCTTCAGAAATATCTGATTTTCTACTGCAAATTCTAACATTCTTCTTCTTTGATCAACATAACTTTTATGTTGGCTTTGGGCAGTCTGCATTCATTGACGAATTTGTGCCACAGCTTCTGTCATTTCTCGAATCATATTTGGGCCCAAAAGCTTCTTTTCACCAACTTCATCCCAATGAACTGGAGATCTACATTTTCTACCATATAATGCTTCATAGGGGGTCATTCCAATAGTGGACTGATAGCTGTTATTACAAGAGAATTCCACTAAAGGTAAAAATTTGCTCTATTGACCATGAAAATCTAATACACAAGCTCTAAGCATATCTTCCAATGTTTATATTGTTCGCTCCGATTGTCTATCAATTTGATGATGATATGCAGTGCTGAAAGATAATTGTGTTCCCAATGCCTTTTGTAAACTCTTCCAGAACATAAACAAAAACCTTGAATCTCTATCAGAAATAATAGATAGTGGTACCCCATGAAGTCTAACCACTTTCTGTATATATATCTATGCATAACAGTCCATGGAATAAGTAGAACATACTGGAAGAAAGTGAGCAGATTTAGTTAGCCTGTCAATGATAACCCAAATAACATTATGACTTTTAACTATTTTAGGTAATCCCGACACGAAATCCATTATAATTCTCTCCCATTTCCACTCTAGAATAAATAAAGGTTGCAAGGTTCCTGCTGAATTTGATGTTCTACCTTTATTTGTTGACATATCAAACATTGTTCTCCAAATTGAGCAACATCTCTTTTCATGCCTGGCCACCAGTAATGCGTTATCAAATCTCTATATATTTTAGTAGCTCCTGGATGCACTGAATATGGTGTTGAATGTGCCTTTACCAAATTATGTTCCTGAATGTTGTCTACATTAGGCATATATAACCTTTTTCAAAATCACAAGATACTATTCTCTTACATCTGAAAATCAGAAAACTTTTCTAAAGCCAAATCTTTTATCATTTTAGTAACATATTCATCAACTTGTTGTCCTTGTTGAATTCTATCAATCAAAGTCGGTTGGAGTGTCAAAGCTGTAAATTTGGCCTCTACTGATCTCTGTTGTACAATTTCTACATCCATTTTGTGTAGTTCAATTAACTCTAACT
This sequence comes from Paulownia fortunei, assembly GCA_019321725.1. Lineage (NCBI taxonomy): Eukaryota > Viridiplantae > Streptophyta > Magnoliopsida > Lamiales > Paulowniaceae > Paulownia > Paulownia fortunei. The sequence continues at coordinate 14,199,297 of CM033118.1, forward strand.
TCTAAGTCAAAGCTAAAACTGCAGTATTTTGTGTTGATTTCCTGCTCAATGCATCAACCACAACATTAGCCTTACCAGGATGATAGTTGATAACACAATCATAATCTTTCACTAACTCCAACAATCTTAGTTGTCGCATATTTAACTCTTTTTGGGTGAAGAAATATTTTAAGCTCTTATGATCAGTATATATCTTACATTATTCACCATACAAATAATGTCTCCATATCTTAAGTGCAAACACCACCGCAGCAAGCTTTATATCATGTGTGGGATAATTCTTCTCATACTCTTTCAGCTGTCTAGATGCATATGCAACTACTTTATCATTTTGCATCAAAACACATCCCAACCCATTTTTTGAAGCATCATTATAAACCACAAAGCCTACAGTACCCAATGGAATAGAAAGAATAGGAGCTGAAGTTAACCTCTTCTTCAATTCCTGAAAACTTTTCTCATAAGCATCCGTCCATTTAAATATCACACATTTTTTGGTTAATTGTGTCAAAAAGAAGCTATCTTGGAGAATCCTTTAACAAATCTATGGTAATATCTAGCTAAACCCAAAAAACTTCATACTTCTAAAGGATTAGTAGGTTGTAACCAACTATTAATAACTTCTACTTTACTTAGATCTACAGAAATTCCTGCTCCTGATATTACGTGTCCCAAAAATACCACTTGATCAATCCAAAATTCACATTTCTTAAATTTAGCATATAGTTATTTCTCTTTCAAAACCTCTAAAACCATTCTTAAATGTTCATCATGTTCTTCTTTTGTGCTAGAATAAATCAAGATAACATCAATAAACACAATAATAAATCTATCAAGAAAATTTTTTAAATACCCGGTTTATCAAATCCATAAAAGTTGCTGGAGCATTTGTCAACCCAAATGGCATCACCAAAAATTCATAATGTCCATATCTCGTGCTAAATACTGTCTTGGTGACATCATCCTCTTTTATTTTTAGTTAATGGTACCCAGATCGTAGATCAATTTTTGAAAATATAGATGCACCTTGGAGCTGATCAAATAAATCTTCTATTCTAGGTAGAGGATACTTATTATTAATTGTAACTTTATTTAAATCTTGATAGTCTATACACAGTCGCATTGTACCATCCTTCTTACGCACAAATAGAACTAGTGCATCCCATGGTGAAAAGCTAGGTCTGATAAAACCTTTATCTAATAATTCCTGTATTTGTATCTTCAATTCTTTCAACTCAACTGGTGCCATTTGGTGTGGAGTTTTAGATATTGGATGTGTACCTGGATTTAGTTTAATGACAAACTCTATCCCACGACCTGGTGGTAATCCAAGAAGATCATCAGAAAATACTTCTGGATATTCCCGAACAACTGGCACTTTATTAAGGATAGGATGGTGTTGTTCTTCAATGCTCATAACACTCGTCAAATATCCTTCACAACTACTATCTAATAATCTTTGTGCTCTTAATGCTGATATAATTGGAATTTGAAACTTTGTACGATTCTAATAAAGGTGAACGATTTCTCACCAGGAGGTTGAAAAGTTACTGTCTTTCTCAGACAATCTATTGTAGCCCAATACTTTGATAACCAATCCATACCCAAAATTATATCATAGTCATTTATGGTCAATACAATTAAATCAACATGGAGTTCTCTATTTTCAATGGGAATAGCATAATCTCTTAAAACATGGTTAGTTTGTTTTGAGTCTCCAAAAGGGATTATCACATTATAACTGACCTCAACAGTATCAGGTACTCTACCCAGCCTCTTCACATACTCAGTAGATATAAATGAGTGTGTAGCTCCAGAATCAAACAATGCAAATGTTGGAGTACCAAAGATAGAGAATTTACCTATTATTGTTGATGGGTTCATCTCAGCATCTGATCTAGTGATGGTAAAGACTCTAAATGGCAATTTTCTTTGTCCTATTGGATTTGGATTATCTGGACATGCTCTGGCAGTATGTCCAATCTTCCCACACACAAAGCAGGTTCTAGTCTCCATCGGGCAGACTCTACTGTGGTGACCACCACATTTAGGACAAGCAGGTTGCGACATCGATGCCTTGCCTTGATCAATCTTTATACGCTTACTTTGATCCCATTATTGTTACCCTTGTCCAAGTTGGAATTTAGATTTTTGATTCTACATTTGAAATGGTCTTTTCTTTTCATTTCCAACCTATCGTTGCCCCTATACTTGCTTAAATTGGCGTTAAATCTCCTGAGCATAAGAAATTCTAAGTTCAGCTTGTTCTGCCACTAAAGCTCTCTCAGTAACTTATGAGTATGTCACTCCTTAGATTCCTGCCATATTCACATCTCTATATAGCTCTGGTTTCAAGCCTTTAAGGAACCTTTCAACTTTCAATGCATCAGTATTGACTATATGTGTGGCAAATCTGGATAGTTGTTCAAACTTACGAATGTATTCTCCAACTGTCATAGTTCTTTGTCATAGCTGTATAAATTCATTCATCTTCATTGCACGAACTGGAGCTGTGAAGTATTTATTTTGAAATAAATCTTTAAATCTATCCCAAATCATGATAGTGATGTCTTCAATGCTTCTCATTATATCCCACCAATGTCCAGCACTGCCTCGAAGCATAAAGGATGCACACATCACTTTCTCTTCTTCTGAAACTCTACTGTAGTGAAATATTTTTCAAGAGTTCTCAACCAATCCTCAGCAGTGCATCCTCAAACACTAGTGGGTTCACTTTTCTGAATCTTTCCCCAACTAACTCCACATGTTCTACTCGGGGTTGTGGTTAAACCATTTCAGCCTTGGTTGTCCACCCATATCTCTCTCCTGGATAAGTTGTTGAATTTGCTCTGAATGTTGTTCAACAAGCTCTGTAAGTCGATTGATGATAACATCACGATCATTATTAAGAATAGGTGTTTGCTCTCCTGGGGTTCTGGATCCACTACTATTTTCACCCATTGTTCTCACCATGCTACAATACCATTTTGTTTATAACAAATGGCCAATATAATTCATGACATATATATGCAATATAACATAAAATAAAACTTACTAGCATGGCTGTGCTCCACAAGTTCTAAGATTATGTACATGAACAGTCTACAGAATCAAGACCTGGGCTCTGATACCACTCTTTGTCACAACCTCCTAATAATATGTATAAAATATATATATAAACAACCTGTACAACACAATTTGTGCATGTATGAGTGTGTATAACTTTTTTTTTTCTACTCAGTTCAACAAAATATTGATAAAAGTAAAGTCCTTTCATATCCTGTCATACTGTATATACATATGTAGTTATTAAACATTAACCAAGTCTATTAAAACCATCACAAACCCAAACTCATTATCATAAAAGTGTTTTGAAAGTGATATATAGGATAAAGTCACTAATATAACACAACCCACAAAATAGCCTAACAGGTCATCATCTAAGTACATTAATCTTTGAAAGCTTGTAGGAGCTCCACTGTCAGCCAGTAAACCAGAGGTCTCAAGTCCGACCATGATCACCTACAATGCATGAACTACCTGAGGTAATGCTTAATAAGTAAAAATCATACATGACAAGAGTATGATGTAAAATCTCATGCAACTCAACTCTAAGATATTATGCTATAAATGTATCAAATTGAGTACTCATAAATCAAAGAGTTTTTATAAAAATCACTTCATTTATTGGGCCCTTGGCCCACCTACTATGCACCGAATAGAGCTCTGAATAACATCAATAATCACATGGTCATAAACAAATTGACTCAATCTAAGGGTCATCTCCTTGGATCACCAGAGGTCCACCCCTTGTCTTCCTTTGTGATCCTCCAAAAGTCTGCCCACTGACGGAGTTAATAAGGGCACAGTCAAGTGGTTCACACTCTCGTGACCACCAGAGGCACACCCCCTATCAACCCCTGTGATCCTATGAGAAGTAACACTCACGGCACCCTAAAATATCATATAAGCACGCCTCGCATACCTCGGTACACTAGTAGTGGCCAACCAAAATATTTTCTTTCTGAAAAACATGTCTCAAATCATATCTTGCATGCAAGAACCTCTACTATACTCATATACCGTGCATGCACATATAAATGCTCATGAATGATATGTTTAATATGAAATGCAAGTCATCTTGCTCTCATCATGTTTCAAAAATCATAAGACTCTCAATCAAATTTAATATCATTAACACATTAGGTATACATGCTTCAAGACATACTATGTTCTTGCATTGTAATTGCAAATGGATCTTTACTTACCTTGCACTTGGTTGTTGGCTTAGTCTAGATTTTTTTATTGTTCCTCTCCAATCTTAGATGTAAAATAACCTGTAATATTATCCAACATCAAGCACCATTACCAATTTGGCAAGTTGAAGGCATAAAATATCATACTAAAATCCTAAACACCAAGCTATTTAGATTTTACAAACTAGAACCCAATCTAGTCCCTCCAATACCTTAATTTCTCATCTTAGATACATGTAAACATCATATAATTGAAGTATTATAACTCTAATATCATGTACCTAATTGTTAACACTCAATAGCAACATGTTTAGGTTGAAATATGCTAAGTTATCAAATAGGACAGATTCACATTTTCATATTTTCTTGCTATCCAATTTAGTTGCATGATAATTTTGACATCCTTAAGCATATCCAATCACTCCCAAATTTTTACCACACTTACATAACATGTATATAAATGTAACCATATCATATAATTGCTAAAACTCATGGATATAGTTTCCTAAGTTCAGCTCTCTTCGTAACACACTGAAATAGATTGTTTTCCTACCATGACAGTTTTGCACACTTCATGACATTAATAGTTTTGGCACCCTTAAGTACATTCAATCACTCCCAAATTTTCACCATACTTAGATAACACATATAAAGAGACAAACAGGTCAAATTTCTACCAAAATGAATGGATTTATTGATGTAAAACCATCACCATTCACATAGGACAGAATCTGAATTTCAAATAAGATAGTTTTGAGCACCTCTTTAATTATCACACTGTATTACAATTTATAACCTCTGTAAACTTACATACATCACCTAGACTCATATATAAACACATATATGGTGAAAAACACAGTTTTAATCTAGTTATTATACATATATAAAGCATAAATATAAAAAATCAGCAAGTATACAGTTTCTGTCCCTAGTGATTTTTATTGTAATTTTGCAACTAAAAATCCTTATTTTGTTAACTAAAAGACCACAAATAACATCCTAACATGATTATAATCAACAATAGAAGCTTTAAAAATCATAAACCCTCAAACAATTCAAGAACTTAAATCAAAACATGAATTAAAGCTCACCTATGCACATATTTTTTATTCAACTTGCTCCTCCTTATTTCCCTTTGCTTCCTTCACTTTGTTTCTTTACTTGGAATTACTTGAGAGCAATTTCTAACATTCAATATGAAGGTTTTGTAAGTGAAATAGCTCAGTTCGTGCTCAATGGTAGAAATGAAGAAAGGTTGAGGTGGCAAAACTTGAGGTGGCAAGTTGTGGTTCAAATCTGATATTTTTTACACCTTATACAGCCCTAATCTAGTGTTTCTCATTACTTATTTATCTATGTACAACCTACTTTAATCTTCATATGATCAGATAATACATTATGCCATAATTTCTTAACCGTTCATTAGATCTGCAAACCAATCGACATTCGATTCTTAAATGATTGTCTAGTTTTCATTTTCTAAAATCACATGCACATATAAACCTTGTATTATGACACTTAAATCACATTATATCATGTCCGATATCCCAAGTATGTTAATCTATAGATGTATACCTTTAAAACACCTTGATCAAATCGAATCGAATCATATAAGCTTACTAGTGACACCTTTAACACTTCTAAAATTATAACATACAACCTATGAATATCCATTATATTGATCAATCTATTCTTTATCTTATCTAAATATAGAATCACTTAATTAGGTTGTAGGATCTCAACTACTAACATCAAGTGATAGTATTGGAGGTATAATGATTAAGAATGCTATATAAGATGCGATGTAGATGTTAATGCAAATTAGCATATAAGTAGCATGTAGTGTATGAATCATATTGACCAAGTGAGTAGTGTGAGATTTGGGTATTACAAAAGTGATACTCAACAAGAGTACGTTAGAGTAGTGTCCAGTACACCAATTAGATTAGGCGTCTATTATACTCTTATATTTTTAAAAATAATCTTTTTCAAATTATATTATTAAAATAGTTCGTTATCTTTAATTGTAGATAGTAATTAGATAAATTCCCTAGACCAAACTTAGCGACGGGGTATGGTCACACATTTGATGGTAATCATGGAATATGCCTCTGTGGCTTTAGTTTTAAATTAGTTTTGAGTAAAGGGTTTTTTAAGATGGGATATCAAATAGCCCAATAGACTCACACATATGATGCATGCTTGCAAGAGGGGGATATCTTACTCTATGGACACTGGCGTAGTAATGTTAATGCATGTATGTAAGTGCTTGTTAGAGAATAAGTATACTGAATAGACCCACTAGAAATTTTCAATTAGAAACGTTGATTGTCAAAATAAAAATTTTCATATTACGATAGTACACAATTAGTCCTTGAACTTAGGACACCATAGTAGCCTTGTGTATATCATGTTCTATTTTGATATATCTTCTGATTACCTGATAATCACAAATGGGGTACATTGGATATTGTATTAACATGTATGGAGGTTAATAAGTGGTCAATAAAGGATCGGTCACTTGTCCAGCAAAACAATGAATCTTATGTATTTTCATAGTTCATAACTCAGAAGTCCTTAGCCAAGGTGGGATAAATGTTAGATAGAGTTTTCTAATGATTCATTATAAGTCATTAAAACTTGAAATGGAATCATAGTTATTAAGCAATTAGGGTTTTGACTATTAATCCATGCCCTAGACTCAATCAGGAGATTAAAAGACTTGTCAGATATTTCCCATGACTTGTGAGGTTCTTAAAATTAAGGAGTTAATTTCAAGTGAATTAATTAATTGAATTAATTAATTAGAATAAATATTATTCATAAGTTGCAAATGTTGCAAGCTTACTGTTAGTTTAGTTGTGAACCTAAAAGGTCATACACAATTTGTAATAGAACATTTCTAACTTATGAATTGATTCAAGGAGTTGGAACAATTAATTAATAGAGATTAATTAATTGGAGTTTAAAATAATTCAATGAGTTGAATTATTTATTCAATTAAAAAATTAGATAATTTAATTAAATCTAATAAGATTACAAAGCCCAATTGTGGCTTAATAATTATTTGATTGGATCAAATTAATTGTGTAGATCATAAATTAATTTATTGTTAAATTAATTTACTCAATTAAATAATTAAATTATTTAATTAGGTCTAATTTGATAGGTGGGCTAAGTAGAATTAATTAATTTAATTTGGGCTAAAATAATTAATAGATTAATTGTGGGATTTATTTTTAAGTCCCATTCCAATTCAAAGAGGCCCATTAGGAGAGGCCAACGTAGTTTGTTACAAAAGGATAGAAACTCAAGAGTTTGATATTCTTGGAAGTCTCTAAATATCTTTGAAAGATAAAAGAGAGAGTTCAAAATTTTTGAGAGATTTGGAATCAACCAAAAATCTTCCAACTAATAAAAAGGGAGGCCAAAAGTACGAAGAGTGGGACTTTTTGAAATTTGTGAACCCCGTTATAAATTCCATAGGGTTGAGAGTGTGAGGAATAATAATCCTACAATTTTTGGCCATTAAGAAATAAATTAGGGAGAAAATTGCTTTCTTCTTCCATCTTTTCTTCAATCAAAATTTTTATCTTTTTGTCTAAGTATTAGTTCTTTTATCACAACTTGATATAAGAATTAATATTCAATATATTCACTCAAAAAACTAGGTTAGTAAAAAATTCATATTGATAGCAAAGTTTGGATTCTGTGTTCCTGTTTAACATGTGGACAACTTCAGATGGGAGACGCTTGGTTCTTGCAAACTGGAATTCAGAAATGGGTTAGCAATTCATTGCTTCAAATCCTACGACAACCGAAGTGCTTAAAGGTATAAGTCGAAACTTTAATTTATTTTATAAAATTATTGAAAATTACGAGATTATTAAAATCACATCGGATCCGAGGTATTATTGTAATTGTTATAGCATGTTGTTCTAAAAAAATTATTTTTTCACTGCACGTGCCACAGGATCGCGTGAACCCAATAATGGTATCAGAGTTATAGTTTGTACAATTCCAATCAGATTCGATTTATGGCTGTGAATTTAATTGTTAAATTCTAATTCAAAATTATGTTTCTTATAGGGATTTAAATATTCTACAATTATATTTAATTATTAAATTGTTGATACGATTAACATGTTCGTAACAGCTATACATCGGCAAAGGGTAGGATTTTTCATCAGATGTGCGTGCGCGCGGGCTATATACTGGCAACATGTGTCCTTGTGCGACACATGGCTACAGTGCAGCCTGCACATTTGATGTACAGGCTGGGTAGACGCACTGGGTGAGCACATTGTTAAACACCCCATCGTCTTAATTTTAGAATTTAATTTTTTTTTATTTTTTTAATTAGAGTGTTAGTTCTAAAATTTTGAAAAAAGGATTTTTCTTGAAAAAATCAAGATTTTATCCCAAATCATGAAGTTATAATATTAAATAGATGGTAAATTTACATGCTTTAATAAATTCATGTGATGTATTTATTGGTATGTATGGGATCATCATAGAGCCTTTTGGACCAATATGGTTAGATTTATTTATTTTTGGGTGTTTAAAATAGGACTTGTGAGTCACTTATTTTTTCCTTGTACACTTTACATTTTTGAAATGAGAGTAGCATAAGGTAAGTTGGAGAGCCAAGAGAAGACCCATGAATGCATGAGATATATTCATGTAATAGAAATTAGTTTCTATTTCCATTTTATTACCCTTAGACTAACCTAGATACATTTTCGGTTCAAATAGATTGCATATGATCATCCAAGTATGTATGTATTAGATGCATGCATAGGGTTTATTTAAAATTTTCAAATGATATGCTTGACATCAATTAAATCTAAACACATTAAATAAACTAAGATTAAAATTATTGAGGTTTTGGATAAAATAATTAACCCCACTTGAATTTAAATCAAGGAAAGGAATTTTTAAAATTTTAATTTCAAACAAATATGGATAAAATTAGATTGAACCCAATAATCAATGCCTACCATCAAAAGTTGACAATATGATGATGCTACCTTACTTTGTCATTGGCCAGTAATTGTGGAATGACTCTACAATAAAAAGTTGTGACATCTACTAAGCATGGAGATGCCCATGGGATGGACTCATCTCTACGTTGGTCGTAAGTCATGGAATGTGTTGATGCTCTATCTACATGGAGGTTTGATGGTTTTTGCTTAACGCTTAGTACCATATGGACTCATAAAATTGGGATATATGGAAAAAACTAAGGTAAAATATTTTGAGAGTTGTATGGAGATGCAATTGTTAAAAGTTAATTACATTTCAATATATTTTATGGGCTTATAAAATTGGAGCATATGACATATTGCTTGGGCCTCAAGCCCACCAGGAAATAAGATTTTCCGAATTACCATTAGGGGTGATAGAATTCGAATAAAATAGTAGGAGATATTTATTACTAAAGACCTTGCTATAAATGAATATATTTTGAAAGTATGCTAATTTTATACCTCATTTAATTTTTTGTAGATATCTATAAATGGATTAAAATCAACTTACATCTATCTTGGAATCTAATAAATTAATTGGTCCCAACTATATCGATTGGTTGAGGAACCTTCGGATTGTTTTGTAGTTCAAAAAGAAAGATTACATACTCGATGTGATTTTATCGTCTGCCAAGCCGATAAATGCTAATGAAGAGGAGCTTGTAGATTATCACAAGCTAGTTGATGGTGATCTATAAGCACGATGCTAAGCAACACAAAGTACCTCACACGTGCATGCGCATGCTATCTATGTTCACCTACAAGAGTTGTATGATGACCACACTATGCAGGCGAGATATCAGATTTCAAAAGAGCTTTTTAGAACTCATATGATAGAGGGCTTTTCAGTCCATGATCATGGATTGAAGATGATAAACCTGGTAGAAAGACTTGAGTTACTTGGAGTTGTTATGGATAACAAACTCAATTTGAATCTCATTATGTAGTTTTTGCCTCTATCGTTTAACACCTTCGTTGTCAACTTCCACATGCATAAGATGGAAATTAGCCTTGCTGAGCTGGTTAACATGTTAAAGACAACTAAGTCCACTATGAAAAAGCACAAGTCGGTCATACTTGTTGGATCCTCATCTAACTCAAAGGCTACAAAGCTTAAGAGGAGGAAGGAAAGAGGAAAATGATTCTCAAAGTCTAAAGGAATGAAGGCAACTGGTGGCATCTCCAAAAATTCCAACAAGACTGATGACAAATGCCACTACTACGGCAAACTTGGGCAATGGAAGATGAACTGCAAGGAGTATCTTGCGAGCCTAAAGAGTTCAAGTATTTATTTTGTTGAAGTTAACTAATAAGTTGATGATGCTTCTTAGGTATTAGATACCAACTTTGGGTCTCATATTTGCAATGATCTATAGGTAATGGAAAAAAATAGGAAGCTAAGTAAAGGAGAGACAGTCTTGCAGTTGGGGAATGAAGCAAATGTTACTGCATTAGCCATAGGAAGTGTCAACCTAACTTTAGAAAATTGAGTAGTTTTAGTTTTGTACAATTGTCTTTATGTTCCAAAGATAGTTAAGAACATTATATCCATTCCTATTTTAGATGGAGAATGATTTACTTTTTCAATAAAACATATAAGTTGTTCCATTTTTATAGATTCATTTTTGATTAGCTTTGGCATATTGATGAATAGTTTATATTTTATTATTCCCCATAACTCGTTTTTCCACGTTAAATAAAAAAATAGATAATCATAGTTCCTAACTCTTATGGCATGCTAGATTAGGTCACATCTTTAAGAGGAGAATTCATAAGTTAGCCCAATTGCTTGATCTTTAAAAGACCAAGGAATGTCAACATGTGAGTCATGTCTCAAAGAGAAAATGATGAAATCACCATTTATTAGACAAGTGGAGCGAACAAAAAATTATTGGATTTGATCCATTGAAATGTATGCAAAAAGTGTTAGTGCTCATAAAAACTATCATTACTTCATAACCTTTACTGGTGACTTTTCTAGGTATGGTTATGTTTACCTTTTTAAGTATGAATCTGAAGCCTTTGAAAAGTTCAAAGAATTCAAAAGTGAGGTGGAGAAACAAACTGGAATAAATATCAAAGCTCTTCAATTAGATCAAGGAGGTGAATACTTAAGTACATAGTTTTTTTATTATCTAAAAGAGAATGAGATTCTCTCACAACAGTTGACCCCTCCTACTACTCCTTAACTCAACAAAGTTGTGGAGCGTATAAATCAAACCCTGTTAGATATAGTTCAATCGATGATGAGTTTTACTAGACTTCCTCTTTCATTCTAGGGTTATGCTCTAGAAACAACAGTGTATCTATTAAATAAAGTGCCAAGTCAGTGCCCAAAATACGATATGAGATATGGTGTAGGAAACCACCCTCTTACAAATACTTTGAGGTATGGGTGTGTGCTGCTTACGTGAAGCAACAAATGGGAGATAAATTGGATATGAGATCTAATTGATGTAAGTTTGTGGGGGTATCTAAAAGAATCCATTGTATACTATTTCTACGACTCCTCAAAACAAAAGGTGTTTGTTTCAAAGAATGTCACCTTCTTAGAGAAAGAGTTTCTATTGAATAGAAAAGGCGAAGTCATGAAACTTGAAGAGATTCAAGAACCACAGAACCTCCCAACAGATGTAGTAACGAGCCAACCAGCTAAGGCTGGGCCTTCAGATACACAATCACCTAGGAGATCCAAAAGGATCTCAAAGCCACCTAATAGGTATGACTTTTTGTTAAAGAACAACGAGAGAATCTCCCCTTTGATAGTGATCCAAGGACTTATGAAGAGGTAATGTCAGTCATCGACTCGGGAAGTTAGGAAGATACCATGTAATTCGAGATGGACTTCATGTACTCCAATAAGGTATGGACCTTGGTGGCCCTACCATAGAAAATAGTTCCCATTGGCTACAAATAGGTCTACAAATGGAAGCTTGGATTAAATAGAGAGGTAGTGACCTACAAAGCACGATTGGCTGCAAAAGGTTATACTCAGAAGCAAGGAATTGATTATGAGAAAAATTTTTAGCTAGTTGCGATGCTTAAATCCATCTTGATATAGCTGGCTATATTAGTTTAATATGATTACAAAATATAGAAAACAGATGTAAAGATCGTTTTCCTTAATAGAAACATTAAGGAAGAGATCTATATGAAGCAGCCAAAAGGCTTCATATACAAAGGGAGTGAGTAAAATGTTTGCAAGCTTTAGAGATCTATTTATGGACTCAAGTAGGCTTCCCGAAGATGGAACATCCAGTTTAACTAGGCAATCATATTGTTTGATTTTTGCAAGAACCCGGATGAACATTGTGTCCATGAGAAGGTTAGTGGGAGCATAGTGACATTTGTTGTGTTGTATGTTAACGACATCCTACTCATTAAGAATGATGCAGGATGTTGTAATCAACTAAGACTTGGTTGTCTAACTAGTTTTCCATGAAGGATTTGATATAGGTCTAGAAGGATGATCGGACTATCCTAATCCACATACATAGAAAAAATGCTAAAGAGGTTTAGCATGGAGGAATCTAAATGAGGATTCTTGTTAATGAGTCATAGTATTTCTCTCTCAAGGGTTATGTCTCCTAAGACTCCTGAGAAGAGGGAAATGATGGCCCGTATACCTTATCCATCTGCCATTGGGAGCATAATGCATGGTATGCTATGTATGAGGCCTGATGTTGCATATGCTCTGAGCGTCACGAGCAGATATCAGTCCAATTCAGGTGAGGAATATTAGAAGGTCGTAAAGATAATCCTTAAGTACTTGGGAATGACTAAGGATATCTTTCTTGTATACGGCTCTGGAGAACTGAAACTAGAAGGCTATACTGATTGAAGTTTTCACTCCAATATAGACGGCTCAAAGTCCATGTCTAGATACGTATTCACCATAAATTATGGTACAGTCAACTAGAAGAGTTCCAAGTAGGAGATGACTACGAATTCAACTACTGAGGCTGAATATATTATTATATGTGATGCAACAAAGGAAGTTGTTTGTATAAGGAACTTCATCCAAGAGTTAGGCGTAGTTTCATCTATTGATGATCATGTATTGATATACTGGGATAACAACAGAGCTATTGCATAAGCAAAAAATCAAGATCTCATCAAAGATCCTGGCATATTATGAGGCGATACACCTAATTAGAGAGATCATTCGTAGAGGTGAAATCATAGTAGATAGAGTCGCTTCGGTAAAAAATATAGCAAATCCACTAACCAAACCCTTAGCGCATAAGGTATTCGATGGACATTTTGAGAAATGGGCTTGAAGTTCATGGTCAATTGACACTAGGATAAATGGAAGATCGTTAGAGTAGTGTCCGACATACCAATTAGATTGGGCGTTTATTATACTCTTGTATTTTTAAATATAATCTTTTTCAAATCATATCAATAAAATACGCAAAATTTTTATCTTTAATTGCATGTAGTAATTAGATAAAGTCCCTAAATTAAATTTAGCTACGCGGCATGGTCATGCATTTGATGGTGATTATGGAATATGCCTCTATGGTTATGGTCTTAAAATAGTTCTGAGTTGAAGGCTTTTTGAGATGGGGCATCGAATAGCCCAATAGACTTGCGCATACGATACATGTTCGCATGAGAAGGGTGTCTTGCTCCATGGACATTGGCGATGCGACGCTAATGCATGTTTGTGGGTGCTTGTAAGAGAACAAGTACACTGAGCAGGCCCACTGGGAATTTTTAATTAGAAATGTTGATTGTCAAAATAAGAATTTTCATATTACGATAGTACACGATTAGACCTTGGACTTGAGGCACTACGGTAGCCTTATATATATCGCATTCCATTTTGATGTAACTTGTGATTATTTGACAATCATAAAGGAGATACATTAGATGTTGCATTGAAATGTATGGAGGTTAATGAGTAGCCAACAAAGGATCCGTTACTTGTCTAGAAAAATAAGTAAATCATCTATATTTTCATAGTTCATGACTCAAAGTCCTTGGGCAAGGTAGGATGAATATTAAAAGGGATTTTCTAATAATTCGTCATGAGTTATTAAAATTTAAAATGGAATCACAGTTATTGAGTAATTGGGGTTTTGACTATTAATCCATTCCCTAGACTCAATTGGGAGAATAGATGACGGAAGAACCTTACGTATATGGTACTCGTAATTGAAACAAGTTCACTCGCTAATTCACCTAAGACTAAGTAGTCATGATACACTTGCTAGATATTTTCCATGACTTGTGAGGTTTTTTAAAATTATAGAGTTAATTTCAAATGGATCAATTATTTGGATTAATTAATAGAAATAATTATTATTCATAAGTTATAAATATTGCAAACCCACTATTAGCTTAGTTGTGAATCTAAAGGGTCACACACAATTTGAGATGGAACATTTTTAACTTAGGAATTGATCCAAGGAGTTGGATCCAATTAATTAATGGTGATTAATTATTTAGAGTTTAAATTAATTCAATGAGTTGAATTATTTATTTAATTAAATAATTAGATTATTTAATTTGACATAATAAAATTAGGAAGTCCGATTAGAGTGAAACAATTATTGATTGGATCAAATTAATTATGTAGACCATAAATTAATTGAGTAAATTAATTAAATAATTGGATTGTTTAATTATGCCTAATTTGATTAGGTGGGTTAGATGAAATTAATTAATTAAATTTGGACTAAAATAATTAATTGAATTAATTGTAGAATTTATTTTTAAGTCCAAGTCAAATACAAAAAGACCCATTAGGAGTGCCCACAAAGGTTGTTGAAAAATGATAGAAACTCAAGAATTTGATATTCTTGGCAATGTTTTCATAATCGGATCGGTGATCAAACCAGTCTTGTTAAATTTAGCGATTCAACCGGTTGGACCGGTTCAATCGGCAGTCAGACCGGTTTAATGAAAATTAATTATATTTTTTTATTTTTTTTATATAAAATGATAATATAATAGATTAATTGTTATGTAATATATTTTAAATATAAAAATAAATAAATAGTTACATAAAAACACATATAACAAAACATAAAATTTAAATAATCACATAAATATAACAAAATATCAAATTTAAACCTTTATAAAAATTTAAAACAAAAAATTAAAAAAAAAACATAAAAATCGATCAAAATCAATTCTGGCCGGTTGTTGACCGGTCAAAACAGTCAAAATGGTTTTTGAGCAACATTGGACTGGTCCGGTCCGATTTTGAAACCGGTTGAATCGGCCGGTCCGATTTTGAAAACATTGATTCTTAGAAGTTTTTAAATATCTTTGGAAGATAAAAGAGATAGAGTTAGAAATTTTTAATCAACCAAAAATCTTCCAACCAATAAAAAGGGAGGCCAAAAATACCAGAAGTGGGAGGGCCAAAAATTTAAGGAATAATAATCCTCCAATTTTTAGCCATTAAGAAATAAATTAGGGAGAAATTGTTTTCTTCTTCCATCTTCTCTTCAACTAAAAATTCCATCCTTCTATCTAAGAATTAATTCTTTTATCACAAGTTGATAAAAGAATTAATATTCACTATATTCCAAAAACTAGGTTAGTAAAAGAATTTAAATTGCTAGCAGAGTCTGTATTTTGTGCTCCTACTCAATGTATAGACTATTTTATAGGGGAAACGTTTGGATCCATATGAATCGAAAATAAAAAAGGGGCTAGCAATCGATTGTTTCAAACCCTACAACAATCGGAGTTCTTAAAGGTATAAATCGAAATTTTAATTTCTTTTATACAATTATTAAAAATTGAGAGATTGTTAAAATCATATTGGATTAGGGGTACTGCTTTAATTGTTATAGCATACTTGTTTTAAAAAAATTATTTTTCTGCTACCGATACCCCAGGATTACATGAATCCAACCGGGGTAAATTAAAATTAACCCTGACATTAATGTGTACTTGTACTAAGTATATCTAACTATTACCAATAAGGCTACTCATTGCCAATAAAACGGGCAACACACCTTTTTAACATTACATTTGCTTCGTGTATCTGGGCACTTCATGTACTCATTTTGATTCCATTAATAAACGGGCACGAATTCACCTTAAAACCTCATCAACACACATGTGAATATTTTTTCAAATATATATATATATATATATATGTGTGTGTGTATGTGTGTGTGTGTAGAGAGAGAGAGAAAGAGAGACCGATTAAATTTAAAAATTCATCAAATCACATGTCAGTTCTTTTAATAAACATGGGCGTTGTTATTAAGAAATTTAGAGTTCATTTCTATGTTCCGTTGTCAAGTTAAAAAGAAAAATAGAAGTGCTATAGGATTTGTGCTATTCATTTTGTTAAAAGAAAAATAAACCATGATTTCAATGCATTATTTTATAAATGAGTAACCACGATGAATCACGCAATAAACCTCTCTTAAAAGGATCACATTTCCTACTATTAATCGAGACTGGAGAGACGTGATGAAATTTTTATTCACAGGATATTTATTTACTAATAAATTGTAAGGTTTTGAGCACAAATGTCACTATAAGATTAGAGCATATATTTTTTGTTTAAATCCTTTAAAGTTGATAATATCCTAGATTTAGTATTAAGCATTTTAATGAACTATAGTCGTAATTGGAATGTTCACTAATTTTAAATAATTGTGATCTGAATGTTGCTTTGAAACAAAAAGTGTGTTCAAGAATAATAGATATATATTCCATGTTTCTCTTTAATTCCTGTAGGAAATAGGAATGCGGGTCGCCAACGAGGGACCATCCGATGCATATTTCAAAATTGTTGGAACGGGAGGGAGTAGTTATTGCATTTTAAATAGAATTTAAACCACCATGCAACTTCTTTTTTCCGATAGATTATTACAACTCCTACATGCATAAAATGGGATATACATAATGAGTGGTCTTCATATTCTCGTCTAAGTTGGAGGGCCTATGAAGAAGAGACAGTATGATCATTTTATATAAAGAATTTATTGACTAAATAAGACATTTGGATTGTGGCTATGAACTTCTTCCAATTGTGATTAGGTTTAGATGACAGTGATTTAGAAAACTAGGTAAAAATATAAATGATTCAATCAAGGCAAAGTGTCTAAATTTTGATAAGTTTTATTAAACTTACATCATGTAAATTGGTATTAGAGCCATAATAGTTGAATTCCTGATATTATTTAATTTGTTTCATGTGTTAATATGCCTCATTTCAAGCCATTAATAAATGCTTGGTGGGTCTTTAATAACAATTCATGGTATGTTTCATATTATGTTATATGTTTTTTTATTAAAAGCATGATTATACATGATAGAAATGATTCGTAAAGTTTTATGATAATTTGCTTTATGTATAATAAGAAATTTAAAACCTTACTCAAACTTCATTTGAATATTAGTCTATGAAGAAAACAATTTTTCTTCTATTTATATCTATATGGCCAAAAATTATAGGATGATTATTCCTCAAATTTTCGGCCATGGTGTATTTATAGGGGACAAAAAATTTCAAGAGTTCTACTCTTGGTATTTTGTGTCTCCTTTTGATTGGTTGGAAGATATTTTGGTTCATCCAAACTTCTTTCAATTTTATCTCTTTTATATCATCCAAAAATATTCAAGATTACCCAAAAATTCCAAACTCTTGACTTTCCATCATTTTTCAACTACCTTCATGGGCTTCTCCGAATAGGCTTTTGTGAATTAGGCTAGACTTAAAATAAATCTCACAATTAATCTAATTAATTATCTCACCCAAATTAATTAATTTCATCTAGCCCATCTAATAAAAAATAGACCCAATTAAATAATTTAATTATTTAATTAAGTAAATTAATTTAATAATTAAATTAATTTATGAACTACTCAATTAATTTAATCCAGTCAAATAATTGTTTCATTCCACTTGGGCTCCTTAATCTTATTAGGTCCAATTAAATAATTTAATTATTTAATTGAGTAATTAATTCAACTCCTTGAATTAATTTAAGCCCCAAAGAATTAATCTCTATTAATTAATTTGTTCCAACCTTTTGGATCAATTGCTAAATTTAAAATATTCCATCTCAAATTGTGTGTGAACCTTTAGGTTCACAACTAAGCTAGCAATTGGTTTGTAATATTTACAACTTATGAATAATAATAATTATGCCGATTAGATAATCCAATTAATTAGTCCGCTTGAAATTAACTCCTTAATTTCAAGAACCTCACAAGTTATGGAAAACACCTAACAAGTGTATCAGACTACATAAACTTAAGTGAAATAGCGAGTGAACCTATTTTAATTATGAGTAGTATAATACACGTAAGGTCTTTCCGCCAACTAATTTTCCGATTAAGTATAGGGCATGGATCAATAGTTGAAAACTTAATTGCTCAATAACTATGATTCTATTTCAAGTTTCAATGACTCATATGATAAATCGTTAGAAAACCCCCGTCTAATATTCATCCTGTCTTGGTCAAAGACTTATGAATCATGAACTATGAAAACATAGGAGATTCACTTGTTCTACCGAACAAGTGATAAATCCTTTATTGGCCACTCTTTAACCTCCATATATATCAATGCAACATCCAATATATCTCCTTTATGATTGTCAGGCAATAAGAAGATATATCAAAATGAAACACAATATGTGTAATGCTACAATGGTGTCTCAAGTCAAAAGACTAATCGTCTACTATCGTAACATAAAATTTCTTATTTTGACAAATAAGTTTCCAATTAAGAAATTCCAGTGGGCCTGTTCAATGTACTTGTTCCCTAACAAGCACTTGCATATAGCACTAGCGTCACTACGCCAATGTCCATGAAGCGAGATATCCTTCTCATGTGAGTATGCATCATATGCATGAGTCTATTTGGCTATTCGATGTCTCATCTCAAAAAGCCTTTAACTCAAAACTAATTTAAGACCAAAGTCACAGAGGTATATTCCATGATCACCATCAAATGCATGACTATGCCTCGTAGCTCAATTTGGTTTTGGGATTTTATCCAATTACATGAAGTAATTAAAGATAAAGAAATTTGCCTTTTTATTAATATAATTCGAAAAAAATTATTTTTACAATAGTATAAAAGATGTTCAATCTAATTGGTACGTTGGGTAACACTCTAACACTAAATAATCTAGAGTGACATATAATCATAAATGAACAAGGAGATGGAATAGTGATTCATGTTAGATAACAGAATATCACATTTCTGGAGAGTGATTTTTTTTAGAGGAAGAATCTTAAAACATTAGATCTTGCTTGAGTCAAATGATCTAGATGGCGGCTATATGCCTGATAGATCACTTATGATGCAAAATAGTTATTGCTTCAAAAATTTGAGTGGGAGCAATTCTATCTAAGTGATCAAATTTTATCAATTATGGTATAAGAATATGTATTACTTTCAATTTTAAGTGGGTTAATTTTATTCAAGTGATCAAACTAAAATTGAATCAGAATTTTGTGAAACTACAAAATAGTCTCCAAAAGATGATATAAAGTCTAATACATTGAGGCTTTATCATGTCCTACAAAGGACAATTGAATTAAAGCAATGGAAGAATACTATACAACTATGAAATCTGTTAATCTGTGTGTAAGCAATAACTCTTATGGCAAATTGTTGCGGAGATGATTGTTGACATGTGTGGCATAATTTCTCTCTTGATGAAGCTACGGCCAAATGTGGTATCTAGACTACTGTATTATTTAAAAGGTTTAAGTTGTAGAGTTGCTATCGGCTACAACTTTTACTACAAATATAAATGCTTAGTTCTATAGAATCAAGCTAAGTTTGGATTTTAGTTAAACTTTGGAACAAGGCCACTGGAAACTAATGTGTTCTTAACATCTAGCCTAAGGTTGATACAGTTATTACAAGGTGTAAAATTCACCTAGTGATAAAAAGCTTATTCTTTTTCAAGACAAACCTTTTCATTGATAGTGATATATAACTGTATAGTATTTTCTTAGTTATTATGGATATCTAGGATTTTGAATTACATCTAATAGACTAAAGACTGCATTCTCAATGGAGAATTACATGGTTTCTCTATAAAGAATTATATAAAGAAACCTACATGGATTGTTTGGAAGATTCCAGAGTAGAAGGCCACAAAGATAAAGTTTGTGAACTTAAAATCTTTATGGCCCGAGGGAAATTTCTAGAGAATAGTACATGAGATCTCATAAAGGGGTGATTTCGTGCATTTTCCTCATAGTAGATAAAGACCATTATCATTTTGTTAAAAAAAATCTGTTAAGAAGTTTGTGATTCTATCTCTTTATTAATGTTACCAATTTAACTAGGAAGATAAGAAATATATGTATGCCATTGAGATATGATTATCTTTTGACTTATGAGTTAAATGACAAGATGAGTAAAACTTTGTACTTTATGTTAAAAATCCATGTAAATTGTTCAAAAATCATCTTTCTTAGTGCTAAAAGCCATATTTTTAGAATTCTAGAATGATTTATAATGGAGAGTTTTAAGCTAATAAATACTCCTATCTTATGAAGTTTCAACCTTGAAATGTGTCCAAAGACTCCAAACAAAAATGTCTAGATCACTATATTTCAATAATTATTGTTCGGAGCTTGAAGTAAATTGTGGCTTTTAAGTGCTCCAAAATTTGTTATGCCATGGATCAAAAAGTATTAATCCGATCCTAATGAGTGGCATTGGTAATAATGATGAATGAAAATGGTTTCCTTTGGTATCAAGAAAAGTTTTCTTTATGATTGAGATAATATATATATATATATGTTGATTAAAGAGGTGCTTTGGGTAAGTGTAAGTATATATATATATATGTATATATGTTGATTAAAGAGGTGCTTTGGGTAAGTATAAATCTACCTTTGAGTTTGCTTTCTTAGTTGGCAAAGATACTAACTCTTGGAGTAGCAAGAAGCAAATATGTGTAACATTATGCATAATATAAGTATAACTTGGGGAACATATATCTATTGTATGATGTGTTTGGTTAAGAGGTTTTCTACCATTTGAGAGTTGTAAGCAGTTATGAGGAAGCTATAATAATATATTGAAATAAATAGTTAATTATTGCTAACAGTACTAGAGAACCTAATATATTAAAACCAAATACAAACACTACAATTTTGTGAAAGATATCATTGCATAGAAATAAGTATGTTTACACATTTTATAGTAGCTATTGATTTAGCCTCAACCTAGAGATGTATTTATAGGCTATGATAAATATCTAGGATTGAGAAGAATACAAACTTTTTGGACTTATGAATGTTCATAGAATTAAGCCCATTTATTTATTACATTAGAATGTTATGCATGCGTACATATTTACAATGATATATATTTAATGTCTAAATATGATAGACAAGTAGATATTGGTTTTCTCACACAAGCAATGGCCTCTGTTGTTAAGTAGAATGTAGAGATGATATATTTATGATTTTATTGCATATAAAATTATAAAAAAATGTCGCCTTGATGACTAATGAAGATGAGATTATTGTTGTAATTTTAAGTAATCGAAATGGGTTCCCTTCACTAAACTTGTCCTATTAGCAGATGTGAGCTTTTTTTATATTAATAATTTATTGAGGACAAAGACAAAAAAACTTAGGCTAAGTATCGGGGTACACTTATACCAAGATTTGTATGGTACATTTTTTTTTGAATAGTAAAGATACACTTCTAAAGAGGAATAAAGCACCATAGCACATGTTTCATAGTACGTGTGCCTAAGTGATTGTTGGGTAATGAGTGAAAATGATCCTACTTCCTCATTGTGTGAGACCAAGAGGTTTGTATAACCACATTGTATACCCTTATGACTTTAAGCTATTTCTTAAAATTTTATTATGGTGTTGCTACTTTAGACATAGCCATAGACGATTCAGTAATGCGGAACATGTTTAGGAAAGTAACTATTTTGAAGTTAGGAAATCCTAGTGGGAAATGAAGGGTATCTATGGCTAACATATAATATGTATTTACTGGTCAGACAATTATGTTAAACTTGAATGTTTGAGATAAAATTGTGAATACATGATATGATATAGAGATTAAGTATGCTCTGATATTGCATAAGGGATCAAATACTTTGATTGGTGTAGCAAAATAGTATAGGGTATAGCGAAATATTTTATTTTCATATTTTCTGAAATTGTACTGTTGTATATCCTTAACCATTATATAGCATTAAACTCTTGTCAAAATACTCGCTAGTCACACAATCCTCATGCACAAGTGGGAGATGTAGAAAAATGGGAATACGGGTCACTAATAATGGACTGACCCAACCCATATTTCAAAATGGCTGGAATGGTAGAGAGTAGTTATTGCACTTTAAATAGAATATAAACCACCAACCAACTTCCCTCTTCTAGATAGATTATTACAACTCCTACATGCGGAAAATGAGATATACATAAGGAGTGGTCTTCAGTTTTTCATCTAAGTTGGAGAATTCATGAAGAAGAGATGGTGTGGTTATTTTATATAAAGAATTTATTCACTAAATGAGACATTTGGATTGTGACTATAAATTCCGTCCAATTGTGATTGGATTTAGACAGAAGTGAACTCGAAAATAAAGTACAAATATAAGTGATATAACTATGGCAAAGTGTCCAAATTTTGGTAAATTTTATTGAACTCACATCGTATAAATTGTGTTTAATTTCAATCAATTCCAATATTGGTTTTTCACGTTTTTGAAAATAGAAATGGTTATAATATACTTGTTTTATTCGTTTAAATGCTTTGTTTTTTGGGTATTCTTTGGAAAATATATATATAGCGCAGTTCTCTACCCTATTTTCAAGTCTCACCCCTATTCAATTCTCAAAGTCCATCCCCCAATTTTCAGAAAACATCAACTAAATACAATTAAGGTGAATACAATTTCATTTCTAACAATTTCCAACCAAACCCTACTTAATTTCCAACTACAGAAACCAAACTCTTTCTCTAAAGCTGAATGTCAGTCAGATCAAAATGAAATAAAAGCAAACCAGCTAACCTATATCTTTTGAATCACTACATAGCAAAAGAATCAAGTGGACCTGTAAGTCAGGAATTCTGTACGAGTTTGGCCATGAAAAAATAAGAAAGAATAAAAAATGTTGCGCTGCATGAATATATATATATATGTATGTATTAGAACTGCATGACCATGGGCGCAAACCTCAGCAGGCGATCCAAAGCATTGACCGTAAATTTCCTTGCAAACAAGAAGCAAATATTGGTGGGCTTCCCATTGTACACGCACTGCGCACCGGTCCTCATTCGGTTCAACATGTCGGGCGAGATGTCGGTTCTGATAAATTTCAATGGGTGGGGCCCACCCCTTGACCAGTCGACCCAAGTCATTGTCCTGTTTGCATTCTTCCAGGGGAATTTCTTGGTTACCAATGTGGGCAAGTAGTGTTCATCAGAATAGCAAGCAGGCTTGCAGTATTTCTTGAATACGGAGTAATATATGCGATCCGAGATGACCTCCACGGCCAGTTCTCGGTTCATTTCAAACCATTGCGCCCCCTTCCGCCAGTCTTCCAGCGTCACGTACGGCTTCATGCGTTTGTCGTATCGGCCGCGCCCCACCGGGCCCAACAAGTCGTACGACTCCACGAATGAGGTGGTAGATTTGATCAGGTAATCATAGATGGTATTGAAGTTGAACAGTGGAATGCAGGCCTCCGATAGCAGAACAAATCTTTGGTTTGATAAATCGAGTAACGCGTTGGCCAGCAGCCGACGTTCTGCTTCAACCATACTGAATTTCCCCCATTCTACCTCCTGTCATTTTGATTAAAACACTGTCATTTAGCTTTATTTATATCTCCTACATATTTTTTAAATTTGTTTATGCATGGCTATATGGGTAGGTAGGAGTTCATAAAATTTTATAAATTTATTAAATTTTAAAATTTTATCTTTTTAAAAAATTAAAAATATTATTATATATATTTTTTTTAGAAAAATTCAATTTGGCCCTGCCAATTTAGATTTTCTGCTCCCTACTTATGGGCATGTCAAATTATGTAAATTAACAAAATGACTTTTGAATTTTGTTTTGTCCTTCTAATGAAGAGAAAAAATATCATGCATAATATAATTTTTCAAGATAATATCATTAACATACATATGTACGAAAGAATTGTCAGATTACAATGGTGGATTCGAACTTATTTTTAGTGGGCCTTGAGATAGATAGATCCCATAACATAATTATCATTATTTATGTGGGCTCCATTTATAACTCACGCATCATCGTCTCAAACTACAAATTTTAAGACTAATTAAGAATACACCTGGCTATTAGGTGACGCATTTATAACAACAGATAGTAAAAAATGTAATATAAGAATTCTATAGTATATTCTCACTTTCTAATTTTCTTTATCATTTTGTAAGCATTATGCCAAAGTAGTACTTTCCACCAATAATATAATATGAAGTTTTCTTTAGTTCATTGTTTTTAATCTTTTGACTATCTTATCATATATTGATTGATGATATTGACGTTGCTAAATTTTCTAAACCTTAATATGTGTTATGTTATATAATATTATTGAATTAGTCCTTTAAAATATTGATTATTCAATATTTATTGTTGTACTTAAAGAAACAGTCAAATTGTAGCTTTTCTTGGGATGAAGTAATATAAATTTTATTTCTATATGATTTCTATTTGTACAGTTCTTTTAAAGCTCGCCCTGTAAATTGATTAGACTTTGAGAACAAAAGAATTAATTCAAGAAATAGTAGTGAGCAGAATTAAGCCCAATCAGTTATTGGATTTGGGGCTTAGAACCTAAACTTACGCTGACTAAGTGCTAAAAAATCAAAACTACATTCTTATGTTCTTGTACTTTATTAATCTTTAAGAACAGCATAGATACTGTTTTTCCCATTTGAGCTTCTTGTAAAGAAGCAAGGAATTCGGTAAAAGTTGGACAGCTATGCTATTAGAGTACAATCAAAGAAATGTGCAGCAAAAGTTGCACTGTCTCGGTCTGGAGGGTTTTAAAACTGTTGTTTACTATTCTTATTTTATATATGGTACACTATTTCTTAAAAAAAATTCATAAATGAATTTCTTCCTGAAATGGAGGATCAAACACTGTTTAGACACAAAAAGAAAAATCTTACTGCCATCATCAATTTATTTATGTTTTTATCGAAAACCCTACTCCTATTCCAACGAAGATTAGATAGGTCATATATGTAGGTGATCAACCCTAATGTGAATAGTTGTGGCAATTAGAAATTATCACAAGATGACCTAACCATGCACGAAGACTAACCGAGTTTTTTAGTTTAGTTAACCTCTTTCTAAGTCGGTTCAACTAGACAGGACTAACTGAATCTGGACAGGTATATGTAACTATTCGTCTAAATTTCTATAGTAGACAAGAAAAGATGTTTTCAGTTTCCTTTAAGAGTTTTGACTTGGAACACAAAAGGTCCAAAACCATATGTAATTCTACATTTGTATGATAAATCTAGACCATTAGACTGACGTACCACATAGTTACAATTCCCAAAATGAGTACGACTGAATGTGCCTGTCCTTCCCGTATTATAAGGCGTCCGAACAAATTTTATATAATCTAAAGGTCAAGAAGAAAATATATTGGGTACACTGTAAATTTCAATGACATAAATATCAATAAATTAAATACTTAGTTCCAACATCTAGATTTATAGATCTCAATGTAACCTAAGTCCAGAACATGTAATTGGTACAACAAATTACAAACCTATATATAATATTATCTAAGGAGAGGTAGAACATGGAAAAATGTTACCTTGCTTGGAATCCTTCGGCCATGAAAAACTGAATCTTCTGGCACAGTCCCATTGTATGATGGCTGTGAATGCACATAAATGGAATACATCCCTTCATGCCCTCTGAAGAACAGCTCCCAGAGAGGGGCCATAGGCAAGTCCCTTTTAGTCAGAAACATGAAAGCAACTTTTGGGGTGCGCTTGAATGGGTATTCTCGAATCTTAGGCTTCATAGAAGCTCTCCAAAGCAATTCCTCCTCCTTCATGTCATGCATCACATTTGGTGGCTTTAGATATTCTTTTAGTCCTATTGGGCCGGCAGGAACCGGCGGTGGCAGTGGCGGTGGCAGTGGCATAGGAGGTGGTAGTGGCTGTATGATGGGGGCAGGCGGAGGAGGAGGCGGTGGCTGTACAATGGGGGCAGAGGGCGGAGGCGGTGGTGGTGGTAGGATGGTGGAGGAGAATTGCTTGAATTGCAAGCTTGGAGGGATGTCTGTGAGATAGAAACTCAGTGAAATCCCAATGACTAAACCTGACCCAAAAAAGAGGAAGTATACAATGAGGTTTTGGAGATAGCCTTGGGAGCTGTAAAGCTTAGCAGATTGGATTAGCTGTTGGTGCTCTTCCTGCTGTTGTTCTTTCTTCATTTTTGAGAGATCAAAATGTTTTCTTCAAGGAAATTTAGGGTGATATGATATTTTTAACAACGGATGTGATTAAGTATATATATCAATGAATTATGTGTGTCTGTGTGTGTGTGCGTGTGCTTTGCAAAGAAATTAAAGCAATTTAAACTGTTGTGAGCCACAAGAAGCTTGAGCCTGCCATCCTTCAAGATTCCAAATTTCAACTCAGGGGACTTTTTCTATCAAACATGGGATACAATGGTCATTATAGGAGTTGACGTGATTAATACCTGCAGTTACATAAATCATTTGTTTATTAAATGATGTACTAATATACTATTGAATTTTTTTTTTCTGCACCGGGTGTTTCATACTAAATCGTAAAAAATCATACCATGTAAATATAAATTGAATTCCTCACCATTTACTATAGAACACCCTATGTAGGGAAGTATTTTCCATTTATATTGCTGAAACTTCACATGCAATTTCATTCAAAAAGTCTGTGATGAGAACAAAATGCACCTGTGCGAATGAACAAACTTTTCCTACATATATAGTTTTCTTGTCGCAGAGCATGCACATAATTTTGACAAATATACATGTTGATAAAAATAACAGCAAACATTGCTTGCATTTTCTTCAACCATCAAACGACATTATTGAAAAACGAAAAAAACATCACCATTGTATGGCAATTGTTGAAATCGATGAAGGGCGACTTGTGTCTGATTTCCTTGAGGAATTTTTGTTACGGTGAAAGAAGAGGAATGCAAAGGGGAGCACGAAAAATGATCAATGCTGAAGGGAAGGAAAAGAGAGGGGGAGAAAGGGTAGCTAGAAAGAACTGTGGTGATGCCAAGTGGATTTCAAACGTCCAAATCTTTGCTTGGCCTCCTTTTTTTCAGGAAATGGCATTCTGTTGTGCTTGTTTTTCTTTCCTTATTTTCCTTATATATAATTAGCATTTTTGTGTCCATTCGAGATGAGTGGAGAACCCATCCCTTTTGGAAATGCTAAAGAATAATTAATCTAGTAATTAGCATCTTGCCCTAATTACATAGTACACTCATAAGTTATACCAACAAAAATTAAAAGTATCCACTTTGATTGAAAAAAATAATAAAAAGTACCTAGGTTTACATTTCATAGTAGCATAAGTTAGGCAGAGGTAGAACATTTGACGAGCCTAATCTAGTTTGAAACTCGCAAGCTTGATTTGACAATTTTCAAGTTAAGTTCAATATAGTCTCCAATCAAATTGAGTTTAAGTCAAAGATTATGATTTGAAATTAAATTCAAATTGAATACTGTTAAGTAGACTCAATCAAAATTGGGATTCAGCTCTTTATAAGTATTATTTAAAGAATAATGTATATGAGTTAAATAATAAATATTAATATATTAGGAAAAAAAATAAAGTTTGTCATTTAATTTGATCTAAATAGACATTTGGTCGTTTAAGTTCACACGATTTGATTTTAGTGTACTTTCTAAAATTGATACATATAGTATCCAATCAAATGAAGATTATGACTTGAAATTAAATTCAAATCGAATAATGTTAGGTAGACTCGACCAGAATTGGGATTGAACTCCTTATAAGTATTGATTAAAGAATAATGTATATAAGTTATGCAATAGATATTAATATATAAAGCTAAATATATTTTTTTATAAACATAAGAATACCAAAATTTCATAATTGAATTAGAAGGACAATGTACAAAATCTTAAATAAAAAAAGTGTCCACAAAAATCAACTCTAGTTAAAAGTTTAAACATTTACCGAACTAGTAGAAAATATGATAGTATGGTCGTTTTGGAGGCTAGGTTTTCTTGTTGTTTTTCTGTAATAACACTTCATATTTTATTACTGAAGTAACCTTGTTCATATGTTTAAGTAACAATGTTTTACTTGTAAGTCATTTAGTCATATTTTTAATTATGGCATTTTAATTAAAATCCGTAAGGTAATTATAATTTTTTTAACTCGGAATCTGTCCATTTTTTTCTAAACCATACATTGAACGTATATTTCACTAAAAAATATATTTTGTCACCCAAACTACATCCATCATTACATTTTGCCATCTAAAAAACCTTTTTGTAAAATTTTGACCTACAAGTTAAGCGAAAATTAACTGTAAGTGAATTCTGCTGGCAGATATTCCATTGGATTCCTTTGCTTTCACAACTTATAGATTTTAAAGAGCAAAATCATCACAAGAGAATTAATTAATTAATTTAATTAATTAATCAGAATATTCAATTATTTCAGTAAGTCACAAGAGCGGTGAACCTAATACAAAACTTATGTATGGACCAAATACCAAATGGGGAACGTACTAATTCAGATAAGTCCATTTATTGTCTAGAAAAATTCTAAGAGTTGAACTAATTTAATTAACATGATTAATTAAATAAAATTTAATTAATTCAAATATTGAATTAATTCAATTAATTTATCGAATAAATTAATTGATCTAATTGGCCTGGATAGCCCCATTGACGAATCTATTTAATTCATGAAAAAAATAATATTATAAAAATTAAATTTGATCCAATTAATTAGTTTAGTCCACAACCATTAGGTATTAACTTGTGTGAAGCCTACTGAGAGTTGGATGGGGATTCAATCTCTATTAGAATTAGGATTAATCACTTCTTATTTGATAGGAAGATGAAAAAACGAGGACTTCGCAGTACAAGATAATAACCTATATAGATAATTCATTTTCTTACTCCAATAAATTTGATATTTTTTAGTTTTAACTATTAGAGTAGAGGCTGACGAATTAATTAGCTTGGCTGATTTTGTGCTCTTGTAGAAATAATTATTTTTTGATAATTAATATTAAATAATGTTAATCTTCATTTTAAATTCAGTATGATTAGAATTAGATGAAGTTCTTAGACTACACATAGCTCGGGGATATGGTTGCGCATAAAAATTTGATCATAGAATATGCTTTTATGGCTTCGGTCAATAAAATGTTCCAAATCTAGGGTTCACTAAGATAGATATCAATGAGTCCATCAAAACTTGTGCATACGAAACATGCTTGTAAGTAGGATGCCTCGCTTCATGGGTATCCGTGTAGTGATACTAGTGTATGTACGTGTATATGCTTATTAGGGAATAAGTATACAGAACAACCTCACCTAAAAACTCCTAATTGAAAATTATAATTGTTGAATGGAAATTTTGATCAAAAATATAATTCCTAGAGGTGATTGGATAAGAGTGTGAAGATGAGGGTTTATAATTATTAAAGTAGTGTCTGTTCGTGAAAATTATGCAAATCGCAAATGCACGGTGTCAAGTTTTAATATAACAATGAGTTGAGTTGAGTATCCACAAGGATTGTAATAAAAAATTGTATTAAGTACCGTAGTTCAAATAGTCCTAATTTTATCTAGAAAATCGAGTGATGATTGGTAAAAAAGTGAAGTAATATAAAAATGCATAGACAATAATGGAGTTTTTAGAAACAATTCAACAAATACCTTATGAACAAGAAATTTTAGAGGAATGACTCACCTAATTATTATCTATGTTCTTCCTTCCAATATATACCAGTTTAAGTCAACAATACATGTAAGTTAAGAATTCCTAAGCTCATCAATTCCCTCTCTCGAGTGTCGAATTAACTATGAGTTCTAACATGAATTTCAACATCTCTATAAAAACTCAAGAATAAAACTTTACAAAAGTTCAATGAATTCTTCTTCAAAACTTCAAAGTTTTTATAAACTTCTCAACTTTATGATTCCTAGGTTGTGTTACCCTTATGATCATGTATAATCTTCCCTCTCTCGAGTATCGAATCTCATATATCAATAATCTCAATTAATGACCAAATAATCAAGATGCAATACGAAACAAGATAACACAAACAAGATGAATAACTTGAGCTACTATTGATTGGAATTCAAAACATAGGATCGAATAAGATTACATCATCCTTTAGAAATAAAAGTTTAGTTCATAATGGATGAATACAACTTCAACAAATATATAAGAAAGAATATGGAAATTGTTCACCAATTTGTGAAGTAGAAGTAATGGTTGAAGCTCTCCTTGTCTCCGAGAATGGTTTGTCTCTAAAAATGGCCTTCTTTTCTCCAAGTCTCCTTGTTCTCCTTGTTTCTTGGTTCTCCTCACTATTCTCCTCACAAAAATTGATTTGGAGGCTCTTGGAATCCCTCAAAATAGATGAAAAATGCTCTAAAGAGGGCAAAATACCCATTTTGATCTTACTTGTCCGCCCGACAGTGTCTAGGCACTGATTAGCAGTGCCTAGGCGCTGCCTATTCTGTCTAAAATCATATTAGAACCTATTAAATAATCTTCTTATTTAATATGCCTAATTTAGTTAATTTGATTATATCAATTAATTAATTTGAAAATATATAGAGCTCTTAACCATATTAGGTTCAATTTAAATAACCATATTATTTAATCAGATAAATTAATTTAACTCCATAAGTTAATCTATACCTTAATTAATTGATCATATCAATTAATTATTTAGCTCCACTTGAGCTTTGTAATCTAATTAGGTCCAATTAAATAATCATATTATTTTAATTAGATAAAATAATTTAACTCTTTAAATTGACTTGAGTCCTAAATTAACTAATCTCCATTAATTAATTTGATTCAACCCTCGGATATATTCTAACTAAAAGTGTACTCTTTTCGACTTAGCGTATGACCTATTAGGTTCACACTAAGCTAGCCATAGGCTCACAACTCTTATGACTTAGTTGAATAAATTAAATATTTTAATTAATTAATCCTCTTAGAATTAACCCATTAATTTCATGAACCTACAAGTCATAGGAAGCACCTATTAGTGCATAATGACTCCTAGTCTTAGGTGTGCAAACCTATTCCAATTATGATTGCCATGCAAGTACAGTCCTTCCATCATCCAATCTTCCGATTGAGCCTAGGGCAAGGATTATTAGTCAAAACACCAATAACTTAATAACTATATATCGATTCCTAGTAGCTTGACTCGATGATGAACAATTAGAAAACTCCTCGTCGAATTTACATCTAACCTTGACCAAGAATTTTAGAGTCAAGTATAGTGCAACACATAGGAGATTCACATATTCATCTAAATAGGTGACAAATCCTTTATTGACCACTCATTAACCTTCATACACGAAGATGTTATACCCAACATAAACCCCTTGTGATTGTTATGAAATCGGGAGATACATCAAAGTGCGGTAGGTTATGTACAAAGTTACAATGGTGTTTCAAGTCCAAGGAGTAATTATTGCACTATTTTAATGAAGAAATTCCCATTCTACAATAGAAAAATTCTAATTTGGAATTTCCAGAACGGCTAGTTTAGTGTACTTATTCCCTAACAAGCAGCCGCATATATGTAAGTCTCAGTAGGATCATTGATGTCTCATCTCAATGATCCTTAACTTGGAATAATTTTATGACCATAGCCTTGGAGCCGTGTTCCACGATCGCTATCATATGCGCTACAATGCCCCATAGCTATATGCGATCTAAGAAGTTTATCTAATTTTTATGATAAATTTAAGATAAAGATTGCCATTTAAATGATTTAAATATGAATAACACTAATTCCACAAGAGTATTAAGTAACTAGATCAATTGGCTTGCCTAATACTACTCAAACATGCACCACCATTTAAGGTGAATAGAAATCTTGACACAGACTTCGAATGTCTTGATTGGACTAAAAGCTAGATTCAGTGAAGCCTTCTAGCTTCATCTCTCCATTCTTGTAAACCAATAAGTCATCCTTAGTCCTTTGTAAGTACTAAAAGATCATCTTTATGGCTGTCCAATGCTCATCGCTTGGATTGGACTGATATATACTCATGATACTCAGAGCATATGCTTTTAAATCCATCTATACTGATCTTAATCTCCAAGATGTAGGATGTTTCTCCAAAATCCTTCATGGAGAATTGAGTAGACATCTAAGATTTTGTTAATTGTAACATCCCTCATTGTGCTCTTACTATTTGTTTTATACACATAGAGTTCATCTGAATTCTTGAGAAAACCAAACAATTTGATTGCATCGTATCGGAGGTTCCAACTTTGGGAAACTATTTGAGTCCATAATAGGTCTATGATAAAAAGTCATCTGACTGCCTCATATAGATCTCTTCCTTAATGTTCCTACTAAAAAGGTGGTCCTCGCATATAATTGCCATATCTCGTAGTCATAATATGCTAATATGGCAAGCAATATCCAAGTGGATTTCTGCATCACCACTAGTGAGAAGATTTCCTTGTAGTCAATTCATTACCTTTGAGGATAACCCTTCACAACCAATCTTGACTTATAGATCCCCTACTCTCCATCTAGTCCAAGTTTCTGCTTGTAGACCCATTTGTAGCCAATGCGCATCATACCCTATGATGGGTCTACCAAGGTCCATATCTTGTTGGAGTACATGGAGCCCATTTCAACTTGCATGGCCTCTTTCCATCTTCTTGAGTTAATGTCAGACATTGGTTCTCTATAATTCCTTCGATCACTATCTAAAGAATATTCCTTCTTCTTGTTCTCTAATAAAAGACCATACCTCTTAGGTGGGCTTGAGATCCTTTCATATCTCCTAGGATGTTGTGCGATAGAAGTATTAGTTGTTGGTGGTTCATACACTACTCTCTGTTGTGGGATGCTTTATATTTCTTGAATTTTTTTAAGCTCTACGACCTCGCATTTTCTATCTAAAACTCCTTCTCAAGGAAGGTGATATTCCTAGAAATAAACATATTTTCTTTTGAGGAGTTATAGAAATAATATCCAACAGATTCCTTTGGATACCCCCACAAACTTGCATAAAGTAGATCTGGCATCCAACTTATCTCCCTATAGCTGCTTCATGTAAGCAGGGCAACCCCATTCCCTAAGCTACTTATGAGAAGGGGTCTTGACACATCACATCTCATATGGTGTTTTGGACAACAACTTGCTTGGCACTCTATTTAACAAAAATATCGCTGTTTCCAGAGCATAGCCCTAGAATGAAAAAAAAATCATGGTGAAACTCATCATGGACCAAACCATATCCAACAGGGTTCGATTTCTATGCTCAGCAACACCTCTCACTTGTGGAGTTACAGGCAGAGTCCACTGTAAAAGAATACCATTCTCACTTAGATAATCAAGAAACTCTAAGCTTAAGTACTTACTTTTTCAATCAGATCAAAGGGTCATAATACTTCACCCAATTTATTTTTGCACTTCTTGCTTAAAGTTTTGAACCTTTCAAAGGATTCAAATTTGTATCTTAAAAGATACATATACCCATACTTTGAATAATCATAGGTAAAGGTAATAAAATAGTGGTAGTTTTCTCGAGTACTAATATTTAGTGGCCCTTATATAATTGTAAGGATCAAATTTAAAGGATTTGTAGCACGCTACACTTGTCCAACAAATGGTGACTTTGTCTTCTTTCCCTTTAGGTAAGCTTCACATGTTGGCCTTTCTTGTTTGTCCTAAAGGTCAAGCAATTATGCCTACTTGTCGATTCTCTCCTAAGAGATATAACACAGTCTAGCTTACCACAAGTATGTGGAACTATGACCATCTAATTTATGTTTGTTATTTTGTTGAATATGCAAGATAGAGTTCTTAGGTTGGATAGTATATAAATCATTTGTCAAAGTTCCAACATGAAGTAAAAAAGAAACAAAAAAGTAGAAAATTTTCCATCATTTTTTGAAAAATAATAACCCTCTTAATCCAAAATAGGAATAGAGATAATATTCTTATTAGCTTAGGAACATAAAGGTGAGAATTTAAAACTATCTTATTGCCATCTCCTAACGCTAAGTAGATAGTTCCTATGACTAATGCAGCAACTTTTGCTCCATTCCCAAGCCTTAGGATCCACTCTCCTCTACTGTGTTCCCTACTTCTTGTCATCATCTGCAAATTATCACATAGATGAGCACCACAAGAGCTATTTAATACCCAAGAAGTGTCATTAACCAAATGGTTAACTTCAACAAAGAATATACTCAAACTTTTCTTGCGACTTGGAAGGTACTCCTTGTAGTTCCTCTTCCAATGCCCCAACTTGCCCTAGTAGTGACACTTGTCATTGGCTTTGGAATTGTTGCTCATTCTATTGAAGGCCTTCAAATTATTGGCCTCCTTGAAAGAATCTTTTTTTTCCTTTCTTTAACTTTTTGGTCTTAGATTGTGATGAAGAACTAATTTTTTCATGGTGAATTCTACCGTCTTTAACTTGCTTACTAGCTCAGCAAAGCTAGTCTTCATTTTGTGCATGTTGAAGTTCACCATGAAGTAGAGTTGTGAGAAACATGAGATAGATGTCCCAGACATTAATGCTCCTCATCGATCAGGTAAAGGTCAACTTCAAAAAAGGAAATTCTATTACCTTGAAGCATCATTATCAAATTGATATATTTATTGGGATAATAGATTCTATATTACAGGAGATAAGTTATCGATTTGATAAAAATGTAGTAGAGTTGCTTAGACTCAACTTAGCTTTAGATTCAAGAGATGGATATAAATTATTTAATATTCATGATATTTGCAAACTTGTTAAGAAGTTTTACCCTAATGATTTCACTAGTCAAGCAAAATTGCATATAAAGTATCAGTTGGAGCTTTTTGAACTTGATATTCAACATAATATCCATTTTCAAAATGTGTCAACACTTTTAAAGTTGTGCCAACTATTGTCAAAGATATAGAAGGTAATGAATTACTATCTTGTAGATAGATTGATTAAACTTATTTTGACTCTTTCGATTTCTACTACAACAACAGAGCGTGTATTTTCATCTATGAAGTTTGTCAAGACGAGATTAAGGAATAAGATGGAAGATGACTTTTTGGCTAATTCATCATTCTTCCTTATATCTTTGATTCTTTATTTCTTTCCAAGACAAAGTCCTTTTCATCTTTTATTAGGAGTCTTTAATTCTAGTAATTAAAACTCCTAATGAGCCTCTGACCCATGGGCTTGGCCTCTAATTAATTGTTAAAATCCAATTAATTAATCTCCATCATTTTAGAAAAGCCTAAGTTAATTAATTGATCAAATCAATTAATTAATTGATTTCATAAAAGGCCACCTAATTAAATTAAACCTAAATGATTGAATTAATTTAACTTTTAAAATTAATTTAAGCCTAGCTAATTAATTGATACAATCAATTAATTAACTCACTCGAATGAGGTCCTAATTCTCATTAGGTCCAATTAAATAATTATATTAATTAAATAGATAAAATAATTTATTTTTTCAAATTAATTCTAGCTCAAGTTAATTATTCACCATTAATTAATTTAATCCAACACCTTGGATCACATTAGTTTAGAAGTATATCATTTCGATATGTGTGTGTGACTCATTGGGTTCACAATTAAGCTAGTAGTGGACTTGCAATATTTGCAACTTATGTATAAATTAATATTCTAATTAATTAATTCACTTAAAATTAACTCTTTAATTCCAACAACCTCAGAAGTCAAGAAAAACATCTAACAGTACATCTTGACTACCTAGTTTTAAGTGAATAGCAATTGAAGTTTTTCTATTATGAGTATAATAAAAATACAGTCCTTCCATCAACTAATCCCCTGATTAAGTTTAGGGGCATGGATTATTAGTCAAAATTCTATTATGCTTAATAATTATGATTTAATTTCATGTCATAATGATCCTTTGATGAATCACTAAAAAACCCCATGTCTAGTATTCATCCTGCCTTAGTCAAGATTTTCAAGATCAAAGACTATAAAAATATAGGAGATTCACCTATTCAACTAGATAGGTGACAACTTTTGTTGGCCACTCATTGATCTCCTTACACAAAGATCATAAACCCAACATAAACTCCTTATGATGGTCATGTAATTGAAAAGTACATCAGAGTACATGATGTCGTGCACAAGGCCACCATGGTGCCTCAAGTCTAAGAACTATTTAATGCACTATCTAACTAGAAAAGTCTCATTCGACAAACATCGTTTCTAATTGAGAATTTCTATGGGATATTCAGTATAGTTGTTCCCTAACTAGAACCCACACAAATGCGCTAGCGTCCCTACGTTAATGTTTGTGGAATGAGACATTCTTCTTTCGAGCATGCATTGTGTGTGCGACTCAATTAGGCCTATCGATATCCCATCTCAATGAACCCCTAACTTGGAACAAGTTTAAGATCAATGCTATAAAATCATATTTCATAATCGTCATTATATGCGCGATCATGCCCTATACCTATCTTCAATCTAAGGACTCTATCTAATTGACAAGATAATTAAAGATAAAAAAATGCCTTTTATTGATAAATATCATGAATAAGAATATTTTTACAAGAGCATAAAAGCTAGTCACTAATTAGCTCGTTGGGCACTGATAAGTTGATTTTATACCAACAATTCATATACCTTTTGATTAATATTTAGTTTTTTTTCAAGTATTTTTGTTACTTTTTATGCATTTAGTGTGAAATCTTGTAGGTAATGACAAAATGAGAAGAAAATGGAAAGAAACCAAAAACTTGGTTGAAATATTGAAGAATCCGAATTGTGGTGTGACTGATAGCAGTTTTTGTATTTCAATCATAACTCTTTGATCCAACATCATTTTGATTTGATTATTCAACAAATGGAAATCCAAGAGATAGATCTATAATGTTTATGTTTTTCACAAAACCCAATTCTATCTCTATAAATGAGAAAACCTGAGTTCAAGAGTCAGCAGTGGGCTAAAATTTTCTAGGATGACACATCTTAGTATTTCTAGAATAACTCTCTCCACAGAAGTCATATTTAGTTGATTCAAGTTTCAATAGAAAGATAACACATATAACCAGTTTGGCCTAAAAATTGGTGAAAAATTGATTGAAAGAGGCTATAAGCGCTGCAAAAACTAATTTTGGACAGCAAGTGCAACGCCTAGGCACTGCACATACTGTTTTGGACAGAATAGGCAGCGTGTATGCTGCCGGGCAGACAAGGTCAAAATTGGCATTTTTCCCTCTATAGGGCATTTACCATCTATTTTGAGGGATTCCAAGAGCCTTCAAATTAGTTTTTGTAAGGAGAAGAGTGAGGAAACGCCAAGAAACAAGGAGACTTGGAGAGAAGAAGACCATTCTTAGAGACAAACCATTCTCGGAGACAAGGAGAGCTTCAACCATTACTTCTACTTCACAAATTGGTGAACAATTTCCATGTTCTTTCTTATGTATTTCTTGAAGTTGTATTCATCCATTATGAGCTAAACTTTTATTTCTAGAGGATGGTGTAACCTTATTTGATCATATGTTTTGAATTCTAATCAATATTAGTTCAAGTTATTCATCTTGTTTGTGTTATCTTGTTTAGTATTGCATCTTGATTATTTGGCAATTAATTGAGATTGTTGATGTATGAGATTCGATACTTAAGAGATGGAAGATTATACATGATCATAAGGGTAACACAACCTAGGAATCATAGAGTTGAGAAGCTTATGAAACCTTTGAAGTTTTGAAGATGAATTTATTGAACTTTTGTAGAGTTTTATTCTCGAGTTTTTATAGACATATTGGAATTCGTGTTAGAACTCAT
The DNA here is from genome assembly GCA_019321725.1 of Paulownia fortunei. NCBI lineage: Eukaryota > Viridiplantae > Streptophyta > Magnoliopsida > Lamiales > Paulowniaceae > Paulownia > Paulownia fortunei. The sequence goes on from CM033118.1 coordinate 14,237,595, forward strand.
AGTTAATTCGACACTCGAGAGATGGAATTAATGAGCTTAGGAATTATTAACTTAATGTATTATTGACTTGAATTGGTATATTTTTGGAAGAAAGAACATAGGTGATAATTAGGTGAATCATTCCTCTAGATTTTCTTGCTCATAAGGTGTTTGTTGAATTGCTTCTAAAAACTCCATTCTTGTATATGCATTTTTATGTTAGTTTACTTTGTTTACCAATCATCACTCGATTTTCTAGATAAAATTAGGACTATTTGAACTACGGTACTTAATGTATTTTTTTATTACAATCCTTGTGGATATGATACTTAGCTCATCATTATATTAAAATTTGACATCATGCACTTGCGGTTTGCACAATTTTCAAAAACAAATTTTTTCTGTTGCTGGGATTTTTTTTATCATAATTGCATTAATAATGTTATAACTTAATCTTGATTTTAATTTAGATTGTTTTTACTTTCTTCCCATATTTGATGTTTTGTCTTACATTGAATTATACGTATTTGTATGCGTAAGGCTAGGAGTCTTGACTTGGGTTATATTGATCTAGAAATTGAGCGGACTCTTCAAGCTATTAGAACAACGAAAAGAGTTGACAATCAAACCATGGCAGATAACATCAACAATGCTAATGTGAACACCAATCTTCCATTACAACAACCACCACCACAACGAGCTATTCATGACTATTTTCAACCAACCATGAACCAAAACTACTCCAGGATAGCTCAATAACCGATCAATGCCAATAATTTTGAACTTAAACCAGCTCTCATTAGCATGGTTCAACAAAACCAATTTGGAGGAAGTGCGGTGGAGGATCTAAATGCGCACTTAGCTATGTTTTTGGAGATTTATAACACCATCAAAATGAATAGAGTGCCTGATGATACCATTAGACTTCGCTTATTTCCATTCTCACTCTAGGACAAAGCTAGGCTATGGTTACAATCTTTTGCACCATGTAGCATACCGAGTTGGAATGACTTGACACAAAAATTCCTTGCTAAGTACTTTCCACCAAGCAAGACACTTCAACTCAAAAGTGAGATAGCTCAATTCCGTCAATAAGATTTTGAGCCACTATATGAAGTTTGGGAGAGGTTTAAAGATTTTCTAAGAAGGTGTCCTCAACATGGTTATGAGGATTGGTAGCAGGTACAATACTTCTACAATGATTTGAACGCGCAAACTCAAACCATAATAGATGCTGCCGCAGGTGGGACTTTGATGTCTAAGACTGAAAATGAAGCCCATATTTTGCTGGAGGAGATGGCTACTAATAGCTATCAATGGTCTTCCGAGAGGTCTTCCATTAAAAAGGTTGTTGGTGCTCTTTCTAACCAAATTGCAGCTTGGACTTCTAATGGAGCTTCTTAAGAAATGGATTCCATGGCATCCACCAATACTTCATTTATGGAAACCAAAGGTAATAAGGAGGTAAACTTTGTTAATAATTGTAATTTCAATTTCAGGGGAAATCAACTACCTACTCATTACCATCCGTGGCTCAAAAATTATTTTTTCATATGCCAATAATCGAAATGTGCTTCAACCCCCATTAGGTTACAATAATCCAACATATCCCAACCCTCAAGTAGGTGAGAAAAAGGCATCTTTGGAGGATTTGATCAGCACTTTCATTGGTGAGACAAGAGCCCGATTGAATAAGGATAAAGCAAAGATAGAAAATATTGAGACTCAATTGGGGCAGCTAACTTCAAGTTTAGGAGTTCAAATGAAATCAATGGAGAACCAAATTGGATAGCTTGCTACTGAAATTAATGCTCAAAAATATAAAGGAAACTTTCCAAGTGATACAGAAATCAATCCAAGAGAGCATTGCAAAGCTCTCCAGCTTCGAAGTGGAACTAAAATCAAAGGGCCAAAAATGAAAAGTTCTAAAGTTGATGAGCCAATGGGAAGCACTTCAAGTGAAAGTCCTATAGAGGAACAACCAAATGAAGAAAAAATGCAATCAAATGAACAAACAGAGGGCTAAGAAGCTAAAATCTACTCCTAACTTTGAAACTTCTAAATTTAATGTTCCCATTATTTTTCCACAAATATTTCAAAAGAAAAAGATTGAATGACAATTTGCAAAATTTCTAGAAATCTTCAAGAAAATTCATATTAATATTCCTTTTGTATATGCTATTGAGAAAATGCCCAACTATGCCAAGTTTATGAAAGATGTGATGTCAAGAAAAAGGCGATTGGTGGAGTTGAAACCGTGAATCTCACAGAGGAGTGTAGTGCCATTTTACAGAAAAAGCTTTCTCAAAAATTAAAGATCCAGGGAGTTTTACTATTCCTTGTACCATAGGAGGATCTTTCTTTGATAAAGCATTATGTGATTTGAGCAAGTATTAATTTGATGCCACTTTCTGTTTTCAGGAAATTAGGAATTGGAAAAGTTAAGCCATCCACATCACCTTATAATTGGCGGATAGGTCTCTCACCTATCCAAGAGGAGTTGTTGAAGATGTATTGATAAAAGTGGATAAATTCATATTTCCTACAGATTTTGTAGTGTTAGATCCATAGGAAGACTAAGAAATTTCTTTAATTCTTGGTCGACCATTCCTTGCTACGAGATGTGCTTTGATTGATGTGCAACACGGTGAATTAACTCTAAGAGTTAATGATGATGAAGTGATGTTTAACATTTATCGTGTATTAAAGTTTCAAGAGGAACCATACACTTGTAATAAGATTGAAATGTTAGAAACTTGCTTGCATGATCATTTTCTCAAACAAATTCCTACTGAACCTTTGGAGTGATGTATTGATATTGCAAGGTAATGACCATGATATTGATAATGATGATTTAATGCATTACTTGCTTTTTCTTGAATCAGGAGAGGTGGAGTTAAAAAAGGATAAATGAAAGAAAGCAATAGGAGATACCACAATCAAGGAACAAATAATATCACTGGAGTTGAAAGCACTTCTCGAGCATTTATGGTATAAATTTCTAGGTGCTAACAACACGTATCCAGTAATTATTTCTGCATCCCTATCTCCTGTAGAGGTTGAGAAATTGCTTCATATTTTAAGAGAGCATAAATCTGCTATTGGTTGGTCAATTTCTGATTTAAAAGGTATTAGTCCTTCAATTGTCATGCATAAAATCTTAATGGAAGAATCTTTCAAACCATCTATTGAACATTATTGTAGACTAAATCCTACAATGAAAGAGGTTGTAAGAAATGAAGTCTTGAAATGGTTGAATGCCGGAATTATTTATGCAATTTTTGATAGTTCTTAGGTGAGTCCAGTTCAAGTAGTTCCAAAAAAGGATGGCATGACCATAATTCAAAATGATAACAATGAATTAATACCAACAAGGACAGTCACAGGTTGGCGAGTATGTATTGATTATAGAAAACTCAACAAAGCTACTCATAAAGACCATTTTCCCCTTCCATTTATTGATCAAATGTTAGACCGACTTATAGGGTATCAATACTATTATTTTCTTGATAGTTATTCGGGATACAATCAAATTGTCATAGCACCCAAAGACCAAGAGAAAACAACATTCACATGCCCTTATGGTACTTTTGTTTTTTGAAGAATGCCATTTGAATTATGTAATGCCCCAACCACATTTCAAAGATGTATGATGGCAATTTTTCATGATATGGTGGAGAACATAATGGATGATTTTTTAGTATTTGGCTCATCATTTGATTTATGTCTACATAATTTTTCTCTTGTTTTGCAGAGATGTGAGGAGGCTAATCTTGTTTTAAATTATAAAAAATAACACTTTATGGTTAAAGAAGGTATTGTTTTAGGTCACCGAGTGTCCTCCGAAGGACTTAAGGTAGACCGAGCAAAAATTATTGCTATTGAAAAACTTCCACCACCAATCAATGTGAAAGCTATTCATAGTTTTTTGGGACATGCCGGGTTTTATAGAAGATTCATTAAAAAAATTTCAAAAATTGTAAAGCCATTTAATTTTAATGTTGATTGCTCACAGGCCTTTGATCACATCAAGAAGGCTCTCATTTCAGCTCCTATTATGGTGGTACTGGATTGGATCCAACCATTTGAACTTATGTGTGATGCTAGTGATTATGCGATTGGAGCAGTGTTAGGACAAAGAAAAGATAAAATTTTCAGGGTCATTTACTATGCAAGCCGAACACTTGATGATGCTCAACAAAATTACACCACAACTGAAAAAGAATTATTAGCCGTTATGTTTGCATTTGATAAATTTTGTGCTTATCTTATAGGTACCAAGGTGATAGTGTATACCGATCATGCTGCTATTAAGTACCTCTTTGCCAAAAAGAATACAAAACCAAGGCTAATCCGGTGGATACTCCTTCAAGAATTTGATCTTGAAATCAAAGATAAGAAGGGAAGTAAAAATGTGGTGGCGGATCACTTATCGAGGTTGGAGCATAAAAATGAAAACTTTGAAGGACTAATTAAAGAATTTTTCCTAGATGAGTTTATTTTGGCAATCGAAGATAATTTACCTTGGTATGCAAATTTTGTGAATTATCTTGCAGGAGGATTATTACCCCCGGACCTCACATATCATCAAAAGAAAAAATTCTTACATGATGTGAAATCATATTTATGGGATGATCCCTTGCTTTTCAAAATGTATTCAGATTCTGTGATTCGGAGATGCATTCCAATGGAGGAAATAAATGAAATTCTTAAGCACTGTCATTCAACCCCATGTGGTGGTCATTTCGGACCTACAAGGATAGCTTCTATGGTATTGCAATCTGGTTTTGATTTGCCAACTTTGTTTAAGAATTGTTATGCTTTTGTGCAGATATATGACTGGTGTCAAAGGACTGGAACAATTACTAGATGCCATGAGCTTCCTTTGACTAACATGATGGAAGTTGAACTCTTTGATGTTTGGGGTATTGATTTCTTGGACCATTTTCTCCATCAAATGGTCGTTCATACATTTTGTTCATTGTGGATTATGTTTCCAAGTTGATAGAAGCAATTGTCACACCTACTAATGATGCCAAGGTAGTGCTTAAATTCTTGCACAAATATATTTTCACTCGTTTTGGCTCACCTAGAGCAATTGTAAGTGATGAAGGTTCTCATTTATGCAATAAAATGTTTAATAACCTTTTGGCTAAGTATGGTGTAAGACATAAGGTAGCTCTTGGATATTATTCACAATCAATTGGACAAGCCAAAATCTCAAATCGGGAAGTGAAGCAAATCCTTGAGAAAACGGTAAGCATTAATCGAAAGGATTGGGCACATAAGCCTGATGATGCATTGTGGGCATACCGCACAACATATGAAACTCCTATAGGTATGTCTCCTTATCGATTAGTTTATGGAAAATCTTGTCACCTTCCTGTTAAGCTAAAACATAGAGCATATTGGGCTGTGCAATAGTTAAATTTTGATACAAAGGCAACAAAAGAAAAAAGATTGTTGTAACTCAATGAAATGGAGGAATTTAGGCTTTATGCCTATGAAAATGCTAAAATTTATAAAGAAAAAACAAAACAATAGCATGACAAAATGATCTTGAGAAGGGAATTTCAACTCGAACAACTTATGTTGCTTTTTAATTCTAGATTAAAACTTTTTTGGGAAAATTAAAATCTAGATGGTCTAGTCCCTTTATTGTCAACAAGACAATTCTATTTGGGGCAGTTGAGTTCAAAGGTAAGGATGACATAGTATTTCGTGTCAATGGACAGAGGTTGAAATATTATTATGGCAATGAAATTTGGAAGATGTCTAATCTTCCACTTGGAGAAGCAATCTAAGGTATTCAATTTTGTTCTACTTAAAGATTTTAAATAAAGCATTTCTTGGGAGGCAACCCAAGCTCTTTTTTCTTATTTTGTGCGTATTGTTATTCTTGTGTTGTTTCATATCATGATAATTGTTCCTTTATATTTTACTCATTTTTGTAGGTTAAAGGCTAAACACCACCCATTTTCAGGAAAGTCCCCTTGTTTTACAATTCTTTCAATCAATAAGGACAATGTTTATATTAAGTTTTGGGGGGAGTTTAAGAGTTTAGGATTATTGCTTGTTGTTTGAAAATTTTACTGATAAACTATGTGCATACTTGAAAAAAAAAGTAAATATTAGAATTTGTACGTTTGTTTACGTGTCTAAATTTTCAAAATTTGATTTTAGTTACTTTATGAGGCCTTGTAAATCTTGATGCACTAAGCAGTTTGTTGAGTTACATTTAATTGTTTAAAGATAGTTTATAAGGTCTAATTATTTCCTAAATGATCCCACCAACCTCAAGAACTTGCTTGATCAGTAGCCGAGGGGAAATCTTAGGTGGCATAACATTAGGAAAATGATTTAGGCTATTTTTGGACCGTTTGAGCCTTTGAAGCTAACCTATATTTGAATTATTCTCTAGTGTCCCCTCTTGAACCTATTAAAATAATTCTTTGAATAACTTATACACATTATCAAGCTTTATAAAAAAAATCAATATTCTACCCTTTTTTCTTCTCATTTACACAATCATTCTAGAATATACTGTTGTATTCAACAAAAAAAAGGAGAGAAAGAAAAACAAAAATAAAGAGAAGGAAAGATTGAAAAAAAAGAAAAATAAAAAAGATTATGGATTGAGGTGTATGATTTGAACTCCCTAAAACAAATAAAACCCCATTGCATATAACAAAAGAACCAAATAATTATTAAAACTTAAAATTAAATTAAGGAGTTAAATTAATTTAACTAATATAAATAATAAGATTGTCTATATTAGGCCAATTTAATTAGGTGGTCCTATGGAACCAATTTGATTAGAATTGACTAATTAATAAAGATTAATTAATAAGCAAGCTCAAGGTATTATGCTCGTAGGAGAAGCCCTTTGGAAGTCTTTAATTCAGAATTAAAGACTCCATGTCTTAGATGGAAACTAACTAAGACTTACAGTCTTATAAGAAAAGAAATCAAAGACTTCTCTTATATAGAAAGAAACTTGAGATAAAATAGGAATGGATTAAGGTAAGATATAGTAGAATTCTAAGTTACAAGATGAGAGAATTTTTTGCCTCCTCTCTATTTTATATACACGCACTCAGATACATGAGCAATTAGCTTTAGGACAAGTGTGTGATTTTTAAAGTAGTACCAGACGAGCCAATTAGTGATGAGAATTTATACTCTTATAAAAACAGTTTTATTTATGATGTCCACTAATAAAAGCACTTTTTATCTTTAATAGCACTGTCAATTAGATAAAGTCTTTAGATCATACTTAGCTACAAGAAAAGGTCGCGTATATGATGAGGATCATAGATCTTGCCTCTATGGCCATGATCTTAAACGTTCTTCTAATCGAGGGTTCATTGAGATGGAACATCGATAAGCTCGATTAACTTACACATATGATACATGATTCAAAAGATAATATCTCATTCCATCGACATTTGCGTAGGGATGCTACTGGATGTGTGTGGGTGCTGTTGAGAGTAAGTACAATGAACGTCCCATAGAAAATATGTCGAATGAGAATTCCTAGTTATGATAGTGCATTACCAAGTCCTTAGACTTGAGGTACCATAGTGGCCTTGTGCATGACATTATGTACTTTGATGTATTTTTTGATTGCGTGACAACCATAAAGGGTTTATATTAGGTATATGATCTTCGTGTATGGAGGTCAATGAGTGGCCAACAAAGGATTTGTCACCTATCTGGCTGAATAGGTGAATCTCCTATGTTTTTGTAGTCCTTGATCCTAAAGACATTGGCCAAGGTAGGATGAATACAAGATGTGGGTTTTCTAGTGATTCATCAAAGGATCAATGTGACCTGAAATGAAATCATGATTATTAAATCATAATAGGGTGTCAACTATAATCCATGTCATAGACTTGATTAGAAGATTAGTTGACCAAAGGATCATATTTGCATGGTACTCATAACACAAAATGTTCACTTGCTATTCACCTAGGACTAGGTAGTCAAGATGCACTGCTAGGTGTTTCCTTTTAATTATGAGGTTCTTGGAATTAACTCCTTAATTTTAAGTGAATTAATTGATTGGATTAGTCAATTGGAATAATAATTTATTCATAAGTTATAAAAGTTGCAAGCCCACTACTAGCTTAGTTGTGAATTTAATAGATCACACACAAATCGAGATGATCTACTTCTAATCTCATGTGATCCAAGGTGTTGGATTAATTTAATTAATTATGATTAATTAACTTGAGCTAGAACTAACTTAATGAGTTAAATTAATTCTTTTAATTAAATAATAAAATTATTTAATTTGACCTAATAAAGATTAGGGGCTAATGGGAGTGAGTTAATTAAATGATTAATTAATTATTAGCTATTCTTAAATTAATTTAACCAATTGAAATAAATAGATTATTTTATTTAGGCTTAATTTGATTAGGTAGCCTTTTATGGAACAAATTAAGTAATAGATTTAACCAATTAACTGAATTATGCTTTTATTAACTTATGGAGATCAATACTTGAACTTTAGTAATTAGTTAGAGTCCAAGCCCATGGGGTTAAAGTCCCATTAGGAGTTTTAATTATTTAGATTAAAAGCTCCTAATAAAAGATGGAAAGGTCTATGTCTTGAAATGATAAGAAAGAATCAAAAGAGATAAAAGAGGAGGTATCCTAATTGGATTGGTAAAAAGTTACCTAATTGGATTAGGGCCACACAAGAATGTATAAATACACCCTAGGTGGCTGAAAATTACTAGCTTTGGTAGTCAAATTTTAGACCACCCCATCTCCTCTCCATCTACAAGAAAGTGTTTTCATAAAAAAGGTTCCATCCTTTTTTTGATAAAAATACAATTCTTCTAATCACATGTTAATTTAAGAATTATTATACACTCTAAAATTAGATTGGAAACAAAGAGACTAAATTTTTGTGGGTTGCTCGAGGTATGGATATCATTGGAGGAGTTACACTTGGAGTTCTTAGTGAACCCTTTGGGAGATTCCAATGAAAGATTTTGTGTGGAGTTTGAGGAATTTGAATTCCTTCATATTCTTTATCTACTGAAGTTCTTGAAAGGTATAATCTCGTGAAACAAATTCATTTAATTATATTAAGCAAACAATCAGAAATGTAAACTAAAAATTGCATTGAATCCGGGATTAGTTATTTTATACATATGATGTACATTTTTATTTCAATTATTGAAAATTTTAAATTTTCACTACGTATGTGATCCCATGATTTTGTGAACCCACACTAGTTTTAGAGCCTAGGTTATTGCGTTTTGACTGTTTTTGAGAAACATTTGCCTGAATTTTCATGTGATGAAATATTATGTTTAATTACGTTTTTGTTTGGGAATTGAAATTTTGAAAATTCTCTACAAGATTTAAAATGGTTTAAAGTTGTAAGACATAAAATAAAATAATTGTTTTTTTGAAAACTCACGTGGAAGTGCCATGATCCTCATAGATTGAATGCGCGATACCAAGCTATGTAGACTATTAGGCGTTGTTGCACTGCCTGGTGTTTAATTTACACTACTAGAAAGCAATTTAGGTAAAGTTTCTTAAACTTCCTCACACAAGGTACTAAAATGCATAATTCAATCAATCACATAGGTCTCAGAATGTATTTAATTTATAATTATATATTTAATTTGATCAATTGCATGGGTCTCGGGATGTGTTTAATTTACATTGATGTTTTTGTTTTTAAAATTTAAAATTTTTAAATTGTAAGTGTTGAATCAAGAAAATGCTACCTTAGGAATCTATTGTGAGTGTCCATCCAAGGTGTGTATACCATTAGAGGGGTGATCCATAAGGTGACTTGTGGACTTCTAGAAGCAAATTAATCAAATGGGTCTGAATTGAAGAACTTGGTGTTATGATTGATGTGTGATAACAATTCGAATCGCTTTACATTGTCTGCATCAATCTGGATCAGGATTTCAAGATTCCTAGTGAATCTTGAATGTTGCACCAGCAAGAAAAGAAGAAAAAAAAAATTAAATCTACTGCTATCGATTGGTGCGCCAATTAGTTTGGTATCAGCTACTTAGGCGTTTAGTCACCTAATTGGAAGGCATCAAGCACTAAGGCACCTAATAGGTGCTAGGTATGCGGGTGCCTAGGACACCCATCAGGTGGTGCCCCAACACACAATCACTCAATGGGTGCCAAGTGTGCGGGCACCTAGGGCACATAATAGGTGCTCCAAGCAGCTTGTCGTGTGCATAGGCACTAGGTAGGTAGGCTGGGCAGCTTGCCGCCAAATGGTAGCCTGCCACCACAACGTAATCCTATGCAAAACTTTTTATTTTTCATTCTGAAAATTAAATAATATTTTTAATTTATGAAAAGTCAAGATTTTAACCACAAATTTGAAAGAAATAACATGTAACATAATTGATTAATTTTCATTCTTTTTATATGCTAAGCATGTTGTGATTGGATGATTATGGAGCCTACACCAATTTGGTTGGTTTAATTATTTTAATACAAGGTTCTTTTTTTTTCAATTAAAATAAGGCATGCGAGCCTCGCCTTTCTTTGATTTTTATTCTAAATGTAATTTCTATCCCCCACTTATGTAAACTCAGACAATTTCTTGCCAAAATAATAATCCAAGAGTTGTATTAAATTTAATTAATATGATCATATAAATTGAGTTTAATTAATTCAAGTATTAATTTAATTAACTAATTAGATTAATTAACTGATCTAATTGGATTAGGTGACCCAACATGGAATAAATAATTAATTTATTGGATCAATTAATTATAGTGGGTCTGTGCAATTCACGGAATGATATAATTTAATTAATTAGACTAATTAAAATAGATTCAATTAATTAATTAAGTCAATGCCCATTTGATTCCTAATTGAATTAGGGTTTTTAGTCTTGTACTTGGGATACAAGACTTGCCTTATAAAAATAGAAGAGTTAGATAAGGAAAGTAATTCCATATAGATGGAATCATGCTATATAAGAACATATAAAGGACGAAAATTATTGGCTTAGAGCTTGTGAATTTTTGTCCCCTTTTATTCTCTTTAAGAAAATTATTTCTTCTATTTCTTGTCCAAGTTTCCACCAAACCCTAGTTCTTTGCTTTTACTATCGATTAATTCTTATTTCACTAGCTAAATTAAGAGTTAAGCAATTCATCCAAAAAAAATAGATTTATTCTTGTCCATACACAAAGCACCTTATAGTTACAAATGGTGATTGGTCATTATTCCCTTGAGACAAGATTCACAAGTCGGCATCTTATGCAAGACTCAGAGGTCAAGAAAATATGTATCTTGTGAATTCTTTCATTAGAGACATGACCAAATCTAGCATAACACAAGTATGCACTATTTTGATTATCTGATTCTAATGTTACTTTTTTTATCATTTGGGATGGAATTTGGGGTTGTATAGATCATTTTGTTAGAGTAGTATCCGGGGTCTAATTAATTCCGCACTTATATTCCTGAGATGGACATTCATATTTGATATATCTTAACTTATGGGCAATTCTTTATCTTGATCGAACTTAGATAATCAGATAAAGTCCCTAGACCATATTTAGCTACGGGGTATGGTCACACATATGATGGAGATCATGGAGCATGCCTCTAAGCCTTTGATCTTAAATAAGTTTTGAGTTAATGATATTTTAAGACAAGACAAAAATAGCATAATAAGACTCGTTCACACGATGCATGCTCGTAAGACGAGGTTATTGCATTCCATCAACATCAGCATAGTGATGCAAGTGCATGTATGCTGGTGCTTTTGAGAACAAGTTCATCGAACTTGACCTGCAAAAAACTCTGAGCTGGAGGCTTTGCCTATCGAAATAAAAATTTCCATGTTACGATAATACACGGCTAGTACTCGGACTTTGGGCACGATGGTAGCCTTGTGTACATCCTACAACACTATGATATATCTTCTGATTGCTTGAGAATCACAAAACGGATATATTGGGTGTTGCACTGGTGTGCATGGAGATATGTCAGTGGACAACATAGAATTCAACACTTATAATTTGACAAGGAAATCTTCTGTGTTTTCATAGTTTATGATTCGAAGACCTTGCCTAAGATAGGTTAAATTTTGTTTCATTAAGAATCACTGGAACTTGGAATGGGATCCCAGTTATTGAATCAGTTAGGGTTTTAACTTATAATTCTTGCCCTAGATTTAATTGAGAGGTTAGTTTTTGGAAAGACCATACGTGTATGAGACTCGCAACTAGAATATATTTACTTGATGTTTTACTTAATACTAGATAATCATGCTACTTGCTAGGTGTTGTCATGATTTGTACGTTCTTGGAATTAAAGAGTTACTTACAAGCATATTAATTAATTAGATTAATTAATAGAATAATCGTTATTCATAAGTTTTAAAAGTTTGAGCCTATTGCTAGTATTAGTTGTGAACCTACATGGGTGACACATAATTTTGGGTAGGTGTTGACATTTCGGAATCGATAAATTCAATTGTTTGATGTAATTAAAAAAAAGAGTTTAATTAATTAGGTTTTAATTTATTTTATTTATTTGGATTTTATATTTAATTAATTGATCTAATTATTTAAATAATTCTAATTTGATTACAAAGCACAATCAATGGAGTAGAATAAATTAATCTATTGGATTGATTAATTTGGTATTTGATAATTAATTGAATTAATTAGTTGGGCTTTATTGAAGTCCAAGACCAAGACCAATAACTAGTGACCTAATTGTAGGAGCCCACTAGAGCATAACACAAGTATGCACTATTTTGATTATCTGATTCTAATGTTACTTTTTTTATCATTTGGGATGGAATTTGGGGTTGTATAGATCATTTTGTTAGAGTAGTATCCGGGGTCTAATTAATTCCGCACTTATATTCCTGAGATGGACATTCATATTTGATATATCTTAACTTATGGGCAATTCTTTATCTTTATCGAACTTAGATAATCAGATAAAGTCCCTAGACCATATTTAGCTACGGGGTATGGTCACACATATGATGGAGATCATGGAGCATGCCTCTAAGCCTTTGATCTTAAATAAGTTTTGAGTTAATGATATTTTAAGACAAGACAAAAATAGCATAATAAGACTCGTTCACACGATGCATGCTCGTAAGACGAGGTTATTGCATTCCATCAACATCAGCATAGTGATGCAAGTGCATGTATGCTGGTGCTTTTGAGAACAAGTTCATCGAACTTGACCTGCAAAAAACTCTGAGCTGGAGGCTTTGCCTATCGAAATAAAAATTTCCATGTTACGATAATACACGGCTAGTACTCGGACTTTGGGCACGATGGTAGCCTTGTGTACATCCTACAACACTATGATATATCTTCTGATTGCTTGAGAATCACAAAACGGATATATTGGGTGTTGCACTGGTGTGCATGGAGATATGTCAGTGGACAACATAGAATTCAACACTTATAATTTGACAAGGAAATCTTCTGTGTTTTCATAGTTTATGATTCCAAGACCTTGCCTAAGATAGGTTAAATTTTGATTCATTAAGAATCACTGGAACTTGGAATGGGATCCCAGTTATTGAATCAGTTAGGGTTTTAACTTATAATTCTTGCCCTAGATTTAATTGAGAGGTTAGTTTTTGGAAAGACCATACGTGTATGAGACTCGCAACTAGAATATATTTACTTGCTGTTTTACTTAATACTAGATAATCATGCTACTTGCTAGGTGTTGTCATGATTTGTACGTTCTTGGAATTAAAGAGTTACTTACAAGCATATTAATTAATTAGATTAATTAATAGAATAATCGTTATTCATAAGTTTTAAAAGTTTGAGCCTATTGCTAGTATTAGTTGTGAACCTACATGGGTGACACATAATTTTGGGTAGGTGTTGACATTTCGGAATCGATAAATTCAATTGTTGGATGTAATTAAAAAAAAGAGTTTAATTAATTAAGTTTTAATTTATTTATTTATTTGGATTTTATATTTAATTAATTGATCTAATTATTTAAATAATTCTAATTTGATTACAAAGCACAATCAATGGAGTAGAATAAATTAATCTATTGGATTGATTAATTTGGGATTTGATAATTAATTGAATTAATTAGTTGGGCTTTATTGAAGTCCAAGACCAAGACCAATAACTAGTGACCTAATTGTAGGAGCCCACTAGAGCATAACACAAGTATGCACTATTTTGATTATCTGATTCTAATGTTACTTTTTTTATCATTTGGGATGGAATTTGGGGTTGTATAGATCATTTTGTTAGAGTAGTATCCGGGGTCTAATTAATTCCGCACTTATATTCCTGAGATGGACATTCATATTTGATATATCTTAACTTATGGGCAATTCTTTATCTTGATCGAACTTAGATAATCAGATAAAGTCCCTAGACCATATTTAGCTACGGGGTATGGTCACACATATGATGGAGATCATGGAGCATGCCTCTAAGCCTTTGATCTTAAATAAGTTTTGAGTTAATGATATTTTAAGACAAGACAAAAATAGCATAATAAGACTCGTTCACACGATGCATGCTCGTAAGACGAGGTTATTGCATTCCATCAACATCAGCATAGTGATGCAAGTGCATGTATGCTGGTGCTTTTGAGAACAAGTTCATCGAACTTGACCTGCAAAAAACTCTGAGCTGGAGGCTTTGCCTATCGAAATAAAAATTTCCATGTTACGATAATACACGGCTAGTACTCGGACTTTGGGCACGATGGTAGCCTTGTGTACATCCTACAACACTATGATATATCTTCTGATTGCTTGAGAATCACAAAACGGATATATTGGGTGTTGCACTGGTGTGCATGGAGATATGTCAGTGGACAACATAGAATTCAACACTTATAATTTGACAAGGAAATCTTCTGTGTTTTCATAGTTTATGATTCGAAGACCTTGCCTAAGATAGGTTAAATTTTGATTCATTAAGAATCACTGGAACTTGGAATGGGATCCCAGTTATTGAATCAGTTAGGGTTTTAACTTATAATTCTTGCCCTAGATTTAATTGAGAGGTTAGTTTTTGGAAAGACCATACGTGTATGAGACTCGCAACTAGAATATATTTACTTGCTGTTTTACTTAATACTAGATAATCATGCTACTTGCTAGGTGTTGTCATGATTTGTACGTTCTTGGAATTAAAGAGTTACTTACAAGCATATTAATTAATTAGATTAATTAATAGAATAATTGTTATTCATAAGTTTTAAAAGTTTGAGCCTATTGCTAGTATTAGTTGTGAACCTACATGGGTGACACATAATTTTGGGTAGGTGTTGACATTTCGGAATCGATAAATTCAATTGTTTGATGTAATTAAAAAAAGAGTTTAATTAATTAGGTTTTAATTTATTTTATTTATTTGGATTTTATATTTAATTAATTGATCTAATTATTTAAATAATTCTAATTTGATTACAAAGCACAATCAATGGAGTAGAATAAATTAATCTATTGGATTGATTAATTTGGGATTTGATAATTAATTGAATTAATTAGTTGGGCTTTATTGAAGTCCAAGACCAAGACCAATAACTAGTGACCTAATTGTAGGAGCCCACTAGAGCATAACACAAGTATGCACTATTTTGATTATCTGATTCTAATGTTACTTTTTTTATCATTTGGGATGGAATTTGGGGTTGTATAGATCATTTTGTTAGAGTAGTATCCAGGGTCTAATTAATGCCGCACTTATATTCCTGAGATGGACATTCATATTTGATATATCTTAACTTATGGGCAATTCTTTATCTTGATCGAACTTAGATAATCAGATAAAGTCCCTAGACCATATTTAGCTACGGGGTATGGTCACACATATGATGGAGATCATGGAGCATGCCTCTAAGCCTTTGATCTTAAATAAGTTTTGAGTTAATGATATTTTAAGACAAGATAAAAATAGCATAATAAGACTCGTTCACACGATGCATGCTCGTAAGATGAGGTTATTGCATTCCATCAACATCAGCATAGTGATGCAAGTGCATGTATGCTGGTGCTTTTGAGAACAAGTTCATCGAACTTGACCTGCAAAAAACTCTGAGCTGGAGGCTTTGCCTATCGAAATAAAAATTTCCATGTTACGATAATACACGGCTAGTACTCGGACTTTGGGCACGATGGTAGCCTTGTGTACATCCTACAACACTATGATATATCTTCTGATTGCTTGAGAATCACAAAACGGATATATTGGGTGTTGCACTGGTGTGCATGGAGATATGTCAGTGGACAACATAGAATTCAACACTTATAATTTGACAAGGAAATCTTCTGTGTTTTCATAGTTTATGATTCGAAGACCTTGCCTAAGATAGGTTAAATTTTGATTCATTAAGAATCACTGGAACTTGGAATGGGATCCCAGTTATTGAATCAGTTAGGGTTTTAACTTATAATTCTTGCCCTAGATTTAATTGAGAGGTTAGTTTTTGAAAGACCATACGTGTATGAGACTCGCAACTAGAATATATTTACTTGCTGTTTTACTTAATACTAGATAATCATGCTATTTGCTAGGTGTTGTCATGATTTGTACGTTCTTGGAATTAAAGAGTTACTTACAAGCATATTAATTAATTAGATTAATTAATAGAATAATCGTTATTCATAAGTTTTAAAAGTTTGAGCCTATTGCTAGTATTAGTTGTGAACCTACATGGGTGACACATAATTTTGGGTAGGTGTTGACATTTCGGAATCGATAAATTCAATTGTTTGATGTAATTAAAAAAAAGAGTTTAATTAATTAGGTTTTAATTTATTTTATTTATTTGGATTTTATATTTAATTAATTGATCTAATTATTTAAATAATTCTAATTTGATTACAAAGCACAATCAATGGAGTAGAATAAATTAATCTATTGGATTGATTAATTTGGGATTTGATAATTAATTGAATTAATTAGTTGGGCTTTATTGAAGTCCAAGACCAAGACCAATAACTAGTGACCTAATTGTAGGAGCCCACTAGAGCATAACACAAGTATGCACTATTTTGATTATCTGATTCTAATGTTACTTTTTTTATCATTTGGGATGGAATTTGGGGTTGTATAGATCATTTTGTTAGAGTAGTATCTGGGGTCTAATTAATGCCGCACTTATATTCCTGAGATGGACATTCATATTTGATATATCTTAACTTATGGGCAATTCTTTATCTTGATCGAACTTAGATAATCAGATAAAGTCCCTAGACCATATTTAGCTACGGGGTATGGTCACACATATGATGGAGATCATGGAGCATGCCTCTAAGCCTTTGATCTTAAATAAGTTTTGAGTTAATGATATTTTAAGACAAGACAAAAATAGCATAATAAGACTCGTTCACACGATGCATGCTCGTAAGACGAGGTTATTGCATTCCATCAACATCAGCATAGTGATGCAAGTGCATGTATGCTGGTGCTTTTGAGAACAAGTTCATCGAACTTGACCTGCAAAAAACTCTGAGCTGGAGGCTTTGCCTATCGAAATAAAAATTTCCATGTTACGATAATACACGGCTAGTACTCGGACTTTGGGCACGATGGTAGCCTTGTGTACATCCTACAACACTATGATATATCTTCTGATTGCTTGAGAATCACAAAACGGATATATTGGGTGTTGCACTGGTGTGCATGGAGATATGTCAGTGGACAACATAGAATTCAACACTTATAATTTGACAAGGAAATCTTCTGTGTTTTCATAGTTTATGATTCGAAGACCTTGCCTAAGATAGGTTAAATTTTGATTCATTAAGAATCACTGGAACTTGGAATGGGATCCCAGTTATTGAATCAGTTAGGGTTTTAACTTATAATTCTTGCCCTAGATTTAATTGAGAGGTTAGTTTTTGGAAAGACCATACGTGTATGAGACTCGCAACTAGAATATATTTACTTGATGTTTTACTTAATACTAGATAATCATGCTACTTGCTAGGTGTTGTCATGATTTGTACGTTCTTGGAATTAAAGAGTTACTTACAAGCATATTAATTAATTAGATTAATTAATAGAATAATCGTTATTCATAAGTTTTAAAAGTTTGAGCCTATTGCTAGTATTAGTTGTGAACCTACATGGGTGACACATAATTTTGGGTAGGTGTTGACATTTCGGAATCGATAAATTCAATTGTTGGATGTAATTAAAAAAAAGAGTTTAATTAATTAGGTTTTATTTTATTTTATTTATTTGGATTTTATATTTAATTAATTGATCTAATTATTTAAATAATTCTAATTTGATTACAAAGCACAATCAATGGAGTAGAATAAATTAATCTATTGGATTGATTAATTTGGGATTTGATAATTAATTGAATTAATTAGTTGGGCTTTATTGAAGTCCAAGACCAAGACCAATAACTAGTGACCTAATTGTAGGAGCCCACTAGATAAAAGAAGAGAAATAAATAAAGGATAAATAGAATTTATATTTAAATATATATGATATATATGTACACATGTATGTGTGTGTATATATATATGTATATATATATATATATTAGATATATATTATATATATATACGTATAATATATATGTATAGATAGGATTTTGAAAGTAAAAATCCCCATAATTATGGATATGATTGAATTTTAGGAGGCTAATATAGTCTTGATTATGGCCATGTACATTAAGGAGAGAGAAGTGGTTGGTTGGTTAATTTTGGATAACGGGGATTATTCAAAAATTAGACAAGATATACACATGTGTTATTAATCCATTTAGTGGTCGATTTAAAGATATCCCTAGAAATCAGCCAACACCCCTATAATTTTTTAAAGTGGCCAAAAATTTGAGAGAAATAGAGAAGAAATTCTTCATTTTATTTTTCTAGAATTTCGGCTTTTACATAGAATGAAAAGAAAAATAATTTTTCATCTTCTACTCTCTCTTCTTTGATTTCTCTTCAAAAGTTGTAGAGAATAATTAATCTATAATTATTTATCTACACAAATACAATCTCCAATTATCGATTGATAGAGGGATTGTGATTCCACTGTGTAAACCCCTTTCAGTAAAGTGAACCGAACAGTGGTATTAGAGCCACAATTCACATTTTTGTTATTAGATCTGATTCATTTTATATTTATATTTGATAAGCATGTATTTTTAATTATTAAATATGTTACAACTTTTGTTAGATTGTGGGATAAAATATTTTTTGTAAAATGTTTAATTGGTTAAATTTATGCACACACACAAACATTCAAATATTTCTTTGGTTACAAGTTGGACATTGAGCGACAGGGTTCGATCATGGGCTTTAATGATGCATGTGGAGTGATGACCGCACAAACTACTCATTTGTGAACACCCCATCAAGTTAATGCCCGACGAGTGACTGATAAGTCCTGTTGGGTGGCTGCCCAGTGCTCCGATGGGTTGCAAGGCGGTTGCCTGGTAGCCTCCATGCAACATAACGAAAATAGGTGCAACGCGTGCCTGCTGGCCGAGAGCAGTGTGCTCTCGACTAACTGCCCAACCCGTGTGTGGGTAGTTCTATGTGCTTATGTGTATGTGTTTATGGATTAATTTTTTTTATTAAAATTAAATGTTAATTTTAATTTCAGAAAATGGTGTCTCTTGAAAACTTTATTTTATCCCAAATCTTTGAAAAATAGCACCTTTAAACAACTTGGTAAGTTTATATGCTTTAAAATTAATGTGATGAATGTTTATTGTATGATTTATTTGGGGATGATCATGGACCTATGACCAATGTGATTGGATGAATATTTTATTTATCTTTAGGTTTTTAAGGCCTACGAATCTCTTATTCTATTTTGTATTGCATTTAAATTATTGTAAAAAGAGTTAAATAGAAAGTGAGGTTTCTATTTTAGTTTTGTAATAGAGGATGTTCGAAGCCTAAAGGCCCATGCTTGTACGGGTTATTAAATATAAATGTAATATAATAAGAGATTCAAGACCCATGCATGTATTGATACAAAAAAAGAAATGTAATAGATTAGTTATTTATATTTCTACCCTTGGATTAACCTTGACTTGTTTTATGGCTAAAACGGGTCGTATCGGTTGGCCATGATCATCCCATCGTTTTTTGCATAAGATGCATGCTAAATTTTAGTTAATGCTTTTATTTTTGGAACATATGATGACAAGTATTAAATAACCCATTTAGTAATTAAATTGATGAGGTCTTGGAAAAATGAAACCCCTAAGTTTTTGAAACTTAATGAGAATTTTTTAATTTCAAACAAAAATGGACAAGTTAGGTAGGACCTATCATTCCATGCCTACTATCAAAAGTACACACATGATGATGCTATTACACTTGATCACCGGCCATGAGTCGTGGGGTGGTCTTGTGTTGAAAAGTTGTGATCTCTACCAAGCATGGAGATGCTCGTGGGATTGACTCATTATTATGTCGGCCATGAGTCGTGGGATATCTTGATGCTCTATCTACACAAATATTTGATCGGTGTTGTTTGACACTGAGTACCATACGGGCTCATAAAATTGGGGTATACAGGAATAG
Organism: Paulownia fortunei; assembly: GCA_019321725.1. Classification (NCBI taxonomy): domain Eukaryota; kingdom Viridiplantae; phylum Streptophyta; class Magnoliopsida; order Lamiales; family Paulowniaceae; genus Paulownia; species Paulownia fortunei. The sequence continues at coordinate 14,258,110 of CM033118.1, forward strand.
GTGAGGTAAAACAAACTTGAGGTTTGTGTAGTGATACAATTGTCAAAGAATTAACCATTGATAAAAATATTTCATGGGCTTATAAATTTGGGCTGTGAAATATTTTCATCTAACCTCAAGCCTATTAGAAAATTCAATTTCTTGAACTTCCGTTAGGGGTAGAATTCGAAGAAAATAGTGGAAGACAATTATAATTAAAGATCTTGTTATAAATGAATATATTTTTTAATAGATGCTTGATTTTCTATCTCACTTAAGATAATAGTTATCACTACTATATCCACTTGATATATTCTTGACAACACTAAATATTACTAAGCTCCAAATCTTTTTGGATTGCTTTTAAAATTTAAAAATTGTTCTTAAAATTTTAAGACATTTAAAATGTGCAAAATAGAGTTTTTGCAAATAGTTGTAGAAAAAGTTTTCACAAAAGATGTGGAAAGCACCTTCTACTGCACATTTTACAAAGAGTTGTAGAAGGACATCGTATAAGGAGTTATAGGAAATTCTGGTTTTCAAAGACCAATTTTGTTTATTCGTTTCACTTACTCTAACATTTAGGGTCTAAGAGATGGATTGAGAAAGAGTTCTCAATAGAAACAAAAATTTAAAATAGGTCAAGCTAGACAATTAATCCAAAAAAAAAAAATAGTTTATTCTACCATTATGGCAAAACAATGCATGGAAAGAGAAAATGCAAGTATCGACTTGCTTAAATAAATTAGAAGGAGTTCTAATTCACGTCTTGAATTAGAAAGAGTTATAAATCAATTATGTAAGTTAGAAAGAGTTCTAATTTAAATAAACATTTTATTGAAGTCAATTGTTGACAATTCTTCTTGGTATTTGATATCGGATATAATTCTATTTCTATAAAGAGTTGTAAAGGGTGACAAGAAAAAAAGAGTCTAAGAGGAAATCCTTAAAGTGAAGAAAAGGTTGTTTCCTCAGTTGAAGGAATGGTCCAATTATCTCTAAATAGAATTGGGTTAGTGATAATTATTTGTATATAGTGCGAAAGATTTAAGATTGGGATTTATGTTAAATCCGAGAAAGCTTTGATTGGAAAATCAAAAGATGGAAATGTTCCATAACTCTTAATGTTCATACTTTAGCAATTAATTTACACTACCGTAAAAATTATGTCTAACAAGATCAACAAAATAAGTTTAGATAATCATACTTATATATAATTCTGATAGGCTAGGTTAGGTCATATATCTGAAGAAAGAATTCACAAGATGGCTTGTTTGCTTGACCTCTTAGACTTGCATGCGATGCCAACTTGTGAATCTTATCTTAAGGGTAGGATGACCAAATCACCATTTGTGGGACAAATAGAGCAAGACACCATTTTGGATTTGATCCAAAAGAATTGTATGTAGTCCACTTAATATTAGTACACAAGCGAACTATTCTTACCTAATTACTCTAAATGTTTTGAAGAGTTTGAAGAATCTGGGTATGAGGTAGAGAATAAAGCCAACAGAAGTATTAAAATCCGTTGACATGATCGAGGAAATAAATACTGAGGTAGTGAGTTCTTGGATTATCTAATGGAGAATAGGATTCTCAAAAAGATGAGTCCTTATTGAGTTTCTGAGTTCTCTCTGGCTTTAGGATTATACCCTAGAATCGACAATGTTCTTATGAAGAAAGTCACCAAAGTTGATGCTCAAAAATATCATATTAGATATGTTATAGGAAAAACTCCTCATACCTAAGGGTACGAGGTGGTTTGCTTGTGCAAAAACGTTAGTGAGAGATAGGTTGGATGCAAGATCAAACTTATACAAATTTATGGGATATCCAAAGGAATCCATTGGATACCGCTTCAATGATTTATCAAATTTGAAGTGTTAGTTTTGAGGAATGTGACCTTCTTGTAGAAAGGTGTTTTCTATTGGATAAAAAGGGCTAGATCATAGAGCTTGAAAAAGATCAAGAACCATGAATTCCCTCATAAAAGGCAATGGTACACAAACAAGTCATTGAATTTTAAGTACACAAGGATTCCCTTTAATATTTATTCAAAAGGAAACATTGTTGTATCACATCAATTTAGGAAAATTAGCAAAATACCATTTGGTATGGACTATGTGTGACAAGGTATGGATCTTGATGGACCCATCACGGGGTATAGTACCCATTGGCTGCAAATAGGTCTGCAAACGGAAGCTTGGATTACACAAGAAAGTGATGACCTATAAGGTATAACTAGAATAAAAGGGTTTCATTCAAAGCCAAGGTGCTAACTATTGAGGAAACCTCTTACTAGATACAATGCCAAAGTCCATTGGTATCTTGCTGGCCATATCTGAGTATATGGAAGGCTTTCATCAATAGAAGTATTGAGAAGGCAGCTTGAGACTTTCATGTCTGATGGAAGCAAGCTTCAATAGTCCATTTGTGGACTTGACACTAAACCCCAAGGTTGGTACATTTGATTCATTGAGTATATGTGCGCAAGAAAATTAGTGGGAGCATAGTAATATTTATTGTGTTAGTAACACTCAACTCACAAGGATGTTGTAGGAATTTTATAAGTAATATTTATTGTGTTAGTAACTAAGACTTGTTATCTACTAAGTCCTCCATGAGGGATTTGGAGGGCATCCTAGAGCTTAGGGATTCAGATCTATATGAATCAGGAAGGATGCTTGGACTACTCTAAATCTATGTGCATAGAAGGAGTTCTAGTCTTGAGATGACCGTAGGTTCCACCATTAAGGATGAATACATCACCGCATGAGATGCTGCAAAGGATCATGTTTGGATGAGGAACCTCTGCCAAAGGGTTGGAAGTAGATCTGGCTATTGTTAATCCAGTAAAAGTCTAGTATGATAACAATAGAGTTGTTCTATAAGTAAAAGAGCCAAGATCCCAACATAAATCCAAACACAATATGAGGTGATACTAGATGATTAGAGTAATCATTTGCATAGGCAACTTAATAGTGGAGAAAATAGCCTTGGCAGAAAATCTAGTAGATCCACTGACCAGACTCCCTAGCGCAAATAGTATTCGAAATATATTTTTGGAAGATGGGCCTAAGGTACTGGGTAATTAGCTCTAGGGCAAGTGGAAGATTGTTAGAGTACTGCCCGACGTGCCAATTAATGATCGCTCTTATATTCTTGAAATGGATAATTTTATTCGATATACATTAACTTATAGGCACTTTTTTTATCTTGATTTCACTTAGACAATCAAATAAAGTCCCTATGCCATATTTAGCTATGGGGCATGGTAGTGTATGTTAGAGTAGGGTGCCCAATGCCCCAATTAGATTGAGTGTATTGTACTCTTTTTCTTTTGTAAAGACAATCTTATTGGGAATCATATTAATAAAAAAAGGCATTTTCTTTATCTTATGTTTTACATCTTTTATTTCTGCACATTAGATAAAGTCCTTAGACCAAATTTAGCTACAAGCCATGGTCGTGTAAATGATGGCGATCATTGAACATGCCTCTAAGGCTTTAGTCTTAAATAAATTTTGAGCAGAGATTTTTTTGAGATAGGACATCAAATAACTCAGTAAGAATCGCACATACGATGCATACTTGTGAGACGAGGATGTTGCATTCCATTGGCATTAATATAGAGACGCAAGTGTATGTATAAGGGTACTTATTATGGAACAAGTACACCGAACATCGCCCGCAAGAAATTCTTAACTGGTGGCATTTTCTATCGAAATAAGAATTTTAGTATTGCGATAGTACACAACTAGTCCTCAAAGAGGCACGATGGTAGCCTTGTGTGCATCCTACAACACTTAGATATATCTTTGATTGCTTGACAATCATAAAGGGGGTATGTTGGGTGTGGAGGTTTGTGAGTGGCCAACATAGAATTTGATACTGATCTTTTTAAATAAGAGAACTTCTTGTGTTTTCATAGCTTGTGATTGAAAGACCTTGGCTGAGGTAGGAAGCATTGCGATTCATAAGGAATCATTGGAACCAGCGCCCCAATCATTGTTCGTGAAATATTTTGCAAACCGTAAGTGCACAGTATCAAGTTTTAATAGAATGGTGAGTTGAGTTGAGTATCCACAAGGATTGTAATAAAAAATTATAGCAAGTACTATAGTTCAAATAGTCCTAATTTTATCTAGAAAATCAAGTAAGGATTGGTAAACAAAGTAGAATAAGATAAAAATTGCAAAAGATAAGAGTAGAGTTCTTAGAAGTAGAGAAATGACTCACCTAATTATCACCTATGTTATTTCTTCCAAAATATACCAATTCAAGTCAACAACACACATAAGTTAAGAATTTCTAAGCTCATCAATTCCCTCTCTCGAGTGCTGAATTGATTGAGTTATAATATGAATTTCAATATCTCTATAAAAAACTCAAGAATAAAACTCTATTAAAGTTCAATGAATTCTTCTTCAAAACTTCAAAGGTTTCATAAGCTTCTCAACTCTATGATTCCTAGATTATGCTAACTTTATGATCATGTATAATCTTTCCTTTCTCGAGTATCGGATCTCATACATCAAACACTCTTAATTAATGACCAAATAATCAAGATGCAATACTAAACAAGATAACATAAACAAGATGAATAACTTGAACTAATATTTATTGAAATTCAAAACATAGAATCAAATAAGGTTACATTATCCTTTAGAAAGAAAAGTTTAGTTCATTATGTATGAATATAACTTCAAGAAATACACAAGAAAGAACATGAAAATTGTTCACCAATTTATGAAGTGATAAGAATGGTTGAAGCTCTCCTTGTCTCCAAGAATTGATTCTTTGTCTTCAAGAATGACTATTTTCTCACCATGAATGGCTCATTTTGTCCAGCATGCTTCTTTCTATCCAAAACAGCTTCTCCCATCCGAGAATACCTTTGGAGGCTCTTTGGGGTCCTTAAAATCAGATGGAAGATGCCCTAAAGAAGGGTTAAAAACCTATTTTGCTCATTTTATCCACTTGGCAATGAGTAGATATTGACATGACAGCTAGGTATTGAACATTCTATCCAAAACCTATTTCTCCAGCGTATGTAGACTACTGGAATCGAGTTTTCATCACTTTCTATGTCAAATCGCTTTTGGTGTCTTTATAAGATTTGTAGATCTCTTAGATTTCTATATCATCATGAATCATCTCAATAGGACATCTGTGGAGAGACTTATTCCTAAAATACAGAGATGCATCATACAAGAATTTTTCAGTCGAGTGTTGACTTTTGAACTTGATGTTTCTCATTGAAATCGTAGAAATTGGATTTTGTGGTAAACATAAAAATTGTATATTTATTTCTTGAATTTCCAATAGAGTAAGAATAAAGTTAATATGATATTTTAGCAAATTGTTATGATTGAAATACGAACACTGTCATCAGCCGTATCACAATTCGGATTCTTCAACATTTCAAGCAAGTTTTTGATTTTCTTCTCTTTTTGTCATTACCTATAAGATTCCAAACTAGATGTATAAAAAGTAACAAAAACACTTGAAAACAAGCTAAATATTAATCAAAAGATATATGAATTGTTTGTATAAAACTAACTTATCAAATACCCCCAAACTTAGCTTTTGCTTGTCCTCGAGGAAAACTAAAAATCAAACAATGATTGACTCATACTTTGTTCATGAATTACTAAATTTGATCAACTAATTCAAATACCTCATCAATATTTATTGCACGTGCATCCAAAGGTTAGCCACAAAGCTAGTTGAATGACACTACAAAACTTATGCTTCATCAATCTAGTCATGAATTCAAAATATGTGTGTGTGAATGTCAAGCTCAAGTTTCATGCATACATTTTAGGTATGAATTTCACAATAGATTCTCATGATCTCAGAAAAAGAAGTTCTAGGTGTTCCATAGACTTGCTTTTCATACGAATTCTCCTTTAATATAGACACTTGCAAACTTGGATCAAAAGAACTTCAATAAGCTTGTAACGTAAGGCCTAAGTATTGGTTTATAAAGAAAGACAGGGATGAACAACATAAGAGAGCATAAAGCTTTTCTTTTTTTTTCTTGGCTTTCCAATGGCAAGAATCAAGTCAATATGATATTTTAGTAAAGCGTTATGATTGAAATACGAACACTGTCATTAGTCGCACCATAATTCGGATTCTTCAACACTTTAGGATTCATTCTTTTCTTTTATTTTCTTTTCATGAATCCCAAGGCTTCATTTCTTGTTGTCTTGCTTTCACAACCACTAAACTTGTTTATTTTCATCAACATGAGTTGTTATTTATTTCTTTGCATATTTCCCTTGCACATACCCCTAAATACAATCATTCGTGCCCTCAACATATCTCCATATGATCCCATAATAAGATTGTGCACAAAATATCATACTTTAAGCTCTCTTAGGGACAATTATTTTTTTCGGGCTATAAAGGGTCGGTATAGTGAGCTTCAAGAAATGAAGTTGAATGGTGGTCATTCATATGCCTTGCACATACCATTCTTTGAAAAACAACTCAAAAGGGTAACCAGTGAATAAAAGTGTGATAATGGTAGGCTTGGAAGGCACAAATGAGTCAAAGATGGCCTAAATCATTTCCAAGTTTGTAGTTGTATAGAATTTTGCCTCAAAGAGTAATCAAGCAAGTTCTAGAACACCACAAAATGACCAATACAACTCATTGAAAGCAAAATCCAACACCAAGTAGCATGTAATTCACAATATTTTGATATGACGTGCTCAATGAAAATTCATCATTCATAACAAGGATCAAATATACACAAGAATCGACATGTCACAAGACTAGTAATCTTTCTTTTCTCTAGACTCTATACAATATCAATTATGTATCATCATAGGCAATCGATAATTAAGTTATTCATTCAATTACAAAATATGAACTCAACTAAGTTTGTCAACAAAGCCTGCCTGCTCTTGGACTCTCATCACACAACATAGGTAATTTAAATTGAAAAAATTAGCTCAATTTTTCATATAAAGTTTAAACACACAAAATACAAATTCTATCCCTAACTTTAAAATTATCATTGTGCTCAATGTTTAAAGAATTAAAGCACATAAGAGGTGGAAATAAGAAACTCCCCTTTCCAATATATGAAGTAATTAGAGTTCATAGGAGATCCATTAATATCACCAAGGCAACATCCATTTACACAAAAAAAGAAAGCATGAAAGCATATGTGCTAAAGCAATAAAAGTGAGAACATAAACATAAACAAATAAATGTAATAACTAAACATGCCTAAATCTAGAAAGCGAATATATTTCAAAAACTAACTAAGAAATTATTAAAAAGAAAAGAAAAAAAAGACTCGGGTAGCCTCCCAAGTATCGCTTGTTTGTAGCCTTCAGCCTGACTATCTTTTTTACTCATCCCGAATCTAAAAATAAGTGTTTATCATGCCACATCTTTGTGTGCTCTAAGAGTGTAGGTGATCCTTCCAAATAGGCAAGACGAGGATAATCTGGAGTAGCATCATTGACCTTTTAGACAACAATAAGTATATCCCCTATTACTGTGAATGGTCTTCCAGATATGGTAAAGATGTACCTATCTTTTTCACTATTAAAAATAAAAAAATCTGTAGAGCACAAGAATTGGTCACCATTCCCAAGCATATCTTAAGATACCCTAGTAGGCCATGCTTTATTTAGTGCTTGCTTTTTAAAGTGAATTAATGAATTGTAAAATTAATTAGAATAATTATTATTCATAAATTGCTAATGTTGCAAGCCCACTACAAGCTTAGTAGTGAACCTATATGGTCACACATTTTTATCAAAAGTAACATTTCTAATTTTGGGATTTATTCAATGGTTGAGAATTAATTAATTAAGGGTTCTTTTTTATTTAATGGTTAAATTTAATTATTTAATTAAGTAATTGAATTATTTAATTGGACTTAATTTGATTTGGAAGCCCAATTGGAGTAATTTATAATTAATAAATTGGATTGATTAATTTGGGATTAAATCAATTGGATTGATTTGCTTATTTTTAAGTCCAAGCCTAAAACTTAATGTGGATCACTTAAGAAGCCCACTAGAATATAAAGAAAATAAATTAAATAAATGTGATTTATTTAATTAACATATTTATTAATAAATAAATAAAGTGATAGATTTTTATAGGATAAAAATTGACCACTAGGATTTATTTTGTACAAATATATTTTAGGTATATATTTGATATATATCCATATTGATATTATTTGAAGTTTAATATCAATAATATATGTAGATAATTTTGATGACTAATGTAGTCTCAAACAAGTCCACATACATTAGAGAGAGAAAAAAAGAAGAGTTGTTGGAAGATTTAGAATCTTTCCAAGATCAAACTTTGAAGTAGTTCAAAAAATTGACAAACTCTCCAAGAGTTGGAGTAGAAAAAAAATTTCAGCCCCTATATATAGTGATGGACAAAAATTACATGAATTAATTAGCAAAAAATCTTTTTAAGTCTTCTATATTTCTATCCAAAAAAAGAAAAGAGAAAAAAAAGAACAAGAGAAAGCGTTTTCTTGAAATCTTGATTTTCATGTGCTAGTTTCTTGATATTCTCTTTATATTCAAATTTCAAAAACTTAAAGAATCAATCTTTACTATTCTTTAAAGTTTGTTCTTAATCCATCAATTGGATTAAATACAAAATTTACTTCGGATCTAGATTAGTAAACGATTAAAAGAATACTAGCCAATATTTTTAATTGGTGTTACTAATTCATATTGTGGATCTCATAGAGGGGAGACACTTGGATCCCTATGAGTTCTGAAAGTCTAGAATAAGCAATTGATTGCTTCATTTCCTACAATTGAGGGAATCGAGGGGATAAATTTAATATCTACTTATATATTTACTTGAATAAGCACAATCATTAGAATTGCTTTTGAATCGAGGGGATAAATTTATTTGATAAATATATGCTTTTATAAAAAAATTAATTTTCTGCTGCGCATGCTCTTGCAATTATAGCGAACCCAATAGTGGTATCAGAGCCACGGTTTTGCTTATTCAGTGAATTTTTTGGATTTTTGTTTACATGATTTATATTGTTTAATTCATGTTTAACATGCTAAATTTGATTTTGCATGACTATTGCAATTAATGATTTGGATTTTATTTAATTATTTTATGTAAATTGTTTAAATATTAAAAATTGAAAAAAGGACACAAAAAAATGGGTTGCATGTTCGTGGGTGTAGGACACCCGACGGCAGGACACGACGCATCAGCCACAAGCTGACGGCACTAGTACAATAATTATCCTATCTTTTTCTAAAGAAGTTGACGCATGGTCAGGGACCACTCATTATTGGACAAAGTAGATTCTTTTACTTTATTAATGTAAAGTTGTTTGGTCAGAGCTGTCGGGACAATTATCTTTTGTTGACGTCATGGCTTTTGTCATTTCTATCAGTTGTGTTAAGACTTACGTCATAGATAATATCATTAAGTCCTTCTAGATTGTTGACGTCATACTGTCGTCATGTTGATGTTGGTTGTTGTTGACATTTGTCCTGATGTCATGCTGATGTACATTGCTGATGTCATACTAATATCACCTCAATTCGTTCACCACACTTTGTTGTAGTACTCTGATAGGGTGTTGAATGGCTTTTAATGTTCCATCATGTTGTGCAGGTTTCTTTGTTCCTCAGAATCCAATTCTAGGTTTAGTATTACAGTGATCCTAGAGTTTTTTTTATAATTCTTTCGATCTATTTTTTGAGGACTTGTTGGTTTATCCCTTCTATTGGAGGGCCTTCCTATCGGGCTGTTGTTCTGAATCTTTTTTCTATAAAAATAATTTGTAGATCATCCATATCCCAAAGTATGAAGTAGTTATCACCTTGGTTTCTTCTTTTTTCCCAAAGTCCTCTGGCAGTTTCAAAGTGCCTCCATGCTTCAAGTTGTTGTTGGAATGGCCAATCAATTACATGAAGTTTGCTGCTTTCTTCAAAACCATGTGATCTTTGAACCCATATCATGTATTTAGCTAATATTACCCCATTGCTCCATGTTGGTGGAATGTTTTTAATCCTTATTTCTAAGAAATCTTCTTCTTCTTCTAGGATGGATTCACAGAGCCTTCTAAGCTTCCTTCCAATTTTTTGCATTATGGAATTCTTCTAAGGATTAATCTATCGAGCAATCCATAGTCCAAAAGATGTTGCGGGCTAACTTCTAAATTTCCATACCATAAATTTTTGAAGGCTCTCATGTTTATTCCACATTTGTGGATCAAGAATGCAATAGAGTAATCACATTATCTTAGCTCACATTGTTATTCATGTTGAACTTCTTCTGGAGTGTAAGTTTCCATTATTCCTTTCATTGATAACCCTGGTATCAGCAGAGTTCCTGTTCTCATTTCTATCCCCAAATTCTCAAGAAGTTGGAATTTGCTGGAGAAATTTTCTTTCATCTTCTGGTAGATGATTTCTCTTGGTTTGTTTGGAAGAAGACTCAGGAATTGGTGTCCAATTAAGTGCATTATGACTTTGAGGGGTTCTCCTTTAGAATTTGGCATTACATATTTAAGAGACTATTTTGCTTTTATTTCTCTGTTCTCTTTCTCGAGTTCTTAAATTCTTTTTTTCAATTTTCTGAACATGTCTTCCATGGCCTGACAATGTTTACAGAAATGAATTCCTATGTTACATATTTAGCTAGGCTTGTTGATTAATCTAGTCCTTCTCCTAACGGTTGTTGTTCAAGATATTGTACCTTTTTTTTTCTTTTCTGTTTTAGAATTTTTTCAATTTTTTCTTTTACTAGAGGCTCAATGTATATTTTTGTTTTTCCAAAGATTTTCTCGGCCTCTTGTATAAGTTCTAGAATGTTATCAAAACATTTTACCATCGATTTATTATATCTTTGAATTGAGGAGACTGCCTTTATTTTTGTTTGAAACATTCCTTGTTGTTTTTCTCTTATAACGAGGAAATATTCTTCCTTTTTCCTTACCAAATTGGTAGGCCAAAGTATTTAAATACCTAAAGAGATGAGTTATGTTGTTGGTTGTACTGGCTTCGAACAAATTGTTCAGTACATGTTGGACCGTATTTTGTACGGTTGTATAGAATTGGTTCCTAAAATACCACTTAGAATTTTCAGGGTGTTCATTCAAAATTATTGGGCCAATTTGGACTTTGGCACCAATTCATTCATTCTCCTTGTCACCTATTTTTGTGTCCTGCATTAATCAAGGAGTTAGCTTGTCGAGAAAGAAAATCAGCAATAACATTTTTCTCTCCTTGTATGTGTTCAAAAGTTACTTCATAACCATTACCTTGTATAGTGTCGATAAACCTTAGCCACCTATGTGCGCTAGTTTTTCTTCCACTATTATATTTATAAAGCCATAAAATAGCCTCATAATCTGTTCTTATTGTGAATGGTTTCCTTACATAAAGTTTGAAATTTTCTAAGGCATATATTATTCCTTCGATTTCACATTCAATCAAAGGCATAGTTTTGTTTTTAAAGATTCTACTTGCAAATCATGAATTCTTTCCTTATTTTTTGGAGAGTATTTTTCTGGTTTAACTACCAAAGCTACTCCCTATCCATCATTACTGGCATCTGTGACGATGATTTTATATTCTGACTCTAATGGTATTTTAGGCCAAGAAGGTTTTTGACTTGTTCTTTTATTTTTCTAACAAGTTCAACATCTGATTTGTTGAAGAATTTTTGTCCTTCTTTTCTTGTTTTTTGATAGAGAGGACCTACTAATCTTCCAAAATCTTTAATATACATTCTAGCATAATTTAGGAGCCCAAGAAATTGTTGGAGTATTTTTGTTTCTTCCATTTTTTTATGGGAATTCTAAAATTTTCTTCACAACATGTAGTTGTAATTTTACTATTCCTTTTCCAATTCAATGTCCTAAGAATTCAATATGTTCTTTGAATAATTCCATTTTCTTTTTAGATATTATAATACCATGTTCTATGAATCATTTAAAGATAATTTCAAGATGATAGAAGTGTTCATCGTTATTACTACTGAAGACTAAAATTTCATCTATATAAACAAGACAATAATCTAAATCTCCAAACATGTTATCCATCTTTTTCTGAAAAAGAGCTGGAGCATTTTTAAGACCAAATGGCATCACTAACCATTCGTAGTGTCCTTTTTTTGGCTAGCAAAAGTTATCCATGGTATTGACTTTTCGGCTATTTTGATTTGCCAATATCCCAATTTGCAGTTAAATTTACTAAAGATCTTTTTATTTTTTATTTTATCTATTAATAATTCTTTATTTGGGAAACTATATTCCATTTTTCTAGTGTTATTGTTTAGCTTTTTATAGATTATTACCATTCTGGCTTTTCCTCGTTTTTTTTCTGAGTGGTTTCTAACCATAAAAGTTGGACTTTTGTGATGACTACTACTATTTCTGATTAGTTTTAACCCTTTTAATTCTTTTATTTGTTCTTCAAGTTCTTTTTCATCCTGCAGACTATAAATTATATATTTTCTTGTTATTTCTAGTTCAGGATTTATTATTTCTAGTTCACATACTATTTTATTTCTTTCCTAATGTTTGGTAGGATTTTCTCCTATTATTTGAGTTTTTTTTTTGCTAGATGAATTAACTTATCTAGTTTAGCTTTATTATAAGTTGGTTGTTCTATATTGAATACTTGTTTTGTAATATATTGTTCAAATATATCATATTCTTCTATTTCTATAGAAATTTCATCAACTATAATTAAAAGGTTTTTTGTTGGGTTTTGAAGGGAGGTATTCCACCACGCTTACATGGTGTGAATTCTGATTTGTCTGTTCTTAAAATAGATACTTTTTTATTAATTTGAACATAATTTTTTCCAATAGTCATTGTCCCACTATCGGCTATTATGAAATTTAAACCTAAAATAAATTTAGGTTTACCTTTTTCTGTTTCCCATGTCTGAGGTAGACTGTATTTATGGCTTTTATACCCGTTACATGTTTCAAATTGTATTGTAGCATTTTCTACACAATAATGGTATCGAGTAAAACTCGCATCTGCTAATGTAGCTATTGTTTTCATTTTTGTCGGCTCTAATTCCTCTGGTGGTACTAGTGTTTTGTGTATACAACTTTTAGTGCTTCCACTATCTAAGATAGCATATGTTTCTAAGGTTTTTCCATTTCTGAATTTAATCCAACATTTTAAGTTTAGGAGGTTGTTAAAGGGTACTTTGGTACTTAAACATTCTACTTACAACCATTCATGACAGTCTTGTTTCTAGTTTTCTTCTTTATTTTCTTCAGGTTCACTACTATTTCTTTTCCTTTGTCTGAAAAGGGTTTTCTTTTGAAAGTTATTATTCTATTTTTTATTTTTTCGACTTCTAATTCTAGCTTTAAAAGTCTTATTTCATAATCATCTTCATTTTTTAAAGCATTATCATGCTTCATTTTTACACCAAAACATTTTTCAAGGCAGAAACTACAAATTTCCTATTGGCATGTAAAATACCTTGATCTATGTTTCATATCTGGATATAAGAAGCAATTATCACAACTTTTTGTAAAAATTCCTTCTCTTTGTATCCATTCGTGTTCATGTTCTTCTTTATTCATATAACTATTGGTTATGTTCAACATATTTAAACTGTCTATCATGTTTTGTAATTGACTGATTTCGATATTATCAAATTCATCAAAATCTTTTAGTCTTTCTTCAATTTCTTCTATAGAGTAGAAGCTTTCATCATAAGTATCAACACTTACTAATGTCTATTTCTAATCCCTGTATCATATTGGCTCTATATGGGTTATTCATTCTTTTGTTGCATCTATTTGCTAGGTGATTAGGGTCTCCGCATATATAATAGTAACATTTTCTTCGTTAGTTTGGTTTTTTGACATGTCTACCCTTTGAGGTGTCTTTTTAAAAGATTTTCTAATAATATTTTTCTTTTAGAGGTTCTTTCATACCATCGTGGTGTGATGATATTTTTACAGAAAGTGAAGCTTTGTCTTTTTATTTATTTATGTTGAATAATTTCTGCACATTTATCTTTTAGCCTATCAAAGGTGAAACAAATTCTTGCTCATACCCTCAGAACTTTTGGGTAATTGTTTGCTAGTCAGGTTTGTTCTATGCCTTTTCCTAGTGTTCCTGGAAGCCTCATTAAATACCTGTCAGCAATTTCTTCATGGAAGAAAACTCCTGCCTTGGCTGCTAAGTTCATATAGTCATTGCTAAATTCTATAATATTTTCCCAATCTTTTATTATTGTTTGTTCTAATGCTCTCCTTGTAGCATCTTGAAGGTTATTATTGTTTTTTGTTAGTTCAAATCCTAACAGTATTTCTCTTATAAGCATTGCAAAATTATAGGGGTTGTTTCCCATACATGCACAAATTATGTTGCACAGGTTATTTATATATATTTATACATATAGTTGGGAGGTTGTGACAAAATTATGTCTTCATAATATTTTTATTTGAATCTCTTAGCTTTCTATATCATCATGAATGATCTCAATAGGACATCTGTGGATAGAGGTATACCTAAAGTACTGAGATGTGTCATACAAGAAATTTTCAGTACAATGTTAACTTTTGAACTCGATGTTTCTAATTAAAATCGTATTGTAGATTTATTTCTTGGTTGTCATGGATCAAGAATCAAGTCAATGTGATATTTGAGAAAAACATTATGATTGAAATACGAATACTGCCATTAGTCGCACTACAATTTGGATTTTTCAACATTTCAACCAAGTTTTTTATTTTCTTCTCCTTTTGTCATTACCTTCAAGATTCCAAACTAAATGCATAAACGTAATAAAAACACTTGAAAACAAGCCAAATAGTAATCAAAAGGCATATGAATTGTTGGTATAAAACTAACTTATCAATGGAGGTTTGTGAGTGGCCAACATAGAATTCGACACTTGTCTTTTTAAATAAGATAATCTCATGTATTTTCATAGTTCGTGATACAAAGACCTTGGCCAAGATAGGATGAATTGTGATTCATCAGGAATCATTGAAACTTTAAATAGGATCACAATTATTGAATCATTTAGGATTTCAACTTATAATCCATACCCTAGATTCAATCGGGAGATTAGCTATTGAAAGGACTGTACATGTATGGTACTCGCAACAGAAATAGGTTTATTCGCTATTCTACCTAAAACTGGTTTGTGATGATTACTTGCTAGATGTTTTCATGGATATTGAGGTTTTTGGAATTAAGATGTTAATTACAAGTGAATTAATTAATTATGTAATTAATTAGAATAATTATTATTCATAAGTTGCTAATGTTGCAAGCCCACTACAAGTTTAGTAGTGAACCTAATAGGGTCACACATCTTTATGGAAAGTAACATTTCTACTTTTGGGATTTATTCAATGGTTGAGAATTAATTAATTAATTAAGGGTTTTTTTATTTAATGGTTAAATTGAATTATTTAATTAAGTAATTGGATTATTTAATTGGACCTAATTTGATTTGGAAGACCAATTGGAATAATTTATAATTAATAAATTGGATTGATTAATTTGGGATTAAATCAATTGGATTGATTTGCTTATTTTTATGTCCAAGCCTAAAACTTAATGTGGATCACTTAAGAAGCCCACTAGAATATGAAGAGAATAAATTAAATAAATATGATTTATTTAATTAACATATTTATTAATAAATAAATAAAGTGACAGATTTTTATAGGATAAAAATTGACCTAGTGGATTTATTTTGTATAAATATATTTTAGATATATATTTGATATATATCCATCTTGATATTATTTGAAGTTTAATATCAAGAAATTATGTAGATAATTTTGATGACCAATGTAGTCTCAAATAAGTCCACATACATTGGAGAGAGAAAAAAAGAAGAGTTGTTGGAAGATTTAGAATCCTTCCAAGATCAAACTTTGAAGTAGTTCAAAAAATTGACAAACTCTCCAAGAGTTGGAGTAGAAAAAAAATTTCAGCCCCTATATATAGTGATGGACAAAAAATACATGAATTAATTAGCAAAAAATTCTTTTTAAGTTTTCTATTTTTCTATCCAAAAAAAGAAAACAAAAAAAAAGAACAAGAAAAAGTGTTTTCTTGAAATCTTGATTTTCATGTGCTAGTTTCTTGATATTCTCTTTATATTCAAATTTCAAAAACTTAAAGAATCAATCTTTACTTTCTTGAAAGTTTGTTCTTGATCTATCAATTGGATTAAAATGCAAAATTTATTCCGGATCTTGATTAGTAAACGATTAAAAAAATACTAGCGAATATTTTTAATTGGTGTTACTAATTCATATTGTGGATCTCATAAAGGGGAGACACTTGGATCCCTGTGAGTTCTGAAAGTCCAGGATAAGCAATTGATTGCTTCATTCCCTACAACAACCGGAGTGCACGAATGGTATAATCCAAATTTAATATTTACTTATATATTCACTTAAATAAGCATGATCATTAGAATTATTTTTTAATCGAGGGGATAAATTTATTTGATAAATATATGCTTTTATAAAAAAATTAATTTTCTGTTGCGCATGCCCTTGCAATTATAGCTAACCCAATAGTGGTATCATAGCCACGATTTTGCTTATTCAGTGAATTTTTTGGATTTGTGTTTAGATGATTTATATTATTTAAATTCATGTTTAACATGCTAAATTTTAATATGCCACGAGAGGGTAAACCACTTGACTGTGCCCTTATTGACTCCGCTAGTGGGAAGACTTTTGAAGGATCACAGGGGAAGACAAGGGGTGGACCTCTGGTGATCCCAGGAGATGGCCCTTGGATTGAGTCAATTGTTTATGGTCATGTGATTATTGATATTCTTCAGAGCTCTATCCAGTGCATAGTAAGTGGGCCAAGGGGCCAATAAATGAAGTAATATTTAATAAAAACTCTTTGATTTATGAGTATTCAATTTAACACATTTATAGCATCATATCTTAGAGTTGAGTTGCATGAGATTTTATATCATACTCTTGTCGTGCATAATTTTTACTTATTGAGCATTAGCTCATGTAGTTCATGCATTGTAGGTGAATATGGTGAGACTTGAGACCTCTGGTTTACTAGCTGACAGTGGAGCTCCTACAGGCTTTCAAAGATCAATTTAGTTGATGGCCTGTTGGGCTATTTTGTGGGCTGTGTTTTTTATTTTCCAGTTATTATATTATATTAGTGACTTTATCCTGAATATCACTTTCAAAACTCCTTTGTGATAGAGAGTTTGAGTTTGTGATGGTTTTGATAGACTTGGTTAATGTTTAATAACTACCTATGTATATACAGAATTATAGGATATGAAAACACTTTACTTTTATCAATGTTTTGTTGAACTGAGTAGAAAAAAAAGTTATACACATGAATACGTGCACAATTTATGTTGCGCAGGTTGTTTATATATATATTTATACATATTGTTGGGAGGTTATGACAAGAGTGGTATCAGAGCCCAAGTTTTGATTATGTAGATAGTCCATGTACATGATCTTAAAACTTCTGGAGCACAGGCATGCCAGTAAGTTCTATTTTATGTTATATTGCATTATATATTTCATGAATTATATTGGTGATTTGTTATAAACAAAATTGTATTGCAATCATGGTGAGAACAAGGGGTGACAGTAGTAGTAGAGGCAGAACCCAGGAGAGCAGACACCTATTCTGAATAATGATCGTGATATTATCATTAATCGACTTACAGAGCTTATTGAACGACAATCAGAACAAATTCAGCAACTTATCTAGTAGAGGGATATGGGTGGACAACTAAGAGCTGAAATGGTTTAACCACAATCTTGAGAAGAATAATGGAGATAGTTGGGGAAAGATTATAAAAACTGAACCCACCCGTGTTTGAGGATGCACTAGATCCTACAGCTGCTGAAGATTAGTTGAGAACGCTTGAAAATATATTTCACTATAGTAGAGTTTCAGAAGAAGAGAAAGTGATGTGTGCATCCTTTATGCTTCGAGGCAATGTTGGACATTGGTGGGATACAATGAGAAGCATCGAAGACATCACTCTCATGACTTGGGATATATTTAAAGATTTGTTTCAAAATAAATACTTCACAGCTCCAGTTCGTACAATGAAGATAAATGAATTTATACAGCTACGACAAGGAACTATGATAGTTGGAGAATACATTCATAAGTTTGAATAGCTATCCAGATTTGCCCCACATATAGTCAATACTGATGCATTGAAAGTTGAAAGGTTTCTTGAAGGCTTGAGACCAGAGCTATATAGAGATGTGAATATAGCAGGAATCCAAGGAGTGACATACTCACAAGTTGCTGAGAGAGCTTTAGTGGAATAACAAGCTGAACTTAGAATATCTCGTACTCAGGAGATTCAACGCCAATTTAAGCAAGGACAGGGGCAACGATAGGTTGGAAATGAAAAAAAGAGACCATTTCAAATGCAGAATCAAAAATTTAAATTCCAACCTGGACAAGGGCAACAATAGTGGGATCAGAGTAAGTGTATAAAGATTGATCAAGGCAAAGCACCGATGTCGGAACCTGCTTGTCCTAAATGTGGGGGTCACCATACTGGAGTCTGCCCGATAGAGACTAGAACTTGCTTTATGTGTGGGAAGGTTGGACATATTGCCAGAGCATGTCCAGATAATCCAAATCCAATAGGATAAAGAAAAGTGCTAGCTAGAGTATTTACCATTACAAGATCAGATGTTGAGGCGAATCCATTAGTGGTAATAGGTAAATTCTCTATCTTTGGTACCCCAGTATTTGTATTGTTTGATTATGGAGCTACACACTCATTTATATCCACTGAGTATGTGAAGAGGCTGGGAATAGTACCTGATACAATTAAGGTCAGTTACAATGTGATAATCCCTTCTAGATATTCAAAATAAACTAACCATGTTTTAAGAGATTGTGCTATTCCCATTGAAAATAGAGAACTCCATGTTGATTTAATTGTATTGGCTATGAATGACTATGATATGATTTTGGGTATGGATTGGCTGTCAAAATATTGGGCTACAATAGATTGTCTCAGAAACGCAGTAACTTTTCAACCTCCTGGTGATGAATCGTTCACCTTTATTAGAATCGTACAAAGTTTCAAATTCCCAATTATATCAGCATTAAGAGCACAAAGATGACTAGATAGTAGTTGTGAAGGATATTTGGCGAGTGTTATGAGCATTGAAGAACAACACCATCCCATCCTCAGTACAGTGCCAGTTGTTCGGGAATATCCAAAAGTATTTCCTGATGATCTTCCTGGATTACCACCAGACGGTGCGATAAAGTTTGTCATTGAACTAAATCCAGGAACACATCCAATATCTAAAGCTCTATACCGAATGACACCACCTGAGTTGAAAGAATTGAAGATACAAATACAGGAATTATTAGTTAAAGGTTTTATCAGACCTAACTTTTCATCATGGGGTGCACCGGCTCTATTTGTGCGTAAGAAGGATAGTACAATGCGACTGTGTATAGACTACTGAGATTTAAATAAAGTTACAATCAAGAATATGTATTCTCTGCCTAGAATAGAAGACTTATTTGATCAGCTCCAAGGTGCATCTATATTTTCAAAAATTAATCTGCGATCTGGGTACCATCAACTAAAAATAAAAGAGGATGATGTCACCCAGACAATATTTAGCATGAGATATGGACATAATGAATTTTTGGTGATGCCATTTGGGTTGACAAATGTTCCAGCAGCTTTTATGGATTTGATGAACCGGGTATCTAAAAATTTTCTTGATAGATTTGTTATTATGGTTATTGATGATATCTTGATTTACTTTAGCACAAAAGAAGAGCATGGTGAACATCTAAGAATGGTTTTAGAGGTTTTGAAAGAGAAACAACTATATGCTAAATTTAAGAAATGTGAATTTTGGATTAATCGAGTGGTATTTCTTGGACATGTAATATCAAGAGTAGGAATATTTGTAGATCCAAGTAGAACCTATTAATAGTTAGTTACAACCTACTAATCATTTAGAAGTACGAAGTTTTCTAGGTTTAGCTGGGTATTACCGTAGATTTGTGGAAGGATTCTCCAAGATAGCTTCTCCTTTGACACAATTAACCAGAAAATGTGTGACATTTAAATGGACGGATGCTTATGAGAAAAGTTTTCAAGAATTGAAGAAGAGGTTAACTTCAGCTCCTATTCTTTCTATTCCATCGGGTACTGGAGGCTTTATGGTTTATAGTGATTATTCAAAAAATAGGTTGGGATGTGTATTGATGCAAAATGGTAAAGTAGTTGCATATGCATCCAGACAGCTTAAAGAGTATGAGAAGAATTATCCCACACATGATTTAGAGTTTGCTGCGGTGGTGTTTGCACTTAAGATATGGAAACATTATTTGTATGGTGAACAATATGAGATATATACTGATCACAAGAGCTTAAAATATTTCTTCACCTAAAAAGAGTTAAATATGCGACAGCGAAGATGGTTGGAGTTAGTGAAAGATTATGATTGTGCTATCAACTATCATCCTAGTAAGGCTAATGTTGTGGCTGATGCATTGAGCAGGAAATCAACACAAAATACCACAATTTTAGCTTTGACTCGAAAACTAGAGTTAATTAAACTGCAGAAAATGGATGTAGAAATTGTACAATAGGGATTAATGGAGGCCAAATTTGTAGTTTTGACACTCCAACCGACTTTGATTGATAAAATTCAATAGGGAGAACAAATTGATGAATATGTTACTAAAATGATGAAATACATGGCTTCAGAAAAGTTTTCTAATTTTCGGATGTCAGAGAATAGTATCTTGCGGTTCCGAAAAAGGTTATATGTGCCTAATGTAGACAACATTCGGGAATATATTTTGGCAGAGGCACATTCAACACCATATTCAGTGTATCCAGGAGATACTAAAATGTATAGAGACTTGATAACGCATTACTGGTGGCTAGGTATGAAAAGAGATATTGCTCAATTTGTAGAACAATGTTTGATATGTCAACAAATAAAGGTAGAACATCAAAGACCAGTAGGAATCTTGTAACCTTTATTTATTCCAGAATGGAAATGAGAAAGAATTACTATGGATTTCATATCGGGATTACCTAAACTAGTTAAAGGTCATGATGTTATTTGGGTTATCATTGACAGACTAACTAAATCTGCTCACTTTCTTCCAATATCTTCCACCTATTCCATGGACTGTTATGCACAAATATATATACAGGAAGTGGTCAAACTTCATGGGGTACCACTATCTATTATTTCTGATAGAGATTCAAGGTTTTTGTCTATGTTCTGGAAGAATTTACACAAGGCATTGGGAACACAATTATCTTTCAGTACTGTATATCATCCTTAGACTGATGGACAATCAGAGCAAACAATACAAACATTGAAAGATATGCTTAGGGCTTGTGTATTAGATTTTCATGGTCAATGGAGCAAATTTTTACCTTTAGTGGAATTCTCTTATAATAACAGCTATCAGTCCACTATTGGAATGACCCCTTATGAAGCATTATATGATAGAAAATGTAGATCTCCAGTTCATTGCGATCAAGTTGGTGAAAAGAAGCTTTTGGGCCCAAATATGATTCGAGAAATGACGGAAGCTGTGACACAAATTCGTCAATGAATGCAGAGTGCCCAAAGCCGACAGAAAAGTTATACTAATCAAAAAGAAGAATGTTATAATTTGCAGTAGGAGATCAGATATTTCTGAAGGTATCTCAAATGAAGGGGATTATGCGGTTTGGAAAGAAAGGAAAGCTAAGTCCTAGATATATTGGTCCATTCCATATTATTGAATGAAATGGGGATGTTGCTTACAAACTCAACCTACCTGGATCAATGTCTCAAGTGCATAATGTATTTCATGTATCCACGTTGAGGAAATATATTGTGAATCCATCTCATATTCTAAAGAATGAACCTATAGAGCTGAAAGAAGATTTGAGTTAAGAAGAAAGACCTATAGAGATTCTTTTATGAGAAGTAAAAAAAACTCAGAAATAAAATAATCCCAATAGTTAAAGTATTGTGGAGAAATCAATCAACAGAAGAAGCTACTTGGGAAAGGGAAGATGATATGAAAGTTAAGTATCTAGAACTCTTTCGGTAAGTAAATTTCGAGGATGAAATTTTATTAAGGAGAGAAAGATATAATACCCAAGCCTCACACCACTTACTTGTCCAATATGATTCATGCACTACATGCTACTTATATGCGAATTTGCATTAACAATCTACATCGCATCTTCTATAGCATTCTTAATCATTATACCTCCAATGCTATCACTTGATATTAGTGGTTGAGATCCTACAACCTAATTAAGTAATTCTATATTTAGATAAGATAAATAATAGATTGATCAATATAGTGGACATTCACATATTTTATGTTATAATTTTAAAAGTGTTAGGTGTTTTAAAGGTATACACATCCATAGATTAACATACTTTGGATATTGAACATGATATAATGTGATTTAAGTGTCATAATACAAGGTTCGTATGTGCATGTGATTTTAGAAAATAAAAACTAGACAATCATTTAAGAATCAGATGTCGATCGATTTGGAGATCGAATGAACGATTAAGAAATTAAGGCAAACATTTATTATCCGATCATATCGAGATTAAAGTAGGTTGTACATAGATAAATAAGTACTGAGAAACACTAGATTATGTCTGTATAAGGTGTGAAAAATATCATATTTGAGAACCACTACTTGACACCTCAACCTTGCCACCTCAAGCATCCTCTTCAACCTTTCTTCATTTCACCCCTTGAGCCATGACCAAAAACTATTTTTTGAGCTATTTCACTTCCAAAACCTTCATATTGAATTTTATAAATTGCTCTCAAGTAATTCCATGTAAAGAAAAAAGTGAAGGAAGCAAAGGGAAGTAAGGAGGAGCAAGTTGAAGCTAAAATTTGTGCATGGGTGAGCTTTAACTCAAGTTTTTTATTTAAGTTCTTGAATTGTTTGAGGATTTATGAATTTTAAAGATTCTATTATTGATTATAATCATGTTAGGATGTTATTTGTGGTCTTATATTTCACAAAAGAAGGATTTTTAGTTGCAAAATCACAATAAAAATCACTAGGGACAGAAACTGTATACTTGCTGATTTTTTATATTTATGATTTATATATGTATCATCACCTGATTAAAACCTGTGTATTTCACCATATATGTGTTTATATATAAGTCTAGGTGATGTATGTAAGTTTGGAGAGGTTATAAATTGCAATATAGTGTGATAATTAAAGAGGTGCTCAAAACTATCTTCTTTGAAATTCAGATTCTGTCCTATGTGAATGGTGCTGGTTTTACATCAATAAATCCATTAGTTTTGGTAGTACTTTGACCTTTTTGTCTCTTTATATATGTTATCTAAGTATGGTGAAAATTTGGGAGTGATTGAATATTCTTAAGGGTTCCAAAACCATTAATGTCATGAAGTGTGCAAAACTATCACGGTAGGAAAACAATCTGTTTCAGTATGTTGTGAAGAGAGCTGAACTTGGGAAGCTATATCCATGAGTTTTAGTAATTATATGACATGGTTACATTTTTTTTGATGTTATCTACGTGTAGTAACAATTTGGTAGTGATTGGATATGCTTAGGGATGTCAAAATTATCATTCAACTAAATTGGACAGCAAGAAAATATTAAAATGTGAATTTGTTCCATTTTATAACTTAGCATATTTCAACCTAGACATGTTGCTATTGAGTGGTAACAATTAGGTACATGATATTAGAGTTATATTACTTCAATTATATGATGTTTACATGTATCTAAGATGAGAAATTAAGGCATTTGAGGGACTAGATTGGGTTCTAGTTTGTGAAAACATGATTGTTGCCTAGATAGCTTGGTGTTTAAGGTCTTAGTATGATATTTTATGCTTTCAACTTGCCAAAGTGGGAATGGTGCTTGATGTTGGGTAATATTACAGGAAATTTTACATCTAAAATTAGAGATGAACAATAAACAAATCTAGACTAAGCCACCAACCAAGTGAAAGGTAAGTAAAGATCTATTTGCAACTACAATGCAAGAACATAGTATGTCTTGAAGCATTTATACCTAATGTGTTGATGATATTAAATTTGACTGAGAGTCATATGATTCTTAAAACATGTTGAGAGCAAGATGACTTCATTTCATATTGAACATACCATTCATGAGCATTTACATGTGCATGCACTATATATGAGTATAGTGGAGGTTCTTGCATGCATGATATGATTTGAGACATCGTTTTCAGAAAAAAAAATATTTTGGTTGGTGACTACTAGTGTACCGAGGCATGCAAGGTGTGCTTATATGATATTTTGGGGTGCTGTGAGTGTTACTTCTCAAAGGATCACAGGGGTTAACAGGGGGTGTGCCTCTAGTGGTCACGAGAGGATGAACCACTTGACTGTGCCCTTATTGACTACGCCAATGGGAAGGCTTTTGGAGGATCACAAGGGAAGACAGGAGGTGGACCTCTAATGATCCCAAGAGATGGTCCTTGGACTGAGTTAATTTGTTTATGGCCATGTGATTATTAATATTGTTCAGAGCTCTATCCGATGCATAGTAGGTGGGCCAAGGGCCCAATAAATGAAGTAATTTTTAATAAAAACTATTTGATTTATGAGTTTTCAATTTGACACATTTATAGCATCATATCTTAGAGTTGAGTTGCATGAGATTTTATATCATACACTTGTTATGCATGATTTTTACTTATTGAGCGTTAGCTCATGTAGTTCATGCATTAGAGGTGAACATGGTCAGACTTGAGACCTTGGTTTACTAGCTGGCAGTGGAGCTCCTACAGGCTTTCAAAGATTAATGTACTTGGATGATGACCTATTAGGCTATTTTATGGGTTGTGTTTTTGATTTTACAGTTATTGTATTATATTAGTGAGTTTATCCTGTATATCACTTTCAAAACTCCTTTGTGATAGATAGTTTGGGTTTGTGATGGTTTTGATAGACTTGGTTAATGTTTAATAACTACCTATGTATATACAGTATTACAGGATATGAAAACACTTTACTTTTTATCAATGTTTTGTTGAACTGAATAGAAAAAAAAAGTTATACACAACATACGTGCACAAATTATGTTGTACGGGTTGTATATATATATTTATACATATTGTTAGGAGGTTATGACAAGAGTGGTATCAGAGCCCAGGTTTTGATTCTGTAGACTGTCCATATACATGATCTTAGAACTTCTGGAGCCCAGCCATACCAGTAAGTTTTATTTTATGTTATATTCCATTATATATTTCATGAATTATATTACCTATTTGTTATAAACAAAATAGTATTGCAGTCATGGTGAGAACAAGGGGTGAAAGTAGTAGTTGAGCCAGAGAACCCCAGGAGAGCAGACACCTATTCTGAATAATGATCATGATATTATCATCAATCGACTTACAGAGCTTCTTGAACGATAATCAGAACAAATTCAGTAACTTATCCAGCAGAGGGATATGGGTGGGACAACTAAGGGCTGAAATGGTTCAACCACAACCCCGAGTAGAACAGGTGGAGATAGTTGGGGAAAGATTTAGAAAACTGAACCCACCGTGTTTGAGGATGCACTAGATCCTACAGCTGCTAAAGATTGGTTGAGAACTCTTGAAAATATGTTTCACTACAGTAGAGTTTCAGAAGGAGAGAAAGTGATGTGTGCATCCTTTATTATGATACGCGAGCCGCTTACTACTCACATGGCCAAATATGATTCATGCATTACATGTTAATTGTGTGCTATTTGCATTAATATGACGTCATATAATTCATTTTATTTTATACGGCATTTTTAATCATTGAAAACTTAATTTTGAAGCTCTCGCACGGTATTGATTATCGAATATTGGGTCATTGTGGTGTTGTGCTTTTATATAAATACTGATCTTGCTATATACATGATGTGTGCGAAAGTATTTTAAATAGGGTTGTGCATGTAAGAAGTGATTTATCTTTTTTTAAAGTGTTACAAAAAAAATACCATGCATGCACACAGGTTCTATCATGTCAAATTATACTAGATATCTAGTTGTGTAGTAATGGGCGTGTTACAGAGTGGTATCAGAGCCCAGGTCTTGATTCTGTAGACTGTCCATGTACATGATCTTAGAACTTGCGGAGCGTAGCCACGCTAGTAAGTTTTACATTATCATATATTGCATTACATATTCCATGAATTATATTGGCCATATGTTGTTACTGTAAAATGGTAAGAACTCGTGGTGAGAGCAGTTGTGGTGCTAGAGCGCAGAAAAATGAGATACCCACCCTGGTTAATGATCGAGATACCAGGATTAACCGATTAATAGAGTTGATTGAACGATAGTCCAAACAAATTCAGCAACTGATTTGACAAAGAGATAATGGTGAGCAACCACGAGTGGAGATAAACCAACAGCGGGCGGACTATATATATATGGTGGGAGAATGATTTAGGAGGCTGGATCCCCCAATATTTGAGGATGCGATTGATCCTACCACTGTAGAGGACTGGTTGAGGACCATGGAAAACATGTTCCAGTATAGCAGGGGCTAGTCCAGTAGAGGAGGGTAATGTGTGCCATTTTCATGCTTCACGGTTGTAATGCCCAATTCTCAATTCTCTCCTATATAGCCAATAATAAGCATTTTGCATGAATTGCATCTAATCAATGTGCATTATTGAATTATGGCTTACAAATAGCATGATTGCACGAACATGAATAATTGTTATTATATGCTTCAGTTATGATTTAACATGCATTAGTACATGAAATATGAGATCAAACTTTCATTTCTTAATTTAACATATTCCTTAAGTGCCCTTTTTGCAGTGAAAAGCTCGGTATCTCGGTTAAGGAAGATTGATATGTTGAATGGCTATGAAATGAATTATTTGTATTGCTCCATACTAGTTATATGCTAAAGTGATTAATTGTCTAAATATTTACTTGAAATATGTTACATTGGCTAAGAACTAAAAGTATGCACAATGGTGCAATTTGATTGGTTGGTTGACTAGGTTGCATAAAACCATTCTAAACCGCATTGCACTTGATTATAACACCAAAGCATCAATTTTTGTCATCTCCTAAGCCCATGAACGTGGCTTTTGGCATGAGAAGACACCAAGCATGATGCAACCAATCATCACCCTCCACTTACCTCTCTTTGAAAGGTCAAAGAAATCATTTTCATCCATATTTCATGTGGAAGCACCTCAAAAACGACCAGCCCTTATTCTCCTAAGTTTCTCCCAAATTTCTACACTCTCATACTCACAAAAGTTGAATTCAATCCATAGGAATCCATAGAACACAAGCTAGAACAAGTTTCCATCCTTTTAAGCTTGAAAACCGTTGATTTTGAAGCTTAAATCCAACTTAATCAAGGTATATTCTTTTTCAATGTTTCTTATGATGAATTTGTAGTATCTTGGATGGTTACATGTTTTAGTATGCTTTTGTAGGATTGAAAACTTAAGTAAGTTACACTTGAAGCCAAAACCAAGCTAGTTAAGCTAATTTTTAGCAAAATTGATAGTCTTGTGAAATTGTTTAATTTACTTGTTTCTATTGATTTTGTAATGCTTATATGGTGTTTGGAAGTTTCTTTGAATGATTGAAAACAATAGCAATTAGTTTGCTTAATTGAAGGTTAGAATCAATTTAAGTTAGAATCAAGTTTACGTCATTTTAATTCGGATTGTGTTCATGTTTTAGGGGCTGCCCTAATAATCATATTTGAATTATTAGTTATTTAATGGCTGCCCTAATGTTTAATATTTTGAATTAGTAGTAAAATATGGAGTATGCATTGTTTTTAAGGTTATGTAATTGATATGTAATTCTTTACAAAAGATTGAAAAGTGTATATAAACTTTAACTAGAATAGACTAAATGATTTATAAAAAGGATATTAAATGGTACATGATTTGATTATGTTAGGCCTTTAACACATCCTATCTTCCAAAGAGATTGGCCTTTTCACCTAGCACAAAGTGGACTTGAGGTAAGTTGAAGCTTTCATTTGGTGTATCACAAGAATCATATAATGTTTGTTCATGTTTTAATGTGATTGTTGTTGTTTGTCAAATGATGTAATGTTTGATGCATTTATGGTTTATGAAGCGTGATACTATTAAGAATATAATGAGGTTTTTGAAAAGGAAGTATGGTACTTGATTGATGGTCGGGTAGACGAGGGACGCGGGAGGGACCGGCGGACCCAACAAATGGTGGCAAATACTTGAGGTTGAAAAACCGGTATAGGAAAGCCACAATGAATGAGATAGAATACGGCTAATACCTGAGGTTGAAAGACCAAGTATGGAAACCCCGTATTAGTTCTCTTATTGGCCAATCATTATGAACAGGTTCCGAAAACTATAGTCTATCACTATTAGTTAGGTACCACACTTCAAGGGCCCTAAAGAATGATTTATGAATGAAAATTATTAAATAGAATATTGCATTTAATGATTTATGAGATGTGCATATACGTTATTTGTTATTGCATCAGTTTCACCTTACTGAGCCTTTAGCTCATTAGATTCATGTGATGCAGGTGGAAATGTATAGGTTTAGAGGTTGACTAAGTCTCTAGAGCGGCCGGACAGAGATTTGTTCATATGCCATGCTTCGACATGTTTTGTAGTTTATTTTGAAAACATAGTTTTGTTTTTAAATAAGCCGCTCTGTTATGGTTTTGTAAACAGATGTACTCAGTTTTGATATATGTATATGGTGTGTTAAAAATGATTCAAGTTCTTTCTCTTATAGCTAAGAATGGGAACTTTTATTAAAAACCATAACTCTAGTAAAGATGAAAAATTAACATTTCTTGACTTAACTATATCAGTTTGTTTAGGCTCTGCAGTTAGGTTAAGGGGTGTTACAGTTTGTGGTATCAGAGCGGAGGTTTAGTCGTTCCTGTAGACAGAAGAAGGCATATGAACACATCCTGGCTGGGAAACTTGGTCAACTGCATGTTTATTTGCTTTTATGTTTATTTGATTATATTTCATTCCATATTATTGTCATGATTATGCATTTATTATTGGCTAATGAATGGAATGAGACTGGGCAATGCATATCAGGTCATGGCACCAAAAAGGAAGACAATGGATGATCATGAGGGTAATCATAGTGTGGTGGATAATTTGACTGATCTCATTCAACAACAAACTAGAATGCATGGTGAACAGATACAACAATTGCTAGATATGCAACAAAGAACCCAAGAACAGAATCAGCGCCTTCCTCCACCACAAGCTCGACAGGATCCTTCACAGGCTGTATATGAGAAGTTTAGAAAGATGGAACCGGTTGATTTTAATGGTGGGTCTGATCCCATGGTTGCAGAGGAATGGGTGAAATCTTTGGACACTATCTTTGACTACATGCGAATTGATGATGCTGAGAAGGTACTCTGTGCAATTTTCTTGTTGAAGAAGGATGCTAGAACATGGTGGGAAGGAGCTAAACTTGCAGTGAATATGGAAGAACTAACTTGGGAGAGGTTTAAAACAATCTTTTATGATAAGTATTTCACCAGGGATGCTAGGTCACTCAGAGTAAAGGAATTCTTGGAGTTAAAACAAGGAGCGATGTCTGTATGTGATTATGTGAGAAAATTTGAACAGGGTTGCAAGTATGTGCCATACATTGCCAGAGACAACAATGAGAAGATGGATCATTTCTTGAGGGGCCTTAATCCTGAAATTAGAAGAGATGTGAGAATGTCTTCAGTAACAGAGTTTAGAGAACTGGTGGACAAGTCTTTGATGGCTGATTTAGATGAGAAAGAGATTGAGAAATTCCAACAACAAAAGAAGCAAGTATTCACTCCAAGAAATCTAAACCAGTGGAAGAAAGGAGAGCAAAAATTAAGCCAAGGGAATGAAAAGCGTCCTAGAGTTGGACAGACTTCTTCTACAATTGAAAGGCCTAAATGTACTAAGTGTGGGAAGAATCATTTTGGGGAATGCTATAGTGGTACTAATCGTTGCTTTAAGTGTAAAAAGCCTGGACATATAGCAAAGGATTGCCCAACAGTACAGGGGAAAGTTCAGGGGAGAGTGTATGCAATGACACAAGAACAAGCTGATGCAGATGCTTCCGTAGTCACAGGTACTATTTTAATTTTTGGGATACCTGCAATTGCATTGATAGATTCTGGATCTACGCATTCATTTGCATCATGTGCATTTGTGAGAAAATTGGGCATTACACCAGATTTATTAAAAGTAAGGTACAGTGTGACTGTTCCATCTGGGGAAGAGATGGATTCCAACCAAATGTTAAGGGCTTGTTCTATTCAGATTAGTGATAGGACTCTCTATGCAGATCTTGTTGTTTTACCGATGCCAAATTTTGAGGTTATTCTAGGTATGGATTGGCTTACAAATATCATGCAACAATTGATTGTAATAAGAAGATTGTGATTTTTCAGCCACCTGGGGAAGAACAGTTTATGTTTAATGGTATCTCATTCTCACGGTCCTTACCAATTATATCTGCATTGAAAGCTCAAAAGATGTTGAATAAAGGTTGTGTTGGGTATTTGGCAAGTGTTCTGGACACCTCAGTTGAAGCACAATTAAAGCCAGAAAATGTAGATGTGGTTCAAGAATTTGTTGAGGTATTTCCAGATGATTTACCGGGACTACCACCGAATCGAGAGATCGAATTTGTGATTGATGTTATGCCAGGAACTACTTCTATTTCTAAAGCACCATACCGAATGGCACCAACAGAATTGAAAGAGTTAAAAGTTCAATTGCAAGAATTGCTTGATAAGGGTTTTATTCGCCCTAGTTATTCTCCTTGGGGAGCACCTGTGTTGTTCGTGAAAAAGAAGGATGGTACATTGCGGTTGTGCATTGATTATAGAGAGCTGAATAAGATAACAGTCAAGAATAAGTATCCACTCCCAAGAATAGATGATTTGTTTGATCAATTGCAGGGAGCATCTGTATTTTCTAAGATTGATTTGCGTTCTGGGTATCATCAATTGAAGATCAAGGAAGAAGACATACCAAAGACTGCATTCCGAACAAGGTATGGACATTATGAATTTCTAGTGATGCCTTTCGGTTTAACCAATGCCCCTGCAGCTTTTATGGATCTAATGAATAGGGTGTTCAAGCAATATCTCGATAAATTTGTGATTGTGTTTATTGATGACATCCTAATTTATTCACGTGATAAAGAAGAGCACAAGGAACATTTGAAGATTGTGCTGCAAGTTCTTAAAGAAAAACAGTTGTATGCTAAATTCAAGAAGTGTGAGTTTTGGCTTGAACAAGTGGTATTCCTAGGTCATGTAGTATCAAAGGATGGTATTTCTGTTGATCCGAGCAAGGTAGAAGCTGTCATTAAGTGGCCAACACCAACAAATGTATCAGAAGTAAGGAGTTTCTTGGGATTAGCAGGGTACTATCGACGATTTGTTCAGGGGTTTTCAAAGATAGCAACTCCAATGACAATGTTGACAAGAAAGAATGTGAAGTTCTTGTGGACCAATGCTTGTGAAAGAAGTTTTGAAGAACTGAAACAAAAATTGACTACAGCTCCTGTTCTTACCATTCCAACTGGAATTGGTGGATTCGTGGTGTATAGCGACGCTTCAAAAAATGGTTTGGGTGCTGTTTTGATGCAAAATGGGAAGGTTATTGCCTATGCTTCAAGGCAATTGAAGGAATATGAAAAGAATTATCCAACCCATGATTTGGAACTTGCTGCTGTGGTTTTTGCCTTGAAAATTTGGAGACATTATTTGTATGGTGAGAAGTGTGAGATATACACAGATCATAAGAGTTTGAAGTACTTCTTTACCCAAAAAGAGTTGAATATGAGACAAAGAAGATGGTTAGAACTTGTGAAGGATTATGATTGTGTGATCAACTATCATCCTGGTAAAGCGAATGTGGTTGCAGATGCATTGAGCAGAAAATCCACGTCTTCTCTTTTTGTTATACAAAAGTCAATATTACTGGATTTGCAGAGATTAGAGCTTGAAATTGTACCTAAAGGGAAAAAGTGTTTGTTGTCAGCCTTAGTGTTGAGACCTGTACTTCAAGATAGAATTAGAGAAGGTCAAAAGTGGACACACATTTGTGTAGATTGAAAAGAATGATTGAGGTTGGAAAGAGGCCAGACTTCTCTATTACTGATGATGGAATTATTCGATATAAAGGGAGACTGTGTGTGCCGTTTGACAAGGCCATGAAAGGAGATATTTTAGAAGAAGCTCATACTACTCCTTACTCAGTACACCCAGGTAGCACAAAAATGTATAAGGACTTACAACAACATTATTGGTGGCCTAAAATGAAGAGAGATATAGCAAAATTTGTGGCTGAATGTCTAACTTGTCAACAAGTTAAGATTGAACATCAAAGACCATCAGGGTTGTTGAAGCCTTTATTGATTCCAGAGTGGAAATGGGAGCACATTACAATGGACTTTGTGCTTGGATTACCTAGAACACAAAAGGGGTATAATTCCATATGGGTGATTGTTGATAGATTAACTAAATCAGCCCATTTTCTTCCAGTGAAATCCACATACAATATGGACCAGTATGCTCAACAATATATTAAAGAGATAGTCAGGTTACATGGGGTGCCAGTTTCAATAGTGTCTGACAGAGATCCTAAGTTTACATCTATATTTTGGAAGAGCTTACACAGTGCCATGGGAACAAAACTTGCATTCAGTACAGCATTTCATCCACAAAGTGACGGGCAATCAGAAAGGGTTATTCAAATATTAGAGGATATGTTAAGAGCTTGTGTGCTAGATTTTCAAGGGAGTTGGGATGCAAAGCTTCCATTAGTGGAGTTTACTTATAATAATAGCTACCAATCAACAATTGGAATGGCGCCTTATGAAGCATTGTATGGAAGGAAATGTAGATCTCCAGTTCATTGGGATGAAGTTGGAGAACGAAGCCTACTTGGTCCAGAAATAGTTCAACATACCGCTAAGGTAGTGGAGAAGATACGAGAGAGAATGAAGATTGCGCAGAGTAGACAGAAAAGTTATGCAGATAAACGGAGAAAAGATCTAGAGTTTGCCATTGGGGATCATGTGTTCTTAAAAGTAGCTCCCATGAAAGGTGTTATGAGATTTGGAAAGAAAGGAAAACTCAGTCCAAGGTATGTCGGCCCATTCGAGATTCTCGAAAGAGTTGGTGATAAAGCTTATAGAGTGGCCTTACCTCCATCATTATCTACTGTTCACAATGTTTTCCATGTGTCTATGTTGAGAAAGTACATTTCAAACCCTTCTCATGTGTTGAGTTATGAACCGTTGGAATTGACTCATGATTTAGCCTATGAAGAAGTTCCAGTGCAAATTCTAGATCAGAAGGAAAAAGAGTTGAGAACGAAAAAGATTCGACTTGTTAAAGTATTATGGAGGAATCATTCTGTAGAAGAGGCCACATGGGAAAGAGAAGAAGAAATGCAGAGCAAGTATCCGGAATTATTTGGTACGTCAAATTTCGAGGACGAAATTTTTATAAGGAAGGAAGGATTGTAATGCCCAATTCTCAATTCTCTCCTATATAGCCAATAATAAGCATTTTGCATGAATTTGCATCTAATCAATGTGCATTATTGAATTATGGCTTACAAATAGCATGATTGCACGAACATGAATAATTGTTATTATATGCTTCAGTTATGATTTAACATGCATTAGTACATGAAATATGAGATCAAACTTTCATTTCTTAATTTAACATATTCCTTAAGTGCCCTTTTTGCAGTGAAAAGCTCGGTATCTCGGTTAAGGAAGATTGATGTGTTGAATGGCTATGAAATGAATTATTTGTATTGCTCCATACTAGTTATATGCTAAAGTGATTAATTGTCTAAATATTTACTTGAAATATGTTACATTGGCTAAGAACTAAAAGTATGCACAATGGTGCAATTTGATTGGTTGGTTGACTAGGTTGCATAAAACCATTCTAAACCGCATTGCACTTGATTATAACACCAAAGCATCAATTTTTGTCATCTCCTAAGCCCATGAACGTGGCTTTTGGCATGAGAAGACACCAAGCATGATGCAACCAATCATCACCCTCCACTTACCTCTCTTTGAAAGGTCAAAGAAATCATTTTCATCCATATTTCTTGTGGAAGCACCTCAAAAACGACCAGCCCTTATTCTCCTAAGTTTCTCCCAAATTTCTACACTCTCATACTCACAAAAGTTGAATTCA
The DNA here is from genome assembly GCA_019321725.1 of Paulownia fortunei. NCBI lineage: Eukaryota > Viridiplantae > Streptophyta > Magnoliopsida > Lamiales > Paulowniaceae > Paulownia > Paulownia fortunei. Next base: position 14,292,347 of record CM033118.1, read on the forward strand.
ATCCATAGGAATCCATAGAACACAAGCTAGAACAAGTTTCCATCCTTTTAAGCTTGAAAACCGTTGATTTTGAAGCTTAAATCCAACTTAATCAAGGTATATTCTTTTTCAATGTTTCTTATGATGAATTTGTAGTATCTTGGATGGTTACATGTTTTAGTATGCTTTTGTAGGATTGAAAACTTAAGTAAGTTACACTTGAAGCCAAAACCAAGCTAGTTAAGCTAATTTTTAGCAAAATTGATAGTCTTGTGAAATTGTTTAATTTACTTGTTTCTATTGATTTTGTAATGCTTATATGGTGTTTGGAAGTTTCTTTGAATGATTGAAAACAATAGCAATTAGTTTGCTTAATTGAAGGTTAGAATCAATTTAAGTTAGAATCAAGTTTACGTCATTTTAATTCGGATTGTGTTCATGTTTTAGGGGCTGCCCTAATAATCATATTTGAATTATTAGTTATTTAATGGCTGCCCTAATGTTTAATATTTTGAATTAGTAGTAAAATATGGAGTATGCATTGTTTTTAAGGTTATGTAATTGATATGTAATTCTTTACAAAAGATTGAAAAGTGTATATAAACTTTAACTAGAATAGACTAAATGATTTATAAAAAGGATATTAAATGGTACATGATTTGATTATGTTAGGCCTTTAACACATCCTATCTTCCAAAGAGATTGGCCTTTTCACCTAGCACAAAGTGGACTTGAGGTAAGTTGAAGCTTTCATTTGGTGTATCACAAGAATCATATAATGTTTGTTCATGTTTTAATGTGATTGTTGTTGTTTGTCAAATGATGTAATGTTTGATGCATTTATGGTTTATGAAGCGTGATACTATTAAGAATATAATGAGGTTTTTGAAAAGGAAGTATGGTACTTGATTGATGGTCGGGTAGACGAGGGACGCGGGAGGGACGGCGGACCCAACAAATGGTGGCAAATACTTGAGGTTGAAAAACCGGTATAGGAAAGCCACAATGAATGAGATAGAATACGGCTAATACCTGAGGTTGAAAGACCAAGTATGGAAACCCCGTATTAGTTCTCTTATTGGCCAATCATTATGAACAGGTTCCGAAAACTATGGTCTATCACTATTAGTTAGGTACCACACTTCAAGGGCCCTAAAGAATGATTTATGAATGAAAATTATTAAATAGAATATTGCATTTAATGATTTATGAGATGTGCATATATGTTATTTGTTATTGCATCAGTTTCACCTTACTGAGCCTTTAGCTCATTAGATTCATGTGATGCAGGTGGAAATGTACAGGTTTAGAGGTTGACTAAGTCTCTAGAGCGGCCGGACAGAGATTTGTTCATATGCCATGCTTCGACATGTTTTGTAGTTTATTTTGAAAACTCTGTTTTGTTTTTAAATAAGCCGCTCTGTTATGGTTTTGTAAACAGATGTACTCAGTTTTGATATATGTATATGGTGTGTTAAAAATGATTCAAGTTCTTTCTCTTATAGCTAAGAATGGGAACTTTTATTAAAAACCATAACTCTAGTAAAGATGAAAAATTAACATTTCTTGACTTAACTGTATCAGTTTGTTTAGGCTCTGCAGTTAGGTTAAGGGGTGTTACAACTGGTAGTGCTAGGCCATTGGTGGCGACATGATTAGCAGTATAGAGGACATTACTACCAATCAGCTGGGGTATAGATCAATGGAGTTATTCCGAAAACAAAATATTTCACAGCTCAGTTCGCATGATGAAGATGAACGATTTATACAACTACGACAAGGAGGGATGACTGTTGGGGAAATATATTCATAAATTTGAACAACTGTCCAGGTTCGCTACGCACATGGGTTAGCACTGAAGCACTTTAAAGTAGAGAGATTTCTAGAGGGTTTAAGGCCAGAGTTATTTACCGGGATGTGAATTATGCGGGTTACTCAAGGGGTAACATTTTTCATAGGTAGGTGAGAGGACACTAGTAGCAAAACAGGTTGAATTGAGAATCACTCGTGCACAAGAGGCTCGACAGCAGGGACAAAGATGGACTGTGGGGCAGAAGAGGCTAGTCCAAATGCAGAGGCCGATCCAAATACAGAAGCCAGGATTTAAATTTCAAGGAGAATAAGGCCAACAACAAGAAGGTCAAAATAAGATGCCACGGGTCGAACAAGAAAAAGCACCGATGCCAGAAGTTGTGTGTCAAAAATATGGTAATCAACATACTGGAGGCTGCTATATAGATACCAGGACGTGTTTTTGATGTGGAATACCTGGACATATTGCTAAATTTTGCCCAGGTAAACAAAATCAGACCAGCCAAAAGAATGTACCAGCAAAGGTGTTCACCATGACCAGGGCAGATGCAGAAGCAAATCCATCGGTGGTAACAGGTACACTTTATATTTCTAGTATTCCAACACTTGTATTATTTGATTCTGGAGCTACGCATTCATTTGCATCCACTGAGTACATGAAGAGGCTGGGTAGAATACCAGATGTAGCAAAAATCAGTTATAGTGTAACAGTTCCCTCTGGAGATGCTAGACAAATCGATCGAATTTTGAGAGCTTGTGCTATACTTGTTGAATGTAGAGAATTACATGCTGATTTGATTGTACTGGATATGAATGATTACGATGTTATTTCGGGCATGGATTGGTTGTCAAAGTATGGGGCTACTATCAACTGTAAGGAAAAGACGGTGACATTTCAACTTTTTGGGAAAGAGTTTTTCACATTTGCCAGCATTGTGAAGAATTTTAAATTCCCTATGATTTTAGCAGTAAAGGCATAACGATTACTCGATGATGGTTGTGAAGGGTACTTGGTGAGTGTCATGAACATTGAGGAACAACACCCACCAACTCTGAGTGAAATACCAGTGGTATGGGAATATACTGAAGTATTCCCAGATGATCTTCCGAGACTGCCACCAGATCGTGAAATAGAGTTTGTTATTGATATAAACCAGGAATGTCTGCAATTTCTAAAACTCCCTACAGAATGGTTCCTTGGAGTTGAAAGAATTGAAAGTACAATTACAGGACTTGTTGGACAAGGGATTCATCAGACCGAGCTTTTTACCTTGGGGAGACCAGTTCTATTTGTACGTAAGAAGGATGGCACCATGAGACTGTGCATCGATTATTGAGAGTTGAATAAGGTCACGATTAAGAATAAATATTCATTACCCAAGATCGATAATTTATTTGACCAGCTTCAGGGTGATGCAATATTTTCAAAGATTGACTAAAATAAAGAAAAGGATATCCCCAAGACGGTATTTAGTACAAGATATGGACACTATGAATTTTTGGTGATGCCATTTGGATTGACTAACGCTCCAGCAGCATTCATCGATCTGATGAACAGAGTGTTTAAAGAATTTCTGGATAAATTTGTTATTGTGTTCATAGATGACATTCTAGTTTACTCCAGAACTAAAGAAGAGCATGCCGCACATTTAACACAAGTACTAGAGGTCCTGAAAGTGAAGCAGTTATACGCCAAATTCAAGAAATGTGAGTTCTGGTTGGATCGTGTGGTATTCTTGGGACATGTTATATCAGGAGCGGGAATTTCAGTAGATCCAAGTAAAGTTGAAGCTATCAACAACTGGATGCAGCCTACTAATCCTTCAGAAGTGCGTAGTTTTCTGGGTTTAGCTGGATATTACCGAAGCTTTGTGGAGGGGTTCTCCAAGATTGCAATGTCATTGACACAATTAACCAGAAAATGGGTGATGTTTAGATGGATGGATATGTGTGAGCGAAGTTTCCAGGAGATGAAAAAGAGGCTGACTTCAGCACCTATTCTCTCAATTCCATCAGGTACAGGAAGATTTGTAATTTACAGTGACGCGTCGAAGAATGGATTAGGATGTGTACTGATGCAGAATGGCAAAGTAATTGCATATGTATCCAGGTAACTTAAAGAGTACGGAAAGAATTACCCCACGCACGACTTGGAACTTGCTGTTGTAATATTTGCGCTTAAAATATGGAGGCACTATTTATATGGTGAACGGTGCGAGATCTATACTGATCACAAGAGCCTCAAATACTTCTTCACATAGAAAGAGTTGAATATGCGGCAACGAAGATGGCTAGAACTGGTAAAAGATTATGATTGTGTGATCAATTATCACCCCGGTAAAGCCAACGTTGTAGCTGATGTATTGAGCCGAAAATCCATACAAAGTACAATAGCTATGGATTTAATTCAGAAACTGGAACTGAATGAGTTGAAGAAAATGAATATAGAGATTTTACAGACAGGAGTAATAGAGGCAAAGTTGGCAGCCCTGATGCTTCAACCTACGCTAATTGATAGGATCAAACAGGGACAGGGAGATGGTGAATATCTCATCAATATGAGAAAATACGTTGCTACAGGGAAGTCTCCTAAATTTGAGATGACTCAGAATGATATTTTACAATTTAGAGGGCGGTTTTGTGTGTCAAATATTGATAACATTCGGGAAGACATTTTAAAAGAGGCATATTCAACCCCTTATTCAGTACATCCAGAGGCTACTAAGATGTATAGAGACTTGAAAATGCATTATTGGTGGTTGGGTATGAAAAAGGACATCACCCAGCATGTGGAGCAATGCCTAACATGTCAGCAGATAAAGGCCGAACATCAAAGACCCGCAGGGACTTTGCAATCTCTACTTATTCTAGAATGGAAATGAGAAAGGATCACCATGGATTTCGTAACTGGTTTGCCAAAGACTACCCTTAGGTCATGATGCTATTTGGGTTATCGTCGATAAATTGACCAAGTCTGCTTATTTTTTTCCCATATGTTCTACTTATTCCATGGATCGCTATGCCCAATTATACGTTAAAGAGATTGTCAGACTTCATGGAGTGCGATTGTCTATAGTTTCTGATAGAGATTCAAGATTTTTGTCTGCTTTTTGGAGGAGTTTACATAAAGCTTTGGGAAAATAATTATCATTCAGTACAGCATATCATCCTCAGACGGATGGGCAATCTGAACGAATAATATAGACGTTGGAGGATATGCTCAGAGCCTGTGTATTAGACTTCCAAGGTTAGTGGAGTAAATTCCTACCTTTGGTGGAGTTTTCGTACAACAACGGCTATTAGACTAACATTGGAATGGCTCCCTATGAAGTATTGTATGGCAGAAAATATAGGTCTCCGATACACTAGGATGAAGTTGGTGAGAAGAAACTTTTGGGCCCAGATATAATTCGAGAAATGATAGAAGTTGTGTCACGGATTCGACAAAGAATGCAAACTACCCAAAATCGGCAGAAAAGTTATGCAGATCGACAAAGAAGGGCGCTGGACTTTGCGGTAGGAGATGAGGTGTTTTTGAAAGTAGCACCAATGAAGGGCATCATGCGGTTTGGAAAGAAAGAAAAATTAAGTCCCAGATACATTAGCCATTCTCGGTGATTGAAAGAATTGGTGATATTTCTTACAGACTGGATCTGCCAACATCTGTCCCAAATACACAATGTATTTCATGTATCTATGCTGAGAAAATATATTGTTAATCCCTCTCACATTCTGAAGAATGAACTAGTGGGATTAAAGGCAGATTTGAGCTACAAAGAAAAGCCTGTACAGATTTGTTACGAGAAGTGAAGCAGCTGAGAAATAAACAGATTCCATTGGTTAAAGTGTTATGGAGAAACCAATTGGTAGAAGAGGTCACTTGGGAAAGGGAGGATGAAATGAAAACTAAGTATCCTGAACTTTTTCGGTAAGTGAAATTTCGGGGATGAAATTTTTATAAGGAGGGGAGGATGTGATACCCGAGCTACTTACTACTCGCATGGCCAAATATGATTCATGCTTTACATGTTAATTGCGTGCTATTTGCATTGATATGACGTCATATAATTCATTTTATTTTATATGGCATTTTTAATCATTGAAAACTTAATTTTGAAGCTCTCGCACAGTATTGATTATCAAATTCCCCTAACCTAAGTGGTTGATTTTGTATTGAGATAAGAATAAATTGAGGTATCAATATAGTGAATAGTGCTAGGTTACACGTGGTAGCCTTAGGAGTTCGAAAGGTGTCACCGAAAAGTTTATAGAAAGTAAGTCGGTTCGATCATGAATTTTAATATTATATGTATATTTAAATCATATACTTGGGATAACTAGACATACAATATTATAATTTAAATGTTATATAACTAGGTTCATAGGTTTGTAATACTATCGGTGCACAAACTTATCAATCAGGCAAGAACCGATGATTTTCGGGTGAAGAACCTAATGAACGGATATAGGAATTAGCTATGGGAATGAATGGTGATGAAGATAGGTTGAAACCAAAAAAAAATAGATGAGACACACAAGATTAGGTCTGCAAGATAAGGGAGAAAATCAGATTTTACCATTTACTTGCCATCTCATGCTTTCTTATTAAGCTTAAGCTAACATCTCAAGCTAACACCTCAAACCCTTCACCCTTAAGCCACGACCAAACCCTCATTTCAGCCATTTTCATCTTCCAAACACACACCTTAAGGTCTCCAAGTGATCCAAATTGATTCCAAGTTGAAATAAAAGCAAGAAAAGCAAAGGAGAAGTGATTACCATCAAGTTAACCTCAAAATCTGCATAGGTAACACTTATCTACGGTTTTGCCTTTGGTTTTCAGATTATTATGAATGGTTTTATTGTTTATTAAACTTTAAATATCTCTTATAAAAGTGTTAGGAAGCTTTTAGTTAGACTTTGGTGCACAAAGAAAGGGTTTTTGATGACAAACACTTAATAGGAAATACTATTTTGTGGCAGAAACTGTCATCTTACTATTTTCTTGTGTTTTAGGCTCCAAAAGTGTATGGTATGTTGAATAAAACCTATAATTATTACCATTTACATGACCATATATGAGTTAAGAGTATTGGAATGAAGTTTTATCAGTTGGAAATTGAAATAGAGAATGATATTGGAGAAACACTCAAACTGCCAAAATAGCAAAATCTATTTTGGTGTGCTGTGAAGGAGACTGAATTAGGGGAGCTAAATCCATTAGTTTTGGTAATAATATGACCTGGTTGTCTCCTTATATATGTTATCTAAGTATGGTGAAAATTTTGGAGTGATTGAATATACTTAAGGGTGCCAAAACCATTAATGTCATGAAGTGTGCAAAACTGTCACGGTAGGAAACAATCTGTTTCAGTATGTTGTGAAGAGAGCTGAACTTGGGAAGCTATATCCATGATTTTTAGCAATTATATGATATGGTTACATTTATATACATGTTATCTAAGTGTGGTAAAAATTTGGGAGTGATTGGATATGCTTAGAGATGTTAAAATTATCATGCAACTAAACTTGACAGCAAGAAAATATGAAAATGTGAATCTGCCACATTTGATCACTTAGCATGTTTCAACCTAGACATCTTGCTATTGAGTGTTAACAATTAGGTACATGATATTAGAGTTATAATACTTCAATTACATGATGTTTTCATGTATTTAAGATGAGAAATTGAGGTATTTGAGGGGCTATATTGGGTTCTAGTTTGTGAAAGCTTGATTGTTAGCTTATAGCTTGGTGTTTAAGGTCTAGTATGAGATTTTGTGCTTTCAACTTGCCAAATTAGGAATGGTGCTTGATGTTGGGTAATATTATAGGCTATTTTACATCTAAGGTTGGAGAGGAATACTAAACAAATTTAGACTAAGCCACCAACCAAGTGAAAGGTAAGTAAAGATTCATTTGCAACTACAATGCATAGACATAGTAGATGTGTGAATTATATGTAATATCATAAATCATATGTGCATAGTAGATGGCTCTCAATTGAGCATACATACATGGGCATTGTCATTGGCACTTGCATGCATCATATACACGCATTGTGATAAATCTTGCATTGCATGGTATGATTGTGAGAAAGAAAAATATTTTGCTGACCACTACTAGTGCACCGAAGCATGCATGTATTTGCATGGTTTTATGCATGGATTTGCAGGTTCGCGTGCATGGATTTGTATGCTTATATGGTTATTAGCCATTGGATTATGGCGGTATACAGAGCTCTTTTTTGGTGTATGGGATAGTAGCGTTGGTCAGGGGCCCAAGAAAGAAATGATTTTGAGAGAAATATTTTGATGCATAAAATTGCATTGTGGGCATAGCATGTTGAGATGTATGACTTGATATTGTGGATTATTCTTTGACATGCATAATCATTATTTGTTGAGCGTTAGCTCATATAGTTTATGCATTGTAGGTGAGTACGACGATACCTGAAGCATCTTTTATTGGCAGGGCGGCGGTTGGAGCTCCTGCAGGTGTCTGAGAGAGTGTGTACATGGATGACGACCTGTTGGGCTATTTTGTTGGCTTGTTATATTTTGAGTCTGTTGTATTATATTTTTAGACTGGTACTATATTTCGCTTTTAAAACTTTACTGTAAATAAGTATGTAAATATTGGGTCGTTGTGGTGTTGTGCTTTTATATAAATAGTGATCTTGCTATATACATGACGTGTGCGAAAGTATTTTAAACAGGGTTGTGCATGTAAGAAGTGATTTATCTTTTTTTAAAGTGTTACAAAAAAAAAATCCCATGCAAGCACACAGGTTCTATCATGCCAAATTATACTAGATATCTAGTTGTGTAGTAATGGGTGTGTTACATTTATGCTTCGAGGCAGTGCTGGACATCAGTGGGATACAATGAGAAGTATCGAAGACATCACTGTCATGACTTGGGATAGATTTAAAGATTTATTTTGACATAAATACTTCACTGCTCCAATTCGTGCAATGAAGATGAATGAATTTATACAGCTACGAGAAGGAACTATGACAGTTGGAGAATATATTTGTAACTTTGAACAGATATCCAGATTTGCCACACATATGGTCAATACTGATGCATTGAAAGTTGAAAGGTTTCTTGAAGGCTTGAGACCAGAGCTATATAGAGATGTGAATATGGCAGGAATCTAAGGAGTGACATACTCACATGTTGCTGAGAGAGCTTTAGTGGCAGAACAAGCTGAACTTAGAAATTCTCGTGCTCAGGAGATTCAACACCAATTTAAGCAAGGACAGGGGCAATGATGGGTTGGAAATGAAAAGAAGAGACCATTTCAAATGCAGAATCAAAAATCTAAATTCTAACTTGGACAAGGGCAAAAATTGTGGGATCAGAGTAAGCGTACAAAGATTGATCAAGGCAAAGCACCGATGTTGCAACCTGCTTGTCCTAAATGTGGTGGTCACCATACTAGAGTCTGCCCGACGGAGACTAGAACCTACTTTGTGTGTGGTAAGGTTGGACATATTGCCAGAGCATGTCCAGATAATCCAAATCCAATTGGATAAAGAAAAGTGTCAGCTAGAGTCTTTACCATCACTAGATCAGCTTCTGAGGCGAATCCATCAGTAGTAATAGGTAAATTCTCTATCTTTGGTACCCCAGCATTTGTATTGTTTGACTCTGGAGCTACACACTTATTTATATCCACTGAGTATGTGAAGAGGCTGGGTAAAGTACCTGATACTGTTGCGGTCAGTTACAATGTGATAATCCCTTCTAGAGATTCAAAATAAACTAACCATATTTTAAGAGATTATGTTATTTCCATTGAAAATAGAGAACTCTATGCTGATTTAATTGTATTGGCCATGAATGACTATGATATGATTTTGGGTATGGATTGGTTGTCAAAATATTGGGCTACAATAGATTGTCTCAGAAACATAGTAACTTTTCAACCTCCTGGTGAGGAATCGTTCACCTTTATTAGAATCATACAAAGTTTCAAATTCCTAATTATATCAGCATTAAGAGCACAAAGATTATTAGATAGTAGTTGTGAAGGATATTTGGCGAGTGTTATGAGCATTGAAGAACAACACCATCCCATCCTCAGTGAAGTGCCAGTTGTTCGGGAATATTCAGAAGTATTTCTTGATGATCTTCCCTTATTACCACCAGACCATGAGCTAAAGTTTGCCATTGAACTAAATGCAGGAACACATCCAATATCTAAAGCTCCATACCGAATGGCACGAGCTGAGTTGAAAGAATTGAAGATACAAATACAAGAATTATTAGATAAAGGTTTTATCAGACCTAGCTTTTCACCATGGGGTGCACTGGTCTATTTGTGCATACGAATAATGGTACAATGCGACTGTGTATAGACTACCGAGATTTAAATAAAGTTACAATCAAGAATAAGTATCCTCTACCTAGAATAGAAGACTTATTTGATCAGCTCCAAGGTGCATCTATATTTTCAAAAATTGATCTGCGATCTAGGTACCATCAATTGAAAACAAAATAGGATGATGTCACCAAGACAGTTGTACATAGATAAATAAGTACTAAGAAACACTAGATTATGTCTGTATAAGGTGTGAAAAATATCATATTTGACAACCACCACTTGACACCTGAACCTTGCCACCTCAAGCTTTGCCACCTCAAGCTTCCACCTCAAGCTTTCTTTATTTCTACCCTTGAGCCACGACCAAAAACTATTTTCTGAGCTATTTCACTTCCAAAACCTACATATTGAATTTTAGAAATTGCTCTCAAGTAATTCCAAGTAAAGAAAAAAGTGAAGGAAGCAAAGGGAAGTAAAGAGGAGCAAGTTGAAGCTAAAATTTGTGCATATGTGAGCTTTAACTCAAGTTTTTGATTTAAGTTCTTAAATTTTTTTAGGGTTTATGATTTTTAAAGATTCTATTATTGATTATAATCATGTTATGATGTTATTTGTGGTCTTATAATTCACAAAAAAAGAATTTTTAGTTACAAAATCACAATAAAAATCACTAGCTAAACTTTCAAGAACAATAAAGATTGATTGTTTTAGTTCTTGAAACTTGAATATAAAGAGAATATCAAGAAACTAGAACAAGAAAATCAAGATTTCAAGAAAACACTTTTTCTTTTTCTTTCTTTTCTTTTCTATTCTTGGAGAGAAAAATAGAAGACTTAAAAATAATTTTTTTCTATTTAATTCATGTAATTTTCGTCCATCCCTATATATAGGGGCTGAAAATTTTCTCCTACTCCAACTCTTAGAGAGCTTGTCAATTTTGAACTATTTCAAAATTTAATTTGGAAGAATTCTAAATCTTCCAACAACTCTTCTCTTTTTCTCTCTCCAATGTATGAAGACTTGTTTGAGACTACATTAGTCATTAAAATTATCTACATACATTCTTAATATTAATTTGAACTCTTCAAAAAATATCAAGATGGATATATATCAAATATATACATAAAATATATTTATATAAAATAAATCCTAGTGGCTAATTTTTAACCTATAAAAATTGATCACTTTATTTATTTATTTATAAATATGTTAATTAAATAAATCATATTTATTTAATTTATATCTTCATATTCTAGTGGGCATTTTAAGTGATCCACATTAATTTTTGGGCTTGGACTTAAAAATTCAAAAATCAATCCAATTTATTTAATCCCAAATTTACCAATTCAATTGATTAATTATAATTTAATCCATTTGGGCTTCTTAATCAAATGAGGTCCAATTAAATAATCCAATTACTTAATTGAATAATTCAATTTAACTATTAATTAAAAAAACCCTTAATTAATTAATTAATCAATATTAATTAATTAATTTCCAACCATTCATTAAATTCCAAAACTAGAAATGTCATTTTTCATAAAGATGTGTGACCCTTTTAGATTCACTACTAAGCTAGTAATGGGTTTACAATATTTACAATTTATGAATTATAATTTTTTAATTAATTAATCCGTTTGGAATTAACTCCTGAAATCCAAGAATCTCACTATTCATGAAAACATCTAGCAAGTAATCATGACAAACTAGTTTTAGATGAAATAGCAAGTAAACCTATTTCAATTGTGAGTACCATACACATACGGTCCTTTCGACAACTAATCTCTCGAATAAATCTAAAACATGGATTATGAGTCAAAATTCTAAATGATTCAATAATTCTGATCCCATCTCAAGTTCTAATGATTCCTAATAAATCACGATTCATCTTGCCTTGGCTAAGGACTTTGAATCACGAACTATGAAAACACAGGAGATTCTCTTATTTAAAAAGACAAATGTTGAGTTCTATGTTGGCTACTCACAAACCTCCATGCACACCAGTGTAACACCCAACATACCCCCTTTGTGATTGTCAAACAATCAGAAAATATGTCAAAGTGCTACAGGATACACACAAAGCTACCATTGTGTCTTAAGTTCGAGGACTAGTTGTGTACTATCATAATGTAGAAATTTTTATTTTGACAAGCAAAGCCTCCAACTAAGAATTTTTTGCAAGCCATGTTCAGTGTACTTGTTCCATAACAAGCACCCACATATATACACTTATGTCTCTATGTAATGCCAATGGAATGCGACATCCTTGTCTCACAAGCATGCATCGTATGTGCAAGTCTAACTGAGCTATTTGATGTCCTATCTCAAATAGCTCTTGACTTGAAACTTTTTTAAGACCAAAGTCTCGCCATCATAGTGCGATCATGCCTCGTAGCTAAATTTAGTATAAGGACTTTATCTAATGTGCAAAAATAAACGATGCAAGACATAAGATAAAGAAAATATTTTTTCATTAATATCATTTCTAGTAAGGTTGTCTTTACAAAAGAAAAAGAGTACATTACACCTAATCTAATTGCAGCGTTGGGCATCCTATTCTGACAATCTCCCACTTGGCCTAGCTCCAATTGCCCATGTATCTAAGGCCCATCTTCTTGAGATGTCCTTCGAATACCTTTTGTGCTAAGTGGATTCTTTGCCATTTTAGTAAAATAATCTACAAAACATACACGAAGCAAAAAATGAGTAAACTATGGGAAAACATATTCATTTAATATTAGGTCTTTAATACTAAATGTCTCCCACTATTTTCTTCGAATTCCGTCACCCCTAACGGAATTTCAGGAAATCAAATTTCCTAATGAGCTTGAGGTCCAACAAAAACATTTCACACCCCAATTTTATGAGCACATGAAATATTTCTATCAGTAGTCAACTCTTTGATGATTGTATCACTTTACAACCGTCAAGTTTGTTTTGCCTCACCTCTTCCCATATACCCCAATTTTATGAGCCCATGTGATACTAAGTATCAAATCATACCCATCATATGTTCATGTAGATAGAGCGTCAAGATGTCCTATGACTCATGGCTAATGTAATGACGATTCCATCCCACGAGCATCTCAATCTTTGGTAAAGATTACAACTTTCCAACGCAAGACCATCCCACGACTCATAGTCAGTGATCAAGTGTGGTAGCGGTTGTCATGTCTCTATCTTTGATGGTAGGCATAGAATGACAGGTCGTACCTAACTTGCCCAATTTTATTTGAAATTGAATTTTCCAAAAACCTCTTTTACTTAATTTTCTTAAATTAGGTTGGTTAATTAATGCATGACATCATAATATCATTACACAAGCATAGAAGTATTAAATAAAACCCTAAGCATGCATCTAATACATACTTAAAAATAGATGATCATAAACCAGTCCTGTGCAATCCATTTTAGCCAAAAATAGACCAAAGGTCATTCTAAGGGTAATAAAATGGAATAAAACCTATTCTATTACATAATTATATCCCATACAAACATGGGCCTTCTTTGAAACCTCCTTCTTGATTCTCCTTCATAATCATATTTTCTTGTTGTCCAATTTAGTTGCATGATAATTTTGACATCCCGAAGATAACATCAAAAACAATGTAACCATGTCATATAATTACTAAAACTCAGGATATAGCTTCCTAAGTTCAACTCTCTTCACAACATACTGAAACAGATTGTTTTCCTACCGTGATAGTTTTGCACACTTCATGACATTAATGGTTTTGGAACCCTTTAGAATATTCAATCACTCCCAAATTTTCACCATACTTAGATACCACATATAAAAACACAACCAGGTCAAAGTACTATCAAAACTAATGGATTTATTGATGTAAAACCAGTACTATTTACATAGGACAGAATCTGAATTTCAAAGAAAGTTTTGAGCACCTCTTTAATTATCACACTATATTACAATTTATAACCTCTCCAAACTTACATACATCACCTAGATTCGTATATAAACACATATATGGTGAAATACACAGGTTTTAATCAAGTTATTATACATATATAAAGCATAAATATAAAAAAATCAGCAAGTATACTAGCGATAACCATTATTCTATACGAGGTATAAATTTAAGCATTCATTCAATTAATATTCATTTATGATATGGTCTTTAATCATAAATGTCTCCCACTATTTTATTCAAATCCCATCACCCTCTAGATGGAAATTCGGAAAATCTAATTTCTTAGTGGGCTTGAGGTACAACTAGCCTTGCCATACACCCCAATTTTATGAGCCCATACAACAAAACTAAAAGGTAGCTAACAGCATTGGCAATTGCATCCCCATGCAACCCTTAAGCTATTTTGTCTCACCTCTTCCCATACACCCCAATTTTATGAGCCCATATGGTACTAAGTGTCAAGTATTACCCATCAAACATCCATGTAGATAGAGTATCTAAACGTCGCATAGGATAATGTAGACAAACAAACAAACTTACCAGCTCAATATAGATGTTTATCACCATTGTGGATATTTAGGGCATAGAAAGAGGAAACACAAGTATTGACTTGCTTAGTTGAATTAGAAAGGGTTCTAATTCAAGTTTATACTTTATTGTTATCAACCATTAAGGATGATAAATTTTTCTTGGGTATTAGATACCGGATATGATCCCATCTGTGCAAGGGGTTGCAATGGATGACAAGAAAAATGGAGACTAAGATAAATGACGATCCTTAAGCTTGAGAATAAAGTAAGTGTTGCTTTATTAGCTATAGGAATGATCCACTTAACTCTAGATGGAATTAGGATAGTATTAGTTAATTGTCTTTGTTATATTGACAAATGAACTATACAATTCCAATATTCTATGCTACATAATCAACAAAGTAATCTAAGAATTAGATAATCAAAATAGTGCATACTTGTGGTAAGCTAGATTAGGTCATATCTTTAAAGAAAGAGTTCAAAAGATGGTACGTTTGCTTGACCTTTTGGGCTTGCATGAGGTGCCAACTTGTAAATCTTATCTCTAGGAAAACATGACCATATCACCATTTATGGGATAAATGGAGCAAACCATACCTTTGGATGTGATCCAAAGAGACGTAAGTAGTTCATAAAGTGTTAGTGTACAAGTGAACTATTCTTACTTCATTATTATAAGATCCTTTGAAGGGTTCAAATAATTTAGACATGAAGTAGAGAATTAAATTGGCCAAAGTATTAAATTAATCGATGTGATCAAGGAATAGGATACTAAGGTGGTAAATTCTTGATTATCTAATGGATAATTAGATTCTCACTTTAAGTGAATCCAAGTTAAGTTTCACCCTAGAATCGATGATATTCTTATCAAGTAAGGATATCATCTAAATCGGTGCTCAAAAACCTCATATGTGATATGATGTGGTAAAAGACCCCTCGTATATCTACCTAAGGGTATAAAGGGACCTGCTTCTTTAAAGCAGTTAGTGGGAGATAGGATGGCTCCCATAGGATGGATATGAATCCAGCTTATGCAAATTTATGGGGTATCCAAATGAATCTAAAGAATACCATTTCTATGGTTCCTAGGAACAAAGGAGTTTATTTTCTAGGGATACTATCTTTTTTAGAAGAATGAATTTCTATTAGATAGAAATTGCTAGATCATAGAACTTGAAACAGTTCAAGAACCACAATTTATCTCACAAGTGGTAATAGTGCATGAACAAATTACTAAAACTTCTAGTACACAACCTCCAATGAGATCTGAAAGGATCTTGGGGCTACTTATACGATAAGAGTCTCTTGCTAGAGAGCAGTAATGAGGATCTCCTTTTTAAATATTGATCTAGGTAAGGAGTAATGATGCATGACATGAATTCAAAAATTGGAAAAATGTTATGCAATCCAAAATGGACTCTATGTACTCCACTAAGGTTTGACCTTGGTGGGCCTATTAGTGGGAATAGTTCCCATTAGCTGCAAATGGGTCTGCAAATATAAATTTAAGAACATGGAGAGGTGGTGACCTATAAAGGCACGATTGGTAGCAAAGTGTTATGCTCAAAGTCAAGGTATTGACTGTTGAGGATACCTTTTACTAGATGTAATGCTAAAGTCCATTCAGAGTATGCTAGTTATATCTACGTATTACGACTACTAGATATGGCAAAGGGATATGAAAACTGTCTTTCTCAATAGGGGTATTGAGAAAGGGATATAAGTTAAGTGGTCTGAGGTCTTCATATCAAAAAAATGTAAGCAAAAAGCTTGCGAGCTTTACAGGTCTATCAAGAACTCAAAATAAATTTTCTGAATATGGAACATTCGATTCTCTAAAGCAATCAAATGGTTTGATTTCCTTAGGAATGAGAATGAGCCATATGTGTACAAGAGGGTTAGTGGGAGTATGGTGATGATTGTTGTGTTTTACATTCATGACATTTTACTCATAGAGATGATGTAGAAATATTGCAATCAACTGAGACTTGTCATCTAGAAAGAGGGATTTGGGATAAGCATCCTAGGGATTGGGGATTGAGAGTAATGGAGATAGATCTGAAAGGATGCTTGGACTATTCTAAATCTAAGTACATAGATTAGATGCTAAAAGGGTTTAGCATGGACGAATCCTAGGAGAGATTCTTGTTTATGAGTCATGAGAATTTTCTTCTGAAGTCCTCGTCCCCAAAGACTTTTGAAAGAAAGAGAAACAATGACTCACATGTTTTATACATCCTTGAAAGAATGTATAAAATATGCAAATCTATGTACATGATTTGATATCAGAAATGCTCTGAGTGTTATGAGTAAATATCAATCAATTCGATGTGAAAAGCATTGAAAGCCGTAAAGACGATCTTTAGTACTTATGAAGCACTAAGGATTTCTTCTTGGAGTATGGTTATGGAGAACTAAAATATAGATGCTTCATCTAGTTTTTAGTGTAAAGTAGATGACTTGAAGTCTATGTCTAAATTCGTATTCATCCTAAATGGTGGGATGGTTAGTTGGAAAGAGTTCCAAGTTTGTAACAACCGTGGATTCCACCACCACGATTAAATACATCAGGGCATACAATACTGTAAAGATGGATTGTTTGGATATGGAACTTAGTCCAAGTGTTAGATGTAGTTCCAACCATTGTTGATTGAGTACTGGAGTACTGCGATAACAATGGGGTTATTGCATAAGCAGAGAAGCCAAGGTCTCATCAAAGGATCCAAGCAGAAATAGATTAGCGATACCGTGATTCTAAAAATCATTCTTAGAGGCAACATCAGCTTGGAAAAATTTACCTCGGTAGAAATATAGCAGACCCACTATTTTAACCCTTTAGATAAGTATTTGAAGGACATCTTCAGAAGATGGGCTTTAATGCGAGGGCAATTGTCTTTAGGGCAAGTGGGAGATAATTAGAATAGTGTCTGGCGTGCCAATTATTATGGCCATTCTTATACTCTTATGAATCATTCTTATTTATATTAATATCATTAAAATAGCAATCTTTATCTTAAATTCATCATAAGAATTAGATAAAATCCTTAGATCACACATAGCTATAGGGCATGGTTGCGCATATAATGGTGATCGTGGAATATATTTTTAAGGCTGTGATCTTAAAATATTCCAAGTTAAGGATCAATGAGATAGGACATCGTTGATCCTGTTGAGACTTGTGCATGCGATGCAAGCTCGAAAGGAGGATGCCTCATTCTATAGGTATTGGTATGGAGACACTAGTGCATGTATGCGGGTGCTTGCTTGGAACAAGTACACTGAACAACCCCTCCTGAAAAATCGTAATTAGAAATATTCTATTGTCGAATGAAAATTTTCTCATTACGATAGTGCAAGAATTAGTCCTTAGACTTGAGGCACCATGGTAACCTTGTGCACGACATGTTGTACTTCGATGTATTTCCCGATTGCATGATAATCACAAGGGGTTTATATTGGGTGTAATATCTTCATGTATGAAGATTAATGAGTGGCCAACAAAGGATCCGTCATCTACATAGATGAATAAGTGAATCCTCTATGTGTTCCACTATACTTGATTTTAAAATCTTTAGACAAGGTTGGATGGGAATTAGACGTGGGGTTTTCTAATTATTCATCATCGAGTCAAGCTACTAGGAATGAAAACATAGTTATTGAGCTAATGGAATTTTGACTTAACATCCATTCTCTAGGCTCAATCGGGAGATTGGATGATGGAAGGACCGTACTTGCATGGTATTCATAATTAGAATAGGTTCACACATTCACCTTAGACTAGGAGTCATGATACATTACTAGGTTCTTCCCGTGTCTTGTGGGTTCTTGGAATTAATGAGTTAATTCCAAGAGAATTAATTAATTGGATTAATTAATCTGAACAATTAATTGTTCAACTAAGTCACAAGAGTTGTGAGCCCACGGATAGCTTAAAGTAAACCTAAGGGATCACACACAAAACTTGGACAAGTCCATTTGTAGCCTAGAAATTAATTAAAGTGTTGGATTGAATTAATTAATGTGATTAATTAATAAGTCAATTAATTAATTCAAGTGTGGAATTAATTTAATTAATTAATTAGATTAATTGATTGGACCTAATTGGATTAGGGAGCCCAATTAGAACATTTAATTACTTAATTGGATCAATTAATTAAGATGGGTGTAATTAATTAAATAAATTAATTTAATTGATTAAATCAATTAAAGTAGGGCCTAATTGATTACTTAGGCCTAAAACCATTAGGTGTGGGCTTGTAGGAAGCCCATTATAAAATTGGATTCGGAATCCAATTTCTAGAAGAAGTTGAACTGGGAATTCAATTTCTAGGAGGTAATAATGGGATAAGAAACTTACTAAAAGAGTTGGAGATAAGAAAGGAAGCAGAGTTCTATATGGAAAGGACATGTGGTAGCCTTTATTGACAATCTTTTTGGATATTTTTTTATGAAAATTTTATTACAGATTTTTATGAAGAAAAAATATGAAAAACAGTATCTCTCTCTTGAAGAAAAATAGTTTTCTTCATCTCCAAAAATTCATCCCTCATTTTCTTTCAATCTCCAAAAATTTGCCAACTTTTTATCTAGTTTAATTCTGGATTCAATTGTTGAATTAAGAATTAAATTAAACATCTAAAACATTAATTTTTAGTATGTTCTTGTTCCAAACAAAATTGTTCTGGGATATAATTATTGAATCGAAAATTACTAGCATAGGATTCGATTACGAGTGGGCATCGAAGGTGTGGATACCGTTAGAGGGATAACATTTGGGATCCTAGAAGCAACTTAGATTTCAATCAAAGGGGTTTTGAATTGAAGAACATGGAGATACTTTCAGGCAAGGATAACAATTTAAATCATTTCAATTTCTACATCAGTCGGAGTGCAAATCACGGTAAGGGTTTTTTAAACTTTCTTACTTTAACTATCAGAAAACGCACAACTGAGTAATCGTGAAAGGGTTCCAGGATTCATTTTAATTACATGTGATGTAATGTAGATTTATGTTTTTGAAAAAAATTAAATTCCATTGTGTATACCTTTCCCTAGATCGCGTGAACCCAGCGGTAAGTTGATCGAAACTCTAAAAATGCATAAGAATACTTTAGGATAGACCATTGCTGACATTAAAGGTATTAATCCTTTAATGTTCACACGTAACATCTATCTAGAGGAAAATACTAAACCTTGAGAAATAAAGTCATTAAACTCTTAGATAATGGAATCATTTATCATATTTCTGATACCAAATGGGTAAGTCCTACTCAAGTTGTGCCTAAAAAATCTGAAGTGACTATAATCAAGAATGAGAATGATAAATTAATTCCAACTAGGGCTACATTCCAACAATGCATGCTTAGTATTTTTAGTGACATGGTTGAACATTTTCTTGAAGTCTTCATGGATGATTTTTCTATTTTTGGTAATTCATTAGATGATTGCCTGTCTAATTTAGAACAAGTTTTGATCAGGTGTGAAGAAAAGAATCTTGTGCTCAATTGGGACAAATGTCATTTCATGGTAACAACTGGTATTGTTCTTGGACATAATATTTTATCAAAAGGTATTGAGGTTGACAAATCTAAAATTAAGTTAATTACCAATTTGCCAACACCAAAGACTGTGAAGGAGGTAAGATCATTTTTAGGACATGCTGGCTTTTATATAAGATTTATCAAAGATTTTAGTATAATATCTAAACCTTTGTGTAATCTTCTAACAAAAGACACTATTTTTGAATGGATTGAAAATTGTGAAAATGTTTTTGTTAAGATTAAAGGCATACTTACATCTGCTCCAATCATGCAGCTTCCAGATTGGATTTTACCTTTTGGAATAATGTGTGATGCTAGTAACTATCTTGTTGGAGCTGTCTTGGGATAAAGAAAAGATAAGAAACTATATGTTATTTATTATGCAAGTAAAACTTTAAATAGTGTTCAATTGAATTATTCAACAACTAAAAAAGAATTACTTGTTGTAGTTTTTGCATTAGACAAATTTAAAACTTATCTTGTTGGCTCACCAGTTATTATTTTCATTGATCATACAACTTTGAAATATCTTTTGTCAAAGAAAGATGTCAAACCTAGACTGATTAGGTGAATTCTCTTACTCTAGGAATTTAATATCATGATTCGAGATAAGAAAGGAGTCGAGAATATGGTGGCTGATCATTTGTCGAGACTTGTTTGTAATGACTTATTTCAAACCACACCCATTAATGAAACTTTTCCTGATGAATAACTATTTAATGTTTCTATTTTACCTTGATTTTTTGACATTGTTAAATGAGGTGAAAAAATTTTGTTAGGATGATCCATACCTATTCAAGTACTGTCCTGATCAAATCTTTCGAAAATATGTGCCTGACAATGAGATAGGTAATATTATCAAATTTTATCATTCAGAAGCATGTGGTGGTTACTTTTCAACAAAGAAAACCACTACAAAAAACTTGTAATATAGATTTTATTGGCCAACTCTTTTCAAAGATATTTACATTTTCTACAGAAGTTGTGAAAATTGTCAAAAGTTAGGGTCTTTTTCAAAGCAAAATATGATAACCTTACACCCTATCCTAGTGATTAAATTTTTTTACTGTTGGGGTATTGATTTTATGGGACAATTTCCATTATCATTTGATTTTTTTTACATATTGGTTGCCATAGATTATGTTTCAAAATGGATCAAGGCAATTCCTTATCAAAACAATAATCACAAAATAGTGATAAATTTTTGAAAGAAAATATTTTAAGTCAATTTGGAATTCCTTGATCCATTATTAGTGATGGGGAAAATATTTTTGTAACAAAGTTTTTGGAACTTTAATGAGGAAATATGGAATCATACATAAAATGGCAACCCCTTAGCACTCTCAGACAAATGAACAAGTTGAATTTGCAAATAGGGAGATAAAACAAATTTTGGAAAATACAATTAACCAAAACCATAAAGATTCGTCTCTTAGACTTATCGATACACTTTGGGCATATAGAACTATTTTCAAAACATCATTAGGCATGTCTCTTTATAGGATAGTTTAAGAAAAATCTTGTCATTTACCTATTGAACTTGAACATAAAGATTATTAGGCAATCAAAATGTTTAACTTCAACCTTGATGAAGCTTCAAAATTGTGCAAATTACAAATCAATGAACTTCAAGAATTAAGAAATGATGCATATGAGAATTCTAAATTTTATAAAGAAAGAATAAAAGATTTTCATGATAATAAAATTTCAAGAAAAATATTTGAGGTTGGTCAAAAGGTTTTGCTTTATAATTCTGGATTGTATTTGTTGCCTAGAAAATTGAGATCAAGGTGGAGTGGTCCTTTTGTTGTAAAAAAAGTATACCTTGTGGGGCGATTGACATTGAGAATCCTAGAAATAGTAACATATTCAAAGTAAATGGACAAAGAGTTAAACATTTTCTAGAAAATTAATTTTTACAAGAGGAAATTCTTTTTCTTTCTAACCCTTGTTATGATTAGTGTTGTATATATATATATATATGCTTATTTTCTCTGACTTTATTTGTTTTGAAGGTTTATTTTTTCTCTTATTTTATTTTCCTGCTTAAGTTGCGGATAACGATACTCTATGGCTATTAAAGTTGGACTTGTCAGTTTTCCAAACGACTGAATCTCTGTACAAAGTTTCTCTACTTTTCTCACTCTCTTTTCTTGTTCTTTTCAAAATGGGTGGCATTTTTCTAACTCTCAAGAAGTGAATTCCTTTTCTTCCTAAAAATATAATTTTTAAAATTTATAAAATCATGATTGAAAGATTGAGGATGCTTATGCACTAGGGCATCCCGGGGACATACGATGGATAATTGAAGCAAAGGTAACAGCAGGTGAGTTTTCACATGAGTTTCTAGATTTTCTTACTAGATATATGTCTGGTTTAGGTAAAAACACATATTCAAAAAAATAAAGGGCGAAAAAAATAAAAGTTTATCACAATTATGCTAGATGGACTTGCAACACAAAGTGTCGTTCTTTAGGAATGTCTCTAAAATTTGGGAAGATAAATTTAAATTCATTATGGATGGACTGAGTAAGGAATCTTTAGATCACATTATATTAACTCTTGAGACACATTCATGTGGATTGGTACAACGTGCAATTCTTGATTTATTAGATCGTTTCAAAATGAATATGAACTTTATAGTCTTGGAAATTTGACTTTAAAATACCCTGTTTGCCAGTTTATAAGAAAACTGGATGGAAAGCATATCCTCAACCCATAATGAGTGTTAAGCCATTACTGAATGTTAAACCAGAGTAAGATGTGAGCCACAAACACAACCATATGTACATTCATGTGTAAGTAGGTATTTTTTAAATTTTGTGTGTCCTTATTTTTAACCTTCCTAATAAAAGAAAAAGACGTGAAATAAATGCATTCCCTATTCATACCTCAATAAATAACACCATACTTACTCTATTTTTGCACAACTTATTTTCAAAAAAATAAAATATAAGTTTCTTTGACTCACAAATTCAACTGCATTTGTGTCTTTTGTGGATCCAATCTAGGAAAAAATGGTGAGTTTATAAGGGCAACCAATAACCTTGGTAGAACTTTAGGAAAACAAAAATTTCATTTAGTGTATGGGGGAGGCAGTTTGGGATTAATAAGGAGTGTTGCTATTTCTGCTTATATAGGAGGAGTCAAAGTTTTGGGAGTTATCCCAAAATCTTTAACAATATATAATATCACATGTATGACAATCAGAGATGAGCTAAAATTGTTACATATTTAGGACATAATGCCTAACATGTTAAATAATGTGGATGCATTCATCATTCTACTTGGCAATTTTGGTACACTAGAGAAATTATTCCAAGTTGTCTATTGGGCACAACTCAACAATCACCAGAAACCTACAACTATTCTTAATGTTAATGGTTTTTATGATGGTTTGCTATCTTTTGTAGATCATGCTGTGAAAAAAAGGTTTTATTTCATCGTCTGCGAGAAGAATCCTCATTTCTGCTCCTACACCTGATCAACTGATTGATCAACTTCTAGCATATGTGCCAAAACCTAATCCAGCCTTAGCCCATGTGGATTGGTCCAATAGGAACAATGATCAAAAATGCAAATTGAATTTGACTTTCAGTCTGTGATACTTATTGTTTATGGTTTCATCTAATAGTGTGTGTTTTATGTTGTTTCAGATTTTTTTTTTTAGCCACACTTCAGGTGATATCTTTTAAACTCTACTTTCTTATATGTTTTTGACATGGGATTAGGTTGGGGGAAGGTATAGTTGATATCATGACTTGCGTGTTTAATGTGTGGCTTTCTAGTATTTTATTTTAAAAAAAATATCAAACGTGTTTTCTTATGGGTCTGTTGAAATTATGAAAAAAATGGTAGTAGAGTAAAGGGTAATTATAACACTGTTGAGACGCATCCTAATTTCTTGCATAACATGGCAAGTTTGTGAAGTTTTTGACAAAAGTTTGTGAATTGCCAAATTTTTTTAATTTTTGTTAAGTAGTAGAGGTTCTTCAAACTTCAATGATTGAAATTAAGCGTCAATAATGTGGTTTGATTAATGATGGGTGTTGTTTTGGACTTTGATGATGGGTGTTGTTTTGAACTTTGATGTTGTTATTTGGTTAATATATTTTTGCAATAATTATACTCAATTTTTTTTTGCATTATGTTATTCAGTGTGAAGACAATCATGTTAAAATAGGAAGTTCTTATGCCCTCGCTCTAATCACCACTTAGATCTACAACATGTAGGGGTTGAGTATTAGAACTTTTCATTTTGGTCTATTGAGGCGAACGACTGATTGTGCACTACTAGAAAAATGATTAAGGCATTAGGCTTTCTAGCACCATTGCCAAATTAGTTTGTTCCCCATGTGATGTTCCAAGAGAACATCCCCCTTAGTGAGTGTGATACCCGAGCCTCTTACTACTCACATGGCCAAATATGATTCATGCATTACGTATTAATTTTATATGCTATTTGCATTTCTATTGACATTGCATAATTTATTTCATTTTATACGATATTCTTGAATATTAAACTTAATTCTGAAGCTCTTGCACGGTATTAGTTATTGAATTTCCTAATCTAAGTAGTTGATTTTATATTGAAATAAGAAGAAAATGAGGTGGATCAATATTAGATATAGATGGGATATATAGGTTATAATTTTGGAAGTGTTAAAAGTGTTACTAGTAAGCTTATACGGTTTAATTTGATTTGATCAAGTTATTTCAAAAGTATATATTTGTAAATTAGCATACTTGGGATATTGGACATGATATAATGTGATTTAAGTGTCATATTACAATGCCCATATGTGCATATGATTTTAGAAATGCAAACTAGATAATTCTTTAAGAATCGGATGCGAATCGGTTTGGAGATCGAATGAACGGACATAGGAATTACCTATGGAAATGAATGGTGATTAAGATAGGTTGCAGCCAAATAAAAATAGGTGAGACACACAAGATTAGGGCTGCAAGATAAGGGAGAAAATCAGATTTTGTCATTTACTTGCCACCTCATGCTTTCTTATTAAGCTTAAGCTAACATCTCAAGCTAACACCTCAAATCCTTCACCCTTAAGCAATGACCAGACCCTCATTTCAGCCATTTTCATCTTCCAAACACACACCTTAAGGTCTCCAAGTGATCCAAATTGATTCCAAGTTGAAATAAAAGCAAGAAAAGCAAAGGAGAAGTGATTACCATCAAGTTAACCTCAAAATCTGCATAGGTAACACTTATCTATGGTTTTGCCTTTAGTTTTCAGATTATTATGAATGGTTTTATTGTTTATTAAGCTTTCAATATCTCTTATAAAAGTGTTAGGAAGTTTGTAGTTAGACTTTGGTGCACAAAGAAAGGGTTTTTGATGACAAACACTTAATAGGAAATACTTGTGGCAGAAACTGTCATCTTACTATTTTCTTGTGTTTTAGACTTCAAAAGTGTATGGTATGTTGAATAAAACCTATAATTATTACCATTTACATGAATATATATGAGTTAAGAGTATTGGTCAGTTGGAAATTGAAATAGAGAATGATATTGGAGAAACACTCAAACTGCCAAAATAGCAAAATCTGTTTTGGTGTGCTGTGAAGGAAACTGAATTAAGGGAGCTAAATCCATTATTTTTGGTAATAATATGACCTGGTTGTCTCCTTATATATGTTATCTAAGTATGGTGAAAATGTTGGAGTGATTGGATATACTTAATGGTGCCAAAACCATTAATGTCATGAAGTGTGCAAAACTGTCACGGTAGGAAACAATCTGTTTCAGTATGTTGTGAAGAGAGCTGAACTTGGAAAGATATATCCGTGATTTTTTGCAATTATATGATATGGTTACATTTATATACATGTTATCTAAGTGTGGTAAAAATTTGGGAGTGATTGGATATGTTTAGGGATGTTAAAATTATCATGCAACTAAACTTGACAGCAAGAAAATATGAAAATGTGAATCTGCCACATTTGATCACTTAGCGTGTTTCAACCTAGACATGTTGCTATTGAGTGTTAACAATTAGGTACATGCTATTAGAGTTATAATACTTCAATTACATGATGTTTTCATGTATTTAAGATGAGAAATTGAGGTATTTGAGGGGCTATATTGGGTTCTAGTTTGTGAAAGCTTGATTGTTAGCTTATAGCATGGTGTTTAAGGTCTAGTATGAGATTTTGTGCTTTCAACTTGCCAAATTGGGAATGGTGCTTGATATTGGGTAATATTACAGGCTATTTTACATCTAAGGTTGGAGAGGAATACTAAACAAATTTAGACTAAGCCACCAACCAAGTGAAAGGTAAGTAAAGATTCATGTGCAACTACAATGCATAGACATAGTAAATGTATGATTTATATGTAATACCATTGATCATATGTGCGTAGTAGAGGGCATGCATTACTGTCATTCATGTCCATTGAGCATACATACATGGGCATTGGCACGTGCATACATCATATACAAGCATTGTGATAAATCGTGCATTGCACGGCATGATTCTGAGAAAGGAAAATATTTTACTGACCACTACTAGTGCACCGAAGCATGCATGGATTTGCATGGTTTTATGCATGGATTTGCAGGTTCGCGTGCATGGATTTGCATGCGTATGAGTGTGCATGGATTTGCATGCTTTTATGATTATTGGCCATTAGATTATGGCGATGTGCATAGCTCTTTTCCGGTGTATGGGATAGTAGCGTTGGTCAGGGGCCCAAGAAAGAAATAATTTTGAGAGAAATATTTAATGCATAAAATTGCATTGTGGGCATAGCATTTTGAGATGTATGACTTGATATTGTAGATTATTCTTTGACATGCATAATCTTTACTTGCTGAGCGTTAGCTCATATAGTTTATGCATTGTAGGTGAGTCTGGTGATACTTGATACCATGGACTTACTGGGCAAGCTGTTGGGGTTCCTACAGGTTCTGAGGATCAGTGTACATGGATGACGACCTGTTGGGTTGATTGTTAACTTATTTGATTTTGTAGTCTATTGTATTATGTTTTAGGATTTTGTACAATATGTTACTTTTATAATTTTTTTGTACACGGGTACATAAATATTATGATTGTTATGGGTCATCTGCAGGTATATATATTAGTCTGTGAGTGGGAAAATATTTATTATTTATTAATATGTTGCAGAAAAAAAAAAATAATGCATGCACACAGGCTCTATCATGTTAAATTATACTATATATATAGTTCTGTAGTAATGGGGGTGTTACAGTGAGCCACTTTGAGCCTTTCACTAAATAAATATTTTTTTTGTAACCATATCTTTTTACTTAGCCTAAATACGCTATTATTCAACCCTTGTTCTAAAAATGACTTGGAGTTTAAGAGACATTCCATTGACATTGTGAACTTGCAAAAGAAATTTAGGTTGGAATAGAAGATAAGTGTGGAAAACTCTTAAAAAAAACAAAAAAAAGGAAAAATTGCAAAGTGCTAAAAATATTACTAGTTGTAACTAAAAATGGAATGTTGCAAGATGAAAAAAAAAAGATGAAAAAGAAAAAAGATGAAGATAGTTATCATAGGTGTTTGTGGGTATCACTGTTGTAAAACCCTCACGAGACTATAACTCATCCTTATGCGCCACCTAGGGGTTTAAAGGCTTGTTTTATATGTTAAATGAAATTGTGATTTTCTATGAAAGTGGATTAGTGTAGGTTTGTTTTAGACTTGCTCGAGGACAAGCAAGGGTTAAGTGTAGGGGAATTTGATAAGTGCAAATTTTGACATATTTTTATATCAAATCATTTATACTTTCTTGCTTTATTCTTGTTAATATTATTATTTATTAATATTTTGTGTTAGGGAATCAATGAATATAAAAAGATCAAAAGAAGCATATTTCCAAACTTGTGCAATTTTGGTATTTTAAGCATAACTCCATGATCAAAAGCCCTATAGACCCAAATCTTATCTCATATAAAAGCTAAGAGATAGAGCTACAATGTTTCTACAGCTCAGTTCATTTCAGTCTTGATTATAGAAAAAAGTTCATCCAAGTGGTTGCACAAAATGATCACCAAAATTTAGATTAGAGTTTAGCCTAGTATTGACTTATTTTACCAATTAGGCATATCTATTAAGCCTAAATTTATTTTTGGCTAAACTTTGGATATGTTATACCCAAGAGGTAGATAAACAAGTTTGTTGAAGATAAAATGGTGAAAAAAATGGCTAAAATATAGGCTGTAAAGTGTTGCTACTGTTAAAGGACGACTCTTGGACATGATTCAGTAATTTGACTATATCTCCCTTATCCGACAACCAAATTTCGCAAATGATATATGAAAATATATCAACACTGAAAGATCTAAAACTTTTTTTCTACTCATCATCAAAATCTGGTGTTTTTGACCTAAAAATGAAATTTAATTGGGTAGGTGAGAATTTTGAGGACTTGGTGTAGCAACTTACCAACTCTTGGCAATTAGCATACTATTTGATTAACTTCTCCATTATTTGTTTGGCCTCTAGCATACTCCAAGTACTATAAATAGGTCATGTATTAAGCTTGCAAGAGAGAGGGGGGGGAGGGGTAGAGGGTTTCTTTAGGCTAAGTTTTCTAGTATATATGTTTTCTAGTAATGTAAGTTTTCTAGTAGTAATAGAAATGCATTCTCTAGTTTCTCTTCTATTTTTAGTCTTTTCTACTTTTATTATGCCTTTCTAAATTTCATTTTGTTGAGGAAAAAGGGTGAACCTCTTGATGGAGAAAGGGTAGAAAATATTTAACTATGTTGTATTATTATTTTGAGTTTTGATATAAACCCTACTTATTTTGTGGTGATTTTTGATTTATGTATCTCCAATGGTACAAAATACTTGGGTTCATTTAGCTTATTGTATGGTTTTACCCCACCGAATGCTAATGTGAAATCTTGATTTGTTGTTGACAAAGGTGTAAATAAATGCTTGATCCCATAAATAAGTATTGGCATTAAGAGATAATTTGTAAATAGTAAGACAATATCATGATTACCTTATTGCATGAGCTATTTGATAATATCATCCTATTAGAACCTTCATTATGTATGGATTCCAACAGTGGTAATTAATAGAGGTAAAAAGAATAAATAACTATTTATCTATCCAAAACTCAAGAGTGGATTTCTAATCCTCAGTACTTTTATTACTTTGGTTTTTCTTTAGTTACAACATATATTTAATTTTTCATATATTTTGAATCACATAAATCCCATTTTTTTAGAATTATAATCCTGTATTCTTCAAGCAACTTCCCTATGGATTGATCTCGAACTCATGAGAAATTTATTACTTAATACAACCTGCACTTGAGTTTGCAACCTTAAAGTTGTAGAAGGATGCGAATAAGAACATGAACAACAAGAAAAATAAATGTCAAGGATGTGGAGGATATGGACATATCCAAGTTGAATATGCCAACACTATTAAGAAGATAAGACATTCACCAGAAACAACTTGGAGTAATGAGGAGTCCGAGGACAGTCAGGAAGATGATAAGAAGCTCAATAGCAACCATGTAGCACAATGTTCTATGATAAATAAAACACTGCTCCCTCTAAAAAGTGTTATGTTACAAGTCATGTTGGAACACCAATTAGAACATCGCAAGGTTCTGATGCTAAAACTGACACTGCATCAAAAGATAAGGATAAAATTATTCAAAATGTTTAAACTAATGATGATTCTGACTGTAGCAGTGATGATGAACCAAGTATTGAGGAAATCTTAAAGGTGTACAACCAGATGTACCAAAAATGGCTTGAAGTCTGTAAAACTAACAAGTTATTAGACGATCAAGCTGTTGAGCTTTCATGTTAAAAGGCAGAATTAGAACACGAGTTGGAACATAGCAAACTGAAGATCATTGAAAAGGACAAGATGTTCAACGACACACTTGTTGAAAGCTTTTTTATCTAGAATAAACACTGGTAAAGCTAAATTTGATAAAATCTTCCCTACTAGACAAGTTGGAGGAAATCGTCAGGGCCTTGGTTATATTGGTGAGTGTTCAAACTCAAAAAAGGATTCCAAATAAAAAATTGAATTTGTGAAAGGTACTAAAGAAAAACTTTCCATCTTTGATTATGGTAAGAAAAATGTTCTTCAAAAACCTTGCCCAAAAAGGTTCATACCAATCTACCATTACTGCTATATTCCTGGTCATATACATCCCAGGTGTTTCAAATTGAAAAATGACTTGCGGAATGGAATGCATGTTAGAACATTATTTTTTGGAAAGTTTTAACATGGACCAAAATTTGTGCCTAAATGTACACCAAAGACTAAGTTTGATCTGAAAAATAATTTTCCATGCAAAATCTGGATTAGAAAATCTGATCTTAGGTTTAATGTTATATACATGTAGTTGAAAGCATGCTCTAATGATTCTTGGTACTTGGATTGTGGTTGTTCTAGGCACATGATTAGTAACAAAGCCCGTTTGACAAAGTTTCAAAGTTATGAAGAAGGTCGTGTTCTTAGTAAAGGGACACTTGATGTTAGAGGTCTATCTAGGTTGAAAAATGTCTTGCTTGTTGAAGGACTTGAGGCATACTTGATAAGTATTAGTCAATTATGTGACTATAATCTTTTTGTTCAATTTACAAAAGATTTATATCAAGTTTTTGACAATACTAACAAATGTGTTTTGATAGAATCAAGGTCATCTGATAACTGTTACATGTTAGAATATAAGATCTCATGTTTCAACAGGACACAAGATAAGTCAGAAATTTGGCACCAAAAACTAGGGCACTTAAATTATAAAAGTCTAACCAAACATATTAACATGCATTACCTTTTTATTAGGGAGTTCGTTGAGAATAGAATTGTGATAGTTGATCTTGTTACAACTAAGAACCAACTGGCTGACATATTTACCAAGGGCATTGATTCACAAAGATTCACTACATTAAGAAAGTCTTTGGGTATTTGCATTTTGTGATGTCATATTCAGTATGTTGTTGGAACATCATAATCCATACTGTCACATGTAGATATATGTTATAACACTATGTTAGGATATAGCTGATAAGATATATGGTTTTTATTTTTTGATTCATTCATCTCATGCTACGACTTGAATTAGACATATTGCATTGAAAGTTTAGTGTGATTAGATTTTTGAAATTTCTAATTCTAGGATATCAATTTTGAATGAAAACCTTGACTATTTTATCCTTCAACTTGAATAGACTTCAGAAAAATTCCACATTTAATTGTGCTAGATTTTTCTAAAACTGAGAACTTGGAGGCCTTTGACAGAAAAAGGTATCTATTCTTAGAAGTGAGAGCCACTCGTGAGTAATCCAGGACTAGGTATCAATAATATCAAAAGGACGATCTACCATGAGAAAAGACTACCCTAAGTCTTAGAGTGAAAGCTACTGACTGGCTAAATCCTTGTTCTCAGTACATGTTGGAATAATGTATTGAACATTGTATAAAAATTAAAAAAAAATGATGGTTCATAATTTTAGTTCTTGATTGAACAAATTTCTGGAAAAAAAATAATATGTGTGCAATAAAAATATGAAGGAATTTTGAGTTTATTGTCAAAACGGATCAAAGGTTGAATTTTTCAATTGATGTTTTAGAATTATGAGATTTGAAATTTGAATAGTGCCATATTTATTTAGCACATTTCAATATGTGTGTGCATTATCAATTTTGTTTTCATTTTAGACATGATCTAAGACATACCATGAGTTGTGTGCATCAATTAACTTGGATAAATATGAAAGTCATGTTGTGTAATTGTGTTGGACCACAATTTCTTATCCAGATCTTATTTTCAAAGAATTCTTTAATAAATGAGACAACGTGTGAAAATGTGAGTGGTGGAGTCCTACAGCTAACACAACTTTTGGGAGAAATTTTAATTGCCTGAATTATCTTAGTTGAAGGGTATTTATTGGGATATGCCTGAACCTTCTCCACCACATGTCCCATCCAATGTTAGAACATCTCAAAATGGAACATCTTCTGAATTTATTCTCAGCAGCTATATTGAAATCTTCTTTATGTTAGGCAGAGATAGCAATTCTGATTTTTTTTTACAACTTGACACCTTATAGTCTGAAAAGGAAGTGGTTCTAATGGTCTCTATTGATATGCTTGATTTGCATGACTGTTTTGTTGGGTTTGTGTAATACCCACTACTAAAAAATTATATATAAAATATAATTTGACATGATAGAACTTGTGTGTACGTGCGATATTTTTTTTTTCATGTAACACTTTAAGAAATGATAAATCACTTTTTACATGCATAATCCTATTTAAAATACTTCCTAACATATACCTTGTATATAGCAGGATCAGTATTTATATAAAAGGAAAACACTCACAACGACCACAATATTTACATACTTATTTACAGTAAAGTTTTAAACGCGAAATATAGTATCAGTCTCAAAATATAATACAATAGACTTAGAATATAACAAGCCAACAAAATAGCCCAATAGGTCGTCATCCATGTACACACTCCCTCAGACACCTGCAGGAGCTCCAATAGCCGTCCAACTAGCAAAAGATGCTTCAAGCATCGTTGTGCTTACCTACGATGCATAAACTATATGAGCTAACACTCAGCAAGTAAAGATTATGCATGTCAAAGAATCATCCACAATATCAAGTCATGCATTTCAAAATGTTATGCCCATAATACAATTTCATGCATCAGAACATTTATCTCAAAATCAATTCTTTCTTGGGCCCCTGACCAATGCTACTATCCCATGCACCAAAAAAGAGCTCTGCACACCGCTATAATCCAATGGCCAATAATGATTAAGTATGCAAATCCATGCATGCGAACCTGCAAATCCTTGTATGCTTTGGTGCACTATTAGTGGTCAGCAAAATATTTTTCTTTCTCAGAATCATGTCGTGTAATGCAAGATTTATTATAATGCTCATATGTGATGCATGCACATGCTAATGCCCATGTATGTATGCTCAGTGGACATGAATGACAGTAATGCGTGCCCTCTGCTATGCATATATGATCTATGATATTACATATAAATCACATATTTACTATGTCTATGAATTGTTGTTGCAAATGAATCTTTACTTACCTTTCACTTGGTTGTTGGCTTAGTCTAAATTTGTTTAGTGTTACTTTCCAACCTTAGATGTAAAATAGCCTGTAATATTACCCAACATCAAGCAGCATTCCCAGTTTGGCAAGTTGAAAGCACAAAATCTCATACTAAGACCTTAAACACCAAGCTATATATGTAACAATCAAGCTTTCACAAACTAGAACCCAATATAGTCCCTCAAATACCTTAATTTCCCACCTTAATGTATGCTAAGATTACCTAATTAATGTGCTATAACTCTTATAACAAGTCCCTAAATAACCAAAATCAATTACACCACAGATATATTGTAACAAGTAAAATGGGACAGATTTTCACCTTCTAATTTCCTTACTGCCACATTAGGTTTCATAGACATTTTGACATCCTTAGGAATATTTATTCACTCTAAAAAATTTAACACACTTAGATAACATGTAGAAAAATATAACTGTATCATAAAGTTTCCAAAAAGCACGGGTCTATGTCCCCTAATTCAGTCCCCTTCACAACATACCAGAATAGATATTCTTACTTTGGCAGTTTTGAGTGTTTCTTTAATATCATGCCCTATTTCAATTTCTAACCAATTAAAATTTATTCCAATACTCTTAACTCATATATGAACATGTATATGATGATACTTATAGGTTTTATTCAACATACCATATACTTTTGAAGCCTAAAACACAAGAAGACAGCAAAGTGACAGTTTCTAGCACAAGTGCTTTCTATCAAGTATTTGCAACCAAAAGCCCTATATTTGTGAACCACACCTATCTAATAATATCCTAACACATTTATAAATAATATTCAAAGATTAATAAGCCAATACACCTCTAAAGAAATCTGAAAGTCATGCTAAACCCGTAGGTTAAACTCACCTTACACAGTTTTCTACTTGAACTTGTTTATTTCTTCTCCCCTTTGCTTGTTTTGCCTCCTTTTTTGGTTAGAATAACTTAGGAACTATTTAGAGAGATTTTTATATGTATTTGAAAGCTTAAATGGTTTAGAAGAAGTTTCAAGTCGTGGCTGTTAGCTTAAGAGTGAAGAATAGGTTGAGGTGCTAGCTTGAAAAGTCTAAGCATGAGGTGGTATAAGCTTGAGGTAGCACGTAATGGTAAAATATGATTTTCTCCCTTATCTTGCAGCCCTAATCTTGTGTGACTCACTTATTTTTATTTGGTTGTAACCTATTTTAGTCACCATTCATTCCCATAGGTAATTCCTATGTCCGTTCATTCGATCTCCGAACCGATTGACATCCGATTCTTAAATGATTGTCTAGTTTGCATTTCTAAAATCATATGCACATATGGATCTTGTAATATGATAATTAAATCACATTATATCATGTCCAATATCCCAAGTATGTTAATTTACAAATATATACTTTGAAATAACTTGATCAAATCAAATTAAACTGTATAAACTTACTAGTAACACCTTTAACACTTCCAAAATTATAACATATAATCTATGAATATCCAATATATTGACCAATCTATTATTTTTCTTATTTAAATATAGAATTACTTAATTATATTATAGGATCTCAACCACTAATATCATGTGATAGCATTAGAAGTCTAATGATGCAATGCCATGCAGATGTTAATGCAAATTAGCATATAAGTAGCATGTAAGGCATGAATCATATTGGCCAAGTGAGTAGTGTGAGACTTGGGTATTACAATTTGTGTGATCCCAGGGTATGCACAGTGGAAAATTAGAAATTTTAAAACATCATACCATAACAATTATAGTAATACCCTGGATTCGATATGATTTCTGATAATCTCGTAATTTCCAACAGCTGTAGTAAAATAATTAAAGTTTTGATTTATAACTTTTTATGCACTCCGACTATCGTAGGGTTTGAATCAGTTAATTGCTAACCCTTTTCATGAATTTGGTTCACAAGGATCTACATGTCTCCCCTCTAAAGTGGTCCATACTTTGAGCAAGAACACAAAATCAAAATTCCAGTAGCAATTCTCATTTCTTTTCAAATCTAGTTTATGGAGTGTATATGGAGAATATTGATTCTTGTTATCAACTTGTGATAAAATAATTAATACTTAAAAATAAAAGATGGAATTTTCGGAGAAAAAAGAAGGATGAAGAAAATAGTTTTTCTTCTCTTTTCTATGTATGGCCAAAAATTAGAGGATGATTATTCTTTTTATAATTTTCGGCCATGGTGGTATAAATAGGGGACAAAAAATTTCAAGAGTCCTACTTTTGGTATTTTGTGTCTCCTTTTGATTGGTTGAAAGATATTTTCATTCATTCAAACTTCTTCAAATTTTATCTCTTTCATATCTTCCAAAGATATTAAAGATTTTTCAAGAATTCCAAACTATTGACTTTCCATCATTTTTCAATTACCTTCATGGGTCTCTCCTAATAGGTCTTTGTGAATTGAGTTTGGACTTAAAAATAAATCCCATAATTAATCCAATTAATTATCTTACCCAAATTAATAAATTCTATTTAGCCCACCTAATCAAATTAGGCTCCATTAAATAATCCAATTATTTAATTGAGTAAATTAATTTAATAATTAAATTAATTTATGAACTACACAATTAATTTGATCCAATCAAATAATTGTTTCACTCCAATTGGGCTATCTAATATTATTAGGTCTAATTAAATAATTTAATTATTTAATTGAATAATTAATTCAACTCTTGGAATTAATTTAAGATCCAATTAATTAATCTCCATTAATTAATTGGATCCAACCCCTTGGATCAATTCCTAAATTTAAAATGCTCCATCTCAAATTGTGTGTCACCCTTTTGGTTCACAACTAAGCTAGGGTTTGCAACATTTGCAACTTATGAATAATAATAATTATTCCTATTAATTAATATAATTAATTAATTCGCTTGAAATTAACTCTTTAATTTTAAGATCCTCACAAGTCAGAAACACCTAACAAGTGTATCATGACTACCTAAACTTAGGTAAAATAACAAGTGAAACTATTTCAATTACGAGTATCATACACGTATGGTCTTTCCATCAACTAATCTCCCGATTGAGTCTAAGGCATGGATTAATAGTCGAAACCCTAATTACTCAATAACTTTGATTTGATTTCAAGTTTCAATGACTCATGAGGAATTATTAGAAAACCCCATCTAACATTCATCTTGCCTTGGCCAAGGACTTCTGAGTTAAAAATGCTAAAAACATAGGAAATTCACTTATTCTACCAGACAAGTGACGGATCATTTATTGACCACTCATTAACCTACATACATATCAATGCAACATCCAACGTATTTCATTTGTGATTGTCAGACAATCTAAAGATACATAAAAATAAAACACGATATGCACAAAAGCTATCATGGTGTCTCAAGTCAAAAGACTAATCATGTACTATCGTAACATGGAATTTCTTATTTCGATAAATAAGTTTCTAATAAAACTTTCCAGTGGGCCTGTTCAGTGTACTTGTTCTCGAATAAGTTCCCACATACATGCACTAGCATTACTATGCCAATGTCCATGGAGTGGGATATCCTCCTAATGCGAGTATGCATCGTATGCGTGAGTCTATTGGGCTATTTAATGCCCTTTCTCAAAAAGCCTTTGACTTGGAACTAATTTAAGATCAAAGTCATAGAGGCATATTCCATGATCACCATCTAGTGCATGATCATGTCGTGTAGCTTAGTTTGGTCTAGGGACTTTATTTAATTACAAGAAGCAATTAAAGATAAAGAAATCTACCTTTTCATTAATATGATTTGAAAAAAATTATTTGTACAAATACAAAATTATAAAGGATGCACAATCTAATTGGCACGTCGGGCACTATTCTAACATGTTTTGTGCGTACTAATTTGGTTTTGCATTTTTCACTTACGACCACAAACTTAGAGAGATTTTATGCTTTATATGATGATTGATTGACTACAATCAATACTTGAGCTTAGCTGGATTTGCTTGCTTCTGTTTTGCTTGCACTATATTATTTTTGATTGATGATATTTTAGGGGGAGTAAGCTTACAATCTATTTTACTTACTGTTCGAATATCAATTCTAATATTGTTTGCAGGAAATTGATCTATATGGACCCTCTCATGTTCCATCTGATGTTGGCACATCTTCTTTGGTCCTGTTAGAACATCTTATGATGTAGGTCCATATAACTATCTGGAGCATAAAGTAGCTAGGGAGAGCTTCTGCAAATGGTAAGTTGAGTTTTCATGTTTTTATATGAATTTTATTGCAAGACTAATTTTTGAATATTTGTTTTCATGTAGGATTAAAACTCTACATACTTTCCATGTTAGATAACTTTATTAAAAGATAAGCTTGAGGAACTTATGGAAATAAATTCTCAAGATATCTCCAAATAAATTTATACCAATTAGAGGAAAGATTTGATCTTGCACTTGCCTTATCTGGATGAATCAATATTCAAGGAAGTTTCCAAATTCAAACCACCAGATTTCCTACCAAGTTTGAAGAATCCGATTTTTGTAATTTAGAGTAGGAATATGAGTTGTAATTGGATTCTATATTTTGTTAAACATAGAAAGATTATGTTAAGGAAAGTGTTTGTGTTAGACTAGGTAACTTTCTATGTATTATATTAGGGATCTACCTATTGAAAGATATGTATTTAAACATACTCTTTCATTAGTTTAGGCTGCGAATTTCATTGAAAATATTCAGAAGAGTGCAACTAATACCAAGCTCTAGAAATTCAGAGATCGATGATAAAACATTAAGCTTTAAAGTATTCTGGAGTTACACGTGTGTTCCAAACATTGTTGGAATATCTCTATTGAACATCCTTCAGGAGAAGAAGGTGAGTCTATGGGAAAAGACGCCAGTACCCATTATTCATCCTTCGGGAGAAGGAGGTGAGACTTCAGGAGGAGGCGCTCTGCTATTTAAAGGAGTTCAACGTTGAAGGGAGTTCAACGAAGTATATTCAAGTCAAGGGGATCTCGTAAATAAGTTCACCAATGGAACAATACAAGTATGGCATCAAAACAAAGATGCAGTCTTTGGTTTTATTTTATAAATCTTTTTATTATATTGTGTAATTCATTTACTGATAGTAGATTGTACTTTCTCTGGGCGTGGCCTCGAAGAGTAGGATATTTAATATCCGAACCTTGTTAAAATTGCTAGTGTGAATTTTAATTTCCATTGTGTATTTGTGTTCATGTTCTAATAGATGTTATAACATTAATTGAAACATTCACGAATTTGATAAAATGATTAATTTGGTTAATTAAAATGGCAATAGATCCTAACAACCTGGAAACTAGAAAATGCATTGGTGATCATGGACCAAAGTTTGCTATCTGATTGAGGAGGGAGGTTTAGGAGTTTGGGCTTTTTCAAATGTTACTGTAATGCCCAATTCTCAATTCTCTCCTACATAGCCTATAATAAGTATTTTTCATCAATATGCATCTAATCAATACGTATTATCAGATTATGGCATACAAATAGCATTATTGCACGAACATAAATAATTGTTACTATATGCTCCAGTTATGCTTTAACATGCATTAGTACATGAAATATAAGATCAAACTTTCATTTCTTGATTTAACATATTCCTTAAGTGCCTTTTTGCAGTGAAAAACTTGGTATTTCGGTTAAGGAAGATTGATGCATTGAATGGCCATGAAATAAATTATTTGTATTGCTCCATACTAGTTATATGCTAAAGTAATTAATTGCCTAAATATTTACTTGAAATATATTACATTTGGCTAAGAACTAAAAGTATGCAAAATCGTGCAATTTGATTGGTTGGTTGACTAAGTTGCATGGAATCATTCTAAACCGCATTGCACTTGATTATAACAACAAAACATCAATTTTTGTGTTCTCCCTAGCCCATAAATGTGGCTTTTGGAATGAGAAGACACCAAGCATGATGCAACCAATCACAGCCCTCCACTTACCTCTCTTTGAAAGGTCAAAGAAATCATTTTCATCCATATTTCTTGTGGAAGCACTTCAAAAACGACCAGCCCTTATTCTCCAAAGTTTCTCCCAAATTTATACACTCTCATACTCACAAAAATTGAATTCAATCCATAGGAATCCATAGAACACAAACTAGAACAAGTTTCCACCATTTTTAAACTTGAAAACCGTTGATTTTGAAGTTTAATTCCAACTTAATCAAGGTATATTCTTTTTCAATATTTCTTATGATGAATTTGTAGTATCTTGGATGGTTACATGTTTTAGTATATTTTTGTATGATTGAAAACCTAAGTAAGTTACACTTGAAGCCAAAACCAAGCCAGTTAAGCTAGTTTTTAGCAAAATTGATAGTCTTGTGAAATTATTTAATTTACTTGTTTCTATTGATTTTGTAATGCTTATATTGTGTTTGAAGGTGCCTACAAATGATTGTGAACAATAGCAATTAGTTTGCTTAATTGAAGGTTAGATTCAATTTAAGTTAGAACCAAGTTTAAGTGATTTTAATTCGAATTGTGTTCATGTTTTGTGGACTGCCCTAATAATTTGAATTATTAGTTATTTAATGGCTGCCCTAATGTTTAATGTCTTGAATTAGTAGTAAAATATAGAGTATACATTATTTTTAAGGTTATGTAATTGATATGGAATTGTTTACAAAAAGATTGAAAAGTGTATATGATTTTAATTAGAATAGACTAAATGATTTATAAAAAGGATATTAAATGATACGTGATTTGATTATGTTAGGCCTTTGACACATCCTATCTTCTAAAGAGATTGAACTTTTCACTTAGCACAAAGTGGACTTGAGGTAACTTGAAAATTTCATTTGTTGTATCACAAGAATCATATAATGTTGTAAATATTTTAATGTGATTGTTATTATTTGTGAAATGATGTGATGTTTGATGCATTTATGGTTTATGAAGCATGATATTATTAAGGATATAATGAGATTTTGAAAAGAAAGTATGGTACTTGATTGATGGTCGGGTAGACATGGGATGCGGGAGGGACCGACGGACCCAACAAATGGTGGCAAATACTTGAGGTTGAAAAACCAGTTTAGGAAAGCCACAATGAATGAGATAAAATATGGCTAATACCTGAGGTTGAAAGATTATTTCTCTTATTGGCCAATCATTATGAAAAGATTTCAAAAACCACGGTCTATTGCTATTAGTTAGGTACCACACTTCAAGGGCCCTAAAGAATGATTTATGAATGAAAGTTAATAAATAGAATAATACATTTAATGATTTATGAGATGTGCATATATATTATTTGTTATTGCATCAATTTCAGCTTACTGAGCCTTTAGCTCATTAGATTCATGTAATGCAGGTGGAAATATACAGGTTTAGAGGTTGACTGAGTCTCTAGAGTAGCCGGATAGAGATTTGTTCATATGCCATACTTCGAACTATTTTGTAGTTTATTTCGAAAACTCTATTTTTTTTAAATAAGTTGCTCTATTAGGTTTTATAAATAAATGTACTCAGTTTTGATATATGTATATGGTGTGTTTAAAACGATTCAAGTTCATTCTCTTATAGCTAAAAATGAAACTTTTATTAAAACCATAACTCTAATATTGATGAAAAATTAACATTTCTTAACTTAACTGTATCAGCTTGTTTAGGCTCTACAGTTAGGTTAAGGGGTGTTACAGTTACTTTGGAATTTGATTATAAGAAATGGTGGTGATCTTGCACTAGAAATATATTCTTTATTCCCTTTCCAGAGCGTTCCATAAGGACAGAAGCTTTGGACTTCATTATGCGATATAAATATTGCTTAATTGATGCCTCTCCTGTGGCTAGGTAATGGTGAATCATTCTTTAGGATGGAAATGCCTAGTCAAGGCTAGACATCTTGCAGAGCTCACATATATTAGAGTATTGGCAAAGTAACGTAGCCTTTCGATATTACATTTGGATTTTTGATCATCCCATAGGTCGATTGTGTATGTTTCAAATGAAAGGTTGCTGGTGAATGATGTTTGGATTGATGGTAAATGGGACATTGCTAAACTTGAATTTGTAATACCAACTGATATGGCTGCAGAAGTTGCTAAGATGCCTTTTGATGAAGATGAGGCTGTTGTAGCTTGGTGGAAATTATCTTTGGATAGAAGTTTTTCGTTAAATCTACTTGGGCGACTATCTGACAATGAAAGCCTTCTCAACAACTATTTAGGTCATATGGGATCGAACATCTCACTCCCACAATGTTTGTCTTTGGTTGAAGGATTATTTAGGATTAGATTTCTCTTGTTATGAAATTACAAGAGCATTAAAATGGAGTTCCTTTCTCAATGTCAATGTTGCCTTACTCAGGGAACCGTTGTTTATTTTTTTAGTAGTAGAGAAAAGGCGTGGTAGATTTAGAGTTATTTCGGGAGGATTTCTCAAGTACCAAATCCAAAATTGGATAGTATTATAAATTGGATACAATTTTGCATGGTTTGGAAATAGGGATCATCATAT
The DNA here is from genome assembly GCA_019321725.1 of Paulownia fortunei. NCBI lineage: Eukaryota > Viridiplantae > Streptophyta > Magnoliopsida > Lamiales > Paulowniaceae > Paulownia > Paulownia fortunei. The sequence continues at coordinate 14,334,052 of CM033118.1, forward strand.
AAACAATACTCTATCTCTTTTATATTATGGTTCATTTGGCAGAATAATTCAAAGCACAAACACTTTGTCTCCAATCATAATCATGTGATTTGGAGAACATTTGATCATTTACATATTATTCATCATTAAGTTAGATTCTCAAATTTCTGGAAGGGTGCGATAGCAACAACTACTAGGTTGGATGATGAGGCAAAAAAAGATTTAAGTGGTACGCTAGGAGAAGACATCCCCTAGTTGTTTTATATTGAATACAGATGGTGCTTTGAAGAAAATCAGGATCTTCAGGTGTAGGGGCCTTCTTTGTGATGGGTAGGAAATTGATTTCTTATTCCTTGGAGAGACAATCAACATGGAGATGGAATTCGCAACATTGGCTCAAGGACTACAACTATGTCAACAATATGGAATCCATAACTTATGGATTGAGTTGATTCATAAATACTTTTGCATCTTATCAAGGGTTATCAATAGGGTTGGTGAATGTGTTGAAGTATATTACACGATCAAGGTTAGTTCTCAAAAGATGACTTGTAGATTCACACACATTTATAGGGAATGAAAAATGGTTGCTGACATACTTGAAAACATACTTGCAAACATGACATGTAGTTTGCTTACTAATGGGATTTTCATGCCTCTCAGATACCACATGAACTAAAAGGAGTGCTAATTTGATAAGTTCAACTTACCTTATCTCTATTAAAAATAGACCTTTAGATTAATTGTTGATTCGAGAACACATGGATTGGAGCTGGAGATTTTAGCAAAGTTTTTCTTACTGGAGAGGGTCATGATGTTGTGTTCGGAGCCAAGACATGAGAAGAAATAGGATATTGAGATGATTGCAATTTTATCACAGAGAACTATGGATGTCATGCTTCTTTAAAGAGCAAGGGCATGGTAATTTTGATATTTTTAAGACTACATGGGCCACGACATCTTCATAAAGGGCCATGATGCCATATGTTGTCATCGCATCATACATGATCATAGAGTAATATGGGATGTGTGGTGCTTCTTCAAAGTGCCAGGATATGAATCTGAATACATGCTGCCACGATGCCTTCATATAGGACCCGTTACATCCAAGGGTGATTTTGCTCATTTTTTTTTTATTTCTGGGTTTTTATTTATTTTTGTGAGGGTTAATACTCCTGATGAGTAAGTACTCTTTATTTCAATTCCATGCAAAATATCTTGTACTTCTTTTCGGTGATTTTAATGGTAGTTCCATGCTAAATCCCCTGCCGAGTCACATACGACTTTGACCAAAAAAATTTCCTTGTATCTTGACTTGAAGATGAAATTAGAAAACCCTCATCTAGTTTATATCCAACATTGGTCAATGATTTCAGTGCTAAGTATAGTGGAACATATAAGAGATTCATCTATTCATCTAGATATGTGAGGATCCTTTGTTGGCCATTCGTTAACCTTTATACATGAAAATGTTACATCAAACGTAAACCCCTTATGTGTAACACCCCTTAACCTAACTGCAGAGGCTAAACAAGCTGATACAGTTAAGTCAAGAAATGTTAATTTTTCATCTTACTAGAGTTATGGTTTTTTATAAAAGTTCCCATTTTTAGCTATAAGAGAAAGAACTTGAATCATTTTGAACACACCATATACATATATCAAAACTGAGTACATCTGTTTACAAAACCATAAAACCTGTACATTTCCACCTGCATCACATGAATCTAATGAGCTAAAGGCTCAGTAAGATGAAACTGATGCAATAACAAATAACATATATGCACATCTCATAAATCATTAAATGCAATATTCTATTTAATAACTTTCATTCATAAATTATTCTTTAGGGCCCTTGAAGTGTGGTACCTAACTAATAGTGATAGACCATAGTTTTCGGAACCTGTTCATAATGATTGCCAATAAGAGAACTAATACGGGGTTTCCATACTTGGTCTTTCAACCTCAGGTATTAACCGTATTCTATCTCATTCATTGTGGCTTTCCTATACCAGTTTTTCAACCTCAAGTATTTCATTTTTTCTGCCGGTCCCTCCCGCGTCCCTTGTCTACCCGACCATCAATCAAGTACCATACTTCCTTTTCAAAAACCTCATTATATTCTTAATAGTATCATGCTTCATAAACCATAAATGCATCAAACATTACATCATTTGACAAACAACAACAATCACATTAAAACATGAACAAACATTATATGATTCTTGTGATACACCAAATAAAAGCTTCAACTTACCTCAAGTCCACTTTGTGCTAGGTGAAAAGGCCAATCTCTTTGGAAGATAAGATGTGTTAAAGGCCTAACATAATCAAATCATGTACCATTTAATATCCTTTTTATAAATCATTTAGTCTATTCTAGTTAAAGTTTATATACACTTTTCAATCTTTTGTAAAGAATTACATATCAATTACATAACCTTAAAAACAATGCATACTCCATATTTTACTACTAATTCAAGACATTAAACATTAGGGCAACCATTAAATAACTAATAATTCAAACATAATTATTAGGGAGCCCCTAAAACATGAACACAATCCGAATTAAAATGACGTAAACTTGATTCTAACTTAAATTGATTCTAACCTTCAATTAAGCAAACTAATTGCTATATTTTCAATCATTCAAAGAAACTTCCAAACACAATATAAGCATTACAAAATCAATAGAAACAAGTAAATTAAACAATTTCACAAGACTATCAATTTTGCTAAAAATTAGCTTAACTAGCTTGGTTTTGGCTTCAAGTGTAACTTACTTAAGTTTTCAATCATACAAAAGCATACTAAAACATGTAACCATCCAAGATACTACAAATTCATCATAAGAAATATTGAAAAAGAATATACCTTGATTAAGTTGGATTTAAGCTTCAAAATCAACGGTTTTCAAGCTTAAAAGGATGGAAACTTGTTCTAGCTTGTGTTCTATGGATTCCTATGGATTGAATTCAACTTTTGTGAGTATGAGAGTGTAGAAATTTGAGAGAAACTTAGTAGAATAAGGGCTGGTCGTTTTTTAGGTGCTTCCACAAGAAATATGGATGAAAATGATTTCTTTGACCTTTCAAAGAGAGGTAAGTGGAGGGTGATGATTGGTTGCATCATGCTTGGTGTCTTCTCATGCCAAAAGCCACGTTCATGGGCTAAGGAGATGACAAAAATTGATGCTTTGGTGTTATAATCAAGTGCAATGCGGTTTAGAATGGTTTTATGCAACCTAGTCAACCAACCAATCAAATTGCACCATTGTGCATACTTTTAGTTCTTAGCCAATGTAACATATTTCAAGTAAATATTTGGACAATTAATCACTTTAGCATATAACTAGTATGGAGCAATACAAATAATTCATTTTATGGCCATTCAACACATCAATCTTCCTTAACCGAGATACCGAGCTTTTCACTGCAAAAAGGGCACTTAAGGAATATGTTAAATCAAGAAATGAAAGTTTGATCTCATAATTCATATACTAATGCATGTTAAATCATAACTGAAGCATATAATAACAATTATTTTCGTGTTCGTGCAATCATGCTATTTGTATGCCATAATTCAATAATGTACATTAATTAGATGCATATTCATACAAAATGCTTATTATTGGCTATGTAGGAGAGAATTGAGAATTGAGCTTTACAAGTTGGGATGCAAAAACTTCCATTAGTGGAGTTTACTTATAATAATAGCTACCAATCAACAATTGGAATGGCGCCTTATGAAGCATTGTATGGAAAGAAATGTAGATCTCCAGTTCATTGGGATGAAGTTGGAGAACAAAGCCTACTTGGTCCAGAAATAGTTCAACATACCGCTAAGGCTCAGTTTCATCTTACTGAGCCTTTAGCTCATTAGATTCATGTGATGCAGGTGGAAATGTACAGGTTTAGAGGTTGACTGAGTCTCTAGAGCGGCCAGACAGAGATTTGTTCATATGCCATGCTTCAACCTGTTTTGTAGTTTATTTTGAAAATTCTGTTTTGTTTTTAAATAAGCCGCTCTGTTATGGTTTTGTAAACAGATGTACTCAGTTTTGATATATATATATATGGTGTGTTTAAAATGATTCAAGTTCTTTCTCTTATAGCTAAAAATGGGAACTTTTTAAAAAAAACATAACTCTAGTAAAGATGAAAAATTAACATTTCTTGACTTAAATGTATCAGCTTGTTTAGGCTCTGTAGTTAGGTTAAGGGGTGTTACACAACTCCCTTGAAAATCTAGCACACAAGCTCTTAACATATCCTCTAATATCTGAATAACCCTTTCTGATTGTCCGTCACTTTGTGGATGAAATGCTGTACTGAATGCAAGTTTTGTTCCCATGGCACTATGTAAGCTCTTCCAAAATGTAGATGTAAACTTAGGATCTCTGTCAGACACTATTGAAACGGGCACCCCATGTAACCTGACTATCTCTTTAATATATTGTTGAGCATACTGTTCCATATTGTATGTGGATTTCACTGGAAGAAAATGGGCTGATTTAGTTAATCTATCAACAATCACCCTTATGGAATTATACCCCTTTTGTGTTCTAGGTAATCCAAGCACAAAGTCCATTGTAATGTGCTCCTATTTCCACTCTGGAATCAACAAAGGCTTCAACAACCCTGATGGTCTTTGATGTTCAATCTTAACTTGTTGACAAGTTAGACATTCAGCCACAAATTTTGCTATATCTCTCTTCATTTTAGGCCACCAATAATGTTGTTGTAAGTCCTTATACATTTTTGTGCTACTTGGGTGTACTGAGTAAGGAGTAGTATGAGCTTCTTCTAAAATATCTCCTTTCATGGCCTTGTCAAATGGTACACACAGTCTCCCTTTATATTGAATAATCCCATCATCAGTAATAGAGAAGTCTGGCCTCTTTCCAACCTCAATCATTCTTTTCAATCTACACAAATGCATGTCCACCTTTTGACCTTCTCTAATTCTATCTTGAAGTACAGGTCTCAACACTAAGGCTGACAACAAACACTTTTTCCCTTTAGGTACAATTTCAAGCTCTAATCTCTGCAAATCCAGTAATATTGACTTTTGTATAACAAAAAGAGAAGACGTGGATTTTCTACTCAATGCATCTGCAACCACATTCGCTTTACCAGGATGATAGTTGATCACACAATCATAATCCTTTACAAGTTCTAACCATCTTCTTTGTCTCATATTCAACTCTTTTTGGGTAAAGAAGTACTTCAAACTCTTATGATCTGTGTATATCTCACACTTCTCACCATACAAATAATGTCTCCAAATTTTCAAGGCAAAAACCACAGCAGCAAGTTCCAAATCATGGGTTGGATAATTCTTTTCATATTCCTTCAATTGCCTTGAAGCATAGGCAATAACCTTCCCATTTTGCATCAAAACAGAACCCAAACCATTTTTTGAAGCGTCGCTATACACCACGAATCCACCAATTCCAGTTGAATGGTAAGAACAGGAGCTGTAGTCAATTTTTGTTTCAGTTCTTCAAAACTTCTTTCACAAGCATTGGTCCACAAGAACTTCACATTCTTTCTTGTCAACATTGTCATTGGAGTTGCTATCTTTGAAAACCCCTGAACAAATCGTCGATAGTACCCTGCTAATCCCAAGAAACTCCTTACTTCTAATATATTTATTGGTGTTGGCCACTTAATGACAGCTTCTACCTTGCTCGGATCAACAAAAATACCATCCTTTGATACTACATGACCTAGGAATACCACTTGTTCAAGCCAAAACTCACACTTCTTGAATTTAGCATACAACTGTTTTTCTTTAAGAACTTGCAGCACAATTTTCAAATGTTCCTTGTGCTCTTCTTTATCACGTGAATAAATTAGGATGTCATCAATAAATACAATCACAAATTTATCGAGATATTGCTTGAACACCCTATTCATTAGATCCATAAAAGCTGCAGGGGCATTGGTTAAACCGAAAGGCATCACTAGAAATTCATAATGTCCATACCTTGTTCGGAATGCAGTCTTTGGCATGTCTTCTTCCTTGATCTTCAATTGATGATACCCAGAACGCAAATCAATCTTAGAAAATACAGATGCTCCCTGCAATTGATCAAACAAATCATCTATTCTTGGGAGTGGATACTTATTCTTGACTGTTATCTTATTCAACTCTCTATAATCAATGCACAACCGCAATGTACCGTCCTTCTTTTTCACGAACAACACAGGTGCTTCCCAAGGAGAATAACTAGGGCGAATAAAACCCTTATCAAGCAATTCTTGCAATTAAACTTTTAACTCTTTCAATTCTATTGGTGCCATTCGGTATGGTGCTTTAGAAATAGAAGTAGTTCCTGCATAACATCAATCACAAATTCGATCTCTCGATTCGGTGGTAGTCCCGGTAAATCATCTGGAAATACCTCAACAAATTCTTGAACCACATCTACATTTTCTGGCTTTAATTATGCTTCAACTGAGGTGTCCAGAACACTTGCCAAATACCCAACACAACCTTTATTCAACATCTTTTGAGCTTTCAAAGCAGATATAATTGGTAAGGACTGTGAGAATGAGATACCATTAAACATAAACTGTTCTTCCCCAGGTGGCTGAAAAATCACAATCTTCTTATTACAATCAATTGTTGCATGATATTTGGTAAGCCAATCCATACCCAGAATAATCTCAAAATTTAGCATCGATAAAACAACAAGATCTGCATAGAGAGTCCTATCACTAATCTGAATAGAACAAGCCCTTAACATTTGGTTGGAATCTATTTCTTCCACAGATGGAACAGTCACATTGTACCTTACTTTTAATAAATCTGGTGTAATGCCCAATTTTCTCACAAATGCACATGATGCAAATGAATACGTAGATCCAGAATCTATCAATGCAATTACAGGTATCCCAGAAATTAAAATAGTACCTGTGACTACGGAAGCATCTGCATCAGCTTGTTCTTGTGTCATTGCATACACTCTCCCCTGAACTTTCCCCTGTACTGTTGGGCAATCCTTTGCTATATATCCAGGCTTTTTACACTTAAAGCAACGATTAGTACCACTATAGCATTCCCCAAAATGATTCTTCCCACACTTAGTACATTTAGGCCTTTCAATTGTAGAAGAAGTCTGTCCAACTCTAGGACGCTTTTCATTCCCTTGGCTTAATTTTTGCTCTCCTTTCTTCCACTGGTTTAGATTTCTTGGAGTGAATACTTGCTTCTTTTGTTGTTGGAATTTCTCAATCTCTTTCTCATCTAAATCAGCCATCAAAGCCTTGTCCACCAGTTCTCTAAACTCTGTTACTGAAGACATTCTCACATCTCTTCTAATTTCAGGATTAAGGCCCCTCAAGAAATGATCCATCTTCTCATTGTTGTCTCTGGTAATGTATGGTACATACTTGCAACCCTATTCAAATTTCTCACATAATCACATACAAACATCCCTCCTTGTTTTAACTCCAAGAATTCCTTTACTCTAAGTGACCTAGCATCCCTGGTGAAATACTTATCATAAAAGATTCTTTTAAACCTCTCCCAAGTTAGTTCTTCCATATTCACTGGAAGTTTAGCTCTTTCCCACCAAGTTCTAGCATTCTTCTTCAACAAGAAAATTGCACAGAGTACCTTCTCAGCATCATCAATTCGTATGTAGTCAAAGATAGTGTCCAAAGATTTCACCCATTCCTCTACAACCATGGGATCAGACCCACCATTAAAATCAACCGGTTCCATCTTTCTAAACTTCTCAGATACAGCCTGTGAAGGATCCTGTCGAGCTTGTGGTGGAGGAAGGCGCTGATTCTGTTCTTGGGTTCTTTGTTACATATCTAGCAATTGTTGTATCTGTTCACCATGCATTCTAGTTTGTTGTTGAATGAGATCAGTCAAATTGTCCACCACACTATGATTACCCTCATGATCATCCATTGTCTTCCTTTTTTGCCATGACCTGATATGCATTGCCCAGTCTCATTCCATTCATTAGCCAATAATAAATGCATAATCATGACAATAACATGGAATGAAATATAATCAAATGAACATAAAAGCAAATAAACATAAAAGCAAATAAACAAGTAGTTGACCAAGTTTCCCAGCCAGGATGTGTTCATATGCCTTCTTCTATCTACAGGAACGACTAAACCTCCGCTCTAATACCACAAACTATAACACCCCTTAACCTAACTGCAGAGCTTAAACAAGCTGATACAGTTAGAAATGTTAATTTTTCATCGTTACTAGAGTTATAGTTTTTTTATAAAAGTTCCCATTTTTAGCTATAAGAGAAAGAACTTGAATCATTTTAAACACACCATATACATATATCAAAACTGAGTACATCTGTTTACAAAACCATAACAGAGCGGCTTATTTAAAAACAAAACAGAGTTTTCAAAATAAACTACAAAACAGGTTGGAGTATGGCATATGAACAAATCTCTGTCCGGCGCTCTAGAGACTCAGTCAACCTCTAAACCTGTACATTTCCACCTGCATCACATGAATCTAATGAGCTAAAGGCTCATTAAGATGAAACTGATGCAATAACAAATAACATATATGCACATCTCATAAATCATTAAATGCAATATTCTATTTAATAACTTTCATTCATAAATCATTCTTTAGGGCCCTTGAAGTGTGGTACCTAACTAATAGTGATAGACCATAGTTTTCGGAACCTGTTCATAATGATTGGCCAATAAGAGAACTAATACGGGGTTCCATACTTGGTCTTTCAACCTCAGGTATTAGCCGTATTCTATCTCATTCATTGTGGCTTTCCTATACCGATTTTTCAACCTCAAGTATTTGTCACCATTTGTTGGGTCCGCCGGTCCCTCCCGCGTCCCTTGTCTACCCGACCATCAATCAAGTACCATACTTCTTTCAAAAATCTCATTATATTCTTAATAGTGTCATGCTTCATAAACCATAAATGCATCAAACATTACATCATTTGACAAACAACAACAATCACATTAAAATATGAACAAACATTATATGATTCTTGTGATACACCAAATGAAAGCTTCAACTTACCTCAAATCCACTTTGTGCTAGGTGAAAAGGCCAATCTCTTTGGAAGATAGGATGTGTTAAAGGCCTAACATAATCAAATCATGTACCATTTAATATCCTTTTTATAAATCATTTAGTCTATTCTAGTTAAAGTTTATATACACTTTTCAATCTTTTGTAAAGAATTACATATCAATTACATAACCTTAAAAACAATGCATACTCCATATTTTACTACTAATTCAAGACATTAAACATTATGGCAGCCATTAAATAACTAATAATTCAAACATAATTATTAGGGCAGCCCCTAAAACATGAACACAATCCGAATTAAAATGACGTAAACTTGATTCTAACTTAAATTGATTCTAACTTTCAATTAAGCAAACTAATTGCTATTATTTTCAATCATTTAAAGAAACTTCCAAACACAATATAAGCATTACAAAATCAATAGAAACAAGTAAATTAAACAATTTCACAAGACTATCAATTTTGCTAAAAATTAGCTTAACTAGCTTGGTTTTGGCTTCAAGTGTAACTTACTTACGTTTTCAATTATACAAAAGCATACTAAAACATGTAACCATCCAAGATACTACAAATTCATCATAAGAAACATTGAAAAAGAATATACCTTGATTAAGTTAGATTTAAGCTTCAAAATCAACGGTTTTCAAGCTTAAAAGGATGGAAACTTGTTCTAGCTTGTGTTCTATGGATTCCTATGGATTGAATTCAACTTTTTTGAGTATGAGAGTGTAGAAATTTGAGAGAAACTTAGTAGAATAAGGGCTGGTCGTTTTTGAGGTGCTTCCACAAGAAATATGGATGAAAATGATTTCTTTAGACTTTTCAAAGAGAGGTAAGTGGAGGGTGATGATTGGTTGCATCATGCTTCGTGTCTTCTCATGCCAAAAGCCACGTTCATGGGCTAAGGAGATGACAAAAATTGATGCTTTGGTGTTATAATCAAGTGCAATGCGGTTTAGAATGGTTTTATGCAACCTAGTCAACCAACCAATCAAATTGCACCATTGTGCATACTTTTAGTTCTTAACCAATGTAACATATTTCAAGTAAATATTTAGACAATTAATCACTTTAGCATATAACTAGTATGGAGCAATACAAATAATTCATTTTATGGCCATTCAACACATCAATCTTCCTTAACCGAGATACCGAGCTTTTCACTGCAAAAAGGCACTTAAGGAATATATTAAATCAAGAAATGAAAGTTTGATCTCATATTTCATGTACTAATGCATGTTAAATTATAACTGAAGCATATAATAACAATTATTCGTGTTCGTGCAATCATGCTATTTGTATGTCATAATTCAATAATGTACATTGATTAGATGCATATTCATACAAAATGCTTATTATTGGCTATGTAGGAGAGAATTGAGAATTGGGCATTACATTATGACTGTCATGTAATCAAAAAATACATCAAAGTGCAATATATCGTGCATATGGTTATAATAGTATCTCAAGTCCATGGACTAATTCTTTCAATATAGTATGCTAAGTCTCAACGGGATAATTGACGTCCCTATCTCAATGCCTTGACTTAGAACACTTTAAGACAACAACTATAGAGGTATATTCTCTAATTGTATCTTATGTGCAATCATGCCCCATAGCTATGTATGGCTAGGGACTTCACCTAATTCTTATATTGGTAAATTAAGATGAAAATTCCCATATAATGATACTAATGCAAATAAAATTGATGCTATAAGAGTATAAAGAACGCCAAAGCAATTAAATCACCTACCACTACTCTAATAGGTTGGATGAAAGTTACAAAATGCTTTTGTAATTTTAACTTGGAGTCTTGTTTTATAAATTCATATAGAGTCATGAAACTAGGAATTGATACAGAGTAATTGAGTTAGAGGGTGTTTTGGGTGAGCTTATAAGCTTCCAAAAATATCTTAGAAGATGTTTGGGAACTTATTTAATGTTGCAAAGTATTTGGTAAAATATTTTAGAAAGGAACTTATAATCTCCCAAAATAAAAAGTTTGGATCGTATAAGCTCCTTTAGAAAAAGTAAGAAGTTCCTAACTTATTTTTAAAATCTTAACATAAAATTTTCATTACTAAGATCTTATAAGCTTCATGATCTTATTTTATCCAAACACTTTAAACATTTATTTTAAAATAAGATCTAGTATATTATAAATTCCGAAAATAGTTAATAAGATGTAGGAATTTAGAAGGTCTTTTAAATAAGTTTAGCCAAACATCCTGTTAATAAAGTTTTGGCTAATGATACATTCTATGAACTCAATTGAAATATTAGTAGATGGAAGAACCATACTTGTATGGTATTCATAATTGGAAAAGCTTCACTACTTCACCTATATTTTTGTATCATGATGCATGATTTGTGGATTAGTGAAATTAGTAGATTAATATTAAGAGGATTAATTAGTTTAAATTATTATCGAAATAAATAATTATAAATTATAAGAGTTGTGAACCCACTAATAATTTATTGATGAATCTAAGCGATCACGCACAAACTTGGTGGGTCTATTTTACTAGCTTATAGGGCTTAAATTAATGCAAGTATTTAATTAATTCAATTAATTAATATGCTCATTTAATTGGACCTAATTAGATTAGAGAGCCCAACTGAAACTAATTAATTAATTGATTGAACCAATTAATTAAGTTAGGCTAAATTAATTTAAATGATGAGTAAACCTAGTTGATGAGATCAATGAAAATGAACCTAATTTATTAATTAGATTCAAGCCTAATTGTTATGAACTTGTAAGAAGTCCAATTAATAAATTGGATGGGGAATCTAAGTTTGCTAAAATAATGATCATATGAACACATGAAAGATGAATAAGGAAGGAATGGAATTGAGTCCATGGTTGGGACTTAAGGGAATATTTAAGCCCCTCATCATCGGAAATTTAAGCACATTATTACTCATAATTTTCGGTCATATCAGCCCACAAATTTTCGGTCATCACCCTTGCTTCTTCCAACTCCGAAAGATACATCATTCTTGGTTATTTGAGTCTTCTTTTTCAAGTCAAATTAAGAATCAAATTACACACACAACAAACACTATAATAGTTGTATTCACCAAATTGATTCTAGGCTAGAATAGTTGAATTAATCTATAGCATAGAATTGATTATGTGTGGACATCCAATGTGTTGATACTCTTAGGGGAGAGTAATATGTGGAACTCTAAAAGAGAATCAGATTCATGAGTGAGGCTATAAGAAATGATTGAAGTAATGACTTGAGTCGTCTCAATCAACTTCTTGAAAGGAAAGCAAATTAGGTAAAGTTGAGATCATCACATTCCTTACGTTTATTATCTGAAATGGAAAATACTCTTCTCTCCAAATAATTCTATTTGTGTTTCTCTTGCGGCATCACTAAAAAAAATTTTCATCAAGGGTTTAAGTTGTGTAATACACGTGGATAACTCTAGTAACTATCTACTGAAGTGAAAACAGTTCTAGCACGTATCAATTCGTGATATTTCAGACCAAGAGCTAACAGGCGAGATTTGATCCAAGTGTAAATAGTTAATCTTACGCTGAAAGGTAATATTGATCCACGTTTGTTTATGTGCACATTAATTTCCTACAAACACATTGAAGAAGTTGAAAAGAGTGCTCCATGTCTTTAATTTTGTTGGAAAAAGGTGATGAGATGCAAAACTCAATTTCATAGGGAAAATTGAAGTGAGGATAGGTCAAGCATGCTTGACATCTATGGATGACAACTATCTTAGGGAAGTGATGGGGCAACGCAGTTTAATTAGGAAAGACAAATGAAACCAGAAATTTAAAGCTCGGCAATGGAATAGAAGGGTTCTCCACATAGTTTCATTATTGGCATTCAATTAGTGGAGAGAATGGGTTGAAGGTCCGTGCAATTTGGAGTGAGAATTTACTAATTAACCTTTTTCTTTCCCCCCACAATTTTACAGAAGTGAATAATATTTTAATCAATACATATGGCATACCAAATTCAATTCTAGAAAGCTGAATCTTTATAAAAGAGTATATATAGAGTGGCAACACTAGATGTTGTTGGATAGTAATCTTTACAGATTGGATCTCATAAAGTAGATACCAAATAGATACATTTTGTAAAACCATTTTAGATCCAACACAAATACATTTTAATTTAAATTTAAAAATTAATTGTAAAATCAATATTTGACTCAAAATTATATTTATTAAAGATTTTGATATGACATTACAAAAATAAAAAATCACAAACAAAGTGTTACTGCAAACTTGGATCCATTACCATTTCAATCCAAGACACATCAATTAAATCCATCTTGTACATGACACATCAATTTTATCAACTAAATATAGAAAGTCAACAGTTAATTACAAAATAACCTGCCCCAAATCCATGTTCAGAGGAAGGAATAAAATTTTCTTACGTTCCCATTAAAACTATGAATTGTAATTTCAACTTAAAGAAACTCAAATAGAGGTACTCTAATTGAGTTTTCATTAAGTTGAAAATGTAATTTTTGAAACTACCCTTTATAATGTAGTTTAGAAAAATTTTAATTTCCTATGTTACTCTTTTCATTTTTCATTTTTCAAACAAAACCTTTTAATTTCTTTAAGAAATATTAAAGTTAAATGGGTTAATGGGGGTCGCCCATAAGGGCTACCCCGACCCAAATGGTTTGAAGTTGAATTTTGGTGGGAATGACTTTTTGTAGTAGAAAAACACCCCACAACCATATTAACTTCTCCCCATATTTTATCCCACTTTAATATGTGAGAAATAACTACATCTGTGAAGAGAGAAAACATAAGAAAGAAAGTGGAAAGAAAAGTGGTTGGTCTTATGAGCATAATACTCGAGGTTAAGTTGTGATCAAGAAATTTGAAGAAGAACACCACATGAGAAAGCATTTGAATTGTGGATCAAAATTCCTTTTGTATATGATCGAATTTGGATGAAAGTGAACCAGAAATCAAGAAGATAATATAGGTGATTCAACCATGGCGAAAAGGTCCAAATTTTGGTAAGTTTTGTTGAACTTACATCATGTAGATTGTATTTAATTTCCGTCATTGGTATCAAAGCTATATGTGGTTTTTCTTATGTTATTTGGCTCTGTTTAGTGCATTCAAATACTTCATTTCATGTAATTAAACAATACAACCCATTTATGAATGCTTTGTGATCTTTAATGGCAAGTTATTGTATGCTTAAAAATATGTAATGACTTTTTAATAGAAGCATGCTTTAACATAGAAGAAGTAATTATAAAAGTTTTATAATGATCTAGTTTGTACATTGTGAGATATTTCATACCCTCCTCGTGACTGTAAATTCAGTTTTTAGTCTATATATGTTGAGTTTTGTTGCATGAAATTTACATAATTAGATTTTACTCATAAAAGGCTTTCCGACCATGTATTATATGCAAACATCGGCTTAAAATAAGTGAAATATTGCCGTTTGAAGTTTATGTTAAATTTTGAATTTTTTAAAAATTTTGAAAAACGGAAAGATGATGATGAACAGCAGCCAAACAACCCCCCCCCCCCCCTTAACTTTGTTCCAATGTATTTGGGCATGTGAGGGACTTTTCGGTGGCCATTTTTGGCCGGAAAAATACCGTTATACTTGAAATTTAATTTTTTATTTTTCTAAATTAAAATTAATTTTTCAGTTGATAAAATATCTTTCTTGAATTTTATATTGTAGATTTGGTGAAAATTATAGAAAAATATTTTTTGAGCAAAATAAGTTCTGAAATTTTTTCTGTAATTTTGAAAAATTATTTTGAGACATTGGCAAATGGAACTAATAGGACACTTATAGAAGTTTGAGCACATGAAAACTTTGTTTTTCTTTTTCGATGATAGGTCTATAAAATTGATTATTAGCTAATATTATGATTATAAGTGCCAAATACGCACATGATGAGATTTAGATTGACTTTGTGGCCATATTTAATTTTTGTTTTCTCATTTTGATTATTTATGGTGGCTATTAGGCGACTAAGAATAATTCTTGGCAAGAAGCAATAGTGAACGACTATAAGCGTATAAAATATTAGAAACTTTAGAAGTCTTAATGGAGATAATTGATTGTATGTTAACATGTGTACTGGCTTAAAATAACATGTTTAATTTGTATCATAAAATTATGCATTAAATATGATCTTCGAAATTTATGAAAGCATGATTATGTTGAAATTTATAAAAATTATGAATGCATATTTATCCTGAGTTTTATGCATTTAATATGGTGGTACATGTTTATTTTCTTAGTTGAATAACAAGATATGTTTTTGTATGTATGATTATATTATGTTAGGTAGTCTAGTGGGAGTACAATAGTTAGAATTAAGTAATTCTCACCTAGAACTTATTAGATTTTTTGCTATGAAATTAAATTTGTAATAATGAATATTTTGATACAGATGATGATTGGGAACTAGGAAACCTTTTAAATATGTGCATTACGGTGAATTATTATAAATGTTAATTTGCTATGTATAAAATCAAATGTATAGATGGGTGAATTTGTGATATCTCTAGTATTGATGACCATAACAACCAAATGTCATATGTATACTTGCTTACACGGGAGAATTTATTGGCAATAGTTGTGACACTAAGTGCCAATAGATTTAGTATACTTATATTTGAGTTAAATGCTTTAGAGAGCATCAACCAAGTCATGTAAGACTTAGTGTGGATCATACTACTTAGTAGAGAAAACATCAACAGGGTTACCAAAAGTGGAAAAGAGATTACACTACTTATATTATTTGGGTAAACTATATGATTAATGGTCTCATATGTGAATGAGAGAATGATAGTATTGAACTATTGATTTATGGATGTAACTAAGAGAAATATATATGTACAATTGAGAATTGAGATATTAAATAATTGATAATAGTTTGACAAGAAATGTTCTGTGTATTAAAAATGTTGTATTTAAGGGTGATGTCAAATACTTTTAGAGTTTATAATCAGCTAACAATGTCTTCGCTGATGAGTAGTAAATTCAAGTTAATTGTCTCTTTCTAATAATAGGGAACATCTGAAAGTCAAATTTAATTTACTCAATGAGAAAATACTTTCTTGGATGATGTTTACCATGTTAAGCAATTGGATAAGTAGCTAGTTGTTGCTAGTCTTGTGCCTTATGGCTGAGACTAGGTTTTAAGAGGGCTTCAGACTCTTAATATAACTGAGATCAGAACAAAGGCAAGAACAAAAAAGAGATTGGAAATGAATCTAAGAAGAACAAACCTAACCACTAAATGAAGTGAAGTTGTATAGGGTTAAAAGTGCTATAGTAACTATATTATTGGTTTATTTCACTCGTGAATACACTGAATTGAAAATATAGCATTTAATAATGCTTCTATAAGTGCTATTTACACATGAAGCACTATGTTACTAAATCTTATCCTATATGGATTATAGATTTTTAGTAATTGAATATTGAGAAGCGTTTGTGGAATTTTGCCAAGTTCACTTTGGTACAAAATGGATATATGTAGAATTAAATTGAAATCATATAGGAGGATGATTGGCACTTGCATTATTATATAAGTATCCAATATACAAAAATTTATATATTTTGATTTTTATAATTGTTCTTCTAAGATTATTTTTTTTGCTTGAATTTGTGTTATGACTTGCTTAGTATCTACTAGAAGATACTTAGTGTGGTACTACACATTTTGAATGGTTAGTGGTGGTGAATTATGACCAATGTATGTTTAATTACTACATTCATTATTTTGTTACAATTAATGTAGCAATTAAACATGCATTGGTCCTAATTCATTTGATTGTTTTGTTATAATTAATGTCTATTTTTTAAGTACTGTAAACATTAATTTATGTACTCTATGTGCATGATCAGGTCATAATGTATAGAAACATAAACTGGTACGAGAAGACTCATTGAGTTTATTTTTTACAATTGATTATCGACTTGTGCTATAAGTTTATGTTGGGACCATTTAAAAGACTATTAACCCGAGCTTTCTTTGTTATTAATTCTTATAAATTTTTGTGATCAGACTAATGTAAAGGTTATGGAGGCATGGAGTCTCATACTTCATTATATTTGTAAAATATTCACATGCCTTGATCATATCTAATTGAAATCTCATAATCTGAAATACTAGAGTGTCTTAGAATATGAGAGAGAATCAAATTGATATAACTTTGAGACTAGACCTAAGGCGTGAATGATTTTTCAATCATTCAAATAACCCATGTAATGAAGAAAGAGTCATAAGGTAATTTACTATTCCTAACATGCCTGCATAGAATGGTGTTTCAAGAGAAGGAATAGAAAATTATTTTGATGTAACGAGATTTATGAAAACTCAAGTTAACTTGTTGATTTTCTTGGGAAAAAAACTTTTGGCTAGCTAGAGTCTACATTTGTATTAGAAAACCTTCATGATTTATATTTTCCATTCCACAAAATCTATGGACAGATAAATGATTTGGCCTAAGCTACCGTAGAAGTTGGGAATTGATTGTCTCTAATTATAAATTTTCAAATAAATTTGAAAATTAGATCTCTAAGACAATAAAAGAAGATCTTGAAGATATACCAAATAGTATAAGGGTTACATGCTCTGAGTAAACAATGAGATGGAATTATGATTCTGTTCGTGAAATATTTTTAAACCACAAGTGCATGGTGTTAAGTTTTAATACAATGGTGAGTTGAGTTGAGTATCCACAAGGATTGTAATAAAAAATTATAGCAAGTATTGTAGTTCAAATAGTCCTAATTTTATCTATAAAATCAAGTCATGATTGGTAAACAAAGTACAATAAGATAAAATTACAAAAGATAATACTAGAGTTCTTAGAAGTTATACAACAAACACCTTATGAACAAGAAATTCTAGAGGAATGACTCACATAATTATAACCTATGTTCTTTCTTCCAAAACATACCAATTCAAGTCAACAACACATGTAAGTTAAGAATTCCTAAGCTCATCAATTCCCTCTCTCGAGTGTCGAATTGATTATGAGTTCTAATATGAATTGCAACATCTCTATAAAAAATCAAAAATAAAACTCTACAAAGGATCAATGAATTCTTCTTCAAAACTTCAAAGGTTTCATAAGCTTCTCAACTCTATGATTTCTAAGTTATGTTATCTTTATGATCATATATAATCTTCCCTCTCTAGAGTATCGAATCTCATGCATCAAACACTCTCAATTAATGGCCAAATAATCAAGATACAATACTAAACAAGATAACACAAACAAGATGAATAACTTGAACTAATAATATTTGGAATTCAAAACATAAGATCAAATAAGGTTACATCATCCTCTAGAAAGAAATGTTTAGTTCATCATATATGAATATAACATCAATAAATACATAAGAAGGAACATGGAAATTATTCACCAATTTGTGAAATGGAAGAAATGGTTGAAACTCTCCTTATCTCCAAGAATGGCTCACTTTTCTCTCCAAGAATAGCTCTCTGTCATGCAGCAAGCTCTCACTGTCCAACAACCTTCTTCTGTCCAAGAACAACTCCTCATATCCATAATACCTTTAGAGGCTCTTTGGGGTCTTTAAAATTAGACGGGAGAAGCCCTAAAGAGGGCTAAAATCCCATTTTGCCGCTTTTATCCATGTGGCAACGTGTAGGTGCTGACTGGACAGCCTGGCACAGCTAGGCACCGTCTTCAACATCCTCAGCCTCTTTAAACATATTTTGGACAACTTTATATCCTGAAACTAGTTTTTATGCCTTCATACTAATTGTAGCTCTATGTCGTGGCTTTCCATAGGAACTTTAATCAAATAATTATGACATCTGTGGAGATAGTTATGCCTAAAATACCAAGATATGTCATAGCCAAAAATTGCAGCCCAGTGCTGACTCTTGAACTCGATGTTTATTATTGATATCGATAGAATTGGATTTTTTGGTAAGCATAGAAGTTATAGATATATCTCTTGTCTTTCTATTGGTTTAAGAATCAATTCAAAATCATTTGAGCAAAGAGTTATGATTGAAATACAAAAATTATCATCAGTTGCACCACAATTCAAATTCTTCAACATTTCAACCAAGTTTTTTGGTTTCTTTCCATTTTCTTTCTTTTTGTCATTACCTACAAGATTTCAAACTAAATACATAAACAGTAACAAAAACACTTGAAAACAAATCAAATGTTAGTAAAAAGACATAAGAATCATTGGTATAAAACCAACTTGTCAAATACCCCAAACTTTACCTTTTACTCGTCCTTAAGGAAAACTCAAAATCAAACAATCATAGGCTCATACTTTGGTCATGAATTACTAAACTTGATCAACCAAATCAAATGCCTCATCAATTTTTTTTGCACATGAATCTAAAGGTTAGTCACAAAGCTAGTCAAATGACACTACAAAACTTGTGCTCCATTAATCTAGTCATGAATTCATAACGTATGTGTGTGAAGTGTCAAGCTCAAGTTCCATGCATGCATATTAGGTATGAATTTCACAACCAATGTTCTCATGGTCTAAGCAAAGGAGTTCTAGATGTTCCATAGGCTTGCTTTTCATACAAATTCTCCACTAATATAGACACTTGCAAACTTGGATCAAAAGGACTTTATTAAGCTTGTAATGTAAGACCTAGGTATTAGCTTACAAAGAAAGATGGGTATGAACAATGTAAGAGAGCATAAAGCATTGCACATAGAATCTCACTCTCATCCTTTCTTTTATCTTTCCTAATTGTTTTTCTTTAGGATTCATGCTTTTTTTTAATTTTCTTTTTCACAATTTTTCTTCTTCTTTTTTTTAATCCCAAGGCTTCATTTCTTATTCTTTTGCTCTCACAACCCCCAAGCTTATTTCTTTTCATCAACATAACATAAGTTGTGATATTTTTATTTTTTTTTGCATATTTTCCTTGCTCATACTTCTAAATACATTCACCCACGCCCTCAACATGTCTCCATATGATCCCTTGATAAGATTGTGATCAAAATATTATACTTTAAGCTCGCTTAGGGACAATCATTTGGTTTTTCGGGCTATAAAGGGTTGGTATAGTGAGGTTCAAGAAATGAAGTCGAATGGTGGTCATTCGTATGCCTTGCACATACCATTCTTTGAAAAGTAGCTCAAAGGGGTAACTAGTGAATAGAAGTGTGATCATGGTAGGCTTGAATGGCATAAACGAGTGAAAGATGGCCTAAATCATTTCTAAGTTTGTAGTTATCTAGAATTTCATCTCAAAGAGTAATCAAGCAAGTTCTAGAACACCACAAAATGACCAATACAACTCATTGGAAGCAAATTCCAACACCAAGTAGCATGTAATTCACAAGATTTTGACACGATGTGCTCAATAAAAATTCATCATTCATGACAATGATCAAAATTTACACACATGAATCGCCATGTCATAAGACTAGCAATCTTTTTTTCCTCTAGACTCTATACAATATAAATTAGGTATCATCATAAGCAATCAGTAATTAAGTTATTCATTCAATCACAAAACATAAACTTAATTAAGTTTGTCAACAAAGTATGCTTGCTCTTGGACTTTTATCACACAACATAGGTAATACAAATTGAAAATTTTAGCTCAGTTTTTCATATAAAGCTCAAACACACAAAATACAAATCCCACCCCAACTTTAAAATTAACATTGTCCTCAATATTTAACGAATTAAAGCACATAAGAGATGAAAATAAAAAACTCCCCTTTCCAATAAATGATGCACTTGGAGTTCATGGGAGATCCACACATATTACCAAGTCGATATCCACCTATACAAGAAAAAGAAAGCATGAAAGCTTATGGGTTAAAGTAACAAAAAACACAAACATAGACAAAGAAATGCAATAGTTAAACATGCCTAAATCTAGCAAGCAAACATATTTCAAAACCTAACTAAAAAATTATTAAAAATCAAAAGAAAAAAAATGGTTGGGTTGCCTCCCAATAAGCGCTTGGTTTATAGTCGTTAGCCTGACTATCTTCTTTACTTATCCTGGATCTAAAAATAAGTGTTTATCATGCCACATCTTTGTGTGCTCTAAGAGTGTAGGCGATCCTTCCAGATAGGCAAGGCGAGGATGATCCGGAGTAGTATCAAGGGCCTTTTGGACATCAATAAATATATCCCCTATTACTGTGAATGGTCTTCCAAACATGGTGAAGATGTACCTATCTTTTTCCATATTAAAAATGAAAAAAATCTGTAGAACACAAGAATTGGTCACCATTCCCAAGCATATCTTGAGTGACCCTAGTACACCTTGCTTTATCTAGTACATATTTTCTGAAATTAAACAATGAACTGAATTATTGCTTGCATCTAGATCACATAATGCTAATTCACAAGTAGAGTTTCCAATTGAATGAGGGATAATGAAACTCCCTGAATTATTAAGCACTTGAGGTGGCTTCTCTTGCAAGATGACAATGCACTTTTCAGTAGTTTCGCACTCTTCCATTTGTTGTTGTTGTATGGCTTGGCAATGCTCATTTGGATTGATTTTTGTATCATTTGAAAAGTTTTCTTTATGTTTTTCAGCATTAATTTTAATCACAAGCTGTCTAATTTTATTTTCTATTGAATTCATTTGAGCTCCTAAACTTAAAGATAGCTGCCCCAGTTGAGTCTCAATGTTGTCTATCTTTGCTTCATTCTTATTAAATCAGACTCTCGTTTTCCCAATGAAAGTGCTTAGCAAATCTTCCAATGATGCCTTTTTCTCAACTCTGGTTTTCATAAATGAAGTGCTAGTGGATGCCATGGAATCCATTCATTGAGAAGCTCCATAAGAAGTCCAAGCTGTAAATTTATTAGAAAGAGCAGAAATTTGGGCAACAAGTTGTGTAAACGGATCTACCTCAAGAACACCAACAACCTTTTCAATGGAAGACCTCTTAGAAGGCCATTGATAGCTATCAGTAGCCATCGTCTCTACACTCCTAGCCTTATGCATACAAATATATATAAGTCAATGCAATGCAAGAGATTCATCAAAATATGGTAAGAAAGTAAAAATAATCTAGACTAAAATCAAGACTAAGTCATAACAATATTAATGCAATTTTGATAAAACAATCCTCAGCAATGGCGCCAAAAACTAGTTCATGAAATATTTTGTAAACCGCAAGTGCACGGTGTCAATTTTAATACAACGATGAGTTGAGTTGAGTATCCACAAGGATTGTAATAAAAAATTACAACAAGTATTGTAGTTCAAATAGTCCTAATTTTATCTAGAAAATCAAGTGATGACTGGTAAACAAAGTAGAATAAGATAAAATTACAAAAGATAAGACTAGAGTTCTTAGAAGTTATATAACAAACATCTTATGAACAAGGAATTCTAGAGGAAGACTCACCTAATTATCACCTATGTTCTTCCTTCCAAAACTTACCAATTCAAGTCAACAACACATGTAAGTTAAGAATTCCTAATCTCATCAATTCCCTCTCTCGAGTGCCGAATTGATTATGAGTTCTAATATGAATTTTAATATCTCTATAAAAACTCAAGAATAAAACTCTACAAAGGATCAATGAATTCTTCTTCAAAACTTCAAAGGTTTCATAAGCTTCTCAACTCTATGATTCCTAGGTTATGTTATCTTTATAATCATATATAATCTTCTCTCTCTCGAGTATCAAATCTCATAAATCAAACACTCTCAATTAATAGCCAAATAATCAAGATGTAATACTAAACAAGATAACGCAACCAAGATGAATAACTTGAACTAATAATATTTAAAATTCAAAACATAGGATCAAATAAGGTTACATCATCCTCTAGAAAGAAATGTTTAGTTCATCATGTATGAATATAACATCAATAAATACATAAGAAGAAGCATGGAAATTGTTCACCAATTTGTGAAATGGAAGAAATGGTTGAAGCTCTCCTTGTCTCCAAGAATAACTCACTTTGCTCTCCAAGAATAGCTCTTTGTCCAGCAGTAAGCTCTCAATGTCCAGCAGCCATCTTCTATCCAAGAACAACTTCTCACATCCAGAATACCTTTGGAGGCTCTTTGGGGTCCTTAAAATCATATGGGAGAAGCCCTAAAGAGGGTTGAAAACCTATTTTTCTCTCTTATCCGTGTGGAAACATGTACGCACTAACTAGACAGCCTAGCACAGGTATGTACTGTCTTCAGCGTATTCAGCCTCTTTAAACCTATGTCGTGGCTTTCCGAATCGGTATTTGGTGTCTTCATACGAATTGTAACTCTATGTCGTGGCTTTCCATAGGAACTTTAATCAAAAAATTATGACATCTGTGGAGATAGTTATGCCTGACATACCAAGATGTGTGATAGCAAAAAATTGCAGCCTATTGCTGACTCTTCAACTCGATATTTCTTATTGATATCAATAGAATTGGATTTTATGGTAAACATAAAAGTTATAAATATATTCTTTTATTTCTATTGGTTCAAGAATCAAGTCAAAATAAGTTTTGAGCAAAGAGTTATGATTGAAATATGAAAACTGTCATCAGTTTCACCGTAATTCAGATTCTTCAACATTTCAACCAAGTTTTTGATTTCTTTCCATTTTCTCTCCGTTTTGTCATTACCTACAAGATTTCAAACTAAATACATAAAAAGTAACAAAAATACTTGAAAACAAACCAAATGTTAATAAAAAGGTATATAAATTATTGGTATAAAACCAACTTATCAGATTCATATCACATTTTTGGAGAGTGATTTTCCTAGGAGGAAGATCTTAGAACATTAAATCTTGCTTAAATCCTGATAGATCACTGATAACGCAAAATAGTTACTATTTCCAAAAATTTGAGTGAGAGCAATTCTATCTAAGTGATCAAATTTTATCACTGATGGTGTAAGAGTATTTATTGCTTTCTATTTTGAATGGGAGTAATTTTATTCAAGTGATCATGCTCTAACTGAATCAAAATATTGTGCAAGCACAAAATAGTCTTTAGAAGATGATGTAGAGTCTAATATGGTGAGACTCTATCATGTCCTACAAAGGCAATTAAATTAAAGCAACAGAAGAACACTGTGTAACTATGAAATTTGTTAGCCTATATGTTAGCAATAACTCTTGTGGCAAGTTGTTGAGGAGGCGATTGTTAGCTTGTATGGTAATAATTGCTCTCATGGCAAAACCAAAGCCAAATGTGGCATTTGGGTTCTTGCAATATTTAAATATTTAAGTTGTAGAGTTTCTATAAACTACAACTTTTAGCACTACAGCAAATGCTCGCTTCTACAAAATCATACCAAGTTTGGAATTTTGGTTAAACTTTGCAACAGGGCTATTGAGAATTAATTTATTCTCACAATATAACCAAAGGCTGATATTTATCATGAGGTGTAAAGTTCACCTAATAGTTAAAAAGATTATACTTTTGAAGACAAACCTTTTCACTGATGGTGATATATGCCTCTATTATATTTTCTTGGTTATTATGAATATTTTAGTATTTGGAATTGCATCAAATAGACTAAAGACTTTATTTTCAAATGGAGAATTAGTCCATAGAGAATTATGTAAATAAACCTAAATGGAATGCTTGAAAGATTCCATAGTAGAAGGCCAAGAAGATAAAGTTTGTGAACTTAAAATCTTCATAACCTAAGACAGTTTTGAGAGAATAGTACATGAGATTTAATAACGTTGTGATCTCATATATTTTCATCATAGAGATGAAGACCATTATTCTCTTGTAAAAAATTCTATTAAGAAGTTTATAATTCTATCTCTTTATTGGTGATATTATATTAACTAAGAAGATAAGAAGTATGTATATACCCTTGAGATATGGTTATCCTTTAACTTATGAGTTAGAGGGCACGATGAGTGAAACTTAGTATTTTGTGTTAAAATCCATGCATATCGTTCAAAAGGCATTTACTTTGTGCAAAGAGCCATATTTGTAAAATGTTAGAATGATTTATAATAAAGAGTTTTAAGCTCATAAATATTCCTATGTTATAAAGTTTTAGCCTTAAAATGTGTCCAAAAACTCTAAAGAGAAATGTCTAGACCATTAAATCTCAATAATTATTGTTTGGAGCTTGATGTGCATTGTGGCCTATACTTGCTCCAAATATTTGTTATGTCATGGGCCAGAAAGTATCAATCCAATCCTAATAAGTGGCATTGGATAATAACAATGAGAATGTTTTTACACTTTATGAGTATTGCAGATGGTTTTTTTTTTTGTATGAAGGAATATTTTCTTTGTGATTGAGAGAATATACATATGTTGATTATGGAGGTGATTTGGATAAATGTAAATCCACCTCTGAGTTTGCTCTCTTGTTTAATAAAGATGCTAGCTCTTGGAGGAGCAAGAAGCAGATATGTGTAACACTGTATACAATTTAAGTATAACTTGTGGCATATATATCTACAGTATGATGTCAAGAGGTTTTGTACCATTTAGAAGTTTTAAGCAGTTATGTGGGAGCTCAGATAATATGTTAAAATAATTAGTCAGCTATTACATACAGTACTAAAGATCCCAATGCATTAAAACCAAACACACACTATAATTTTGTGAGAGATATAATTATAAAGAAATAAATATGTCTACGCATTTCATAGTAGCTACTCACTTAGCCTCAACCTAGAGATGATGTATTTATGGGCCATGTCAAATCTCTAGGACATTGGAATGTTATGTATGTGTAGATATTTATGATCATATACATTCAATGTGTAAGTATGTTAGACATGTAGAGATTGGTTCTCTCATATGAGCAATTGCCTCTGATGTTGAGTTGCATGCAGAGATGAGATATTTATGATTTTATTATGTATAAAATTATAAAGAAGATGTTAGCTTGGTGAATGATCAAGATGAGATTACTGTTGTGAACTTAAATAATTAAAAGGGTTTCTGCTATCCATTAAACTTGTCATATGGCCAAATATGAGTTTTCTTGGTATTGGTGTTTTGTTGAGCACAAAAGAGAAGAAAATTCAGGTTAAGTGTCAGGGTACACTTGGACCAAAATCGGTATGGTGCACAAGGAAGAAGAAAGCACCATATCACATGTTTTATACTACGTGTCCCTAAGTGACCATTATGTTATGTGTTAAAAGATTCATGCTTCCTCTTTGTGTTGAGACACAGAAGTTTGTATACCCTTACAACTTTCAACTGGTTCTAAAAACTTTAATATGGTGTTGCTACTTTAGAATGTTCCCAAAAGTCATGGATGATTTGGTAATGCGAGATATACCTAGGAAAGCATCTATTTTGAAGTTGAGAGATCCTAGTAAGAAAGGAAGACTACTATGGCTAACATTAGTATGCATTTAGTAACCAGACAATTATGTTAAATTTAGATGTTTGGGATATAATTGTGAAATACATGATATGATATTAAGATCAAGTATGCTCTTATATTGAATGAGGGATCATAGATACTTGGTTGGTGTAGCAAAGAAGTCTGGGGTACAACCAGATATTTTGTTTTTATGTTTTAAAAAATTAAGTTGTTGTATATCCTTAACGAGTGTATGACATTAAGCTCTTGTTAGAATGCTCGTAGGTTGCACGATCCATTTGCTTATATAAAATTAGTGGTGTGTATTTATGACCATAATTGACGTTGGTTCAGCCCTCATGTGTGATTAGAGATGTAAGAAATATTAAAGTTAAATGGGTTAATAGGTCACTCATGAGGGCTGACCCGACCCAAATGATTTGAAGTTGAATTTTGATGGGAGTGATGTTTTGTAGTAAAAAATCAACCAACCACGTTTACTTCTCCCTATGTTTCTCCCACTTTGATATCTACATTCTGTAAAGAGAGAAAATGAAAGAAAGAAAATAAAAAGCAGAAGGGTTGTTCTTATGAGCATAATATTGAAGGTTAAGTTGTGATCAAAAAAATTGAAGAAGAACACTACTTGAGGAAGCATTTGGATTATGAATCAAAATCCATTCCGTATGTGATTGGGTTTGGATGAAAGTGATCCAAAAATCAAGAAGATAACACAGATAATTCAACCATAGCAAAAAGATCTGAATTTTGCTAAGTTTTTTTTTAACTTGCATCATATATATTGTGTTTAATTTCTGTCAATTTCCTATAAAATTATATTCTTTCCTTATTTCTGAATGTATAATTGTTTTGTGTTAAGAATTATTAGGAATAATTTATTTCATAATTTATGATAATATTATGGAATAGTGTTGCAAAATATAGTTGCAGTGTACAAATATATATTTAATTGAAATCCCTGTAGCCATTTGTAGTTAATTTTAATTGTCAACTCATGAATAAATTGTGATACATACAGACCTTGTATATTGCCATCACAATACTGAAAAATAAATTAACATAATTAGTTTAAATCCCTGTAGCTATTATATTTTTGAAACATTTCTAAAACGTTTCTGAAATTAACAACTTGAAACACATTCGGAAATAAAAATTTTAATGCAAGATTGAGAACCTCAAGTATTAATGTGAGATCCGCCCAATCACACACCTCAAATCCTTGGAGTCTATGGTAATGCTCCAAGGAAGATGTAGAGAAAAATAGGTAGAGAGAAGAATATGGAAAGAATTATTTTGGGAGAATATTCTGTTGGTTAGGGATTGATATATATAAGAGATATATTCCTATACAAGGAAGAATCTCAGTTCAACTTGAAAACTCAATCACACCCAAATTGTGGAGATAGCATCTAACTCACATACAGATGCCAATTGGGTGAAGGGTCTTAAACCTGATCCAATTTCCAATATCTCTCACTCATATATATTTGACTCGATCTCCTCGAATCTCATCATCATATAATTTCTCAATCTCATATCATTCCCTTCAAACAGGAAAGAGGTATGCGACCAAGTGAGAAAGAATATTTGAGGAGAGTCATATTAAGTCATCACCAAACTAACATAACACTAAAACTGAATAACTCGTTGTGTACCCCAAACCAAGTGGACGTACCTAATCAAGCATCTCTAGATCCAATTAAATAAGTAGAGCATGCTAGATGGCTCAAATATGTATCTATGCTCATGATTAGTCAAACACATTTCGACATAGTCGCCCGGCCTATGAAGCATAGAACATAAGTATGTTACAACTTAGTTCTTCCTCGGCCTCTCATTCCAATGAACTTAATCTTGACAGCTTTCCTAAACTTGCTCCAATAGACTAAATCTTGCTTGGTCATGGGATACATGCTAAAGTAGCATCATCAAACTTACACTTCATGACATGGCCTAGAGTCCCAAAGGGTACAAGAAGCAATATGGGCTCACATAGTGACAAAGTAGGGACCTATTCAATTAATTTCCCATAGGAGGTCATCTCAAAACACATGTAGTATGAATACATGCTATGATGGAGCTCCCACTCAATTTAGGCATGTCATGCCCTAAACATCATATGAATCTAAGTCCAGTCGCTCTCCAAGCACCTGACCTACGCACCACCAAAAGTCACTCTCCATAATGCCTTTTAGTAGTTCACATATTTAGCTACAAACAAGCTTATTATGAAGTTTGGACATACTTCATAATTGATCAACTCTGATCTAATCTTAGCCTCCAAGCTAAGGCGACTCTTACTCAATCATTCGCAATCCTCAGTTATGTGACACGATCTTTAAATCTTATCGTGCTCGCTTTCACAGTGCTTGAGTGATTACTCATGTGAGAGGGTCAATCAAAGTCTGGTGTCAACTCAAAAATCTAGTACCAAATACATAATGAGGATATAAATACATCTCATTAATCACATGTTCTCACCACACACAAAAAATAAATTTTACGGAATCCCTCACTCTCACATGCCTTTGGAGCATCACATCTCCATATAAAGGTAAGATATAAGTGATCGCACCACTTGTAGAAATATGCATGAGAATAATTTAATTATGCACAACACTCTTTAAGTGAAGTAATTTAAAAATTAATTTAAAAATAAACACATGCAACAATAATTATTGCATAACCGATTCTAACGATCGTGTATTTTTTATAGTTTTATTAAAAAGTAAATAAAGTTTTGGATTTTCACCTTTGATGCACTTCAATTGTTGTAGGGTGTGTAGTAATCAATTGATATCAATCACTTTTGAAAAAGGTTCATAAGGGATTCAAATATCTCATCTTTAATGACAGACCACATATTTGGACTAGAACACGGAATTAAAAATCTCGCTAGTAATTTTTAATTCTTTTGCTAATCTAGTTTGGAGTAGTTTTATGTGTATTAATTCTTGATTTAACTTATTAAAATAAGAATTCAATACATAGAATAACCAAAGAGGATTTTTTATTATCTTGGAAGAGGTTTTTTGAAGAGATAAAAAGTGTTAAGGAAGAAAAACAATTTTCTCTTCTTATTTCTTTGAAGTGGCCGAAAATTGGGGTAGATAGATCCCCTATAATTTTCGGCCATATGTAGAAAAATAGATGGCTGAAAATTATACCATAGTTTTCATTGTTTCCCATATTTTCACAATGTTGAAATTAGTTATTTTGGAAGAGTCAAACTCTCCAAAAATAACCTATTCAATGAACTTATCCCCATATAATGAATGCGGCCAATTTTGTGGACTTTTACAAGCCACAAAATTGGCCCCCTCTCTCTTCATGATTGTGTTGGACTCTTCCAATGCAATCTAAACAGATGTCTAATATCTATTATTATTATTTTCATAAGATAATTAATAAAAAAATCATATTATCTTATTTTTTAATTTCTTCCAATAATTTAAGTGGGCCTTCAAATAAAAATCCACCTTAACTTTGGGCTTCGATTTTTACAAAGTCCATTATTTATTCCAATTAATCAAATTTATCTAATTCCAATTAATTGATCCAATTAATTAATTACTACACTCTAATTAGGCTTCTTAATCTTATTAGATTCAATTACATAATCTCTTTATTTAACACAATATTTAATTCAACCCTTGAATTAATTTAAGCCCCAAATTAATCTCCATTAATTAAATAAATCCAACTACTTGGATTAATTCTCAGATTAGAAATGTTCCATTCCAATGTGACCCTTTAGGTTTACAACTAAGCTAGTAGTGGGCTTACAATATTTGCAACTTATGAATAACAATTATTCTGATAAATTAATTCAATTAATTGATTTGCTTGGAATTAACTCCTTAATTTCAAGAACCTCACTAACCATGAAAACACCTAGCAAGTAATCATGCCAAACAAGTCTTAGGTAAAATAGCGAGTAAACTTATTTCAGTTGCGAGTCCCATACATGTATGGTCCTTCCAACAACTAATCTCCCAATTGAATCTAGGGTATAGATTATAAGTCGAAACCCTAAATGATTCAATAACTATGATCCCATTTCAAGTTCCAATGATTCCTGATGAATCAAAATTCATCATGCCTTGGCCAAGGTCTTCGAATCATGAACTATGAAAACAAAGGAGATTCCCTTGTTATATGGCAAGTGTTGAGTTCTATGTTGGTCACTGACAAATATCCATGCACACCAATGCAACACCCAATATATCCCATTTATGATTGTCAACCAATCAGAAGATATATCAAAGTATTGTAGGATATACACAAGGCTACTATCGTGCCTACTGTTCGAGGACTAACTGTGTACTATCACAACATGGAAATTTTTATTTCGAAAGGCAAAGCATCCAACTAAGAATTTTCTACAAGTCATGTTCAATGTACTTACTCTCTAACAAGCACCCATATACTTGCAATTTCATCTCTATGCTAATGCCAATGGAATGAGACATCATCATCTTATGAGCATATATCATATACACGAGTATTTACTAGGCTATTTGATATCCCATCTCAAAAAGCCCTCGACTCGAAACTTATTTAAGACTAAAGCCTTAGAGGCATATTCCATGATCGCCATCATATACTGAACATGACTCATAGCTAAATTTGATCTAAGGACTTTATCTAATGTGTAGAAAGAAAAAAAAATGCAATACATAAGATAATGAAAGTGCTTTTTTTTTATTAATATGATTCCCAATAAGATTGTCTTTACAAAAGAAAAGAGTACAATGCACCCAATCTAATTGGGGCGTTGGGCATCCTACTCTAACAATTTTCTCCTTGCCCTAGCTCTAATTACCCATGTATCTAAGGCCTATTTTCTCGAGATGTCTATCAAATACCTTCTGTTCTAAGGGCTTTGTAAGTGGATCTGCTATATTTTCTACTGAGGCAGCTCAATCCACAATGATGTCATCTCTTCCAATGATCTCTTTGATCGAGTGATATCGTCTCATTATGTGCTTAGATCTTTGATGAGATATTGGCTTCTTTGCTTGCGTAATGGCCCCATTGTTATCACAGTAAATCATAACTAGATTAGCAATGGATAGAACTACACCGAACCCATGAATGAAGTTTCATATCCAAACAACTTCTTTTGTTGCATTTGATGCAATAATATATTCAGCCTCACTGGTGGAGTCTACAGTCATATCTTGCTTAGAACTTTTCCAACTAACCGCACCACCATATTCGGTGAATATGTATCCAGACATAGACTTTAAATCATCTATATTGGACTAAAAACTAGAGTCTTTATATCCTTTCAATTTTAGTTCTCTATTGTCATATATCAAAAAAATATCCTCTGTAATGCCCAATTCTCTCCTACATATCCAATAATAAGCATATTGCATTACTGTGCATCTAGTCAATGCGCATTATCGAATTATGGCATATAAATAGCATGATTGCACGAATATGAATAATTGTTACTATATACTCCAGTTATGCTTTAACATGCATTAGTACACAAAATATGAGATCAAACTTTTGTTTCTTGATTTAACGTATTTCATAAGTGCCTTTTTGTAGTGAAAAGCTCGGTATCTCAGTTAAGAAAGATTGATGTGTTGAATGACCATGAAATGAATTATTTGTATTATTCCATACTTGTTACATTCTAAAGTGATTATTTGCCTAAATATTTGCTTTAAATATGTTACATTAGGCTAAGAACTAAAAGTATGTAAAATGGTGCAATGTGATTGGTTGGTTGACTAGGTTGTATGAAATCATTCTAAACTACATTATACTTGTTATAACACCAAAGTATCAATTTTTGTCATCTCCCTAGCCCATAAACATGGCTTTTGGCATGAGAAGACACCAAGCATGATGCAACCAATCATCACCCTCCACTTACCTCTGTTTGAAATGTCAAAGAAGTCATTTTAGCCATATTTTCTTGTGGAAGCTCCTAAAAAATGACAAGCCCTTCTTCTCTAAATTCTCCCAAATTTCTACACTCTCAAACTCACAAAAATTGAATTCAATCCATAGGAATCCATAAAACACAAACTAGATCAAGTTTCTACCATTTTTAAGCTTGAAAACCATTGATTTTGGAGTTAATTCCAATCAAATCAAGGTATATTATTTTTCAATATTTCTTATGATGAATTTATGGTATCTTGGATGGTTACATGTTTTAGTATCATTTTGTATGATTGAAAACTTAAGTGGGTTACACTTGAAGTCAAAACCAATCAAGTTAAGTTAGTTTCTAGAAAAATTGATAGCCTTATGAAATATGCCTAATTTATTTATTTCTATTTATCTTGTAATGCTTATATTCTAATTGGAAGTGCGTATGAATGATTGTGAACAATAGCAATTAGTTGGCTTAAGTGAAGTTTACAATCAATTTAAGTTAGAACTAGGTTTACGTCATGTTAATTTGGATTGTGTGCATGTTTAGAGGTTGCCCTAATAATTATGTTCGAGTTATTAGTTATTTAATGGCTTCCCTAATGTTTAGTGTCTTGAATTAATAGTAAAATATGGAGTATGCATTGTTTTTTAGGTTATGTAATTGATATGGAATTGTTTACAAAAGATTGAAAAGTGTATGTGATTTTAATTAGAATAGATTATGTGTTTTATTAAAAGGATATTGAAAGGTACATGATTTGATTATGGTAGGCCTTTAACACATCATATCTTCCAAAGAGATTGACCTTTTCACTTAGCACAATGTGGACTTAAGGTAAGTTGAAACTTTCATTTATTGTATGACAAGAATCATATAATGTTGTTCATATTTTAATGTGATTGTCATTATTTATCAAATGAAGTAATGTTTGAATCATTTATGGTTCATGAAGCATGATAGTATTAAGAATATAATGAGGTTTTTTAAAAGAAAGTATGGTACTTGATTGATGGTCAGGTAGATAGGGGACGCGAGAGGGACCGACGGACCCAACAAATGGTGGCAAATACTTGAGATAGAAAAACCGGTATAGGAAAGCCACAATGAATGAGACAGAATACAACTAATACCTAAGGTTAAAAGACCAAGTATGGAAACCGCGTATTATTTCTCTTATTGGCCAATCATTATGAACAGGTTCCAAAAAACACGGTCTATCGCTATTAGTTAGGTACCACACTTCAAGGGCTTTAAAGAATAAATTATGAATGAAAGTTATTAAAATGAATAATATAATTAATTATTTATGGAACTTACATGTTAGGTGGAAATGTACAAGTTTAGAGGTTGACTGATTCTCTAGAGTGGCCAAATAAAGATTTGTTCAGATACCATGCTTCAAGCTATTTTGTAGTCTATTTTGAAAACTTTGTTTTGTTTTTAAATATGCTGCTCTATTATAGTTTTGTAAAGAGATGTACTTAGTTTGGATTTATGTATATGTTGTGTTTAAAATAAAATGAAATAATAAATAAATTCAAGTTCTTTCTCTTATAGCCAAAAAGGAGAACCGTTATAAAAACCATAACTCTAGTATTGATGAAAAGTTAACATTTCTCGACTTAACTGTATCAGCTTATTTAGGTTCTATAGTTAGGTTAAGGGGTGCTTCAGTTTGTGGTATCAGAGTGGAGGTTTTGTTTATTTGCATTTATGTTTATTTGATTATATTTCATTTCATGTTATTGTCATGATTATGCATTTATTATTGGCTAATGAATAGAATGAGATTGGGTAATGCATATCAGGTCATGACACCAAAAAGGAAGATAATGGATGATCATGAGGGTAATCATAGTGTGGTGAACAGTTTGACTGATCTCATTCAACAACAAACTAGAATGTATGGTGAACAGATACAATAATTGCTAGATATCCAACAAAGAATCCAAGAACAGAATCAACGACTTCATCCACCACAAGCTCGACAGGATACTTCACAAGTTGTATATGAGAAATTTAGAAAGGTGGAACTTGTTGATTTTAATGGTGGGACTGATCCCATTATTGCAGAGGAATGGGTGAAATCTTTGGACACTATCTTTGACTATAAGCGAATTGATGATGCTGATAATATACTCTATGCAATATTCTTATTGAAGAAGGATGTTAGAACCTGGTGGGAAGGAGCTAAACTTGCAGTGAATATAGAAGAGTTGACTTGGGAGAGGTTTAAAACAATCTTTTATGATAAAAGAATTCCTGGAGTTAAAACATGGAGGGATGTCTGTATGTGATTATGTGCGAAAATTTGAAGAGGGTTGTAAGTATGTGCCATTCATCACCCGAGACAACAATGAGAAGATGGATCATTTTCTAAGGGGCCTTAATCCTAAAATTAGAAGAGATGTGAGAATGTCTTTAGTAACAGAGTTTAGGGAACTAGTGGACAAGGCTTTGATGGCTGACTTAGATGAGAAAGAGATTGAGAAATTCCATCAACAAAAAAAGCAAGTATTCACTCTAAGAAATCTAAACCAGTTGAAGAAAGGAGAGCAAAAATCAAACCAAGGGAATGAAAAGCATCCTAGAGTTAGGCAAACTTCTACTATAGTTGGAAGGCCTAAATGTGCTAAGTGTGGGAATAATCATTTTGGGGAATGCTTTAGTCATACTAATCATTGCTTTAAGTGTAAAAAACTTTGAAATATAGCAAAGGATTACCCAACAATATAGGGAAGAGTATATGCAATGACACAAGAACAACCTGATGCAGATGCTTCTGTAGTCCTATGTACTATTTTAATTTCTGGGATACCTGCAATTGCATTAATAGATTCTGGATCTATGCATTTATTAGCATCATGTGCATTTGTGAGAAAATTGGGCATTACACCAGATTTTGTTAAAAGTAAGGTATAGTGTGACTGTTCCACCTGGGAAAGAAATGGATTCCAACCAAATGTTAAGGGCTTATTCTATTCAGATTAGTGATAGGACTCTCTATGTAGATCTCATTATTTTATCGATGCCAAAATTTAAGGTTATTCTGGGTATGGATTGGCTTACCAAATATCATACAACATGTAATAAAAAGATTGTGATTTTTCAGCCACCTGGGGAAGAACAGTTTGTGTTTAGTGGTACCTCATTCTCACTGTCTTTATCAATTATAACTACTTTGGAAGCTCAAAAGATGTTGAATAAAGCTGTGTTCGATATTTATCAAGTGTTCTGGACACCTCAGTCAAAGCACAATTGAAGCCAGAAAATGTAGATGTGGTTCAAGAATTTCTTGAGGTATTTTCATATAATTTACTTAGACTACCACTGAATCGAGAGATCGAATTTATGATTGATGTTATGCCAGGGACTACCCCTATTTCTAAAGCACCATATCGAATGGCACCAATAGAATTGAAAGAGTTAAAAGTTCAATTACAAGAATTGTTTGATAAGGGTTTTATTCACCCAAGTTATTCTTCGTAGGGAGCACCTTGTTGTTCGTGAAAAAGAAAGATGGTACATTGCAGTTGTGCATTATTATAGAGAGTTGAATAAAGTAACAATCAAGAATAAGTATCCACTCCAAGAATAGATGATTTATTTGATCAATTGTAGGGAGCATCACTATTTTCTAAGATTGATTTGCGCTATGGGTATCATCAATTGAAGATCAAGGAAGAAGACATACAAAAGACTACATTCTGTCACACCCTCCCAACAATATGTATAATTATATATATAAACAACCTGTGTAACATAATTTGTGCATGTATGCATGTGTATAACTTTTTTTTTCTCTACTCAGTTTAACAAAACATTGATAAAAGTAAAGTGATAAAAGTAAAGTGCTTTCATATCCCGTCACACTGTATATACATACGTAGTTATTACATATTAACCAAGTCTATCAAACTATCACAAACCTAAACTTTATATTACAAAGGAGTTTTGAAAATAATATACAGGATAAAGTCACTAATATAATACAATAACTGTAAAATAAAAAAAACACAACCCACAAAATAGCCCAATAGGTCGTCATCCAAGTACATTGATCTTTGAAAGCCTGTAGGAGCTCCACTGCCAGCCAGTAAACCAGAGGTCTCAAGTCTCACCATGTTCACCTACAATGCATGAACTACATGAGCTAACACTCAATAAGTAAAAATCATGCATGACAAGAGTATGATATAAAATCTCATGCAACTCAACTCTAAGATATGATGCTATAAATGTGTCAACTTGAGTACTCATGAATAAAAGAGTTTTCATAAAAAAATCACTTCATTTATTGGGCCCTTGGCCCACCTACTATGCACCGAATAGAGCTCTGAACAATATCAATAATCACATGGCCATAAACAAATGACTCAGTCCAAGGGCCATCTCCTGGGATCACCAGAGGTCCACCCCCTGTCTTCCCATGTGATCCTCCAGAAGTCTTCCCACTGACGGAGTCAATAAGGTCACAGTCAAGTGGTCCACCCTCTCGTGACCACCAGAGGCACACCCCCTGTCAACCCCTGTGATCCTCCGAGAAGTAACACTCGCGGCACCCCAAAATATCATATAAGGACACCTCGCATGCCTTGGTACACTAGTAGTGGCCAACCAAAATATTTTCTTTCTAAAAACCATGTCTCAAATCATATCGTGCATGCAAGAACCTCCACTATACTCATATGTCGTGCATGCACATGTAAATGCTCATGAATGGTATGTTCAATATGAAATGCAAGTCATCTTGCTCTCAATATGTTTCAAGAATCATAAGACTCTCAATCAAATTTAATATCATCAACACATTAGGTATAAATGCTTCAAGGCATACTATGTTCATGCATTGTAGTTGCAAATGGATCTTTACTTACCTTTCACTTGGTTGGTGGCTTAGTCTAGATTTTTTATTGTTCCCCTCCAATCTTAGATGTAAAATAGCCTGTAAAATTACCCAACATCAAGCACCATTCCCAATTTGGCAAGTTGAAAGCATAAAATATCATACTAAGACCTTGAACACCAAGCTATCTAGGTTTTACAAACTAGAACCCAATCTAGTCCCTCCAATACCTTAATTTCTCATCTTAGATACATGTAAACATGATATAATTGAAGTATTATAACTCTAATATCATGTACCTAATTGTTAACACTCAATAGCAACATGTCTAGGTTGAAATATGCTAAGTTATCAAATGGGACAGATTCACATTTTCATATTTTCTTGTTGTCCCATTTAGTTGCATGATAATTTTGACATCCCTAAGCATATCCAATCACTCCCAAATTTTTACCACACTTATATAACATGTATATAAATATAAAAATCTCATATAATTGCTAAAACTCATGGATATAGCTTCCCAAGTTCAGCTCTCTTCACAACACACTGAAACAGATTGTTTTCCCACCGTGACAGTTTTGCACACTTCATGACATTAATGGTTTTGGCACCCTTAAGTACATTCAATCACTCCCAAATTTTCACCATACTTAGATAACACATATATAGAGACAACCAGGTCAAATTACTACCAAAACCAATGGATTTATTGATGTAAAACCAGCACCATTCACATAGGACAGAATCTGAATTTCAAAGAAGACAGTTTTGAGCACCTCTTTAATTATCACACTATATTACAATTTATAACCTCTCTAAACTTACATACATCACCTAGACTCATATATAAACACATATATGGTGAAATACACAGGTTTTAATCAAGTTATTATACATATATAAAGCATAAATATCAAAATCAGCAAGTATACAGTTTCTGTCCATAGTGATTTTTATTGTGATTTTGCAACTAAAAATCCTTCTTTTGTGAACTAAAAGACTAAAAATAACATCCTAACTTGATTATAATCAAAATCACAATAAAAATCATATCATAGTCATTCATGGTCAATACAATTAAATCAGCATAGAGTTCTCTATTTTCAATGGGAATAACACAATCTCTTAAAACATGGTTAGTTTGTTTTGAGTCTCCAGAAGGGATTATCACATTGTAACTTACCTCAGCAATATCAGGTACTCTACCCAACCTCTTCACATACTTAGTGGATATAAATGAGTGTGTAGCTCCAGAATCAAACAATACAAATGCTGGAGTACCAAAGACAGAGAATTTACCTATTACCACTGATGGGTTCGTCTCAGCATCTGATCTAGTGATGGTAAAGACTCTAGCTGACACTTTTCTTTGTCCTATTGGATTTGGATTATCTGGACATGCTCTGGCAATATGTCCAACCTTCCCACACACAAAGCAGGTTCTAGTCTCCGTCGGGCAGACTCCACTGTGATGACCACCACATTTTGGACAAGCAGGTTGCGACATTGGTGCCTTGCCTTGATCAATCTTTATACGTTTACTCTGATCCCACTGTTGTTGCCCTTGTCCAGGTTGGAATTTAGATTTTTGATTCTGCATTTGAAATGGTCTCTTCTTTTCATTTCCAACCCACCGTTGCCCCTGTCCTTGCTTAAATTGGCGTCGAATCTCTTGAGCACGAGAAATTCTAAGTTCAGCTTGTTCTGCCACTAAAGCTCTCTCAGCAACTTGTGAGTATGTCACTCCTTGGATTCCTGCCATATTCACATCTCTATATAGCTCTGGTCTCAAGCCTTCAAGAAACCTTTCAACTTTCAATACATCAGTATTGACCATATGTGTGGCAAATCTGGATAGCTGTTCAAACTTGCGAATATATTCTCCCACTGTCATAGTTCCTTGTCGTAGCTGTATAAATTCATTCATCTTCATTGCACGAACTGGAGCTGTGAAGTATTTATTTCGAAATAAATCTTTGAATCTATCCCAAGTTATAACCGTGATGTCTTCGATGCTTTTCATTGTATCCCACCAATGTCCAGCACTGCCTCGAAGCAAAAAGGATGCACACATCACTTTCTCTTCTTCTGAAACTCTACTGTAGTGAAACATATTTTCAAGAGTTCTTAACCAATCCTCAGCAGCTGTAGGATCTAGTGCATCCTCAAACATCGGTGGGTTTAGTTTTCTGAATCTTTCCCCAACTATCTCCACCTGTTCTACTCGAGGTTGCGGTTGAACCATTTCAGCCCTTGGTTGTCCACCCATATCCCTCTGCTGGATGAGTTGTTGAATTTGTTCTGATTTTCGTTCAACAAGCTCTGTAAGTCGATTGATCATAACATCACGATCATTATTCAGAATAGGTGTCTGCTCTCCTAGGGTTCTGGCTCCACTACTACTTTCACCCCTTGTTCTCACCATGACTGCAATACCATTTTGTTTATAACAAATGGCCAATATAATTCATGAAATATATAATGCAATATAACATAAAATAAAACTTACTGACATGGCTGTGCTCCACAAGTTCTAAGATCATGTACATGGACAGTCTACAGAATTAAGACCTGGGCTCTGATACCACTCTTTGTCACACCCTCCCAATAATATGTATAAATATATATATAAACAACCTGTGTAACATAATTTGTGCATGTATGCATGTGTATAACTTTTTTTTTCTCTACTCAGTTTAACAAAACATTGATAAAAGTAAAGTGCTTTCATATCCCGTCACACTGTATATACATACGTAGTTATTACATATTAACCAAGTCTATCAAACCATCACAAACCTAAACTTTATATTACAAAGGAGTTTTGAAAGTGATATACAGGATCAAGTCACTAATATAATACAATAACTGTAAAATAAAAAAAACACACCCACAAAATAGCCCAACAGGTTGTCATCCAAGTACATTGATCTTTGAAAGCCTGTAGGAGCTCCACTGCAGCCAGTAAACCAGAGGTCTCAAGTCTCACCATGTTCACCTACAATGCATGAACTACATGAGCTAACGCTCAATAAGTAAAAATCATGCATGATAAGAGTATGATATAAAATCTCATGCAACTCAACTCTAAGATATGATGCTATAAATGTGTCAACTTGAGTACTCATGAATAAAAGAGTTTTCATAAAAAATCACTTCATTTA
The DNA here is from genome assembly GCA_019321725.1 of Paulownia fortunei. Classification (NCBI taxonomy): domain Eukaryota; kingdom Viridiplantae; phylum Streptophyta; class Magnoliopsida; order Lamiales; family Paulowniaceae; genus Paulownia; species Paulownia fortunei. The sequence continues at coordinate 14,374,302 of CM033118.1, forward strand.
TTGGGCCCTTGCCCCACCTACTATGCACCGAATAGAGCTCTGAACAATATCAATAATCACATGGCCATAAACAAATGACTCAGTCCAAGGGCCATCTCCTGGGATCACCAGAGGTCCACCCCCTGTCTTCCCATGTGATCCTCCAGAAGTCTTCCCACTGGCGGAGTCAATAAGGGCACAGTCAAGTGGTCCACCCTCTCGTGACCACCAGAGGCACACCCCCTGTCAACCCCTGTGATCCTCCGAGAAGTAACACTCGCGGCACCCCAAAATATCATATAAGGACACCTCGCATGCCTTGGTACACTAGTAGTGGCCAACCAAAATATTTTCTTTCTAAAAACCATGTCTTAAATCATATCGTGCATGCAAGAACCTCCACTATACTCATATGTCGTGCATGCACATGTAATTGCTCATGAATGGTATGTTCAATATGAAATGCAAGTCATCTTGCTCTCAATATGTTTCAAGAATCATAAGACTCTCAATCAAATTTAATATCATCAACACATTAGGTATAAATGCTTCAAGGCATACTATGTTCATGCATTGTAGTTGCAAATGGATCTTTACTTACCTTTCACTTGGTTGGTGGCTTAGTCTAGATTTTTTATTGTTCCCCTCCAATCTTAGATGTAAAATAGCCTGTAATATTACCCAACATCAAGCACCATTCCCACTTTGGCAAGTTGAAAGCATAAAATATCATACTAAGACCTTGAACACCAAGCTATCTAGGTTTTACAAACTAGAACCCAATCTAGTCCCTCCAATACCTTAATTTCTCATCTTAGAAACATGTAAACATCATATAATTGAAGTATTATAACTCTAATATCATGTACCTAATTGTTAACACTCAATAGCAACATGTCTAGGTTGAAATATGCTAAGTTATCAAATGGGACAGATTCACATTTTCATATTTTCTTGTTGTCCAATTTAGTTGCATGATAATTTTGACATCCCTAAGCATATCCAATCACTCCCAAATTTTTACCACACTTATATAACATGTATATAAATGTAAAAATCTCATATAATTTCTAAAACTCATGGATATACCTTTCCAAGTTCAGCTCTCTTCACAACACACTGAAACAGATTGTTTTCCCACCGTGACAGTTTTGCACACTTCATGACATTAATGGTTTTGGCACCCTTAAGTACATTCAATCACTCCCAAATTTTCACCATACTTAGATAACACATATATAGAGACAACCAGGTCAAATTACTACCAAAACCAATGGATTTATTGATGTAAAACCAGCACCATTCACATAGGACAGAATCTGAATTTCAAAGAAGACAGTTTTGAGCACCTCTTTAATTATCACACTATATTACAATTTATAACCTCTCTAAACTTACATACATCACCTAGACTCATATATAAACACATATATGGTGAAATACACAGGTTTTAATCAAGTTATTATACATATATAAAGCATAAAATATCAAAATCAGCAAGTATACAGTTTCTGTCCATAGTGATTTTTATTGTGATTTTGCAACTAAAAATCCTTCTTTTGTGAACTAAAAGACTAAAAATAACATCCTAACATGATTATAATCAATAATAGAAGCTTTAAAAGTCATAAAACCTCAAACAATTCAAGAACTTAAATTAAAACATGAATTAAATCTCACCTATGCACAGATTTTTGATTCAACTTGCTCCTCCTTACTTCCCTTTGCTTCCTTCACTTATTTTCTTTACTTGGAATTACTTGAGTGAAATTTCTAACATTCAGTATGAATGTTTTTGGAAGTGAAATAGCTCAGAAAATAGTTTTTGGTCGTGGCTCAAGGGTAGAAATGAAGATAGGTTGAGGTGGAAGCTTGAGGTGGCAAAGCTTGAGGTGGCAAGGTTGAGGTGTCAAGTTGTGGCTCAAATCTGATATTTTTCACACCTTATACAGCCCTAATCTAGTGTTTCTCATTACTTATTTATCTATGTATAACCTACTTTAATCTCCATATGATCGGATAGTACATTATGCCCTAATTTCTTAACCGTTCATTCGATCTTCAAACCGATCGACATTCGATTCTTAAATGATCGTCTAGTTTTCATTTTATAAAGTCACATGCATATATGAACCTTGTATTATGACACTTAAATTTCATTATATCATGTCCGATATCCCAAGTATGTTAATCTATAGATGTATACATTTAAAACACCTTGATCAAATCGAATCGACTCATATAAGCTTACTAGTGACACATTTAACACTTCTAAAATGATAACGTACAACCTATGAATATCCATTATATTGATCAATCTATTCTTTATCTTATCTAAATATAGAATCACTTAATTAGGTTGTAGGATCTCAACCACTAATATCAAGTAATGATTAAGAATGCTATAAAAGATGCGATATAGATGTTAATGCAAATTAGCATATAAGTAGCATGTAGTGCATGAATCATATTGGCCAAGTGAGTAGTGTGAGGCTTGGTATATACACATTCCGAACAAGGTATGGACATTATGAATTTCTAGTGATGCCCTTCGGTTTAACCAATGCCCCTACAACTTTTAATGGATCTAATGAATAGGGTGTTCAAGCGATATCTTGATAAATTTGTGATTATGTTTATTGATGACATCCTAATTTATTTATGTGATAAAGAAGAGCACAAGGGATATTTGAAGATTGTGTTGCAAGTTTCTAAGGAAATGCAATTGTATGCTAAATTCAAGAAGTGCAAATTTTGACTTGAGCAAGTAGTATTCCTAGGTCATGTAGTATCCAAAAATGGTAATTCTATTGATCCAAGCAAGGTAGAAGTTGTCATTAAGTGGCAAACACCAACAAATGTATTAGAAGTAAGGAGTTTCTTAAGATTAGTAAGGCACTATCGACGATTTGTTCAGGGGTTTTCAAAAATAGCAACTCCATTGACAATGTTGACAAGAAAAAATGTGAAGTTCTTGTGGACCGATGCTTGTGAAAGAAGTTTTCAAGAACTGAAACATAAATTAACTACAACTCCTATTCTTACCATTCCAACTAGAATTGGTGGATTCGTGGTGTATAGCGACACTTTAAAAAATAGTTTGGATGTTGTGTTGATGCAAAATGGGAAGGTAACCTATGCTTCAAGGTAATTGAAGGAGTATGAAAAGAATTATCCAATCTATGATTTGGAAATTGCTACTGTGGTTTTTGCCTTGAAAATTTGGAGATATTATTTGTATGGTGAGAAGTGTGAAATATATACAAATCATAAGAGTTTGAGTACTTCTTTACCCAAAAGGAGCTGAATATGAGACAAACAAGATGGCAGGGATCGGCGGACCCAACAAATGGTGGCAAATACTTGAGGTTGAAACATCGGTATAGGAAAGCCATAATGAATGAGACAGAATAAAGCTAATACCTGAGATTGAAAGACCAAGTATGGAAACCTCGTATTATTTTTCTTATTGGTCAATCATTATGAACAGGTTTCGAAAACCATGGTCTATTGCTATTAGTTAGGTACCACACTTCAACGGCCATAAAGAATGAATTATGAATGAAAGTTTTAAATTGAATAATGTATTCAATTATTTATGGGACTTGCATGTACGCTATTTGTTACTCTTCAGTGTTACCTTATTGAGCCTTTAACATTTCTTGATTAATGGTATCATCTTATTAGGTTCTGTGTTAGGTTAAGGGTGTTATATCGATCATCTTAATAGCTTTTCAGGATTTTTCCCCTGGATTGGACTGATATCTGCTTGTGACACTCAGTGCATGTGCGATATCAAGCCTTGTACACAATATTGCGTACATTATACTCCCTATTGCGGACGCATAATGTATGCAAGTCATCATTTCTCTCTCTTCAGGTGCCTTAGGAGACATAGTCTTAGAAAGTGAAACCCCATGACTCATAGGTAGGAATTCTCATTTGGATTCCTCTATGCTAAACCTTTTGCACTTTATCTATGTACATGGACTCGGATAGTCCGATTATCCTTCTAGATCTATCTATATATATCTTTATTCCTAGGATAAAAGATATATCTCCCAGTGCTTCATGAAAAATTGTTTAGATAATCAAATCCTCATTGACTGCAACATCTCTACATAATTCTCAATGAGTAGGATGTCATCAATGTAGAGTACAACAAATATAACTGCTCTCCTACTAACCTTCTTGTGACACATGGTTCATCTGGGTTCTTGTGAAATCAAATTTTTTGATTGTTTTACCAAATTAGATGTTCCTCCTCGAAGCATATTCGAGTCCATAAATAGATCTCTAAATCTTACAACTATTTCGCTCACTCCTACGGAATATGAAGTGTAATGTAACACCCCCATTCCTACACAACCATATATATTGTATAATTTGACATGATAGAACCTGTGTGCATGCATGGAATATTTTTTTTTATAACACTTTAAGAAAAGATATATCACTTCTTACATACACAACCCTGTTTAAAATAGAAGGATCAGTATTTATATAAAAAACACAACACCCATAACGACCACAATATTTACATACTTATTTACAGTAAAGTTTTAAAAGAGAAATATAGTACCAATCTAAAAACATAATACACCAGACTCAAAATATAACAAGCCAACAAAATAGCCCAACAGGTCGTCATCCATGTACACACTCCCTCAAACACCTGCAGGAGCTCCAACAGCCGACCAACCAGCCAAAGATGCTTCAAGCATCGTCGTACTCACCTACAATGCATAAACTATATGAGCTAACGCTCAGCAAGTAAAGATTATGCATGTCAAAGAATAATCCACAATATCAAGTCATGCAACTCAAAATGCTATGCTCACAATGCAATTTTATGCATCAAAATATTTCTCTCAAAATCATTTCTTTCTTGGGCCCCTGACCAACGCTACTATCCCATACACCGGAAAAGAGCTCTGTACACCACCATAATCCAATGGCCAATAATCATATAAGCATACAAATCCATACATACTCATACGCATGCAAATCCATGCACGCGAACCTGCAAATCCATGCATTAACCATGCAAATCCATGCATGCTTCGATGCACTAGTAGTGGTCAGCAAAACATTTTCCTTTCTCTGAATCATGCCGTGCAATGCAAGATTTATCACAATGCTCGTATATGATGCATGCACGTGCTAATGACAATGCCCATGTATGTATGCTCAATGGAGAGCCCTCTACTATGCACATATGATTTATGATATCACATATAATTCACACATCTACTATGTCTATGCATTATAGTTGCAAATGAATCTTTACTTACCTTTCACTTGGTTGGTGGCTTAGTCTAAATTTGTTTAGTACTCCTCTCCAACCTTAGATGTAAAATAACCTGTAATATTACCCAACATCAAGCACCATTCCCAATTTGGCATGTTGAAAGCACAAAATCTCATACTAGACCTTAAACACCAAGCTATAAGGCTAACAATCAAACTTTCACAAACTAGAACCCAATATAGCCCCTCAAATACCTCAATTTCTCATCTTAAAATGCATGAAAAAATCATGTGATTGAAGTATTATAACTCTAATAGCATGTACCTAATTGTTAACACTCAATAGCAACATATCATGGTTGAAACATGCTAAGTGATCAAATGTGGCAGATTCACATTTTCATATTTTCTTGCTGTCAAGTTTAGTTGCATGATAATTTTAACATCCCTAAGCATATCCAATCACTCCCAAATTTTTACCACACTTATATAACATGTATATAAATGTAACAATATCATATTATTGCTAAAAATCACGGATATAGCTTCCCAAGTTCAGCTCTCTTCACGACATACTGAAACAGATTGTTTCCTACCGTGACAGTTTTGCACACTTCATGACATTAATGGTTTTGGCACCCTTAAGTATATTCAATCACTCCAAATTTTCACCATACTTAGATAGCATATATAAGGAGACAACCAGGTCATATTATTACCAAAAATAATGGATTTATCTCCCTTAATTCAGTTTCCTTCACAGCACACCAAAACAGATTTTGCTATTTTGGCAGTTTGAGTGTTTCTCCAATATCATTCTCTATTTCAATTTCCAACTGATAAAACTTCATTCCAATACTCTTAACTCATATATGGTCATGTAAATGGTAATAATTATAGGTTTTATTCAACATACCATACACCTTTGAAGCCTAAAACACAAGAAAATAGTAAGATGACAGTTTCTGCCACAAGTATTTCCTATTAAGTGTTTGTGATCAAAAACCCTTTCTTTGTGCACCAAAGTCTAAATAAAAACTTCCTAACACTTTTATAAGAGATATTGAAAGCTTAAAAAACCATAAAACCATTCATAATAATCTGAAAACCAAAGGCAAAACCGTAGATAAGTGTTACCTATGCAGATTTTGAGGCTAACTTGATGGTAATCACTTCTTTGCTTTTCTTGCTTTTATTTCAACTTGGAATCAATTTGGATCACTTGGAGACCTTAAGGTGTGTGTTTGGAGATGAAAATGGCTGAAATGAAGGTCTGGTCGTTGCTTAAGGGTGAAGGGTTTGAGGTGTTAGCTTGAGATGTTAGCTTAAGCTTAATAAGAAAGCATGAGGTGGCAAGTAAATGGCAAAATCTGATTTTGTCCCTTATCTTGCAGCCCTAATCTTATTATATCATGTCCAATATCCCAAGTATGCTAATTTACAAATATATACTTTTGAAATAACTTGATCAAATCAAATTAAACCGTATAGGTTACTAGTAACACTTTTAACACTTCCAAAATTATAACCTATATATCCCATCTATATCTAATATTGATCCACCTCATTTTCTTCTTATTTCAATATAAAATCAACTACTTAGATTAAGAAATTCAATAAATAATATCGTGCAAGAGCTTCAGCATTAAGTTTAATATTCAAGAATGTCGTATAAAATAAAATAAATTATGCAATGTCAATAGAAATGCAAATAGCATATAAAATTAACATGTAATGCATGAATCATATTTGGCCATGTGAGTAGTAAGAGGCTCGGGTATCACATCCTCCCCTCCTTAAAAATTTTCGTCCCCAAAATTTCACTTACCGAAAAGTTCAG
>CM033118.1:14381470-14543032 GCA_019321725.1 Paulownia fortunei
TGACACACATCTTCTGGCATTAGTGCTTTTCCTTGTTCGACCCGTGGCCTCTTATTTTGACCTTCTTGTTGTTGGCCTTGTTCTCCTGAAATTTAAATCCCGGCTTCTGTATTTGGATCGGCTTCTGCATTTGGAATGGCCTCTTTCCCCATAGTCCATCTCTGTCCCTGCTGTCTGAACTGCTGTCGAGCCTCATGTGCACGAACGATTCTCAATTCAGCCTATTCTGCCACCAACGCCCTCTCAGCCACCTGTGAAAATGTCACCCCTTGAGTACCGCCATATTCACATCCCGTTATAACTCTGGCCTCAAACCCTCCAGAAATCTCTCTACTTTCAGTACTTCAGTGCTGACCATGTGCGTAGCCAACCTGGACAGTTGTTCAAATTTACGAATATATTCCCCAACAGTCATCGCTCCTTGTCGCAGTTGTATAAACTCGTTCATCTTCATCATGCGAATTGGAGCTGTGAAATATTTGTTTCGGAATAACTCCTTGAATCTATCCCAGCTCATGGTAGTAATGTCCTCTATACTGCTAATCATGTCCCACCAATGGCCTGCACTACCGCGAAGCATGAAAGTGGCACACATTACCCTCTCCTCTACTGGCACCCTGCTGTACTGGAACATGTTCTCCAGGGTCCTCAACCAGTCCTCTGCAGCGGTAGGATCAATAGCATCCTCAAATGTTGGGGGATCCAGTCTCCGAAATCATTTCCCACCATATATATATAGTCTGCCCGCTGTTGGTTTACCTCCACCCGTGGTTGCTCACCATTATCCCTTGCTGAATCAATTGTTGAATCTGTTCGGACTGTCATTCAATCAATTCTGTTAACCGATTAATCATGGTATCTCGATCATTAACCGGGATGGGTGTCTCATTCCTCTGTGCTCTGGCACCACCACTCTCTCACCATGAGTTCTCTCACCATTTTGCAGCACTGTTTATACAAGTTTGACAACATATGGCCAATATAATTTATGAAATATGAAATGCAATATATGATAATATAAAACTTATTGGCATGGCTGCGCTCTGCAAGTTTCAAAGGTTATGTACATGGACAGTCTACAGAATCAAGACTTGGGCTCTGATACCACTCTGTAACACCCCCATTCCTACACAACCATATATATTGTATAATTTGACATGATAGAACCTGTGTGCATGCATGGAATATTTTTTTGTAACACTTTAAGAAAAGATATATCACTTCTTACATACACAACCCTGTTTAAAATAGAAGGATCAGTATTTATATAAAAACACAACACCCATAACGACCACAATATTTACATACTTATTTATAGTAAAGTTTTAAAAGAAGAAATATAGTACCAATCTAAAAACATAATACACCAGACTCAAAATATAACAAGCCAACAAAATAGCCCAACAGGTCGTCATCCATGTACACACTCCCTCAAACACCTGCAGGAGCTCCAACAGCCGACCAACCAGCCAAAGATGCTTCAAGCAATCGTCGTACTCACCTACAATGCATAAACTATATGAGCTAACGCTCAGCAAGTAAAGATTATGCATGTCAAAGAATAATCCACAATATCAAGTCATGCAACTCAAAATGCTATGCTCACAATGCAATTTTATGCATCAAAATATTTCTCTCAAAATCATTTCTTTCTTGGGCCCCTGACCAACGCTACTATCCCATACACCGGAAAAGAGCTCTGTACACCACCATAATCCAATGGCCAATAATCATATAAGCATGCAAATCCATACATACTCATACGCATGCAAATCCATGCACGCGAACCTGCAAATCCATGCATAAAACCATGCAAATCCATGCATGCTTCGATGCACTAGTAGTGGTCAGCAAAACATTTTTCTTTCTCTGAATCATGCCGTGCAATGCAAGATTTATCACAATGCTCGTATATGATGCATGCACGTGCTAATGACAATGCCCATGTATGTATGCTCAATGGAGAGCCCTCTACTATGCACATATGATTTATGATATCACATATAATTCACACATCTACTATGTCTATGCATTGTGGTTGCAAATGAATCTTTACTTACCTTTCACTTGGTTGGTGGCTTAGTCTAAATTTGTTTAGTATTCCTCTCCAACCTTAAATGTAAAATAACCTGTAATATTACCCAACATCAAGCACCATTCCCAATTTGGCAAGTTGAAAGCACAAAATCTCATACTAGACCTTAAACACCAAGCTATAAGCTAACAATCAAGCTTTCACAAACTAGAACCCAATATAGCCCCTCAAATACCTCAATTCCTCATCTTAAATGCATGCAAACATCATGTAATTGAAGTATTATAACTCTAATAGCATGTACCTAATTGTTAACACTCAATAGCAACATATCAAGGTTGAAACATGCTAAGTGATCAAATGTGGCAGATTCACATTTTCATATTTTCTTGCTGTCAAGTTTAGTTGCATGATAATTTTAACATCCCTAAGCATATCCAATCACTCCCAAATTTTTACCACACTTATATAACATGTATATAAATGTAACCATATCATAGAATTGCTAAAAATCACGTATATAGCTTCCCAAGTTCAGCTCTCTTCACGACATACTGAAACAGATTGTTTCCTACCGTGACAGTTTTGCACACTTCATGACATTAATGGTTTTGGCACCCTTAAGTATATTCAATCACTCCAAAATTTTCACCATACTTAGATAGCATATATAAGGAGACAACCAGGTCATATTATTACCAAAAATAATGGATTTAGCTCCCTTAATTCAGTTTCCTTCACAGCACACCAAAACAGATTTTGCTATTGTGGCAGTTTGAGTGTTTCTCCAATATCATTCTCTATTTCAATTTCCAACTGATAAAACTTCATTCCAATACTCTTAACTCATATATGGTCATCTAAATGGTAATAATTATAGTTTTTATTCAACATACCATACACTTTTGTAGCCTAAAACACAAGAAAACAGTAAGATGACAGTTTCTGCCACAAGTATTTCCTATTAAGTGTTTGTGATCAAAAACCCTTTCTTTGTGCACCAAAGTCTGACTAAAAACTTCCTAACACTTTTATAAGATATATTTAAAGCTTAACAAACCATAAAACCATTCATAATAATCTGAAAACCAAAGGAAAAACCGTAGATAAGTGTTACCTATGCAGATTTTGAGGCTAACTTGATGGTAATCACTTCTTCTTTGCTTTTCTTGCTTTTATTTCAACTTGGAATCAATTTGGATCACTTGGAGACCTTAAGGTGTGTGTTTGGAAGATGAAAATGGCTGAAATGAGGGTCTGGTCATTGCTTAAGGGTGAAGGGTTTGAGGTGTTAGCTTGAGATGTTAGCTTAAGCTTAATAAGAAAGCATGAGGTGGCAAGTAAATGGCAAAATCTGATTTTGTCCCTTATCTTGCAGCCCTAATCTTGTGTGTCTCACCTATTTTTATTTGGTTGCAACCTATCTTAATCACCATTCATTCCCATAGGTAATTCCTATGTCCGTTCATTCGATCTCCAAACCGATTCGCATCCGATTCTTAAAGAATTATCTAGTTTGCATTTCTAAAATTATATGCACATAAGGGCCTTGTAATATGACACTTAAATCATATTATATAATGTCCAATATCCCAAGTATGCTAATTTACAAATATATACTTTTGAAATAACTTGATCAAATCAAATTAAACCGTATAAGGTTACTAGTAACACTTTTAGCACTTCTAAAATTATAACCTATATATCCCATCTATATCTAATATTGATCCACCTCATTTTCTTCTTATTTCAATATAAAATCAACTACTTAGATTAAGAAATTCAATAACTAATATCGTGCAAGAGCTTCAGCATTAAGTTTAATATTCAAGAATGTCGTATAAAATAAAATAAATTATGCAATGTCAATAGAAATGCAAATAGCATATAAAATTAACATGTAATGTATGAATCATATTTGGCCATGTGAGTAGTAAGAGGCTCGGGTATCACATGTAACACCCCTTAACCTAACTGCAGAGCCTAAACAAGCTGATACAGTTAAGTCAAGAAATGTTAATTTTTCATCGTTACTAGAGTTATAGTTTTTTTGTAAAAGTTCCCATTTTTAGCTATAAGAGAAAGAACTTGAATCATTCTAAACACACCATATATATATATATATATATATATTATATATATATATATATATATATATATATATAAACTGAGTACATCTGTTTACAAAACCATAACAGAGCGGCTTATTTAAAAACAAAATAGAATTTTCAAAATAAACTACAAAACAGGTTGAAGCATGGCATATGAACAAATCTCTGTCCGACCGCTCTAAAGACTCAGTCAACCTCTAAACCTGTACATTTCCACCTGCATCACATGAATCTAATGAGCTAAAGGCTCAGTAAGATGAAACTGATGCAATAACAAATAACATATATGCACATCTCATAAATCATTAAATGCAATATTCTATTTAATAACTTTCATTCATAAATCATCCTTTAGGGCCCTTGAAGTGTGGTACCTAACTAATAGCGATAGACCATAGTTTTCGGAACCTGTTCATAATGATTGGCCAATAAGAGAACTAATACGGGGTTTGCATACTCGGTCTTTCAACCTCAGGTATTAGCCGTATTCTATCTCATTCATTGTGGCTTTTCTATACCGGTTTTTCAACCTCAAGTATTTGCCACCATTTATTGGGTCCGCCGGTCCCTCTCGCGTCCCTTGTCTACCCGACCATCAATCAAGTACCATACTTCCTTTTCAAAAACCTCATTATATTCTTAATAGCGTCATGCTTCATAAACCATAAATGCATCAAACATTACATCATTTGACAAACAACAACAATCACATTAAAACATGAACAAACATTATATGATTCTTGTGATACACCAAATGAAAGCTTCAACTTACCTCAAGTCCACTTTGTGCTAGGTGAAAAGGCCAATCTCTTTGGAAGATAGGATGTGTTAAAGGCCTAACATAATCAAATCATGTACCATTTAATATCCTTTTTATAAATCATTTAGTCTATTCTAGTTAAAGTTTATATACACTTTTCAATCTTTTGTAAAGAATTACATATCAATTATGTAACCTTAAAAACAATGCAAACTCCATATTTTACTACTAATTCAAGACATTAAACATTAGGACAGCCATTAAATAACTAATAATTCAAACATAATTATTAGGGCAGTCCCTAAAACATGAACACAATCCGAATTAAAATGACGTAAACTTAATTCTAACTTAAATTGATTCTAACCTTCAATTAAGCAAACTAATTGCTATTGTTTTCAATCATTCAAAGAAACTTCCAAACACAATATAAGCATTACAAAATCAATAGAAACAAGTAAATTAAACAATTTCACAAGACTATCAATTTTGCTAAAAATTAGCTTAACTAGCTTGGTTTTGGCTTCAAGTGTAACTTACTTAAGTTTTCAATCATACAAAAGCATACTAAAACATGTAACCATCTAAGATACTACAAATTCATCATAAGAAATAATGAAAAAGAATATACCTTGATTAAGTTGGATTTAAGCTTCAAAATCAACGGTTTTCAAGCTTAAAAGGATGGAAAATTGTTCTAGCTTGTATTCTATGGATTCCTATGGATTGAATTCAACTTTTGTGAGTATGAGAGTGTAGAAATTTGGGAGAAACTTAGGAGAATAAGGGCTGGTCATTTTTGAGGTGCTTCCACAAGAAATATGGATGAAAATGATTTCTTTGACCTTTCAAAGAGATGTAAGTGGAGGGTGATGATTGGTTGCATCATGCTTGGTGTCTTCTCATGCCAAAAGCCACGTTCATGGGCTAAGGAGATGACAAAAATTGATTCTTTGGTGTTATAATCAAGTGCAACGCGGTTTAGAATGGTTTTATGCAACCTAGTCAACCAACCAATCAAATTGCACCATTGTGCATACTTTTAGTTCTTAGCCAATGTAACATATTTCAAGTAAATATTTAGGCAATTAATCACTTTAGCATATAACTAGTATGGAGCAATACAAATAATTCATTTCATGGCCATTCAACACATCAATCTTCCTTAACCGAGATACCAAGCTTTTTACTGCAAAAAGGGCACTTAAGGAATATGTTAAATCAAGAAATGAAAGTTTGATCTTCATATTTCATGTACAAATGCATGTTAAATCATAACTAAAGCATATAATAACAATTATTCATGTTCGTGCAATCATGTTATTTGTATGCCATAATTCAATAATGCACATTGATTAGATGCATATTCATACAAAATGCTTATTATTGGCTATGTAGGAGAGAATTGAGAATTAGGCATTACAGAAGCCTTCTAGCTACTTCATAAATCTCTCCCTTATTGTTTCCATTAAGGAAAGTGGTTATCACATCTATTTGTCATATCTCATAGTCATAGTATGCAGATATGACTAGTAAATTTTGGATGGATTTAAGTATCGCCACTGATGAAAAGGTTCCTCATAATCAATTCCTTGCTTCTAAGTGTAACCTTTTGCAACGAGATGTGTTTTATAGGTCGCTACCTCTCCATCTACTCCAAGCTTCTGCTTATAGACCTATTTGTAGCTGATGGGAACAGTTCCCTGTGGTGGGTCCACCAAGGTCCATACCTTGTTGGAGTACATAGAGTCCATCTCGGATGTCATAGCTTCTTGCCACTTCTCTAGGCCAATATCAGACATTGCCTCTCCATATTTTTTGGGATCATTATCCAAGGGGAGTGTAACACCCCCATTACTACGCAACTATATATATAGTATAATTTGACATGATGGAACCTGTGAGCATGCATTTTTTTTCTACCTGTAACATATTAATAAATAATAAACTATTTTTCCACTCACAGACTAATATATGTACCTGCAAAGGACCTATAACAACCACAATATTTACATACCCATATACAGAAAAGTTTTAAAGGTAACATACTGTACAAGTCCCAAAATTTAATACAGTATATTCTAAAATCAAATAAGTTAACAACTAGCCCAACAGGTCGTCATCCATGTACACCGATCTTCAGAACCTGTAGGAACTTTAGTCGCTCGCTAGTAAGTCCATGGCTTCAAGTATCACCAAACTTATCTACAATGCATGAACTACGTGAGCTAATAGTCAGTAAGTAAAAATCATGCATGATGAAGGGATAATCTAACATATATGCAATGCATTTCTATGAGATCATGACAAAAGTGCAAACTCATGCATCAAAAATAGTTCATTCAAAGTCATTTTCCATCATTAGGCCCTTGGCCCACCTACTATGTACTGGATAGAGCTCTCAACAATATCAATAATCACATGGCCATAAATAGATTGACACAGTCCGGGGGCCATCTCCCGAGATCACCAGAGGTCCACTCCCTGTCTTCCCTGTGATCCTCTAGAAGTTTTCCCACCAGCGGCGTCAATAAGGGCACAGTCAAGTGGTCCACCCTCTCGTGACCATTAGGGGCACAACCCCTATCTACCTCTATGATCCTCTGAGAAGTAATACTCCCAACACCCCAAAATATCATATAAATAAGCCACATAGGCCTAGATACACTAGTAGTGGCCAACCAAAATATTTTCTTTCTTCAAATAATGTCATGCATGCAAAACCTCAACTGTGAGCATGTGTTATGCATGTATGTGTAAATATTGATGAATGGCATGTTCAATGACAAAACGGATCCTATGTCCCATCATCCAAGCCACACATGCACTATAAGATATTTATAATACTCATAATACATTCATCAAGACACAAGGATCACATTTAATATAGTTAAGGCAAGAAATACTATACCCATGTATTGTAGTTGCAAATGGATTTTCACTTACCTTTGATCGGTTGTGTGTTAAGAAACTACTCCCCAACCCTAGATGTAAAACAATATGTAAAAATATAAGATATCAATCACCATCCTCAATTAACAGGCTCATCATATCTAATATAGTATAAAGATCTTGAATCTCAATTTAATTAAACAACCTCACCACTTAGAAACTATAACCGAATACAACCTTCTACGCACCTTTGTTCCACATCTTAAATATATACTAACCTTACTTAATTGATGTATTATAACTCTTATAAAATCCCCCTAAATTTTAGGGATCAAATGAACCACATCCACATTAGAACATTTTAACAAACCAAATGGGACAGATTCACAGCTTCACATTTTCCTGCTGTCACATTAAATTGTGTGATGATTTTGACACCCTTAGACATATTCATTCACTCCCTAATTTTTATCACACTTAGATAACATCAAAAAAATGTAACCATGTCATAGAATTTCTAAAAATCATGGATATAGCTTCTCAAGTTCAGCTCTGTTCACAATATACTGAAATAGATTTTTTATCCTACCTTGACAGTTTTGCACACTTCATGACATTAATGGTTTTGGCACCCTTAAGTATATTCAATCACTCCAAAATTTTCACCATACTTAGATAAAATACATAAAGAGACAACCAGGTCAAAGTATTCCCAAAATTAATGGATTTATTTCTGTAAAACTAGCCATTCACATAGGACAGAATCTGAAATTCAAAGAAGACAGTTTTGAGCATCTATTTAATTATCACACTATATTTCAATTTATAACCTCTTTAAACTTACATACATCACCTAGACTCATATATAAACACCTATATGGTGAAATGCATAGGTTTTAATCAAGTTATTATACATATACAAAGCTTTAATATCAAAAAATTAGCAAGTATACAGTTCTGTCCCTAATGATTTTGCAACTAAAAATCCTTCTTTTGTGATTTATAAGGCCAAAAATAACTTCCTAACATGATTATAAACAATAATAAAAGCTTTAAAAATTATAAACCCTCAAACAATTCAAGAACTTAAATAAAAAATATGAGTTAAACTTGCCTATGCACAGTTCCTACTTGCTCCTTCCTACTTCCTTTTGCTTCCTTTACCTTTTTTCTTTACTTGGAATTACTTGAGAGCAAATTATAAAATTCAATATGAAGGGTTAGGATGTGAAATATCTCAGAAAATGGTTTATGGTCGTGGTTCAATGATAGAAATGAAGAAAGCTTGAGGTGGAAGCTTGAGGTGGCAAAGCTTGAGGTGTCAAGTGGTGATTCAAATATAATGTTATTCACTCATTATGCAGCCCTAACCTAGTGTTTCTCATTATTTATTTATATATCTACAACCTACTTTAATTTCCATATGATTGGATAATACATCATGCCGTAATTTCTTAATCGTTCATTCGATCTTCAAATTGATCGACATCCGATTCTTAAATGATTGTCTAGTTTTTATTTTCTAAAATCACATGCACATATGAACCTTGTATTATGATACTTAAATCACAATATATCATGTCATATATCCCAATTATGTTAATCTATGGATGTATACCTTTTAAACACTTCGATCTAATTAAATTGAATCATATAAGCTTACTAGTGACACCTTTAACACTTCTAAAATTAAAACATATAACCTATGAATATCCACTATATTGACCAATCTATTCTTTATCTTATCTAAATATAGAATTACTTAATTAGGTTACAGTATCTCAACCACTAACATCATGTGATAGTATTGGAAGTCTAATGATTAAGAATGCTGTATAAGATGTCATGTAGATGTTAATGCAAATCAGCATATAAATAGCATATCATACATGAATCATATTGGCCAAGTGAGTAGTGTGAGGCTTGGGTATTACAGGGAGTCTCTCTTCTTTGTTCTCTAATAAAAAATCATACCTATGAGGTACCCTTAAGACCCTTTCGAATCTACAAAAAGGTTGTGCCTCAGAGGGCCCAACATCAACTATTGTGTTGGGGCATTATGTGGTTAACTTCTTCAAGTTCCACAATTTTTCCACTTCTCCCTGAAAGAAATTCTTCTTCAAGAAAGGTGGTATTCCTTAAAGAAAACACATTTTGTTCCGAGGTGTCATAGAAATAGTATCCAATAGACTACTTTGGATACCCCACAAACTTGCATAAGATGGATCTCATATCTAGCTTATCTCCCACTTGCTGCTTCACATAAGCAGCACACCCTTATACCCTAAAGTATTTATAGGAAGGTGTCTTACCACACTATATCTCATATGGCATTTTGGGCATGACTTTAGATGGCACCCTATTTAATACGTATCCGATCATTTCCTAGGCATAGCTCCAGAATAAAACAGATAATGAAGTGAAACTCATCATAGATAGAACTATATCCAACAAGGTTCGATTCTTGCATTCTGGAACTCCGTTGAGTTGTGGAGTAGTAGGAGTCCATTGTGAGGGAATCACATTATCTTTTAGATAATCAAGAAACTTTGTGCTTAAGTACTCATGTCCCAGATTTGATCGAAGAGCCTTGATACTTAGCCTAGTCTATTTCTTCACTTTGCATATAAATTTTTGAACTTTTCAAAGGCTTTAGATTTGTACCTCATAAGATAGACATAACCATACCTAGAATAATCATTGGTAAAGGTTATGAAGTAGTGATAGTTCCCACGAGCACTAATAGTTGGTGGACCCGTATACATCCGAATGGATCAAATCCAATAGATCTTTAGATTACTCCACTTGTCAAATAAATGGTGATTTGGTCATCTTCCCTTTGAGACATGACTCACATGTTGGCATTCCTTGCTTTTTTGAAAGATCGAGCAATTAGGCTAATTTGTGAATTCTCTTCTTAGAGATGCTACTAAATCTAGCATACCATAAAAGTTGGGAATTATAATTATCTAGTTTTTCTTTTATTTTGTTGAATAACTAGCATGGAATTTGCGGTTGTACTAGTCATTTGTCAATGTACCAACATTAAGAACCAAGGAACATTTCCACCTTCAATCTTTTGACCAAATGTTCTCTGTCCAACAAAGATTATGCTTTTAATGTCTTTTAGCACTAAAGAAAAATAACTAGAACTACCCTAATTCCATTTAAGGTTAAGTGGATTGCTCTTTTATCTATTGAAGCAACATTTACTTTACTTCGAAGCTAAAAGATCGTGCTCTTAGTCTCATTCTTTACAACTCTTTGAAAAGATTGGATCATGTCCGGTATCCTATACCCTAGAAGAATTGTCAACACTGATGGTATTCGTCTTATCAACTCATACAACTCTTCACAGAGATAGGATCAATATCTAGTATCTAATACTTAAGAAAAAATTTCAATGTCAACTATTTAATTCAACAAAATTAAATTTGAAGCAGAACTCTTTCTAGTTCAAAACTTTATTTAGAATATATTTCTAAATCATTCTTGCATCCCTTTTACAATGCCCCATTATCCCGCAATAGTGACATGAACCAATTTTATCTGGATTAATCCTCTAAGTTTGCCAGCTAGAATCTCCTATTTTATGGGAGGTCCCTTCTTCAATAATTTTAGAAGGTTTCTCTACAACTCTTTGTAGAATATGTAATGGGAGATACTTCAACAATTCTTGTGAGAATTGTTTCTTTGCTTTATTATTTTTAATATTACAGTTTTATTAATGTCTTGTGTTAGGGAATCAATGAACAAAAAAAGATAAAAAATAGCCAAAATAAAATCAAAGAAAATAATATGTTTCGTGAGCAAGTTGGGAGATAATATTTCATTAGATCAAATAAGCATCAAAATTAGAAGAAAAGGGCCATTTTTTTCTAAATCCATCATGTGTAGATCAACATATATGCAAGAAATCATTTGGACTTTGCAAGTGATTGTTGGACTTGCATTAAATTCAAAATAAACATGTTTTCAAACTTGCGTAGTTTTTGTATTTTGGGCATAACTCCATGCTCAAAATCTATATGGACCTTCATGTTGCTTCATTTGAAATCAAGAGATAAACTTCAATGTTGGAAGCTCAGCCCAATTCAACCTTGATTATAGTATAAAAGTCGTTTAAGTGTGTGCATTGGAAAGGATTTATCTATGCTCAGACATTTCCTTAAATCAAGCATAACTTTATCTCCAGTGGTTGGAATTAGGTGATTCAAGTTAGAAAATGAATCTAACAAATAAATCCACAACTTTTATGTTAATCACTTTCCCAAATTCATCTGATTGTATGGAGAAATTGTATGATGAAATTCAGATTTGAAAGAACATGTGAATTTAGATCACATTTGAAGTTAATTTGGAGTGAATTTGGAGATGCTAATTTAGACACTCTTCTACTATAAATAGAGGCTCTTGAATGACATTCAAGACATAAAAAAAACCCTTAGAGGAGGAAAGAAATTTTTATTGTTATCTTTCTTTAGGCAAAGTTTTTTAGAAGTAATACAAGTTTTCTAGTAGTAATAGAAATCTATTCTCTAGTGTTTCTTCTATTTTCAATATTTTCTACTTTTATTATGTCTATTTGCATTTTATTTAGCTGAGGAGAAAGGGTGAACCTCTTGATGGAGAAAGATGAATAGTTATAAAGGTGCATAATATTCAGGTGTGTTGTATTATTATTTTAATTTTTGATTGAAACCCTCCTTATTTTGTGGTGATTCTTGATTTATATATTTCAAATGGCACAACAAATACTTGAGTTCATTTAGCTTATTATATAGTTGTACCCACCAACTACTAATGTGAAACCTTAAAATTATTGTAAACAAAGATAAATCCACCAACTCATAACACTAATGCTTTGAAAAGATAAATCCAATTTTTTTCTCAAATTTCTAATAAAGTTTTCTTTCAGTATTGAGAAAGATTTAAAATTTGTTAAATTTATGCCCACATCACGATTTTGAAAAATGGTGGTTAATTAGTTTATTTTATGAAGGTTGAACTCCTGAAATAAAATAATTTGTTGAAGTAATGTGTAATGCTGAGTTTCTTGATAAAGGACCTGATGAAGCCCTAAAATATCAAAACCATTGGGCAGAAAACCCTCAATCATGGTATAGTGTTAATTCTTTTGAAAGTTCTATTAGATCTAATCTTGTTAATAGTAATAAAGGAAAATATTACCTTAGTCAATAAGATGATCTAAATGCTAAGATGGCTAGTTTAACAAGAAAAGTTGAGGCCATGGAACTTAAAAAAGTAAGGAAAATTAGATATGTGTAAGATGAAGAAGTTTGTAGCATTTGTGAACTTGTTGGACAATCCACCAATGAATGTAGCATTTGACATGCATTACCTTCTTATTAGGGAGTTCGTTGAAAATAGAATTGTGATAATTCATCATGTTACAACTAAGAACCAACTGGTTGACATATTTACCAAGGCCATTGATGCACAAAGATTCACTACATTAAGAAAGCCTTTAGATATTTGCATTTTGTGATGTCATATTCAGTCTGTTGTTGGAACATCATAATGCACACTGTCACATGTAGATATATGTTATAACACTATGTTAGGATATAACTGATAAGATATATGGTTTTTATTTTTTGATTCATTCATCTCATGCTAGGACTTGCATTAGACATATTGCATTGAAAGTCTAGTGTGATCAGATTTTGAAATTTCTAATTCTAGGATATCAATTTTGAATGAAAGCCTTGACTGTTTTATCCTTCAACTTGAATAGACTTCAGAAAAAGTCCACATTTAATTGTGCTAGATTTTTCTAAAATTGAGAATTTGGAGGCCTTTGACAGAAAAAGCTATCTATTCTTAGGAGTGAAAGCCACTCGTGAGTAATCTGGGACTAGGTATTAACAATATATAGAGGACGATCTACCATGAGAAAAGACTACTTTAAGTCTTAGAGTAAAAGCTACTGACTGGCTAAATCCTTGTTCTCAGTACATGTTGGAACAATGTATTGAACATTGTACAAAAATTAAAAAAAAAAATTATGGTTCATAATTTTAGTTCTTGATTGAACAAATTTCTGAAAAAAAATAATCTGTGTGCAATAAAAATCTGAAGGAATTTTGAGTTTATTGTCAAAACAGATCAAAGGTTGAATTTTTCAATTGATGTTTTAGAATTATGAGATTTCAAATCTGAATAGTGCAATATTTATTTAGCACATTTCAATTTGTGTGTGCATTGTCAATTTTGTTTTCATTTTAGACATGATCTAAGACATACCATGAGTTGTGTGCATCAATTAACTTGGATAAATATGAAAGTCATGTTGTGTAATTATGTTGGACCACAATTTCTTATCCAAAGCTTGTTTTCAAAGAATTCCTTAATAAATGAGACAACGTGTGAAAATGTGAGTAGTGGAGTCCTACAGCTAACACAACTTTTAGGAGAAATTTTAATTGCCTGAATTATCTTAGTTGAAGGGTATTTATTGGGATATACCTGAACCTTCTCCGCTACATGTCCCATCCAATGTTAGAACATCTCGAGATGGAACATCTTCTGAATTTATTCTCAGCAGCTATATAGAATGCAATCTTCTTTATGTTGGGCAGAGATAGCAATTCTGATTTTTTATGACAACTTGACACCTTATAGTCTGAAAGGGAAGTTGTTCTAATGGTCTCTACTAATATGCTTGATTTGCATGATTGTTTTGTTGGGTGTGTGTAACACCTACTACTCAACAACTATATATAAAGTATAATTTGACATGATAGAACTTGTGTGTATGTGCGATATTTTTTATTTTTTTTCATGTAATACTTTAAGAAATGATAAATCACTTTTTACATGCACAATCTTATTTAAAATACTTCCTCACATATGTCCTGTATATAGTAGAATCAATATTTATATAAAAGCACAATACCTACAACGACCACAATATTTATATACTTATTTATAGTAAAGTTTTAAAAGCGAAATATAGTACAAGTCTCAAAATATAATACAACAGACTCAGAATATAACGAGACAACAAAATAGCCCAATAGGTCGTCATCCATGTACACACTCCCTCAGACACTTGTAAGAGCTCCAACAGCCGTCCAACCAGCAAAAGATGCTTCAAGCATCGTCGTGCTTACCTACGATGCATAAACTATATGAGCTAACACTCAACAAGTAAAGATTATACATGTCAAAGAATCATCCACAATATCAAGTCATGCATCTCAAAATGCTATGCCCACAATGCAATTCCATACATCAAAACATTTCTCTCAAAATTATTTCTTTCTTGGGCCCCTGACCAATGCTACTATCCCATGCACCGAAAAAGAGCTCTGCAAACCACATAGTCTAATGGCCAATAATGATATAAGCATTCAAATCCATGCACGCGAACCTGTAAATCCATGCATACAACCATGCAAATCCATGCATACTTCAGTGCACTAGTAGTGGCCAGCAAAATATTTTTCTTTCTCAGAATCATGCTGTGCAATGCAAGATTTATCACAATGCTCATATATGATGCATGCACGTTCCAATGCCCATATATGTATGCTAAATGTACATAAATGACAATAATGCGTGCCCTCTGCTATGCACATATGATCTATGCTAAATGGACATGAATGACAATAATGCGTGCCCTCTGCTATGCACATATGATCTATGATATTACATATAAATCACACATTTACTATATCTATGCATTGTAGTTGCAAATGAATCTTTAGTTGTCTTTCACTTGGTTAGTGGCTTAGTGTAAATTTGTTTAGTGTTCCTCTCCAACCTTAAATGTAAAATAACCTATAATATTACACAACATCATCTTACTTCGACCTTCTTATTGTTGTCCTCATTTTCCTTGAAATTTAAATTCCGAACTCTGCATTTGGACCGACCATATACATAAAAAGGTTGAATAAATAGAAAAGTTGCAAGAAGTTGAAGGGGAAGTCAATTTACATTGAACATATATTTTATAATGTGCTTTGCCCCGCAGTCCATCTCTATCTCTACTGTTTGAACTGCTGTCGAGCCTCCTATGCACAAGAGATTCTCGATTCAGCCTATTCTACCACTAGTGCCATCTCAGCCACCTATGAAAATATTACCCCTTGAGTACCCGTCATGTTCACATCCCGGTATAACTCCAGCCTCAAACCTTCCAAAAGTCTCTCTACTTTTAGTGCTTCAGTGCTGACCATGTGCATAGCAAACCTGGACAACTGTTCAAATCTACGAATATATTCCCCAACAGTCATCGCTCCTTATTGTAGTTGTATAAATTCGTTGATCTTGATCATGAGAACTGGGGCCGTGAAATATTTATTTCATAGTAACTCCTTGAATTTGTCCCAACTCATGATGGTAATGTCCTTTATGTTGTTGATTGTGTCCCACCAATGGCCTGCACTACCTCAAAGCATGAAAGTGGCACAAATTACCCTCTCCTCTTCTAGCACCCTATTGTACTGAAAAATATTTTCTAGGGTTCTCAACTAGTCCTCTGTAGTGGTAGGATCAATAGCATCCTCAAATATCGGGGGATCCATCCTCCTAAATTATTCTCCCACGATATGTATATACTTTTCCCCTTGTTGGTTTACCTCCACCCACGGTTGCTCACCATCATCCCTTTGCCGAATCAGCTGTTGAATTTATTTGGACTGTCGTTTAATCAACTCTATTAATTGGTTAATCATGGTATCTCAATCATTACCCAGGGTGGGTGTCTCATCTCTCTGCGCTCTGGCACCACCACTACTCTCACCACGAGTTCTCACCATTTTGCAGCGCTGTTTTATACAAGTTTGACAACATATAGCTAATATAATTCATGAAATATGTAATGCAATAAATGATAATGTAAAACTTACTGGCATGGTTGTGCTCTGAAAGTTCTAAGTTCGTGTACATAGATAGTCTACAAGACCTTAAACCGAGCTTTGATACAACTCTATAATAGTTTTTCTGATGTTATTTAGCTTTGTTTAATGCGTTCGAATACTTCGTTTCATGCAATTAAACAATACAACCCATTTATGAATGCTTTGTGATCTTTAATGGCAAGTTATTATATGCTTAAAAATATGTAGTGACTTTTTAACAGAAGCATGCTTTTACATAGAAGAAGTAATTATAAAAGTTTTATAATGATCTAGTTTGTACATTGTGAGATATTTCATACCCCCCTCGTGACTGTAAATTCGGTTTTCAGTCTATATATGTTGAGTTTTGTTGCATGAAATTTATATAATTAGATTCTACTCATAAAAGGCTTTCTGACCATATATTATATATAAAAATCGGCTTAAAATAAGTGAAATATTGCTGTTTGAAGTTTATGTCAAATTTTGAATTTTTTAAAAATTTTGAAAAATGGAAAGATGATGATGAACAGTAGCCCAACAGCCAAACAACCCCTTAACTTTGTTCCAATGTATTTGGGCGCGTGAGGGACTTTTCTGTGGCCATTTTTGGCCGGAAAAATACTGTTATGCTTGAAATTTATTTTTTTATTTTTTTAGATTAAAATTAATTTTTTAGTTGATAAAATATCTTTCCTGAATTTTATAACGTAAATTTTGGTGAAAATTATAGAAAAATATTTTTTGAGCAAAATAAGTTCTAAAACTTTTTTTGTAAATTTTGGAAAATTATTTTGAGATATTGGCTACTTAATAGAACTAATAGGGGATCATCATATAAATAATACTCTATCTCTTTTTATATTGTGGTTCATTTGGGCTGAACAATTAAAAGCACAGACATTTTGTCTCCAATCATAATCATGTGATTTGAAGAACATTTGATCATTTACATATTATTCATCATGCCAAGTTAGATTCTCAAAATTTCTGGAAGGGAGCGATGGCAGCAACTACTAGGTTGGATGATGAGGCAAAAATGAGTTTAAGTGGTACGCTAGGAAAAGACATCCCCTAGTTGTTTTATATTGAATACGGATGTTGCTTTGAAAGAAAATCCAGGATTTTCAGGTGCAAGGGGCCTTCTTTGTGATGGTGCAGGAAATTTTATTTCTTATTCCTTGGAGAGACAACCAACATGGAGATGGAATTGGCAACATTGGCTCAAGGACTCAATTATGTCAACAATATAGAATCCATAACTTATTGATTGAGGTTGATTCACAAATACTTTTGCATCTTATCAAGGGTTATCAATAGGGTTGGTGGAATGTGTTAAAGTATATTACACAATCAAGGTTAGTTCTGAAAAAGATGACTTGTAGATTCACACACATTTATAGGGAATGAAAAAATGGTTGTTGACATACTTGCAAATATACTTGCAAACATAACATGTAGTTTGCTTACTAATGGGATTTTCATGCCTCTCAAATACCACATGAACTAAAAGGAGTGCTAATTTGATAAGTTCAACTTACCTTATCTCTATTACAAATAGACCTTTAGATCAATTGTTGATTCGAGAACACATGGATTGGAGCTGGAGATTTTAGCAAAGTTTTTCTTTATTGGAGAGGGTCATGATGTTGTGTTTGGAGCCAGGACATGAGAAGAAAGAGGATATTGAGATGATTGCAATTTTATTAAGCCACGACATTGGCGCTATGGCACGGATGATCACAAAGAACTATGGGACGTAATGCTTCTTTAAAGAGTAAGGGCATGGTAATTTTGATATTTTTTAGACTACATGGGCCACAACATCTTCATAAAGGGCCACGACGCCATATGTTGTCATCGCATCATACATGATCATAGAGTAATATGTGATGTGTGGTGCTTTTTCAAAGTGCCAGGATATGAATCTGAATACATGCTGCCACGACGCCTTCATATAGGACCAGTTGCATCCAAGGGTGATTTTGCTCATTTATTTTTTTTATTTCTAGTTTTTTATTTATTTTGTGAGGGGTAATACTCCTAATGAGTAAGTACTCTTTATTTCAATTCCATGTAAAATATCTTGTACTTCTTTTTGGTGATTTTAATGGTAGTTCCATGCTAAATCCCCTGCCCAGTCACATACGACTTTGACCAAAAAAAATTCCTTGTATCTTGACTTGAAGATGAAATTAGAAAACCCTCATCTAGTTTATATCCAACATTGATCAAGGATTTTAGTGTAAAGTATAGTGGAACATATAGGAGATTCATCTATTCATCTAGATATGTGAGGATCCTTTGTTGGCCACTCGTTAACCTTTATACACGAAGATGTTACATCAAACGTAAACCCCTTGTGATTGTCATGCAATCAAAAAATATATCAAAGTGTAACATATCATGCATAAGGTTATAATGGTATCTCAAGTCCAAGGACTAATTCTTTCAATATAGTGTGCTCAAATCTCAACGGGATAATTGACGTCCCCATCTCAATGCCTTGACTTAGAACACTTTAAGACAACAACTATAGAGGTATATTCTCTGATTGTATCCTATGCGTGATCATGCCCATAGCTATGTATGGCTAGGGAATTCACCTAATTCTTATATTGGTAAATTAAGATGAAAATTGCCATATAATGATACTAACGCAAATAAAATTTGATGCTATAAGAGTATAAAGAATGCCAAAGCAATTAACTCACCTGCCACTACTCTAATAGGTTGGATGAAAGTTACAAAACGCTTTTGTAATTTGAACTTGGAGTCTTGTTTTATAAGTTCATATAGAGTCATGAAACTGGGAATTGATACAGAGTAATTGAGTTAGAGGGTGTTTTGGGTGAGCTTATAAGCTTCCAAAAATATCTTAGAAGATGTTTGGGGACTTATTTAATGTTGTAAAGCATTTGGTAAAATATTTTAGAAAGGAACTTATAATCTCCCAAAATAAAAAGTTTGGATCGTATAAACTCCTTTAGAAAAAGTAAGAAGTTCCTAACTTATTTTTAAAATCTTAACATAAAATTTTCATTACTAAGATCTTATAAGCTTCATGATCTTATTTTATCCAAACACTTTAAACATTTATTTTAAAATAAGATCTAGTATATTATAAATTCCGAAAATAGTTAATAAGATGTAGGAATTTAGAAGGTCTTTTAAATAAGTTTAGCCAAACATCCTGTTAATAAAGTTTTGGCTAATGATACATTCTATGAACTCAATTGAAATATTAGTAGATGGAAGAACCATACTTGTATGGTATTCATAATTGGAAAAGCTTCACTACTTCACCTATATTTTTGTATCATGATGCATGATTTGTGGATTAGTGAAATTAGTAGATTAATATTAAGAGGATTAATTAGTTTAAATTATTATCGAAATAAATAATTATAAATTATAAGAGTTGTGAACCCACTAATAATTTATTGATGAATCTAAGCGATCACGCACAAACTTGGTGGGTCTATTTTACTAGCTTATAGGGCTTAAATTAATGCAAGTATTTAATTAATTCAATTAATTAATATGCTCATTTAATTGGACCTAATTAGATTAGAGAGCCCAACTGAAACTAATTAATTAATTGATTGAACCAATTAATTAAGTTAGGCTAAATTAATTTAAATGATGAGTAAACCTAGTTGATGAGATCAATGAAAATGAACCTAATTTATTAATTAGATTCAAGCCTAATTGTTATGAACTTGTAAGAAGTCCAATTAATAAATTGGATGGGGAATCTAAGTTTGCTAAAATAATGATCATATGAACACATGAAAGATGAATAAGGAAGGAATGGAATTGAGTCCATGGTTGGGACTTAAGGGAATATTTAAGCCCCTCATCATCGGAAATTTAAGCACATTATTACTCATAATTTTCGGTCATATCAGCCCACAAATTTTCGGTCATCACCCTTGCTTCTTCCAACTCCGAAAGATACATCATTCTTGGTTATTTGAGTCTTCTTTTTCAAGTCAAATTAAGAATCAAATTACACACACAACAAACACTATAATAGTTGTATTCACCAAATTGATTCTAGGCTAGAATAGTTGAATTAATCTATAGCATAGAATTGATTATGTGTGGACATCCAATGTGTTGATACTCTTAGGGGAGAGTAATATGTGGAACTCTAAAAGAGAATCAGATTCATGAGTGAGGCTATAAGAAATGATTGAAGTAATGACTTGAGTCGTCTCAATCAACTTCTTGAAAGGAAAGCAAATTAGGTAAAGTTGAGATCATCACATTCCTTACGTTTATTATCTGAAATGGAAAATACTCTTCTCTCCAAATAATTCTATTTGTGTTTCTCTTGCGGCATCACTAAAAAAAATTTTCATCAAGGGTTTAAGTTGTGTAATACACGTGGATAACTCTAGTAACTATCTACTGAAGTGAAAACAGTTCTAGCACGTATCAATTCGTGATATTTCAGACCAAGAGCTAACAGGCGAGATTTGATCCAAGTGTAAATAGTTAATCTTACGCTGAAAGGTAATATTGATCCACGTTTGTTTATGTGCACATTAATTTCCTACAAACACATTGAAGAAGTTGAAAAGAGTGCTCCATGTCTTTAATTTTGTTGGAAAAAGGTGATGAGATGCAAAACTCAATTTCATAGGGAAAATTGAAGTGAGGATAGGTCAAGCATGCTTGACATCTATGGATGACAACTATCTTAGGGAAGTGATGGGGCAACGCAGTTTAATTAGGAAAGACAAATGAAACCAGAAATTTAAAGCTCGGCAATGGAATAGAAGGGTTCTCCACATAGTTTCATTATTGGCATTCAATTAGTGGAGAGAATGGGTTGAAGGTCCGTGCAATTTGGAGTGAGAATTTACTAATTAACCTTTTTCTTTCCCCCCACAATTTTACAGAAGTGAATAATATTTTAATCAATACATATGGCATACCAAATTCAATTCTAGAAAGCTGAATCTTTATAAAAGAGTATATATAGAGTGGCAACACTAGATGTTGTTGGATAGTAATCTTTACAGATTGGATCTCATAAAGTAGATACCAAATAGATACATTTTGTAAAACCATTTTAGATCCAACACAAATACATTTTAATTTAAATTTAAAAATTAATTGTAAAATCAATATTTGACTCAAAATTATATTTATTAAAGATTTTGATATGACATTACAAAAATAAAAAATCACAAACAAAGTGTTACTGCAAACTTGGATCCATTACCATTTCAATCCAAGACACATCAATTAAATCCATCTTGTACATGACACATCAATTTTATCAACTAAATATAGAAAGTCAACAGTTAATTACAAAATAACCTGCCCCAAATCCATGTTCAGAGGAAGGAATAAAATTTTCTTACGTTCCCATTAAAACTATGAATTGTAATTTCAACTTAAAGAAACTCAAATAGAGGTACTCTAATTGAGTTTTCATTAAGTTGAAAATGTAATTTTTGAAACTACCCTTTATAATGTAGTTTAGAAAAATTTTAATTTCCTATGTTACTCTTTTCATTTTTCATTTTTCAAACAAAACCTTTTAATTTCTTTAAGAAATATTAAAGTTAAATGGGTTAATGGGGGTCGCCCATAAGGGCTACCCCGACCCAAATGGTTTGAAGTTGAATTTTGGTGGGAATGACTTTTTGTAGTAGAAAAACACCCCACAACCATATTAACTTCTCCCCATATTTTATCCCACTTTAATATGTGAGAAATAACTACATCTGTGAAGAGAGAAAACATAAGAAAGAAAGTGGAAAGAAAAGTGGTTGGTCTTATGAGCATAATACTCGAGGTTAAGTTGTGATCAAGAAATTTGAAGAAGAACACCACATGAGAAAGCATTTGAATTGTGGATCAAAATTCCTTTTGTATATGATCGAATTTGGATGAAAGTGAACCAGAAATCAAGAAGATAATATAGGTGATTCAACCATGGCGAAAAGGTCCAAATTTTGGTAAGTTTTGTTGAACTTACATCATGTAGATTGTATTTAATTTCCGTCATTGGTATCAAAGCTATATGTGGTTTTTCTTATGTTATTTGGCTCTGTTTAGTGCATTCAAATACTTCATTTCATGTAATTAAACAATACAACCCATTTATGAATGCTTTGTGATCTTTAATGGCAAGTTATTGTATGCTTAAAAATATGTAATGACTTTTTAATAGAAGCATGCTTTAACATAGAAGAAGTAATTATAAAAGTTTTATAATGATCTAGTTTGTACATTGTGAGATATTTCATACCCTCCTCGTGACTGTAAATTCAGTTTTTAGTCTATATATGTTGAGTTTTGTTGCATGAAATTTACATAATTAGATTTTACTCATAAAAGGCTTTCCGACCATGTATTATATGCAAACATCGGCTTAAAATAAGTGAAATATTGCCGTTTGAAGTTTATGTTAAATTTTGAATTTTTTAAAAATTTTGAAAAACGGAAAGATGATGATGAACAGCAGCCAAACAACCCCCCCCCCCCCCTTAACTTTGTTCCAATGTATTTGGGCATGTGAGGGACTTTTCGGTGGCCATTTTTGGCCGGAAAAATACCGTTATACTTGAAATTTAATTTTTTATTTTTCTAAATTAAAATTAATTTTTCAGTTGATAAAATATCTTTCTTGAATTTTATATTGTAGATTTGGTGAAAATTATAGAAAAATATTTTTTGAGCAAAATAAGTTCTGAAATTTTTTCTGTAATTTTGAAAAATTATTTTGAGACATTGGCAAATGGAACTAATAGGACACTTATAGAAGTTTGAGCACATGAAAACTTTGTTTTTCTTTTTCGATGATAGGTCTATAAAATTGATTATTAGCTAATATTATGATTATAAGTGCCAAATACGCACATGATGAGATTTAGATTGACTTTGTGGCCATATTTAATTTTTGTTTTCTCATTTTGATTATTTATGGTGGCTATTAGGCGACTAAGAATAATTCTTGGCAAGAAGCAATAGTGAACGACTATAAGCGTATAAAATATTAGAAACTTTAGAAGTCTTAATGGAGATAATTGATTGTATGTTAACATGTGTACTGGCTTAAAATAACATGTTTAATTTGTATCATAAAATTATGCATTAAATATGATCTTCGAAATTTATGAAAGCATGATTATGTTGAAATTTATAAAAATTATGAATGCATATTTATCCTGAGTTTTATGCATTTAATATGGTGGTACATGTTTATTTTCTTAGTTGAATAACAAGATATGTTTTTGTATGTATGATTATATTATGTTAGGTAGTCTAGTGGGAGTACAATAGTTAGAATTAAGTAATTCTCACCTAGAACTTATTAGATTTTTTGCTATGAAATTAAATTTGTAATAATGAATATTTTGATACAGATGATGATTGGGAACTAGGAAACCTTTTAAATATGTGCATTACGGTGAATTATTATAAATGTTAATTTGCTATGTATAAAATCAAATGTATAGATGGGTGAATTTGTGATATCTCTAGTATTGATGACCATAACAACCAAATGTCATATGTATACTTGCTTACACGGGAGAATTTATTGGCAATAGTTGTGACACTAAGTGCCAATAGATTTAGTATACTTATATTTGAGTTAAATGCTTTAGAGAGCATCAACCAAGTCATGTAAGACTTAGTGTGGATCATACTACTTAGTAGAGAAAACATCAACAGGGTTACCAAAAGTGGAAAAGAGATTACACTACTTATATTATTTGGGTAAACTATATGATTAATGGTCTCATATGTGAATGAGAGAATGATAGTATTGAACTATTGATTTATGGATGTAACTAAGAGAAATATATATGTACAATTGAGAATTGAGATATTAAATAATTGATAATAGTTTGACAAGAAATGTTCTGTGTATTAAAAATGTTGTATTTAAGGGTGATGTCAAATACTTTTAGAGTTTATAATCAGCTAACAATGTCTTCGCTGATGAGTAGTAAATTCAAGTTAATTGTCTCTTTCTAATAATAGGGAACATCTGAAAGTCAAATTTAATTTACTCAATGAGAAAATACTTTCTTGGATGATGTTTACCATGTTAAGCAATTGGATAAGTAGCTAGTTGTTGCTAGTCTTGTGCCTTATGGCTGAGACTAGGTTTTAAGAGGGCTTCAGACTCTTAATATAACTGAGATCAGAACAAAGGCAAGAACAAAAAAGAGATTGGAAATGAATCTAAGAAGAACAAACCTAACCACTAAATGAAGTGAAGTTGTATAGGGTTAAAAGTGCTATAGTAACTATATTATTGGTTTATTTCACTCGTGAATACACTGAATTGAAAATATAGCATTTAATAATGCTTCTATAAGTGCTATTTACACATGAAGCACTATGTTACTAAATCTTATCCTATATGGATTATAGATTTTTAGTAATTGAATATTGAGAAGCGTTTGTGGAATTTTGCCAAGTTCACTTTGGTACAAAATGGATATATGTAGAATTAAATTGAAATCATATAGGAGGATGATTGGCACTTGCATTATTATATAAGTATCCAATATACAAAAATTTATATATTTTGATTTTTATAATTGTTCTTCTAAGATTATTTTTTTTGCTTGAATTTGTGTTATGACTTGCTTAGTATCTACTAGAAGATACTTAGTGTGGTACTACACATTTTGAATGGTTAGTGGTGGTGAATTATGACCAATGTATGTTTAATTACTACATTCATTATTTTGTTACAATTAATGTAGCAATTAAACATGCATTGGTCCTAATTCATTTGATTGTTTTGTTATAATTAATGTCTATTTTTTAAGTACTGTAAACATTAATTTATGTACTCTATGTGCATGATCAGGTCATAATGTATAGAAACATAAACTGGTACGAGAAGACTCATTGAGTTTATTTTTTACAATTGATTATCGACTTGTGCTATAAGTTTATGTTGGGACCATTTAAAAGACTATTAACCCGAGCTTTCTTTGTTATTAATTCTTATAAATTTTTGTGATCAGACTAATGTAAAGGTTATGGAGGCATGGAGTCTCATACTTCATTATATTTGTAAAATATTCACATGCCTTGATCATATCTAATTGAAATCTCATAATCTGAAATACTAGAGTGTCTTAGAATATGAGAGAGAATCAAATTGATATAACTTTGAGACTAGACCTAAGGCGTGAATGATTTTTCAATCATTCAAATAACCCATGTAATGAAGAAAGAGTCATAAGGTAATTTACTATTCCTAACATGCCTGCATAGAATGGTGTTTCAAGAGAAGGAATAGAAAATTATTTTGATGTAACGAGATTTATGAAAACTCAAGTTAACTTGTTGATTTTCTTGGGAAAAAAACTTTTGGCTAGCTAGAGTCTACATTTGTATTAGAAAACCTTCATGATTTATATTTTCCATTCCACAAAATCTATGGACAGATAAATGATTTGGCCTAAGCTACCGTAGAAGTTGGGAATTGATTGTCTCTAATTATAAATTTTCAAATAAATTTGAAAATTAGATCTCTAAGACAATAAAAGAAGATCTTGAAGATATACCAAATAGTATAAGGGTTACATGCTCTGAGTAAACAATGAGATGGAATTATGATTCTGTTCGTGAAATATTTTTAAACCACAAGTGCATGGTGTTAAGTTTTAATACAATGGTGAGTTGAGTTGAGTATCCACAAGGATTGTAATAAAAAATTATAGCAAGTATTGTAGTTCAAATAGTCCTAATTTTATCTATAAAATCAAGTCATGATTGGTAAACAAAGTACAATAAGATAAAATTACAAAAGATAATACTAGAGTTCTTAGAAGTTATACAACAAACACCTTATGAACAAGAAATTCTAGAGGAATGACTCACATAATTATAACCTATGTTCTTTCTTCCAAAACATACCAATTCAAGTCAACAACACATGTAAGTTAAGAATTCCTAAGCTCATCAATTCCCTCTCTCGAGTGTCGAATTGATTATGAGTTCTAATATGAATTGCAACATCTCTATAAAAAATCAAAAATAAAACTCTACAAAGGATCAATGAATTCTTCTTCAAAACTTCAAAGGTTTCATAAGCTTCTCAACTCTATGATTTCTAAGTTATGTTATCTTTATGATCATATATAATCTTCCCTCTCTAGAGTATCGAATCTCATGCATCAAACACTCTCAATTAATGGCCAAATAATCAAGATACAATACTAAACAAGATAACACAAACAAGATGAATAACTTGAACTAATAATATTTGGAATTCAAAACATAAGATCAAATAAGGTTACATCATCCTCTAGAAAGAAATGTTTAGTTCATCATATATGAATATAACATCAATAAATACATAAGAAGGAGCATGGAAATTGTTCACCAATTTGTGAAATGGAAGAAATGGTTGAAGCTTTAAAATATTTTAACCTTAAAATGTGTCCAAAGACTCTAAAGAGAAGTGTCTAGACCACTAAATCTCAATGATTATTGTTTGGAGCTTGATGTGCATTGTGACCTATACTTGCTCCAAATATTTGTTATGTCATGGGCCAGAAAGTATCAATCCAATCCTAATAAGTGGCATTGGATAATAACAATGAGAATGTTTTTATACTTTATGAGTATTGCAGATAGTTTTTCTTTCGTATGAAGGAATATTTTCTTTGTGATTGAGAGAATATACATATATTGATTATGGAGGTGATTTGGATAAGTGTAAATCCACCTCTGAGTTTGCTCTCTTGTTTAATAAAGATGCTAGCTCTTGGAGGAGCAAGAAGCAGATATGTGTAACACTGTATACAATTTAAGTATAACTTGTGGCATATATATTTGCAGTATGATGTTAAGAGGTTTTGTACCTTTTAGAAGTTGTAAGCAGTTATGTGGGAGCTCAGATAATATGTTGAAATAATCAGTCAGCTATTGCATATAGTACTAAAGATTGAGATAATCAATCAGCTATTGCATACAGTACTAAAGATCCCAATGCATTAAAACCAAACACACACTATAATTTTGTGAGAGATATAATTATAAAAAATAAATATGTCTACGCATTTCATAGTAGCTACTCACTTAGCCTCAACTTAGAGATGATGTATTTATGGGCTATGTCAAATCTCTAGGACATTGGAATGTTATGTATGTGTAGATATTTATGATGATATACATTCAATGTCTAAGTATGTTAGACATGTAGAGATTGGTTCTCTCACACGAGCAATTGCCTCTGATGTTGAGCTGCATGCAGAGATGAGATATTTATGATTTTATTATATATAAAATTATAAAGAAGATGTCAGCTTGATGAATGATCAAGATGAGATTACTATTGTGAACTTAAATAATTGAAATGGGTTCCTACTATCCATTAAACTTGTCATATGGCCAAATATGAGTTTTCTTGGTATTAGTATTTTGTTGAGGACAAAAGAGAAGAAAATTCAGGTTAAGTGTTAGGGTACACTTGGACCAAAATCTGTATGGTGCATGAAATAAGAAAGCACCATATCACATGTTTCATACTACGTGTCCCTAAGTGACCATTGTGTTATGAGTTAAAAGATTCTTGCTTCCTCATTGTGTTGAGACCCAGAAGTTTGTATACCCTTATAACTTTCAACTAGTTCTAA
This sequence comes from Paulownia fortunei, assembly GCA_019321725.1. Classification (NCBI taxonomy): domain Eukaryota; kingdom Viridiplantae; phylum Streptophyta; class Magnoliopsida; order Lamiales; family Paulowniaceae; genus Paulownia; species Paulownia fortunei. The sequence goes on from CM033118.1 coordinate 14,409,772, forward strand.
AAACTTTAATATGGTGTTGCTACTTTAGCATGTTCCCAAAAGCCATAGATGATTTGGTAATGCGAGATATACCTAGGAAAACATCTATTTTGAAGTTGAGAGATCCTAGTAAGAAAGGAATACTACTATGGCTAACATTAGTATGCATTTACTGACCAGACAATTATGTCAAATTCAGAGGTTTGGGATATAATTGTGAAATACATGATATGATATTAAGATCAAGTATGCTCTTATATTGAATGAGGGATCATAGATACTTTGGTTGGTGTAGCAAAGAAGTCTGGGGTATAGCCAGATATTTTGTCTTTATGTTTTAAGAAATTGAGTTGTTATATATCCTTAACCAGTATATGACATTAAGCTCTTGTTAGAATGCTCATAGGTCGCACGATCCATTTGCTTATATAAAATTAGTGGTGTGTATTTATGATCATAATAAACATTAGTCCAGCCCTTATGTGTGATTAGAGATGTAAGAAATATTAAAGTTAAATGGGTTAATGGGTCACTCATGAGGGCTGACATGACCCAAATGATTTGAAGTTGAATTTTGATGGGAGTGATGTTTTGTAGTAAAAAACCACCCCACAACCACGTTTACTTCTCCCCATGTTTCTCCCACTTTGATATCTACATTCTGTGAAGAGAGAAAATGAAAGAAAGAAAATAAAAAGCAGAAGGGATATTCTTATGAGCATAATATTGAAAGGTTAAGTTGTGATAAATTTTTTTGAAGAAGAACACTACTTGAGGAAGCATTTGGATTGTGGATCAAAATCCCTTCCGTATGTGATTGGGTTTAGATGAAAGTGATCCAAAAATCAAGAAGATAACATAGATAATTCAACCATAGCAAAAAAGTCTGAATTTTGCTAAGTTTTTTTTAACTTACATCATATAGATTGTGTTTAATTTCCATCAGTTTCCTAAATCATACTCAATCTCTCCTATATAGTCAATAATAAGCATATTCCATGAATATGCATCTAATCATCGTGCATCATCGAATTATGACATACAAATAGCATGATTGGACGAACATGAATAATTGCTACTATATGCTCCAGTTATGCTGTAATATGTATTAGTATATGAAATATGAGATCAAACTTTTGTTTCTTGATTTAACATAATTCTTAAGTGCCTTTTGTAGTGAAAAGTTCGGTATCTCAGTTAAAGAAGATTGATGTGTTGAATGACCATGAAATGAATTATTCGTATTGCTCCATACGTTTTACATTCTAAAGTGATTATTTGCCTAAATATTTGCTTTAAATATGTTTCAATTAGCTAAGAACTAAAAGTATGCAAAATGGTGCAATTTAATTAGTTGGTTGACTAGGTTGCAAGAAATCATTCTAAACTACATTGCACTTGATTATAACACAAAAGTATCAATTTTTGTCATCTCCCTAGCCCATAAACGTGGCTTTTGGCATGAGAAGACACCAAGTATAATGCAACCAATCATCACCCTCCACTTACCTCTCTTTGAAATGTCAAAGAAGTCATTTTAGCCATATTTTCTTATGGAAGCTCCTAAAAAATGACCAGACCTTGTTCTTCAAGTTCATCCCAAATTTCTACACTATCATACTCACAAAAATTGAATTCAATGAAAATCATTGATTTTGGAGTTTAATTCTAATCAAATCAAGGTATATTCTTTTTTAATGTTTCTTATGATGAATTTATGGTATCTTGGATGGTTACATATTTTAGTATCATTTTGTATGATTGAAAACTTAACTGGGTTACACTTGAAGTCAAAACTAAGGTAATTAAGTTTGTTTCAAGAAAAATTGATAGCCTTATGAAATATGCCTAATTTATTTGTTTCTATTTATCTTGTAATGCTTATATTATAATTGGAAGTGCCTATGAATGATTGTGAACAATAGCAATTAGTTTACTTAATTGAAGGTTACAATTAATTTAAGTTTGAATTGAGTTTACATCATTGTTAATTTAGATTATGTGCATATTTTAGGGGTTGCCCTAATAATTATGTTTGAATTATTAGTTATTTAATGGCTACCCTAATGTTTAATGTATTGAATTAGTAGTAAAATATGGAGTATGCATTGTTTTTGAGGTCATGTAATTGATATAGAATTGTTTACAAAAGATTGAAAAGTGTATGTGATTTTAATTAGAATAGATTATGTGTTTTATTAAAAGGATATTGAAAGGTACATGATTTGATTATGGTAGATCTTTAACACATCCTATCTTCCAAAGAGATTGACCTTTTAACTTAGCACAAAGTGGACTTGAGGTAAGTTGAAACTTTCATTTGTTGTATGACAAGAATTATATAATATTGTTCATGTTTTAATGTGATTGTCATTATTTATCAAATGATGTAATGTTTGATGCATTTATGGTTCATGAAGCATGATACTATTAAGAGTATAATGAGGTTTTTTAAAAAGAAGTATGGTACTTGATTGATGGTCGAGTAGATAAGGGAAGCAGGAGGGATCGACGGACCCAACAAATGGTGGCAAATACTTGAGGTTGAAAAATTGGTATAGGAAAGCCACAATGAATGAGACAGAATAAAGCTAATACCTGAGGTTGAAAGAGCAAGTATGGAAATCCTATATTATTTCTCTTATTGGTCAATCATTATGAACAGGTTTTGAAAACTACGATCTATTGTTATTAGTTTGGTACCACACTTCAACGGCCATAAAGAATGAATTATGAATGAAAGTTATTAAATTGAATAATGTATTCAATTATTTATGGGACTTGCATGTACGCTATTTGTTACTGCATTAGTTTCACCTTACTGAGCCTTTAACATTTCTTGACTTAACGGTATCAGCTTATTTAGGTTCTATAGTTAGGTTAAGGGGTGTTACATCCTCATTCCTTCTTAAGTACTTTTCGATCATCTTAATAGCTTTTCAAGATTTTTCCCCTGGATTGGACTGATATCTGCTTGTGACACTCAGTGCAAACTCATGCATCAAAAATAGTTCATTCAAAGTCATTTTCCATCATTAGGCCCTTGGCCCAATTACTATGTATTGGATAGAACTCTCAATAATATCAATAATTACATGGCCATAAAAAGATTGACACAGTCCGGGGGCCATCTCCTGAGATCACCAGAGGTCCACTCCCTATCTTCCCCTGTGATCTTCTAGAAGTCTTCCCACCAGCAGTGTCGATGAGGGCACAGTCAAGAGGTCCACCCTCTCGTGACCACCAGGGGCACAACCCTTGTCTACCTCTATGATCCTCCAAGAAGTAATACTCGCGGCCCCCCAAAATATCATATAAATAAGCCATATAGGCCTCGGTACACTAGTAGTGGCCAACCAAAACATTTTGTTTCTTAAAATAATGTCATGTATGCAAAACCTTAACTATGAGCATGTGTTAAGCATGCACATGTAAATATTGATGAATGGCATGTTCAATGACAAAACGGATCCCATCTCCCATCATCTAAGCCACGTATTCACTATAAGATATTTATAATACTCATAATATACTCATCAAGACACAAGGATCACATTTAATATAGTTAAGGCAAGAAATACTATGCCCATGTATTATAGTTGCAAATGAATTTTCACTTACCTTTGATCGGTTGTGTGTTAAGAAACTACTCCCCAACCCTAGATGTGAAACAATATGTAAAAATATAAGATATCAATCACCATCCTCAATTAACAGGCTCATTATACCTAATGTAGTATAAATATCTTGAATCTCAATTTAATTAAACAACCTTACCACTTAGAAACTATAACCGAATACAACATTCTACGCACCTTTGTTCCACATCTTAAATATATAGGTTGTAGACAGATAAATAAGTAATGAGAAACACTAGGTTAGGGCTGCATAATGTGTGAATAACATCATATTTAAATCACCACTTGACACCTCAAGCTTTGCCACCTCAAGCTTCCACCTCAACCTTTCTTCATTTCTATCATTGAACCACGACCATAAACCATTTTTTGAGATATTTCACATCCCAAACCTTCATATTGAATTTTATAATTTGCTCTCAAGTAATTCCAAAAAAAGAAAAAAGGTGAAGGAGCAAGTACGAATTGTGCATAGGCAAGTTTAACTCATGTTTTTTATTTGAGTTCTTGAATTGTTTGAGGGTTTATGATTTTTAAAGCTTCTATTATTGTTTATAATCTTGTTGGGAAGTTATTTTTGGTCTTATAATTCACAAAAGAAGGATTTTTAGTAGCAAAATCACTAGGGACATAAACTGTATACTTGCTGATTTTTTTATATTAAAGCTTTATATATGTATAATAACTTGATTAAAACTTGTTCATTGCACCATATATGTGTTTATATAGGAGTATAGGTTATGTATGAAAGTTTAGAGAGGTTATAAATTGAAATATAGTGTGATAATTAAAGAGATGCTCAAAACTGTCTTATTTGAATTTCAGATTGTGTCCTATGTGAATGGCTGGTTTTACAGAAATAAATCCACTAGTTTTGGAAATACTTTGACCTGGTTATCTCTTTATGTATGTTATATAAGTATGGTGAAAATTTTGGAGTGATTGAATATACTTAAGGGTGCCAAAACCATTAATGTCAGGAAGTGTGCAAAACTGTCATGGTAGGAAAAAAAATCTGTTTCAGTATGTTGTGAACAGAGCTGAATTTGAGAAGCTATATCCATGATTTTTAGCAATTCTATAGCATGGTTACATTTTTTTGATGTTGTCTAAGTGTGATAAAAATTAGGGAGTGAATGCATATGTCTAAGGGTGTCAAAATCATCACACAATTTAATGTGACAGCAGGAAAATGTGCAGTTGTGAATCTGTCCCATTTGGTTCGTTAAAATGTTCTAGCATGGATGTGGTTCATTTGATCCCTAAAATTTATGGGGATGTTGTAAGAGTTATAGTACATCAATTAAGTAAGGAATCCTTGTGGATACGATACTCAACTCATCATTATATTAAAACTTGACACCGTACACTTGTGGTTTGCATAATTTCACGAACAATCTCCAAGGCGCATCTTAAGGTGTTGCAAAATAATTCGATTGGTAACCTCTGTCTGACCGTTTACTTGAGGATTTCTAACTGATGTGAAGAATTGCTTGATTGACAAACCATGGCATTCTTAATCGTTAGACTTCCAATACTATCACATAATGTTAGTGGTTGAGATACTATAACCTAATTAAGTAATTCTATATTTAGATAAGATAAAGAATATATTGGTCAATATAGTGAATATTCATAGGTTATATGTTATAATTTTATAAGTGATAAAGGTGTCACTAGTAAGCTTATATGATTCGATTCAATTAGATCGAGGTGTTTTAAAGGTATATATCCATAGATTAACATACTTGGATATCGGACATGATATACTATGATTTAAGTGTCATAATACAAGGTTCATATGTGCATGTGATTTTAGAAAATAAAAAGTAGACAATCATTTAAGAATCGAATGTTGATTAGTTTGTAGATCGAATGAACGGTGAAGAAATTATGGCATGATGTATTATCCGATCATATGGAAATTAAAGATGCCATATAGATGTTAATGCAAATTAGCATATAAAGAGCATATCATGCATGAATCATATTGGCCAAGTGAGTCGTGTGAGGCTTGGGTATTATAGGGAGTCCCTCTTCTTTGTTCTCTAATAAAAAATCATACCTACGAGGCACCCTTGAGACCCTTTCGAATCTACAGAAAAGTTGTGCCTTAGAGGGCCCAACATCCACTATTATGTCAGGGCATTCTGTGGTTAACTTCTTCAAGTTCCATAACTTTTCCACTTCTCTCTAAAAGAAATTCTTCTTCAAGAAAGGTGGTATTCCTTAAAGCGAACACCTTTTGTTCTGAGGTGTCATAGAAATAGTATCCAATAGCAGTTTTTTGTAGTTTGAGCATAGTTTCATGATCAAAAGCCCTATGGTCCTCAAACTTGTTTCAACTTTTCTGTTGGAAGTTTAGCCCAATTCAATCTTGATTATAGCACAAAATTCGTCCAAGTGGTTGCACAAAATAAATCACCAAAATTCATATCAGAGTTCAGCCCTGTATTAACTTATTTGACCAATTTATCTCTTAAGCCCAAATTTATTTTGGGTTAAATTTTGGATATGTTATACACAAGATATAAGCAAGTTTTCTGAAGAAAAAATGGTGAGAAAATGTGTCAAAATGGTAAAAACATAGGCTGCAGTTGCTGCTGCTGTTAAAGGATGGCTCTTGGACATGATTCGGTAATTTGACCATATCTTCTTCATCCGACTGCCAAATTTGACAAATGATATATGATAATATATTAGCACTGAAAGATCTATAATTTTTATTCTTTACACATCATCAAAGTATGGTTGTATCTGACCAAAAAATACAATTCAATTTGGTAGGTGAGAACTTGGTGCAACAACTTACCAACTCTTGGCAATTAGCATAGCACTTGATTAACTCCTCCATTATTTGTTTGGCCTCTAACTTACTCCAAGTACTATAAATAGGCCACGTATTAAGCTTGTAAGAGAGGGGGTAGAGGGTTTCTTTAGGCTAACTTTTCTAGTATGTACGTTGTCTAGTAATGTAAGTTTTCTTGTGGTAATATAAATGCATTCTCTAGTTTCTCTTCTATTTTTACTCTTTCCTACTTTTATTATGTCTTTCTAAATTTTATTTTTCTGAGAAAAAAGGGTGAACCTCTTGATGGAGGAGAAGGAATGTTTATAAAGGTAGAAAATATTTAAGTATGTTGTATTATTATTTTGAGTTTTTGATCTAAACCCTGCTTGTTTTATGGTGATTCTTGATTTATGTATTTCCAATGGCACAACAACCACTTGGGTTTATTTAGCTTATTGTATAGTTTTACCCCACTGACTGCTAATGTGAAATATTGATTTATTGTAGACAAAGGTGTGCATAAATGCTTGATCCCATAAATAAGTGTTGGCATTAAGAGATAATTTGCAATAGTAAGACAATATCATGGTTACCTAATTGCATGAGTTATTTGATAATATCTTCCCATTGGAACCTTCATTATGTATGGATTCCAATAGTGGCAATTAATAGAGGTAAAAAGAATAAATAACCATTTCTCTATCTAAAACTCAAAAGTGGTTCCCTAATTCTCAGTACTTTTAATACTTTGGTTTTTCTTTAGTTACAGCATACATTAAATTTTTCATATATTTTGAATCACATAAACTCCATCTCTTTAGACATACAAACTTGAATTCTTCAAAAAACTTTTCTGTGGATCAACCTCGGAGTTATGAGAAATTTTTTACTTAATACAACTTGCACTTAGGTTTGCAACCTTATAGTTGTAGTAGGGTTCATTTTAGCCTAGACCTCATCATATAAAATTAGATCGGTTATGTAATAAATGACATCATAATATCATTCCGCAAGCATAAAAGCAATAAATAAAATTCTAAGTGTACATTAGGAACCAGTCCTATGCTGTCCATTTGAGCTAAAAATAGACTCAAGATCAGTGCAAGTTAATAAAATAGAATATAGCCTATTCTATTACATAATTGTAAAATATAATGGGCCTTCATTGGAACCTCCATCGTAATTCTCCTTCGTCCTCCAAGGAAAAAGAAAAACATCACCACCTATTCTATTCTTTTTGCAGAAAATAAATAACTTACATAGATGGAATAAGATGCTTGCAGGCCTCATTTTAAAACCCAAAATTAATAAATAAAATCAATCACATTGGTCCAATGACTCATGATCATCCCATACATGCTTATAATAAACATCAAATGCAATTATCAAAGCATGTAAATTTATCAAGTTATTAAACACAATTTTTAACTTGAGATAATTTTAATTGCTTGAAAAAATAATTTTCCAGAAATGACTAGAATTAATATTTAATTTTAAATTTTTTAGAAAATTAAAAATAATTTTGATCCCATTTTATGTTCCAATTATTCCTGATGAATACTAGTGTCATCTCTTCAATTCCCACAAAATACTTTAGATGCTTAGCATTTGTTCATATTAATCCTCATCACCATAGTAAATAGTTAAATCAAAGTCTACCAAGTGCATCTTAAATCAATAGACTTGTATCTATATAAATACTCTTGAGATATATGAAAGAACTTAATAAGCTAATTTATCAATTAAACCATTAAATATCCCAGTAATGAATCAGTAAAGTCCATTGAACTTGAACTGAAAAGAAACTTAAATCATATTCTCTAATTGCAAGAAGAGAAATAAAATTGGTGCATTAAATATCAAGCTACATGAAAGCTTCTGGTGAAGTGGCTCAGGTACTACAATATTATTTACTAGAATTACTATTAGTGGGTGTATCCAAAATAATCTATAATGGGTGGATTTAGTTAAATCTATGAGTATAGGTTTCTTCTGCCACTTCTACTCCTCATTGAATTCCATTGGGAGCCTAAAAAAAATCATACATGAGTTTTGTGAACATAATGTTCACCACGGCCTTTGTCTCCTAGTTTTGTACAGGATTTTCTAATCAGACATTCCAAACTATCCCATTGTGTCATTGTATCACCACATTTCAACTATTAGTTGAAGAAAGGGTCTATCACTTGTGTTTAATCTTTATAAACCTCTCTCTGTATACAAAATGACAACATATGAGAAGTTAGGGGTCCAGTTTTTGTGATGATAGTTTTGCCCTTAAATGTTGGTGGAAGTAGGCTGCTTATCACTCAATAGGGAGAGCAAAAAGTTTTACTTGATTTCAAGTGGCAAGAAATTGTTTCAAAGCCTTTTAAAGAAAAATATATGATGATTTTTTGGGTTGTCTTGGACTTGGTACTGTTGTATGGTGTTGGTATTCATCCTAATATCTTATCTTACATATTGGGATGTGGGCATCCAACAATTTTCTCCTATTTAAGTTTCTCTCTAAGTTAAGGTAGAACGACTTTGATTAGTTGTGGAGAGATCAAATGTCTATGATGTGCTTTTTAGATTCATTATTAATATAATAGTTGCCCTAGTTTCCATATGACATCAGTATTTCATGTTTTTCAAAAGAGTGGAAGTATCATGCTACAACTTTAAGGTTGCAAATCCAAGTGCAGGTTGTAGTAAGTAATAAATTTCTCGTGAGTCCAAGGTCGATCCACAGGGAAGTTGTTTGAAGAATTCAAGTTTATATTTCTAAAAAGATGAAGTTTATGTGAATCAAAATATATGAACAATTAATGTATGATGTAACTAAAGAAAAACTGAAGTAATAAAAGTACTGAGGATTAGGGATCCACTCTTGAATTTTGGATAGAGAAATGGTTATTTATTCTTTTTACCTCTATTAATTGCCACAATTGGAATCCATACATAATGAAGGTTCCAATGGGAAGATATTATCAAGTAACTCATGCAATAAGGTAATCATGATATTGTCTTACTATTGCAAATTATCTCTTAACGCCAACACTTATTTATGGGATCAAGTATTTATGTACACCTTCGTCAACAACAAATCAATATTTCACATTAGCAGTCGGTGGGGTAAAACCGTACAATAAGCTAAATGAACCCAAGTATTTGTTGTGCCATTGGAGATATATAAATCAAGAATTACCACAAAACAAGTAGGGTTTAGATAAAAAATAAAAATAATAATACAACATACTTAAATAATTTCTACCTTATAACCATTTCTCTTCCTCCATCAAGAGATTCACCCCTTTTCCTCAGCAAAATAAAGTTTAGAAAGACATAATAAAAGTAACAAAGACTAAAAATATAAGAGAAACTAGAGAATGCATTTCTATTACTACTAGAAAACATACAAACTAGATAACTTAGCCTAAAGAAACCCTCTACCCCCCTCCTCTTACAAGCTTAATACATGGCCTATTTATATTACTTGGAGTAAGTTAGAGGCCAAACAAATAATGGAGGGGTTAATCAAGTGGTATGCTAGTTGCCAAGAGTTGGTAAGTTGTTACATAAATTTCTCATCCACTGAATTGAATTACATTTTTTGGTCAGATACAGCCAGATTTTGAAGATACATGCAGAATACAAATTGTAGATATTTCAGCACTGATATATTTTCATATATCTTTTGTCAACTTTGGTAGTCGGATGAAGGAGATATGGTCAAATTACCGAGTCATGTCCAAGAGCCGCCCTATAACATCAGCAGGAACTTTCAGCCTATGGTTTTACCATTTCAACACATTTTCACACCATCTTGTATTCAGCAAACTTGTTTATTTACCTCTTGGATATAACATATCCGAATTTCAGTCCAAAATAAATTTGGGCTCAAGATATATAACCGAATTGGTAAAATAAGTCAATACTGGGCTGAACTCTTATCCGAATTTTGGTGATCCATTTTTTGCAACTACTTGAATGAATTTTCTGCTATCATCAAGACTGAATTGGGCTGAGCCTCCAACATAAACGTTGTACCTCTATCTCTTGGCTTTCAAATAAAATAAGCTTCAGGTCCATAGAGCTTTTGATCATGAAGTTATGCTCAAATTACAAAAACTGTACAAGTTTGGAAACATGCTTCCATTTATTCCCTAACACAAAACATTAATAAAACAATAATATTAACAAGAATAAAGCAAAAAAAGTATAAAGGATTTGATACAAAAATATGTCAAAATATTCACTTATCAAATTCCCCCACACTTAACCCTTGCTTGTCCTCGAGCAAGCTTAAAATAAACATAAACTAATCCACTTTCGTAGGAAATCACGATTGCATTTAACATATGCAACAAGCCTTTAAACCCCTAGGTGGCCCATAGAGGACGAGTTATAGTCTCGTGAAGGTTTCCAGCAGTAATACCTACAAACACCTATAATAACTATCTTCCAACTTTTATTCTCATGAAGCAACAAAGTAATATGGAAATAAAATCAAACAAGTGTTGAGTTTAACTCTTAGTCATTCAAAAATCAATATATTTCCACAATAAGCATACTCAAGTGTGTGTGTGGACAGTTAATGTCAATAGTGATGAAACTATGCATGTTTCAAATAAGTGAATTCTCATAAAACCTTGCAAAAACCATCACCCAATCTCTAACAGAAAAGTTAAACATCATAGGCTCTTCCTTTGGTGCAAATCTCCACTACACTGAAGGCACCACACGAAATCAAAAGATTTTCAACAAAGGTTGTAATGGGGCCAAAGGGTGGTGATGTAGCTAAGAAATAAAAGGATAGGATGCAACAAAGGTTCTAAAATCTTCATGGAATTAGAGACATAAAATTTATCGATTAAGAATTCTCAAACTCCACAAATTTCACACTGGGTCTATTATTATTGAATTAGACCCCTCTTATTCATCTTGCAACATCTTATTTTTAGTTGCAACTTATAGCACTTTGCAAATTTTTTATTATTATTGTTTTTCTTTTTTTTCTTTTTTTTAAGAGAAACTCCCCCACACTTATCTTCTATCCCAACCTGAATTTCTTTTGTAAGTTCAAGCTTTCAGTTGAATGTCTCTTAAACTCCAATCATTTTTAGAACAAGGGTTGGATAATAGTGTATTTAGGCTAGGTAAAAATATATGGTTACAAAAAAAATATTTATTTATTGTAATGCTCAAAGTGCTTTACTAGGGGGATGTTTTCTTTAAACATCATATAGGGAACAAGCTGATTTGGCAATGGTGCTAGAAAGCCTAATGCCTTAATCATTTTTCTAGTGGTGCACTATCAGTCGTTCGCCTCGACAGACCAAAAGTAAAAGTTCTAATACTCAACCCCTACATGTTGAAGATTCAAGTGATGATTAGAGCAAGGGCATAAGAACTATCTATTTTGACATGATTGTCTTCACACTAAATAACATAACTATTTGTGCAAAATAAAATTTGAGTATAATTATCGCAAAAATATATTAACCAAATAACAATATCAAAGTCCAAAACAACACCCATCATCAATCAAATCATATTATTCATGCCTAATTTTAATCATTGAAGTTGGAAGAACCTATACGACTAAAAAAAAATTGATAATTCACAAACACTTGTTAAAAACTTTACAAACCTGCCATGTTATGCAAAAAATAGGGATGCGTCTCAAGAGTGTTACAATTACCCTTTACTCAGCCACCTTTTTTTCATGCTTTCAACGGACCCATCAAAAAAACACGCTTGATTTATATTTATTTTTTTTATTTTTATTTTTATTTTTTTTATTTTTTTAAATACTAGAAAAACACACATTGAATATACAAGTCATGATATCAATTATCCCTCCCCCCAACCTAATCGAGATATTGTCCCCAATGTAAAAAATAGATAGGAAAGTAGAGTTTGAAAGATATCACCTGAAATGCGGCTAATAAAGCTAAAACAAAAAAAAAACACATACTATTAGATAAAATTATTAACAATAAGTATCACAGACTGAGAGTTAAATTCAATTTGCATTTTCGACCATTGTTCCTATTGGACCAATTCATATTGGCCAAGGCTGGATCAGGTTTTGGCACATATGCTAGAAGTTGATCAATCAGCTGGTTAGGTGTTGGAGCAGAAATGATGATTCTTCTCGCAGAAGTTGAAATAAACCCTTTTTTCGCAGCATGATCTACAAAAGATAGCAAACCATCATAAAAACCATTAATATTAAGAATACCTATAGGTTTTTGGTGAATGTTGAGTTGTGCCCAAAAGACAATTTGGAATAATTCCTCTAGTGTACCAAAACTGCCAGGTAGAATGATGAATGCATCCGCATTGTTTAACATGTTAGGCATTCTGTCCTGAATATGTGACACTTTTAGCTCATCTCCAATGGTCATACCTGTGATATTCTATACTGTTAAAGATTTTGGGATAACTCCCAGAACTTTGACACCTCCTACATAAGCAGAAATAGCAACACTCCCCATTAACCCCAAACTGCCTCCCCCATACACTAAATGATTTTTTCTTTATGCTAAAGTTCTACCAAGGTTATTGGCTGCCCCTATAAACTCACCATTTTTTCCTAGATTGGATCCACAAAAAACATAAATGGAATTAAATTTGCGAGTTGAAGAAACTTCCATTTTTTTTTCTTTTTTATGAAAATAAGTTATGCAAAAATAGAGTGAGTACGGTGATATTTATTGAGGTATGAACAGGGAATATATTTATTGCATGTCTTTTTCTTTTGTCAAAAAGGTTGAAAATAAGGACACATATGAAATTTAAAAATTACCTACTAACACGTGTATGTGCATGTAGTTATGATTGTGGCTCACATCTTCCTCTGGTTTTACGTCCAGTAACGGCTTAAACGCCCTCTATGGGTCAAGGATATGCTTCCCATCCAGTTTTCTTATAAACTGGCAAACAGAGTCTTTTAATGTTAGATTCCCAAGACTATAAAGCTCATTTTCATTTCGAAAATGATCCCATAAATCAAGAATTACACGTTGTACCAATCCACATGAATGCATCTCAAGAGTCAATATAATGTGATCTAAAGACTCCTTACTCAGTCCATCCATAATGAATTTAAGTTTATCTTCTCGATTTTTAGAGACCATTCCTAAAGAATGACACTTTGTGTTGCAAGTCCATCTAGCACAAATATAACAAACTTTCATTTTTTTTTCCCTTCGTTTTTTTAAGTATGTGCTTTTATCAAAACCAGACATGTATCTAGTAAGCAAATCTGGAAACTCATGTGAAAACTCACCTGCCCTTACCTTTGCTTCAATTATCCATCGTATGTCCTCCGGGATGCCCTTGTGCATAAGCATCCTCAATCTTTCAATCCTGATTTTATAAATTTTCAAAATTGCATTTTTAGGAAGAAAAGGAAATCTCTTTTTGAGAGTTAGAAAAATGTCACCCATTTTGAAAAGAACAAGAAAAGAGAATGAGAAAAGCAAAGAAAATTTCTACAAAGATTTTAGTTGTTTGGGAAACTGACAAGTCCGACTTTTATAGCCACGGAGTACCGTTATCCGCCATTTAATCGGGAAAAGAAAAAAAATAAAAGAAGAAAAAAAAATAATGTCAGAGAAAATGAGTATATACAACACTAATCATAACAAGGGTTAGAAAGAAAAAGTATTTCCTCTTGTGAAAATTGATTTTCTAGAAATGGTTTAACTTTTTGTCCATTTACTTTGAATATGTTACCATTTCTAGGATTCTCAATGTCAATCGCCCCATAAGGATATACTTTTTTTACAACAAAAGGACCACTCCACTTTGATCTCAATTTTCCAGGAAATAAATGCAATCGAGAATTATAAAGCAAAACCTTTTGACCAACCTCAAATATTTTTCTTGAAATTTTATTATCATGAAAATCTTTGATTCTTGCTTTATAAATTTTAGAATTCTCATATGCATCATTTTCAGTTCTTGAAGTTCATTGATTTGCAATTTGCGCAATTTTGAAGCTTCATCAAGGTTGAAGTTAAACATTTTGATTGCCCAATAAGCTTTATGTTCAAGTTCAACAGGTAAATAACAAGGTTTTCCATAAACTATCCTATAAGGAGACATGCCTAATGATGTTTTGAAAGCAGTTCTATATGCCCAAAGTGTATCGGTAAGTCTAAGAGACCAATCTTTACGGTTTGGGTTAACTGTTTTCTCCAAAATTTGTTTTTTCTCCCTATTTGCAAGTTCAACTTGTCCATTTGTCTGAGGGTGATAAGGGGTTGCAACTTTATGTATGATTCCATATTTCTTCATTAAAGTTCCGAAAACTTTGTTACAAAAATGTTTTCCCCCATCACTGATAATAGATCTAGGAATTCCAAATCGACTTAAAATATTTTCTTTCAAAAAATTTATCACTATTTTGTGATCATTGTTTCAACAAGGAATTGCCTCAATCTATTTTGAAACATAATCTATGGCAACCAATATGTAAAGAAAACCAAATGATAATGGAAATGGCCCCATAAAATCAATACCCCAACAGTCAAAGATTTCAATCACTAGGATATGGTGTAGGGGCATTATATTTCTCTTTGAAAGGGACCCTAACTTTTGACAATTTACACAACTTTTGTAGAAAGTGTAAGTATCTTTGAAAAGAGTTGGCCAATAAAATCCACATTGCAAGATTTTTGCAGTAGTTTTCTTTACAGAAAAATGACCACCACATGCTTCTGAATGATAAAATTTGACAATATTACCTATCTCATTGTCAGGCACACATCTTCGAAAGATTTGATCCGGAAAATATTTGAATAGGTATGGATCATCCCAATAAAAAATTTTAACCTCAGTCAAAAACTTCTTTTTGTCTTGAGAATTCCAATGCGATGGCATCTTTCCAGTTGTTACCATGAAGTGACATTTCTCCCAATTGAGCACAAGATTCTTTTCTTCACACCTGATCAAAACCTTTTCTAAATTAGATAAACAATCATCAAATGAATTGCCAAAAATAGAAAAATCATCCATGAAGACTTCAAAAAAACATTCAACCATGTCACTAAAAATACTAAGCATGCATCGTTGGAATGTAGCTAGTGCATTACATAATCCAAAAGGCATCCTTCGATATGTAAAAGTACCAAAAGGACATGTAAAAGTTGTTTTCTCTTGATCTTCAAGTGCAATTGCAATTTGATTAATTTTTGATTGAAACCCTCTTTGTTTTGTGGTGATTCTTAATTTATGTATCTCCAAAGACACAACAAGTACTTGGGTTCATTTAGCTTATTGTATGGTTCTACCCACCAACTGCTAATATGAAATTTTGATTTGTTGTAGACAAATATGTGCATAATACTTAATCTCATAAATAAATATTGGCGTTAAAACCCTTCTTGTTTAGCGGCAATTCTTGATTTATGTCCAATAGCACAGTAAATACTTAGGTTCATTTATCTTATTGTATAGTTTTATCCCACCGACTGCTAATGTGAAACCATGATTTGTTGTATATAAAGGTGTGCATAAATATTTGATCACATAAACAAGTATTGGTGTTAAGAGATAATTTGTAAATAGTAAGACAATGTCATAACCTTGATGCATGAGCTATTTGATAATATTTTCCCATTGGAACCTTCATTATGTAAGGATTCCAATAGTAGCATTTAAAATAAGTAAAAAGAATAAATAATCATTCATCTATCCAAAACTAAAAAACGGAACTCTAATCCTCAATACTTTTATTGCTTTGATTTCTTAGCTATAACATAATATTTTTTTTATATTCTAAACCATATAAAGCCCTTATTTTAAGAAATATAATCCTGAAAACTTCAAACAACTTTCCTATGGATCGACCTCGGACTCCTGATAACTTTATTACTTGACATAACCTGCACTTGAGTTTGCAAACTTAAAGTTGTAACACTAGGCAGCATTTTCCAATAAATGAAAACATATGAAGGATAAGATAAGACTCAAATGAAAAAACTCTACTTCAAAATGTCACATCTACTTGAGACTTCGTACTTGCAAAATATCTAGCCTCCTAGCTTTCAATTTAGACTTATCTCCAACTCCTAAAATTACTTTCCATTCATGTCTTGCAAGCTTTCTAGCCTCCTATGTTTTCATTAGCTTTGTCTCTGACCATTTCTTTCTTTAACTCATCTGTATGTTGCTCCTCCAGTCTACAGAACTAAAGCCTTTATTCTTTTTCCATTTTCCTAGAAAGTCCGTTCTAAAATATGATATGATAAGTGAATATTTTGATATTTTTGTATCAAATCCTTTATACTTTTCTTGCTTTATTCTTGTTAATATTATTGTTTTATTAATGTTTTGTGTTAGAGAATAAATGAAAGCATGTTTCCAGACTTGTGCAGTTTTTGTAATTTAAGGATAACTTCATGATCAAAAGCTCTATGGACCTGAAGCTTATTTCATTTGAAAGCCAAGAGATAGAGGTACAACTTTTATTTTGGAGGCTCAGCCTAATTCAATCTTGATGATAGCATAAACTTCATCCAAGTAGTTGCACAAAATGGATCACCAAAATTCAGATCAGAGTTCAGCCCAGTATTGACTTATTTTACCAATTCGGTTATATATCTTGAGCCCAAATTTATTTTGGACTGAAATTTGGATATATTATACCCAAGAGATAAATAAACAAGTTTTCTGAAGACAAGATGGTGTGAAAATGTGTGGAAATGGTAAAACCATAGGCTGCAAGTTGCTGCTGATGTTACAGGGTGACTGTTGGACATGACTCGATAATTTGACCATATCTCCTTCATCCGACCGCCAAATTTGACAAAAGATATATAAAAATATATTAGCGCTGAAAGATCTACAATATTTATTCTTCATATATCTTCAAAATCTAGTTGTATCTGACCGAAAAATGTAATTCAATTCAGTAGATGAGAAATTTGTGTAACAACTTACCAACTCTTGGCAACTAGCATACCACTTGATTAACCCCTCTATTATTTGTTTGGCCTCTAGCTTACTCCAAGTACTATAAATAGGCCATGTATTAAGCTTGTAAGAGGAGGGGGGTAGAGGGTTTATTTTGGCTAAGTTATCTAGTTTGTATGTTTTCTAGTATTGTAAGTTTTCTAGTAGTAATAGAAATGCATTCTCTAGTTTCTCTTATATTTTTAGTCTTTGTTACTTTTATTATGTCTTTCTAAACTTTATTTTGCTGAGGAAAAAGGGTGAATCTCTTGATGGAGGAAGAAAAATGGTAATAAGGGTAGAAATTGTTTAAGTATGTTGTATTATTATTTTTATTTTTGATCTAAACCCTACTTGTTTTGTGGTGATTCTTGATTTATGTATCTCCAATGGCACAACAAATACTTTGGTTCATTTAGCTTATTGTACGGTTTTAGCCCACCGACTGCTAATTTGAATCTTTGATTTGTTGTTGACGAAGGTGTACATAAATACTTGATCCCATAAATAAGTGTTGGCGTTAAGAGATAATTTGCAATAGTAAGACAATATCATGATTACCTTATTGCATGAGTTACTTGATAATATCTTTCCATTGGAACCTTCATTATGTATGGATTCCAATTGTGGTAATTAATAGAAGTAAAAATAATAAATAACCATTTCTCTATCCAAAACTCAAGAGTGGATCCCTAATCCTCAGTACTTTTATTACTTCGGTTTTTCTTTAGTTACATCATACATTAATTGTTCATATATTTTGATTCACATAAACTCTATCTTTTTAGAAATATAAACTTGAATTCTTCAAACAACTTCCCTGTGGATCGACCTCGGACTCACGAGAAATTTATTACTTACTACAACCTGCACTTAGGTTTGCAACCTTAAAGTTGTAGCAAGTTTTTGGCGCCGTTGTTGGGGAAGGCAAGGTAAGTATTTAGGTTTGTTAATATTTTTCCTTTGTAAATATAATTTGTTTATTTTCTTTATGGATATATGGTTATATTGTATTGTAGTCATAATTCTCGACGTTTAGTAAGAAATAATTCCAAAACTTTGTTTGGAATTTTGTTTGAATCATCTCCACACACTTCCACTATGGCTAAAAATGAAAGTATCCAGGATGAAAATGAGAATCAACAGGTGCGTACCATGCGTTATTACTTGCAACCTCCTCGAAATTCTTCTCCTTCTTGTTTCATTTTTCCTCTAAATGCAAATAATTTTCGATTCAATCCAGGTATGATCCCTTTACTTCCTAATTTCCATGGTTTAGACTCTGAAAGTCCTTACTTGTATTTAAAAGAATTTGATAAAGTATGTGCCACTTTTGATTATCAAACTTGCACAAATGAGATTGTTAAGCTCAAATTATTTCCTTTCTCTTTAAAAGATAAAGCAAAAAATTGGCTTAATTCTTTAAAACCCAGGTCAATTGGCACTTGGCAAGAAATGCAAGCTGAATTCTTGAAAAAATTCTTTCCAACTCATAAAACTAATGCTTTGAAAAGACAAATTCAAAATTTTTCTCAAAATTCGAATGAGGTTTTCTTTCAATGTTGGGAAAGATTTAAAGATTTGTTGAATTCATGCCCACATCATGGTTTTGAAAAATGGCGCTTAATTAGTTTTCTTTTATGAAGGTTTAACTCCTGAAACAAAATAATTTGTTGAAGCAATGTGTAATGGTGAGTTTCTTGATAAAGAACCTGATGAAGCCCTAGAATACCTAGATCATTTGGTAGAAAACTCTCAATCATGGCATAGTGTTAATTCTTCTAAAGGTTCTATTAGATCTAATCTTGCTAATAGTAATAAAGGAAAATATTACCTTAGCCAAGAAGATGATCTAAATGCTAGACTTGCTAGTTTAACAAGAAAAGTTGAAGCCATGGAACTTAAAAAAGTAAAGGAAATCAAATCTGTTCAAGAGGAAGAAGTTTGTAGCAATTGTGAACTTTTGGGACACTCCACCAATAAATGTCCAAACCTTCCAGTACAAGCAAATTTTATGAACACATTCAAAAAGCCTTTCCATTCTCCATATTCTGAAACTTACAATCCACAATGGAGAAATCATCCCAATTTCAGTTGGCGAGATGATAACCGTGCCCAACCACCACATTCACAAAAACCACAAAACTTTCATTCTTATCCACCTCCACATACAAAATCCATTGAGGAGACTCTGCAAGCATTTAAGCATGAACAAACAAACATCAATAATCAGACTTCACAAGCTATCAATGAGATCAGAAGCACACTTTCAACACTGACAACTTCTTTGTGTACTCATGAAAAAGGTAAATTTCCTGCTCAACCTCAACCTAATCCTTCTACTCAGTGCCATGTTTCTTCTTCAGGTGAAAATGCAGTCAAGGAGGCTAATTTAGTTACAACTCTTCAGAATGAAAAAATTGTTGACAAGACTATTCATACCAAGGAGAAAGTTTCTAATCCACCTCCAGAAATGAAAAATGGAAATAGTCTTAACGATGAAGGTAAGTTTGAAGAAGGTAAGCATGAAAATGATGAAAAAAAAAATATATTTACCTCCAGCACCCTTTCCTAAAAGATTGCAAGCAACTCAGAAATTGAACTCAAATGCTGAAATTTTTGAAATTTTTAAACAAGTCAAGATTAATATTCCATTATTGGATGCAATCAAGCAAGTTCCACCTTATGCCAAATTTTTGAAAGATTTGTGTACAATCAAAAGAAAACATCATGTACAAAAGAAGGCATTTTTAACTGAAAGTGTTAGTTCAATTATTCAATAATTCACTCCACCCAAGTACAAAGATCCAGGTTGTCCAACCATTTCATGTATCATAGGAAACACTAGAATAGAGCGTGCTTTGCTTGATCTTGGTGCTAGTGTAAATCTTCTACCTTTCTCAGTTTATGAACAGTTAGGTTTGGGAGAACTTAAAACAACTTCTGTTGTACTCCAACTAGCTGACCGTTCGATTAAAGTTCCAAAGGGAATAGTAGAAGATGTGTTGGTACAAATTGATAAGTTTTACTTTCCAGTTGATTTCATTATTTTGGACACAGAGCCTGTTGCACAAATACATACACAAATTCCTATCATTTTGGGTCGTCCTTTTCTTGCAACTTCAAATGCTTTGATCAATTGTAGAAATGGTATTTTGAAGTTATTATTTGGAAATATGACTTTGGAACTAAATGTGTTTAATATTTGTATGCAACCTGCAGAAGATGTCGAAGTACATGAAGTGGATTCAATTGAGGAACTTGTTCATGAATACTTTACTACTACTAACTCTTCAGATTCTTTGGAGACTTGTTTTGAAAGTGAAAGTATTTATAAAAAGGAACACACTAATACTATCTCTGAATTTTTGCAGGTACAAGAAAAATATTTTTGGAAGCCAAGGTTCGAAGAACTTTCATCATCAACAGTAAAATCTATTCCATCAAGTATTAAAGCTCCCGTGGTTGAATTGAAACCTTTGCCAGTTAATTTGAAATACTCTTTCTTGGGTGAGAATGAAACTTTTCCAGTAATAATTTCTTCCAAACTTGATGCATCTCAAGAAGGTAAGTTGATTGAAACTTTGAAAATGAATAAGAATGCTTTAGGATGGACTATTGCTGATATTAAAGGTATTAATCCTTTCATTTGCACACATAACATCTATATAGAGAAAAATGCTAAACCATCTAGAGAAATGCAATGAAGGCTAAATCCTAATATGAAAGAAGTAGAAAGAAATGAAGTCATTAAACTCTTAGATAATGGAATCATTTATTCTATTTCTGATAGCAAATGGGTAAGTCCTACTTAAGTTGTACCTAAGAAATCTGGAGTTACTGTAGTCAAGAATGAGAATGATGAATTAATTCCAACTAGGACTGTTACTGGTTGACGAATGTGCATTGACTATAGAAAACTCAACTCAGTTACTAGAAAAGATCATTTTCCATTACCTTTCATGGATCAAATTTTTAGAAAGAGTTGCAGGACACGAATTTTATTGCTTTTTAGATGGATAATACAACACACCTAAACATTATGCACCTTTATAACCATTCCTCTTCCTCCATCAAGAGGTTCACCCTTTCTCCTCGGCTAAATGAAATTTAGAAAGACATAATGAAAGTAGAAAAGACCAAAAACAGAAGAAAAACTAGAGAATACATTTCTATTACTACTAAAACACTTACATTACTACTAGAAAAATTAGTGTAAAGAAAGACAACAACAAAACTTTCTTTCCCCCTCTAAGGGTTTTTTTGTGTCTTGAATGACATCCAAAAGCCTCTATTTATAGTAGAAGAGTGCCTAAATTAGTATCTCAAAATTCACTCAAAATTAACTTCGATTGTGCTCTAAATTCACATGCCCTTTTCAGATCCAAATTTTGTCACATATTTTTCTCTATGAAATCAGCTATATTTGGGAAAATGATCAACATAAAAGTTGTATATTTATCTATTGGCTTCATTTTTAAATTTGAATCACCAAATTCCAACCACTAGGGATAAGGTTATCCTTGATTTAAGAAAATATATCAGCTTAGATAGATCCTTTCCAATCCATATACTTGGATGAATTTTCTACTATAATTAAAACTGAATTGAGCTGAACTTCCAACAAGAATGTTGTAGTTATATCTCTTAGTTTTCAAATAAAGTAACACTTAGGTCTATAGGATTTTTGGTCATAAAGTTATGCCAAAAACACAAAAACTACACAAGTTTAGAAATATGTTTATTTTGAATTTAATGTAAGCTCAATAATCACTTGTAAAATTGTAATACTCGAGCCTCGCGCTACTCACCTGACCAATATAGTTTATGCATTTCATGCTACGTATGTGTCATTTGTATTTTTAATTGATATTTCATAATGCATTATATTTTATATGATATTTTTAATAATTAAACTTTTGAAGTTGTTGCCGATATTAGTTTCCAAATTTTTTAACCTAATTGGTTGAGTTGGTACTAAGATACGAGAATTTAGATGTCAACTATCAGATACCATTATGATACACGTAAGTGAAAGATGGCATCGTTGTGTTTATCGAGAAAATAGTGATAGTAATGATAATAATAATAATAATAAAACAAAATAAGGACATTATCATATTAATTAAGAGGGTATAAATTCTTACTAGAAAATAAATTTGGGGGTTTATAAATAAATATCAAAATATTATGTATTAATTATATATATATATATATAAATATAATATATTTATATAGATGTATGAAATATATATATATATATATGTATAGATGTATGAAATATATATAGATATAAGTATATGTGTGTAGTATAATAAAATAATATCATAATATATATATGTGTGTGTACACGTGTATAGCTTATGTTTAGATAAGCATGTATATATATGTATATATATATATATGTATACACGTGTATAGTATATAGTAATAGTTATATTATATTACACATATGTTATGATATATTATATTATATTAAGGATAAGTATACATATATTATAATATTATATTAGATTTCTTAATAGTTAAGTAATACTTAAGATATTAAAACAAGATATTATACATATGTTATAATATATTATACTAGGTTATAATATATTATATTATATTAAGGATAAGTATACATATATTACAATATTATATTAGGTTTACTTAATAGGTAAGTAATAGTAAGATATTAAAAACACCATATACACATATTCACGGCTACAGAAAAGGAAAGGAAAAGAGAAGAAAAGAAAGAAAAAAAACAAAGGGGGCGGAAGAAGAAATAGCGCGAACAAACTTCTACCGTAGAAATTTGAGAAAATTTTAGGTAAGTCCCTTCTTATTTTTGTACGGATAAAAATATATATTTATGCCGTTTATTTCTAATTTGAAAGAAAGTTTTGATTCAAATTAACTAGTTATCTTCTTGTAAGACAATAATTAATATGCACTTTTAATTCGAAATTAGTTACAAAAATTTGATTTGATTATCTTGTATTAATTGGATGAAAAATCTAATTTAATTGAGGAATTTGTTACGGGGATTATAACACATCAATTAGATAATATTAAAATAAATTCGAGATGAGAAATTAAGGTATTTAAAAGGTTCTAATCGGTGTGAGTATAAATTTTAAGACTTGATTGTTATTTAATTAAATTTAAGATTTAAGACCCCTTATGAGATTTGATATAGAAACCCATTGATTAAGAATGAAAATTAATACGTTATACTTTTACAGGCAACCTTATATCTAAGGGTAGGAAAGAGAATCTTGCTAACCTTCAATAGGATATCAAAGGTGGAAGGTAAGTGAAAATCCATTTGCAACTACAATGCATGTGCATAGTATTTCTTGACTTATTTATATTAAATGTGATCATTGTGTCTTGATGAGTATCATAAATATCTTATAGTGCATGCGTTGTTTGGATGACAGGACATGTGATTCACTGTGTCATTGAACATGCCATTCATCAACATTTACAAGTGCATGCAAATACGTGCTCACAATTGAGGTTTTGCATGCATAACATTATTTTTAGAAAGAAAATGTTTTAGTTGGCCACTACTAATGTACCGAGGCCCATGTGTGGCTTATTTATATGATATTTGGGGCGCCGCGAGTATTACTTTTTGGAGGATCATAGAGGTTGACAAGGGGTGTGCCTCTGGTGGTCACGAGAGGGTGGACCACTTGACTGTGCCCTTATTGACGCCGCCGGTGGGAATACTTCTAGAGGGTCACAGGGGAAGACAGGGGGTGGACCTTTGGTGATCCCAGGAGATGGCCCCCGGACTGTGTCAATCTGTTTATGGCCATGTGATTATTGATATTGTCGAGAGCTCTATCCGGTACATAGTAGGTGGGCCAAGGCCCAGTGATGGAAAATGATTTTTAAATAAAATGATTTTGATGCATAAGTTCGCATTCTTGTCATAATCTCGTAGAAATATATTGCATTTATGTCGGATTATCCCTTCAGCATGCATGATTTTCATTTACTGAGCATTAGCTCACGTAGTTCATGCATTGTAGGTGAGTTTGATGATACTTGAAGCCATGGACTTACTGAGCGAGCGGCTGGAGTTCCTACAGGTTCTGAGGATCAGTGTACATGGATGACGACCTGTTGGGCTGGTTGTTAACTTATTTGATTTTGGAGTTTATTGTATTAGGTTTTAGGATTTGTAGTGTGTGTTACTTTTAAAACCTTTCTGTACATGGGTATGTAAATATTATGGTTGTTATGGGTCCTCTGCAGGTATATATATATTAGTTTGTGAGTGAGAAAAATAGTTTATTATTTATTATGCTGTTACAGGAACAAAAAAAATTTGTATATGCACACAGGATTTATTATGTCAAAATTATTATATCTATAAATATATATGTGTGTGTAGTATTAGGGGTGTTACAGAGTGGTATCAGAGCGCGGTTATAGGTTCTGTAGACTGTCCATATACATAAACTTGGTACTTGTGGAAGCACCGCCTTGCTCGTAAGTTTTATTTTATTATGTGATGCATTATTGTTTCATGAATTATATTGGCCATGTTTTAAAACAATATTCCATCCATGACAAGAACAAGGAGTGAAGAGTTGTAGTGGAGGTAGAAACCAAGAAGGGGAGACACCTATGTCAAATGATGATCGGGACACTGTTATAAACTGACTTGACCTACCTACATCAATGCCTTAAGTACATAATGTATTCCACCTATCTATGTTGAGATAATATATTGCAAATCCATCTCATATTCTGAAGAATGAACTTATAGAGCTAAAAGCAGATTTGAGTTATAAAGAAGAAGCTACTTAGGAGAGGGAGGATGATATGAAAGTTAAGTATCCAGAACTCTTTCGGTAAGTAAATTTCGGGGACGAAATTTTCATAAGGAGGGGAGAATGTAATACCCGAGCCTCGCGCTACTCACCTGACCAATATAGTTTATGCATTTCATGCTACGTATGTGTTATTTGTATTTTTAATTGATATTTCATAATGCACTATATTTTATATGATATTTTTAATAATTAAACTTTTGAAGTTGTTGCCGATATTGGTTTCTAAATTTTTTAACCTAATTGGTTGAGTTGGTACTAAGATACGAGAATTTAGATGTCAACTATCAGATACCATTATGATACACGTAAGTGAAAGATGACATCGTTGTGTTTATCGAGAAAATAGTGATAGTAATGATAATAATAATAATAATAAAACAAAATAAGGACATTATCATATTAATTAAGAGGGTATAAATTCTTACTAGAAAATAAATTTGGGGTTTATAAATAAATATCAAAATATTATGTATTAATTATATATATATATATATATATATATGTATAGATGTATGAAATATATATAGATATAAGTATATGTGTGTAGTATAATAAAATAATATCATAATATATATATGTGTGTATTGTGGTACCCGAACCTCTTACTACTCACATGGCCAAATATAATTCATGCATTACATGTTAATTTTATATGCTATTTGCATTTCTATTGACATTGCATAATTTATTTCATTTTATACGACATTCTTGAATATTAAACTTAATTCTGAAGCTCTTGCACGGTATTAGTTAGTGAATTTCATAATCTAAGTAATTGATTTTATATTGAAATAAGAAGAAAATGAGGTGGATCAATATTAGATATAGATGGGATATATAGGTTATAATTTGGAAGTGTTAAAAGTGTTACTAGTAAGCTTATACGGTTTAATTTGATTTGATCAAGTTATTTCAAAAGTATATATTTGTAAATTAGCATACTTGGGATATTGGACATGATATAATGTGATTCAAGTGTCATATTACAATGCCCATATGTGCATATGATCTTAGAAATGCAAACTAGATAATTCTTTAAGAATCGGATGCGAATCGGTTTGGAGATCGAATGAACGGACGTAGGAATTACCTATGGAATGAATGGGGATTAAGATAGGTTGCAACCAAATAAAAATAGATGAGATACACAAGATTAGGGCTGCAAGATAAGAGAGAAAATCAGATTTTCCATTTACTTGCCACCTCATGCTTTCTTATTAAGCTTAAGCTAACATCTCAAGCTAACACCTCAAACCCTTCACCCTTAAGAAACGACCAGACCCTCATTTCAGCCATTTTCATCTGCCAAACACACATCTTAAGGTCTCCAAGTGATCCAAATTGATTCCAAGTTGAAATAAAAGCAAGAAAAGCAAAGAAGAAGTGATTACCATCAAGTTAGCCTCAAAATCTGCATAGGTAACACTTATCTACGGTTTTGCCTTTGGTTTTCAGATTATTATGAATGGTTTTATGGTTTATTAAGCTTTCAATATCTCTTATAAAAGTTTTAGGAAGTTTTTAATTAGACTTTGGTGCTCAAAGAAAGGGTTTTTGATCACAAACACTTAATAGGAAATACTTGTGGCAGAAACTGCCATCTTACTGTTTTCTTGTGTTTTAGGCTTCAAAAGTGTATGGTATGTTGAATAAAACCTATAATTATTATCATTTACATGACCATATATGAGTTAAGAGTATTGGAATGAATTTTATCAGTTGGAAATTGAAATAGAGAATGATATTGGAGAAACACTCAAACTGCCAAAATAGCAAAATCTGTTTTGGTGTGCTGTGAAGGAAACTGAATTAAGGGAGCTAAATCCATGATTTTTGGTAATAATATGACCTGGTTGTCTCCTTATATATGCTATCTAAGTATGGTGAAAATTTTGGAGTGATTGAATATACTTAAGGGTGCCAAAACCATCAATGTCATGAAGTGTGCAAAACTGTCACGGTAGGAAACAATCTGTTTCAGTATGTCGTGAAGATAGCTGAACTTGGGAAGCTATATCCGTGATTTTTAGCAATTCTATGATATGGTTACATTTATATACATGTTATATAAGTGTGGTAAAAATTTGGGAGTGATTGGATATGCTTAGGGATGTTAAAATTATCATGCAACTAAACTTGACAGCAAGAAAATATGAAAATGTGAATCTGCCACATTTGATCACTTAGCATGTTTCAACCTTGATATGTTGCTATTGAGTGTTAACAATTAGGTACATGCTATTAGAGTTATAATACTTCAATTACATGATGTTTGCATGCATTTAAGATGAGAAATTGAGGTATTTGAGGGGCTATATTGGGTTCTAGTTTGTGAAAGCTTGATTGTTAGCTTATAGCTTGGTGTTTAAGGTCTAGTATGAGATTTTGTGCTTTCAACTTGCCAAATTGGGAATGGTGCTTGATGTTGGGTAATATTACAGGCTATTTTACATCTAAGGTTGGAGAGGAATACTAAACAAATTTAGACTAAGCCACCAACCAAGTGAAAGGTAAGTAAAGATTCATTTGCAACCACAATGCATAGACATAGTAGATGTGTGAATTATATGTGATATCATAAATC
This sequence comes from Paulownia fortunei, assembly GCA_019321725.1. Classification (NCBI taxonomy): domain Eukaryota; kingdom Viridiplantae; phylum Streptophyta; class Magnoliopsida; order Lamiales; family Paulowniaceae; genus Paulownia; species Paulownia fortunei. The sequence goes on from CM033118.1 coordinate 14,437,552, forward strand.
ATATGTGCATAGTAGAGGGCTCTCCATTGAGAATACATACATGGGCATTGTCATTAGCACGTGCATGCATCATATACGAATATTGTGATAAATCTTGCATTGCACGGCATGATTCAGAGAAAGGAAAATGTTTTGCTGACCACTACTAGTGCATCGAAGCATGCATGGATTTGCATGGTTTTATGCATGGATTTGCAGGTTCGCGTGCATGGATTTGCATGCGTATGAGTATGCATGGATTTGCATGCTTATATGATTATTGGCCATTGGATTATGGCGGTGTACAGAGCTCTTTTCCGGTGCATGGGATAGTAGCGTTGGTCAGGGGCCCAAGGAAAGAAATGATTTTGAGAGAAATATTTTGATGCATAAAATTGCATTGTGAGCATAGCATTTTGAGTTGCATGACTTGATATTGTGGATTATTCTTTGACATGCATAATCTTTACTTGCTGAGCGTTAGCTCATATAGTTTATGCATTGTAGGTGAGTACGACGATGCTTGAAGCATCTTTGGCTGGTTGGTCGGCTGTTGGAGCTCCTGCAGGTGTTTGAGGGAGTGTGTACATGGATGACGACCTGTTGGGCTATTTTGTTGGCTTGTTATATTTTGAGTCTGGTGTATTATGTGTTTAGATTGTACTATATTTCTCTTTTAAAATTTTATTGTAAATAAGTATGTAAATATTATGGTCGTTATGGGTGTTGTGTTTTTATATAAATACTGATCCTTCTATTTTAAACAGGGTTGTGTATGTAAGAAGTGATATATCTTTTCTTAAAGTGTTACAAAAAAAAAATATTCCATGCATGCACACAAGTTCTATCATGTCAAATTATACAATATATAAGGTTGTGTAGGAATGGGGGTGTTACAGAGTGGTATCAGAGCCCAGGTCTTGATTCTGTAGACTGTCCATGTACATAACCTTTGAAACTTGCAGAGCGCAGCCATGCCAGTAGGTTTTATATTATCATATATTGCATTTCATATTTCATAAATTATATTGGCCATATGTTGTCAAACTTGTATAAACAGTGCTGCAAAATGGTGAGAACTCGTGGTGAGAGCAGTGGTGGTGCCAGAGCACAGAGGAATGAGACACCCATCCCGGTTAATGATCGAGATACCATGATTAATCGGTTAACAGAATTGATTGAACGACAGTCCGAACAGATTCAACAATTGATTCGGCAGAGGGATAATGGTGAGCAACCACGGGTGGAGGTAAACCAACAGCGGGCAGACTATATATATATGGTGGGAGAACGATTTCGGAGACTGGATCCCCCAACATTTGAGGATGCTATTGATCCTACCACTGCAGAGGACTGGTTGAGGACCCTGGAGAACATGTTCCAGTACAGCAGGGTGCCAGTAGAGGAGAGGGTAATGTGTGCCACTTTCATGCTTCGCGGTAGTGCAGGCCATTGGTGGGACATGATTAGCAGTATAGAGGACATTACTACCATGAGCTGGGATAGATTCAAGGAGTTATTCCGAAACAAATATTTCACAGCTCCAGTTCGCATGATGAAGATGAACGAGTTTATACAACTGCGACAAGGAGCGATGACTGTTGGGGAATATATTCGTAAATTTGAACAACTGTCCAGGTTTGCTACGCACATGGTCAGCACTGAAGTACTGAAAGTAGAGAGATTTCTGGAGGGTTTGAGGCCAGAGTTATACCGGGATGTGAATATGGCGGGTACTCAAGGGGTGACATTTTCACAGGTGGCTGCGAGGGCGTTGGTGGCAGAACAGGCTGAATTAAGAATCGTTCGTGCACATGAGGCTCGACAGCAGTTCAGACAGCAGGGACAGAGATGGACTGTGGGGCAAAAGAGGTCATTCCAAATGCAGAAGCCGATCCAAATACAGAAGCCGGGATTTAAATTTCAAGGAGAACAAGGCCAACAACATGAAGGTCAAAATAAGAGGCCACGGGTCGAACAAGGAAAAACACTCATGCCAGAAGCTGTGTGTCAGAAATGTGGTAATCGACATACTGGAGGCTGCTATATAGAAACCAGGGCGTGTTTTCGATGTGGAATACCGGGACATATTGCTAAATTTTGCCCAGGTAAACAGAATCAGACCATCCAAAAGAATGTACCAGCCAAGGTGTTCACCATGACCAGGGCGAATGCAGAAGCGAATCCATCGGTGGTAACAGGTACACTTTATATTTCTAGTGTTCCAACACTTGTATTATTTGATTCTGGAGCCACGCATTCATTTGCATCCACTGAGTACGTGAAGAGGTTGGGTAGAATACCAGATGTAGCAGAAATCAGTTATAGTGTAACAGTTCCCTCTGGAGATGCTAGACAAACCGATCGGATTTTGAGAGCTTGTGCTATACTTGTTGAAGGTAGAGAATTACATGCTGATTTGATTGTACTGGATATGAATGATTATGATGTTATTTTGGGCATGGATTGGTTGTCAAAGTATGGGGCTACTATCAACTGTAAGGAAAAGACGGTGACATTTCAACTTTTTGGGAAAAAGTCTTTCACATTTGCCAGTATTGTGAAGAATTTCAGATTTCCTATGATTTCAGCAGTGAAGGCACAACGATTACTCGATGATGGTTGCGAAGGGTACTTGATGGGTGTCATGAACATTGAGGAACAACACCCACCAACTCTGAGTGAAATACCAGTGGTACGGGAATATACTGAAGTATTCCCAGATGATCTCCCGGGACTGCCACCAGATCGTGAATAGGTATTAGGTTTACTTAATAGGTAAGTAATAGGTAAGATATTAAAAACACCATATACACATATTCACGGCTACAGAAAAGGAAAGGAAAAGAGAAGAAAAGAAAGAAAAAAAAAGGGGGCGGAAGAAGAAATAGCGCGAACAAACTTCTACCGTAGAAATTTGAGAAAATTTTAGGTAAGTCCCTTCTTATTTTTGTACGGATAAAAATATATATTTATGCCGTTTATTTCTAATTTGAAAGAAAGTTTGATTCAAATTAACTAGTTATCTTCTTATAAGACAATAATTAATATGCACTTTTAATTCGAAATTAGTTACAAAAATTTGATTTGATTATCTCGTATTAATTGGATGAAAAAGCTAATTTAATTGAGGAATTTTTTACGGGAATTATAACACATCAATTAGATAATATTAAATAAATTCGAGATGAGAAATTAAGGTATTTAAAAGGTTCTAATCGGTGTGAGTATAAATTTTAAAACTTGATTGTTATTTAAGTAAATTTAAGATTTAAGAAGATTTGATATAGAAACCCATTGATTAAGAATGAAAATTAATACGTTATACTTTTACAGGCAACCTTATATCTAAGGGTAGGGAAGAGAATCTTGCTAACCTTCAATAGGAAATCAAAGGTGGAAGGTAAGTGAAAATCCATTTGCAACTACAATGCATGTGCATAGTATTTCTTGACTTATTTATATTAAATGTGATCATTGTGTCTTGATGAGTATCATAAATATCTTATAGTGCATGCGTTGTTTGGATGACAGGACATGTGATTCACTGTGTCATTGAACATGTCATTCATCAACATTTACAAGTGCATGCAAAATACGTGCTCACAGTTGAGGTTTTGCATGCATAACATTATTTTTAGAAAGAAAATGTTTTGGTTGGCCACTACTAATGTACCGAGGCCCATGTATGGCTTATTTATATGATATTTGGGGCGCCGCGAGTATTACTTTTCGGAGGATCATAGAGGTTGACAAGGGGTGTGCCTCTGGTGGTCACGAGAGGGTGGACCACTTGACTGTGCCCTTATTGACGCCGCCGGTGGGAATACTTCTGGAGGGTCACAGAGGAAGACAGGGGGTGGACCTTTGGTGATCCCAGGAGATGGCCCCCGGACTGTGTCAATCTGTTTATGGCCATGTGATTATTGATATTGTCGAGAGCTCTATCCGGTACATAGTCGGTGGCCAAGGGCCCAGTGATGGAAAATGATTTTTAAATAAAATGATTTTGATGCATAAGTTCGCATTCTTGTCATAATCTCATAGAAATATATTGCATTTATGTCGGATTATCCCCTTCAGCATGCATGATTTTCATTTACTGAGCATTAGCTCACGTAGTTCATACATTGTAGGTGAGTTTGATGATACTTGAAGCCATGGACTTACTGAGCGAGCGGCTGGAGTTCCTACAGGTTCTGAGGATCAGTGTACATGGATGACGACCTGTTGGGCTGGTTGTTAACTTATTTGATTTTGGAGTTTATTGTATTAGGTTTTAGGATTTGTACTGTGTATTACTTTTAAAACCTTTCTGTACATGGGTATGTAAATATTATGGTTGTTATGGGTCCTCTGCAGGTATATATATATTAGTTTGTGAGTGAGAAAAATAGTTTATTATTTATTATGTTGTTACAGGAACAAAAAAAATTTGTACATGCACACAGGATTTATTATGTCAAAATTATTATATCTATAAATATATATGTGTGTGTAGTATTGGGGTGTTACAAAAGTCCAGACTACACATAATGTACTTAGGTAAAAATGACCTTTTTCTTCTATTTGTGATGCTTCTTTAATCTAATAAAATATTATCTCCCAATTTGCTCACGAAACATATTGTCTTCTTCAATTTTATTTTGGCCTTTTTTGATCTCTTTTTGTTCATTGATTCCCTAACACAAAATATTAATAAAACTATAATATTAACAAGAATAAAGAAAGGAAAGTATAAAGGAGTTGATATAAAAATATATCAAAACATGCACTTATCAAATTCCCCCACACTTAACCATTGCTCGTCCTCGAGCAAGCTTAATATCTAAACTAATCCACTTTAGTAGGACATGACGATTGCATCTAGCATATGCAACAAACCTTAAACCCCTAGGTGGCCTATAGAGGACGAGTTATAGTCTTGTGAGGGTTTCTAGTTGTGATACCCACAAACACCTATGATAACTAACTTCCAACCATTATTCTCAGAAAGCAACAAAATAATATGGAAATAAAATCAAACAGGTGTTGAATCTAACCCTTAGTTATTCAAAAGTCACTACATTTCCATAATAAGAATACTCAAGTGTGTGTGTGAATAGTTAATGTTAACAGTGTCAAAACCATACATGCTTCAAAAAAGTGAATTTCCATAAAACCTTACAAAAACCATCACCCAATTTTTAATGGAAGAGTTAAACATCATAGGATCTTCCTTTGGTACAAATCTCCATTACACCGAAGGCACCACAAGAAATTAAAAGGTCTTCAATAAAGGTTATAATAGGCCAAAGGGTAGTGATGTGGCTAAGAAATAAAAGATAGGATACAACAAAGGTTCTAAAAACTTCATCGGATTAGAGACATAGAGTTAATCAATGAAAAATTCTCATACTCCACGAATTTCAATACTAGGAGTTATTGTTATTGAATTGGGCCCTTCTTCATAATTCTTATTAATTTAGCAACATCCCATTTTTAGTTGCAACTCGTAATATTTTTAACACTTTGTAATTTTTTTTAGAAGAGAAACTCCCCCACACTTTGCTTTTATTCCAACTCAAATTTCTTTTGCAAACTCACCTTATTAATGGAATGTCTCTTAAACTCCAAATTATTTTTAGAAAAATGGTAGGATAATAGTGTATTTAGGCTAGGTAAGAAGACATGCTTACAGAAAAAAAAGATTGTTTATTGAAATGCTCAAAGTAGCTCACTATGGGGATGTTATCTTGGAACATCACATGGGGAACAAGTTCATTTGGCCATGGTGCTAGAAAGCCTAATGCCTTAATCATTTTTTAAGTGGTGCTCAATTAGTCCTTCACCTCGACAGACTAAAAGAAAAAGTTCTAACACTCAACCCCTACATGTCGAAAATCCAAGCGATGATTAAAGTTAGGGTATAAGAATTACCTATTTTGACATGCTTGTCTCCACACCGAATACCATAACTATTTATGCAAAAAGATTTGAATATAATTATTCCAATAATATATTAACCAAAGAACAACATCATAATCCAAAACAACACCTATCCTCAATCAAATCACATTATTCGTGCTTAATTTTAATCATTGAAGTTGAAAGATCATATACGACTAAAAAAAAATTGACGATTCACAAACTTTCATTAAAAACTTTACAAACTTGCCACGTTTTGTAAACAAATAGGGGTGCGTCAAGATTGTTACAGTTATCCTTTATTCTACCACTTTTTTTTATGGTTTTAATAGACCTAAAACAAAACACGCTTGATTTTTTTAAAAAACTAGAAAAACATACATTGAACACACAAAACAAGATATCAACTATCCCCTCCCCCAACCTAATCAAGATATTGTCCCTAATGTCAAAAATAGATAAGAAAGTAGAGTTTAGAAGATATTACCTGAAATGTGACTTATTCAAAAATAAATCCGAAACAACACAATATATATACAGTATTAGTTAAAACTATTAAGGATAAAGTTCATAGGTTGAGAGCTAAATTTATTTTACATTTTCGCCCATTGTCCTTGTTGGACCAATCCACACGATCCAATGTTGGATTAGGTTTTGGCACATATGCTAGAATTTGATCAATCAGTTGGTTAGGTATTGGAGCAGAAATGAGAATTCATCTCGCTGACGGTGAAATAAAACCTTTTTCTACAGCATCATCTACAAAAGATAGCAAACCATCAAGAAACCATTAATATTAAGAATACTTACAAGTTTTCTGATGAATTTTGAGTTGTGCCTAAGACACAACTTGGAATAATTCCTCCAGTGTGCCAAAACTACTAGGTAGAGTGATGAATACATCCGTATTATTTAACATGTTAGGCATTCTATCCTAAATATGTGACACTTTTAGCCCATCTCCAATGGTCATACCTGTGATATTTTGTACTATTAAAAGTTTTGGGATAACCCTTGAAACTTTGACTGCGCTTACATGAGCAGAAGTAGCAACACTCCCCATTAACCCCAGACAACCTCCCCATACACTAAATAAATTTTTCTTTCTACCAAGGTTATTAGCTGCCCCTATAAACTCACCATTTTTTCCTGGATTGGTTCCACAAAAGACACAGATACAGTTGAACTTACCACTGGAAGACCCTTCCATTTTTTTTCTTTTTTCTTTTTTCTTTTTTTTTCTGAAAGTGAGTTGTAAAAAAATAGAGTAAGTATGATGCTATTTATTGAGGTGTGAATAGGAATGCTTTTAGCACACGTCTTTTTTTTTGTTAGAAAGGTTGAACATAAGGACATAAAGTTTGAAAATTTGTTACTTATACGTGAATGTATAAGTAGTTGTGATTGTAGCTCACATATTCCTCTAGTTTTACATCCAGTAACGGCTTAAACGCCCTATATGGGTCAAGGATATGCTTCCCATCTAATTTTCTTATAAACTAGCAAACATGTCTTTTAATGTCAGATTCCTAAAACTATAATACTCATATTCATCCCGAAAGTTATTTTATAAATCAAGAATTGCACGTTGTACTAATCTACATGAATACATCTCAAGAGTCAATATAATGTCATGTAAAGACTCCTTACTCAGTCCATCCATAATAAATTGAATAAGACTTCTAACTCAGTCCATCCATAATGAATTGAGTAAGACTCCTTACTCAGTCCATCCATAATGAATTGAATTTTATCTTATCAATTTTTAGAAACCATTCCTAAGGAACGACACTTTTTGTTGCAAATCCATTGAGCACATTTAGGACAAACTTGCATTTTTTTCGCACTTCATTTTTTGGCCTTCATTTTTTTGAATATATGCTTTTACCAAAACTAGGCATGTATCTAGTAAGCAAGTTTGAAAACTCATGCGAAAACTCATGTGAAAACTCACCTGCTACTCTTATGTTTACTTCAATTATCCATGGTATGTCCCCTAGGATGCCCTTATGCATAAGCATCCTTAATCGTTCAATCCTGATTTTATAAATTTTTAAAATCGCATTTTTAGGAATAAAAGGAAATCACTTTTTAAGAATTAGAAGAATGTCATCCATTTTGAAAAGAACAATAAAAGAGAATGAGAAAAAGAAAGAAACTTTATACAGAGATTTTAGTTGTTTGGAAAATGATAAATCCGACTTCAATAGCCATGGAGTATGGTTATCCGCCACTTAACCAGGAAAATAAAAGGAAAAAAATGAAAGAAAGAAGCCTACAAAACAAACAAAGTTAGTGAAAATATGTATATATATATACTAATCATAACTAAGGTTAGAAAGAAAAAGAATTTGCTCTTGTGAAAAATAATTATCTATAAGTGATTTAAGTCTTTATCCATTTACTTTGAATATGTTACAATTTCTAGGATTCTCAATGTTAATCGCCCCATAAGGATATACCTCTTTTATAACAAAAGGACCACTCCACCTTGATCTCAATTTTCCCGAAAATCAATACAATCGAGAATTATAAACCAAAACCTTTTGACCAACCTCAAATGTTTTTCTTAAAATTTTATTATCATGAAATTCTTTGATTCATGTTTTATGAATTTTAGAATTCTCATTTGTATCATTTCTCAATTCTTGAAGTTCATTGATTTGCAATTTGCAAAATTTTGAAGCTTCATCAATGTTGAAGTTAAACATTTTGATTGTCAATAAGCTTTATGTTCAAGTTCAAGAGGTAAATGACAAGGTTTTCCATAAACTATCCTATAAGAAGACATGTGTATTGATGTTTTAAAAGCATTTCTACTTGCCCAAAGTGTATCGGTAAGTCTAAGAGACCAATCTTTATGATTTGGGTTAACTATCTTTTCTAAAATTTATTTTATCTCCCTATTTACAAGTTCAACTTGTCCATCTGTCTGAGGGTCATAAGGGGTTGCAAAGTTATATATGATTCCATATTTCCTCATTAAAGTTCTAAAAACTTTGTTAACAAAATATTTTTCTCCATCACTGATAATGGATCAAGAAATTCCAATTCAACTTAAAATATTTTCTTTCAAAAATTTATCACTATTTTGTGATAATTGTTTTGATAGAGAATTGCCTTTATCCATTTTGAGACATAATCTATGGCAAGCAATATGAAAATAAAACCAAATGATAATGAAAATGGTCCCATGAAATCAATACCCTAACAGTCAAAAAATTCAATCACTAGGATGGGGTGTAAAGGCATCATGTTCCGCTTTGAAATGGGTCCTAACTTTTGACAAATTTCAAAACTTTTGCAAAAAGTGTAAGTGTCTTTAAAAAGAGTTAGCCAATAAAATCCACATTGCAAGATCATTGCAGCAGTTTTCTTTGCCGAAAAATGACCACACTTGCTTGTGAATGACAAAATTTAAGAATATTACCTTTCTTATTATTAGGCACACATCTCCAAAAGATTTAATTAGGACAATATTTGAATAGGTATGGATCATCCCAATAAAAAAAAATTCACCTCAGTCAAAAACTTATCTTTATCTTGGAAATTCTAATGCGGTGGCATCTTTTCTGTCACAAGAAAATTAACAATGTCAGCAACCCAAGGTAAAATAGAAACATTAAATAGTTGTTCATCAGGAAAAGTATCATTAATGGATATGGTTTGAAATGAGTCGTCACAAGCAAGTCTCGACAATGATCAGCCACCATATTCTCTACTTATTTCTTATTTTGAATCGTATTATTGAATTTCTGGAGTAAGAGAATCCACCCAATCAGTCTAGGTTTGGCATTATTTTTTGACAAAAGATATTTCAAAGCTACATGATCACTGAAAATAACAACTGGGGAGCCAACAAGATAAGATCTAAATTTATCTAATGCAAAAACTATAATAAGTAATCCTTTTTCAGTTGTTGAATAATTCAATTGAGCACTACTCAAAGTTTTACTTGCATAGTAAATGATATATATGGTTTCTTATCTTTTCTTTATCCTAAGACAACTCCAACAGCATAGTCACTTACATTACACATTATTTCAAAAGGTAAAGTCCAATCTGGAGACTGCATGATTGGAGCAAACATAAGTATGCTTTTAAGCTTAACAAAAGCATTTTCACAATTTTCAGTCCATTCAAAAATAGTGTCTTTTGTTAGAAGATTACATAAAGGTTTAGATATTATACTAAAATCTTTGATATATTTTCTATAAAAACTAGCATATCCTAAAAATGATCTTACCTCTTTTATAAACTTTGGTATTGGCAAATTGACAATTAACTCGATTTTAGATTTGTCTACTTTAATACCTTTTGACAAAATAATGTGTCTAAGAACAATATTGGTTGTTACCATGAAATGTCATTTCTCCCAATTGAGTGCAAGGTTCATTTCTTCACACCTGATCAAAATATTTTTTAAATTAGATAAGCAATCGTCAAATGAATTATAAAAAATAGAAAAATCATCCATGAAGACTTTAAGAAAATGTTCAACCACGTCACTAAAAATGCTAAGCATGCATCGTTGGAATGTAGCTGTTGTATTACATAATCGAAAAGGTATCTTTGATATGCAAAAGTACAAAAAGGACATGTGAAAGTAGTTTTCTCTTGATCTTCAAGTGTAATTACAATTTGATTATACCCAAAATATCCATCTAAAAAGCAATAAAATTCATGTCCCGTAACTTTTTCTAAGATTTGATCCTTAAAAGGTAATGGAAAATTATATTTTCTAGTAACTGAATTGAGTTTCCTATAGTCAATGCACATTCTCATTCTTTAATATAGTAATTCCGAATTTCTTATGTACAACTTGAGTAGGACTTATCTATTCGCTATCAAAAATAGGATAAATAATTTTATTATCTAAGAGTTTATTGACTTCATTTCTCACTACTTCTTTTATATTAGGATTTAGCCTTCGTTGCATCTCTCTCAAAGGTTTAGCATTTTTCTCTAGATAGATGTTGTGTGTAAATTAAAAGACTAATATCTTTAATATCAACAATGGTCCATCCTAAAGTATTCTTATGCATTTACAAAGTTTTGATCAACTTACTTTCTTGGGATGCATCAAGTTTGGAAGAAATTATTACTGGAAAAGTCTCAATCTCACCCATATAAGAGTATTTCAAATTAAATGACAAATATTTCAAAGCAATCATGGGAGATTTAATACTTAATGGAACAAAATATACTATTGATGATGAAAGTTCTTCAAACCTTGGTTTCCAAAAATATTTTTCTTGTACCTGCAAAAATTTAAAGAGAGTATTAGAGAGTATCTTTTTACAAATACTTTCACTTTCAAAACAAGTTACCAAAGGATCAAAGGAATTAGTAAAAGTAAAATATTCGTGAACAAGTTCCTTAATTGAATCCAATTCTTGTACTTTGATATCTTCTGCAGGTTTCTTATAAACATTAAACACTTTTAGTTCCAAAGTCATATTTCCAAAAGATAACTTTAAAATACCATTCCTACAATTAATCAAAGCATTTGAAATTGCAAGAAAAGGATGACCCAAAATGATAGGAATTTGTGTATGTGTATGCGCAACAAGCTCTATGTCCAAAATAATGAAACACATTGGAAAGTAAAACTTATCAATTTATACCAATATATCTCTACTACTCTCTTTAGAACATTAATCAAATTGTCAGCTAGTTCGAGTACAACATAAATTATTTTAAGTTCTCCATAACCTAACTATTTATAAACTGAGAAAGATAGAAGATTTACACTAGCACTAAGATCAAGCAAAGCATGCTCTATTCTAGTGTTTCTAAATGGTTAGACAACCTGGATCTTTGTACTTGGGTGGAGTGAATTGTTGAATGATTGAACTAACACTTTTAGTTAAAAATGCCTTCTTTTGCACATGATGTTTTCTTTTGATTATACATAAATCTTTCAAAATTTTAGCATAAGTTGGAACTTGCATGATTGCATCCAATAATGGAATATTAATCTTGACTTGTTTAAAAACTTTAAAGATTTCAGCATTTGAGTTTAACTTTTGAGTCGGTTGCAATCTTTGCGGAAAAGGAGCTAAAGGTGAGTATTTTTCTTTTTCATTATTTTCAAACTCACCTTTCTTAAATTTACCTTCATCGTCAAGACAATTTCCACTCCTCTTTCTGAAGGTGGATTAGAAAATTTCTTCTTGGGATGAATAGTATTGTCAACAACTTCTCCATTACAAAGAGTTGTGACCGAATTAGCCTCTTTGATTGAATTTTCTCCCAACGAGGAAATGTGATACTAAGTGGAAGGATTAGGTTGAGGTTGAGCAGAAAATTTACCTTTTTCATGGGTATGCAAAGAAGCTGTCAATGTTGAAAGGGTGCTTTTAATCTCATTGATAGCTTGTGAAGTCTGGTTATTGATGTTTGTTTGTCCATGCATAAATTCTTGCAAAGTCTCCTCAAGAAATTTTGTATGTGGAGCTGGATAGGAAGAAAAGTTTGGTAGCATTTGTGAATGTAGCGATTGGGAATGATTCTCATTTTGCCAACTAAAATTGGGATGATTTCTCCATTTTGGATTGTAAGTTTCAGAATAAAGAGAATAAAAAGCTTTTTGAATATGTTCATGACATTTGCTTGTGCTGGAATATTTGGGCATTAGTTGGTGGATTGTCCAACAAGTTCACAAATGCTACAAACTTTACTGAATATGTTCATCTTGCACATATATATTTTTTTTACTTTTTTAAGTTCCATGTCCTCAACTTTTCTTGTTAAACTAGCCATCCTAGCATTTAGATCATCTTATTGACTAAATTAATATTTTCCTTTATTACTATTAGCAAGATTAGATCTAATAGAACTTTCGAAAGAATTAACACTATGCCATGATTGAGGGTTTTCTGCCCAATGGTCTAGATATTCTAGGGCTTCATCAAGTCCTTTATCAAGAAACTCAACATTACACATTATTTCAACAAATTATTTTATTTCAGGAGTTCAACCTTCATAAAATAAACTAATTAACCACCATTTTTCAAAACCATAATGTGGGCATAAATTTAACAAATTTTAAATCTTTCTCAATACTAAAAGAAAACTTTATTAGAATTTTGAGAAAAAATTTTGATTTATATTTTCAAAGCATTAATGTTACGAGTTGGAAAGAACTTTTTCAAAAATTGAGCTTGCATTTCTTACAAAGTGCCAACTAAAGAAGGTTTTAAAGAGTTAAGCCAAGTTTTTGCTTTATCTTTTAAAGAAAAAAGAAATAATTTGAGCTTAACAATGTCGTTTGTGCAAGTTTAATCTTCAAAAGTGGCACATACTTCATCAAATTCTTTCAGATGCAAGTAAAGGCTTTTAGACTCTAAACCAGATCGAAAGTTATTTGCATTGAGAGGAAAAATAAAACAAGAAGGAGAAGAATTTCAAGAAAATTGCAAGTAATAATGTATGGTACGCACCTGTTGATTCTCATTTTCACCTTGGATACTTTCATTTTCAGCCATGGTAACAGTGTGTGGAGGTAACTCAAACAAATTTCCAAACAAAGTTTCAGGATTATTTCTAACTAAATGCTGAGAATTATGACTACGATACCATATGACCATACAATCATAAAGAAAATAAACACAATATTTACAAAGAGGAAATATTAACAAACCTGAATACTTACCGTGTTTTCACAACAACACCAAAAACTTGCTATAACTTTAAGGTTGCAAACCCAAGTGCATGTTGTGTCAAGTAATAATAAATTTCTCAGGAGTCCGAGATCGATCTACAGGGAAGTTATTTGAAATTTTCTGGATTATATTTCTTAAAAGAAGAGCTTTATGTGATTTATAATATAAAGACAAATTTGTGCTCTAACTAAGAAATAAAAGTAATAAAAGTATTAAGTATTAGAATAGAGGAATGATTATTTATTCATTTTACCTCTTTTAAATACCACTATTGAAATCCAAATATAATGAAAGTTCCAATGGAAAGATCATATCAAATAGTCATGCATTAATGTAATCATGATATTGTCTTACTGTTTGTAAATTATTTCTTAAAATCAATATTTTTTTATGGGATCAAGTATTTATACACACCTTTGTCAACAATAAATAAAGGTTTCACATTAGCAGTCGGTGGGGTAGAACCGTACATAAAGCTAAATGAACCAAAGTACTTGTTGTGACATTGAGATACATAGATCAAGAATCACTACTAAACAAGAAGTGTTTTAATGCCAATACTTATTTATGGGATTAAGTATTTATGCACATCTTTGTTTACAATAATTTTAAGGTTTCACATTAGCAGTTGGTGGGGTACAACCATATAATAAGCTAAATGAACTCAAGTATTTGTTGTGCCATTGGAGATATATAAATAAAGAATCACTACAAAATAAAGAGGGTTTCAATTAAAAATTAAAATAATAATCCAACACACCTGAATATTATGCACCTTTATAACCATTCATCTTCCTCCATCAAGAGGTTCATCCTTTCTCCTCAGCTAAATGAAATTCAAAAAAACATAACAAAAGTAGAAAAGATTAAAAATAGAAGAAACAATAGAGAATACATTTCTATTACTACTAGAAAACTTGTATTATTACTAAAAAACATAGCCTAAAGAAAGATAACAATACAAATTTCTTTCCTCATCTAAGGGTTTTTTTATGTCTTGAATATCATTCAAGAGCCCCTATTTATAGTAGAAGAGTGTCTAAATTAGCATTTCCAAATTCACTCCAAATTAACTTCAAATGTGATCTAAATTCATATATTTTTTTCAAATTTGAATTTCGTCATACATATTTCTCCCTACAATCAGATGAATTTGGGAAAGTTATTAACATGAAAGTTGTGGATTTGTCTGTTAAATTCATTTTCTAACTTGAATCACCTAATTCCAACCACTGGGGAGAAAGTTATGCTTGATTTAAGAAAATATTTAAGCATAGATAGATCATTTCCAATGCACACACTTGAACGACTTTTATGCTATAATTAAGGTTGAATTGGGCTGAGCTTCCAACATTGAAGTTTATCTCTTGATTTCAAATGAAGCAAAACGAAGTTCCATATAGATTTTCAGCATGGAGTTATGCCTAAAATACAAAAACTACGCAAGTTTGGAAACATGCTTATTTTGAATTTAATGCAAGCCCAATAATCACTTGCAAAGTCCAAGTGATTTCTTGCATATAAGTTGATCTACACATGATGGATTTAGGAAAAAATGGCCCTTTTCTTCTAATTTTGATGCTTATTTGATCTACTGAAATATTATCTCCCAACTTGCTCACGAAACATGTTGTGTTCTTTGATTTTATTTTGGCTATTTTTTATTTCTTTTTGTTCATTGATTTCCTAACACAAAACATTAATAAAACTATAATATTAAAAATAATAAAGCAAATAAAGTTTAAAGCATTTGATACAAAAATATATCAAAATAAACACTTATCACCTTGAGCATTAAATATAAAAGCATGTGTAGGATCAACTTGGCTTGTTAGATCTTTTTATCTAAAACATCATAACTACTGCCATTGAAAATTTGTGACCACCATCTGGAGCTCAGAAATCCTCAGTTGTTTACCTTCATGTATTCATTGTTTTATTAGTCTTCAAATGTAACTAGACAGTACTTATAAGCAGTCTCAATGATCTCAGCCTTATTCCATTTGGCTCATCGGTCGATCTTTAGTCTATAAAGTAGTAGGGAAAGCCAAGAATAAATAGCCATTCCATTCTTAAAATGGTACCATGCACACGAACAGGACAATAAGTATTACTAGAACCCCTACCCCCACCCCCTAGCTCCTTGTTTTTATCTAACTTGTCTGAAATTTCTTATATGCTTGGTTCTTCTGGAAAAGTTTCTAATAGACTGTCTTAACCCATGGACATGGAGACCTATGTCTGATTGTAGTCTTGGATTAAATTGACTGAGATATTTGTTAGTGATAATATAAAATAATGTGGTGTATTTATTGTTGAGAAGGAATAATATGCCAACCAAAGTATTGGGAATTTTCAAATACTAAGATACGAGATAATTGCCTTGCATTTTCTTGCTTGTTTGGTTGGTAATTTGTGTAGTTCATTTAGAACTTTATATTTTCAACTTATTAACTGCTAATCTGTGTTTATGCCTCATTCAGAAAGAATCGACACATATCTTTTTGTTCAAGTTGGTTCAAATTTACCTTTTTTATTTTTTGAAACTTTAGTTTGATTATTGCAGTAGCAGCATTATGGATTAACAACTATAGATTTTGTTTCTTGAGGTTTGTTGGAAATTGGATCGAATTTTGGACCCTTAGCCTAGTTGACATCCATATTTGAGTTGGATGTTATCTCCACAATTTAGGTGGGATTGAGTTTCCTAGTTGGATTGGGATTTTTGCTTATGTAGGAATATATATCTCTTATATATATCAAATCTCCATCCAACATAAACGCATTCTCCCAAAATGACTCTCTCCATATTGTTCTCTCTACCTATTTCTCTATACTTCTTCCTTGGAGCATCAACATAGACTCCAAGGATTTGAGGTATGTAATTGAGTGGATAGCTCTAATAGTTATCCACCACCATCGAGAAAAGTGTATATATGCTTGATTCAAGGAATAAACATGTTTGTGATTCGATCAAAATAGGGTTTGTAGACGAGCTTGATCCGGAATACGTGGATCGACAATCTGCTGCGTATTGGTATACCCAATCTTCTCATATATATATGAATATGTTATTCATATTATTGTTTCTTATTTGCTATCGTGGTATTAGAGTCAATAGGCTTGTTATCGCCAGTGTTTTAAATGATTGAATTTATTAATAAAATTTTATTCTTAATTATTTTTAAAGTATGATATTTTTCCACAAAATTTTCACCATACGTAGATCTCAATTGATAAATCACGTGGTTTAAATTTGGTGAAAAACAGATAAGCAATTTGAGAGAAAATTAGTTTTTACTATAACACTCATTTCTTTTGGCTCAAAAATCAAACATGTTTTTTAATATCTTGTTGTAAAAATTTTATGCCATATTATAAAGAAGAAAAGTGGTTTGAAATGATATAAAACTCATAAAAATAGACTTATAACGAGTCAGATATGAATTTTTAAAGTTTTGCCTAGAATTTAAATTCGCCGGAAAAACATCGCAGCTTCGAAGAAGGTGCCGGAGGGCTGATGTGGCCGATGGTGAGCTGGTGCACAAGTGGCACCCAAGTAGCATGCACGTGGCTGCTACACAACTAAACCTGCGTTTGGCATGATTCTTTGTAAATTCCAAAAAATGTTTTTAAAAAAAAAACCTAAAATCTCGGCTCATGAGGGGTAGCCTGCTGTAGTAGCTAAGGGCACGTTTGGCTTGTAATTTTTTCAGAAAATTCTAAAAAATTAAAAAAAAAAGAAGTTTGTGGGTGCTGTTTGACACTTAGTACCATATACGCTTATAAAATAGGGGTATATGGGAAAAGGTGAGGGAAAATAAACTTGAGGGTTGTGTAGTGATATAATCTTCAAAGAGTTGACCATCGATAGAAATATTTCATGGGCTCACAAAATTGGGGTGTGAAATATTTTCGTTGGACCTCAAGCCTACTAGGAAATTTGATTTCCTGAAACTTCCATTAGGGGTAATGGAGTTCGAAAAAATAGTGCTAGGCATTTAGTATTAAAGGCCTTATATTAAATGAATATGATTTTCTCATAGTTTACTTATTTTTTTGCCTCGTTGAAGATAATTGCTATCACTTAAAATTCCACTAAAAACTATTCTTGACAATAATAAACATTACTAATCTCCAATTCCATATGGATTACTCTTGAAATTTGAGAATGATTCTTAAATTTGAGAGGTTAAGAAATATGCAAAATGAGTGTTTCTATAAATAGTTGTAGAAACAACTTCACAAGAATTGTGGAAGTATCTCCCATTACATATTCTACAAAGAGTTGTAGAGAAACCTTCTAAAATTGTTGAAGAAGGACCTCCCATAAAGATTTATAGGAGATTCTAGCTGGCAAAGGTAGAGGATTAATCCAGATAAAATTGGTTCATGTCACTACTGCGAGATAATGGGGCATTGGAAAAGGGATGCAAGAATGATTTAGAAATATATTCTAAATAAAGTTTTGAATTAGAAAGAGTTTTGCTTCAAATTTAAATTTTGTTGAATTAAATAGTCGACATTGAAAATTCTTCTTAAGTATTAGATACTAGATATTGATCCCATCTCTGTGAAGAGTTGCATGAGTTGATAAGAGGAATACCATCAGTGTTGACGATTCTTCTAGTGTATAGGATATCGAACATCATCCCATCTTTTCAAAGAGTTGTGAAGAATGAGACTAAGAGTATGATCTTTTAGCTTCGGAGTAAAGCAAATGTTGGTTCATTAGATAAAAGAGCAATCCACTTAACCTTAAATGGAATTAGGGTAGTTCTTGTTATTTTTCTTTAGTGCTAAAAGACATTAAGAGCATAATCTCTGTTGGACAGAGAACGTTTGGTCAAAATATTAAAGGTGGAAATGTTCCCTGGTTCTTAATGTTGGTACATTGACAAATGACTAGAACAACTGCAAATTCCATGCCAGTTATTCAACAAAATAAAAGAAAAACTAGATAATTATAATTCCCAACTTTTATGACATGCTAGATTTAGTCGCATCTCTAAGAAGAGAATTCACAAGTTAGCCCAATTGCTCGATCTTTCGAAAAAGCAAAGAATGCCAACATGTGAGTCATGTCTCAAAGGGAAGATGACCAAATCACCATTTGTTTGACAAGTGGATTAATCTAAAGATCTATTGGATTTGATCCATTCAGATATATACGGGTCCACCAACTGTTAGTGCTCGTGGGAACTATCACTACTTCATAACCTTTACCAAAGATTATTCTAGGTATGGTTATGTCTATCTTATGAGGTATAAATCTAAAGCCTTTGAAAAGTTCAAAAATTTAGATGTAAAGTGAAGAAACAGACTGGGCTAAGTATTAAGGCTCTTCGGTCAGATCTAGGACATGAGTACTTGAGCACAGAGTTTTTTGATTATCTAAAAGAGAATGTGATTCCCTCACAATGGACTCCTCCTACTTCTCCATAGCTCAACGGAGTTCCAGAATACAGGAATCGAACCTTGTTGGATATAGTTCTATCTATGATGAGTTTCACTTCATTATCTCTTTTATTCTGGAGCTATGCCTAAGAAACGGTCGGATACGTATTAAATAGGGTGCCATTTAATGTCATGCCCAAAATGCCATATGAGATATAGTATGGTAAGACACCTTCCTATAAATACTTTAGGGTATAGAGGTATGCTGCTTATGTGAAGCAGCAAGTGGGAGATAAGCTAGATATGAGATCCATCTTATGCAAGTTTGTGGGGTATCCAGAATTGTTTATATACTGTTACTCCCCACAATTTAATTCTCACAATTCAACAAAATAAAAGAAAATTAGATAATCATAGTTCCATGAGCCTATGGCACGCAAGATTAGTGCATATTTTTTAGAAAATGATTAACAAATTGGAACAACTGCTTGACCTAAAGGACGAGCAAGAACTACCAACATGTGAGTCTTATCTCAAAGGAAAGATGACCAAATCTCTACTTTTTGGACAAGTGGAGCGAGCAAACATATATTGGATTTGATCCATATAGATGAATGTGGGCCACTAAATGTTAGTGCCTGAGGAAACTATAACTACTTCACACCTTTACCGATGACTTCTCTAAGTATAGTTATTATACCTTTTAAAGTACAAGTCTGAAGTATTTGAAAAGTTCAAAAAATTCAGAAGTGAGGTAGAGGAACAAACTGGCTTAAGTATAAAAACTCTTCAATCTAATCGAGGAGATGAATACTTAAGCATAGAGTTTTTAGATTGTCTAAAAGAGAATGGGATGCTCACACAGTGGACTCCTCCTGCTACTCCACAACTTAATTATGTGATAATTAGGTGAGTCATTCCTCTAGAATTTCTTGCTCATAAGGTGTTTGTTGTATTACTTCTAAGAATTCACTCTTGTCTTTTGCAATTTTTGTATTCTACTTTGCTTAATCATCACTTGATTTTCTAGATAAAATTGAGACTATTTGAATTACAATACTTGCTGAAATGTTTTAGTATGGTCCTTGTAGATACTCAACTTAACTCAACATTATATTAAAACTTGACACCGTGCACTTGCGGTTTGCAAAATATTTCATGAACAATAGCTCCAAAGCTTCTCTATCTTATTTTAGTCCTAGGTCTTAGGAATTCTGTTAGATAGTTTCCTTATTTAGTTATCTATTTTACCAATAATGAGATTAGGGAAAGATATTATTGGATTTCTCTCTGAGATATTTCCTAGTTTAAGGCAGGAATAATTTCGGTAAATTAGGTTGTGATTACCAAGACTTAAGAAAACAATTTTCCTGCCTAAACATGTTCATATTTATGTCATTTTCTCCTTAACGATTAAGAAATATAAAAAACAAAGTTCTTAGTTTTTTTCTTCATGGTATTAAAGCGACCACTCTAAATACTAATAAATCCTCTCATAACTAAATACGGCATGGCAACTACAAGGCCAAATTTAAATTATTTTGAGGTCACCTCCAAACCAGAGACTACTATATTTGAGGATCAAAAAGCTATTTTCTGCCATTCACTGGTAAAAAACTAAATGGTTATAATTTCCTATCGTATGGAATCACTAAGGAAATTTAGGATGTTGCCAAATAGATGTATTCAAACAACCAGAACACATCTTCCTCAATCATTGGGACAAGTTCAGTAGCACAAAAAGGTAAATTCTCAATTGCCCTCATAATGAATAAAAAGAAAACAAGCACACGGATCGTTGACTCGGGGCATATCACATGATCGGAGACTTAATCATCTTTCATAAGTATAGTCCATATCATGAGAATTATACAATTCATATTGCTAATTGGTCTCTCTCAAAGTGGTTGGGAAGATCAATTGTACTCTCAAAGAATCTAGACACTTGATTCTATTCTTTTTGTTCCAAAACTTCATTGCAATTTGCTATCGATCAACAAACTAACATGTGACCTAAACTGTGTGGTAGAGTTCTCTTCTAATTTGTGTAAATTTCATGTCTTGGATTTAATGAGGATAATTGGTAGTGCTTATGTGTATTTAGGGTTCTACCTTCTCAATATTAATTCTTCACTTGAAATAAAAACTCAAACTGTAAATTCTATGTCCTTAACAATTCTATCAAACAAAAGTTCAAGTCCTACTTCTAATAATGTTAAGTGTAGTTATGTTATGGCGCTATTGCCTAGGTTACCCAAATTTTGTGTACCTAGAAAAATTATTTCCCTCGATATTCATCCATAAAAGTTCCAAGCTATTCCATCATGAAATATTTCATCTTGCCAAACATACTCGTACTTCATATCCTAGTCAGACTTACAAACCATCACAACTATTTGCATTAATTCCTATTGTTGTATGGGGAACATCAAGAAGTAAAAAGATGACAAGCTATAAATGGTTCGTTTTCTTTATTGATGATCATACCCGAATTACTTTAGTTTTTTTAATAAAAGAAAAATCAGAGATAGGTTAAAAATTTAAAAATCTCAACACCATGATTCAAACACAGTTTCAGTAAAAAATTCTAAGTGCTCAGAATCGATAATGCCAAACAATACTTTCAGTCAGTCTTGGGAAAGTATCTCTAGAGTTAGGGAATAGTCCATCAAATCTCATGTGTCCACACCCCCTAACAAAATGGGATTGTCGAGAGAAAGAACATTCATCTATTAAAAGTGCCTAGATAATTAATATTCTCCACTCATGTTCTAAAGTATTTTTTGGGTGAGGCTGTCCTTACAGCAACATATCTTATCAATAGATTGCCCTCAAGAATACTCCAATTCCAAACACCATATCAAGACCTTCTTCATTTATTTCCATCTTTTCAATTCCCACACAAATCTTTGGATGTTCAATATTTGTTCATATTAATCCTCACCACTCTAGTAAGTTGATCCAAAGTCTATAAAGTGCATCTTCATTAAATAGTCTCCAAATCAAAAGACGTATAAGTGTTATTCACCTATTACAAGAAAGATATACAACTTCGTAGATGAAACCTTTGCGAACATCACCCTTACTACCCCAAACCTGTAATTTAAGGAAAGAGTACAAAGTATTTCAATTTTGGGAAAATAAACAAAAATCAACATATTGTATTTCATTCTTCATTTCCACTTATTCCACCAATTGAGTCCATTCCAGGTATGGTTGCGTTCAAGAGTCAAAGTCAATACAAGTAGATCCACAAACTCTTTCATCTTCATTTCTCTGTCAAAGTCAATCCAACCTAGAACCACAAATTCCATCTTCATCCCTTTATCAAAGTCAATCAAAACTAGATTAAAAAAACTCCTTTATTTACACCACCTGTGCAAAGTGAATTTCATATCCCATCAAGTAGAGGAAGAAATGACCAGAAGGTAGGACAATCAACACATTTGAAGTAATACCAAGACTTAGAACCGAATCCAA
The DNA here is from genome assembly GCA_019321725.1 of Paulownia fortunei. Taxonomy (NCBI): domain Eukaryota; kingdom Viridiplantae; phylum Streptophyta; class Magnoliopsida; order Lamiales; family Paulowniaceae; genus Paulownia; species Paulownia fortunei. The sequence continues at coordinate 14,459,982 of CM033118.1, forward strand.
GGTCAAGTAAAATTACTTGAGATGAGAGTGTTTTTGAGAATGTAGATAGTGATGCATCAAATGATGATTTACAATGGCCTATAGCAATGAGAAAAAAAGTGAGATCATCACTAATCATATAATGCATAATTTTATTTCATATAAAGGATTATCTACTGCATTTCAAGCATTTATAACTTTCGTTGATACCATATGAATTTTGAGTAGTATACAAGAAGCACTTAAAGTCATAGAATGGAGAAATGTTGTATCAAAAGAAATTCAAGCCTTAGAGAAGAATAGAACATGAGACCTATTAGATCTCTCATCCAAAAAAGGGCTACTTGGGTGAAAATAGATTTTTACCATAAGACATAAGGTAGATGGGAGTGTGGATAGGTTTAAGGCATGACTTGTTGCTAAAAGGTACACTCAATCTTATGGAATTGACTATCAAGAGATATTTAAACCAGTTGCTAAGCTCAACATAATTCCAATTCTTCTCTCCTTAGCGGCCAACTTGGACTGGCTACTTCATCAACTCGACATTAGGAATGCATTTCTTAATGGGGGACCTAGAGGAGAAAGTGTACATTGAGATCCGATAGTGCTAATAAGGTTTTCAGACTTAAAAAAATCCATATATAGCCTTAAACAACCCTTTAAGCATGGTTGGACAGATTCTCAGGTCAATAGTCGAGTTTAGTTACATCTAATGCCAAGAAGATCATACTCTCTAGGTTAAACATTCACTAGAAGGGAAAAAAGTAATCCTGATTATGTATGTAGATGACACTATATTGACAGATGACTTCAATGAAGAACTAGCTAGATTAAAGAGGTTCATAGCAAAGGAGTTCAAAGTAAATAACTTGGGGTATTTATAAATTCTTAGGCATGGAAGTAGCATGATCACAACATGGTATATTCATCTCTCAACAAAAAATTTATCCTAGACTTGTTGCAAGAAATTGGAATGCTTGAGAGTAAACCTATTGATACTTTGGACCTTACGAAGAACATTAAAACAACAATACATAGTTCACCTATTGATAAGGGGAGATATCAACGACTCAAGGGGAAACTTATTTATATCTCACACACTCAATTGGATATTATCTTTCCTGTTAGTGTAGTAAGTCAATTTATGAACAACCCAACTGAAGAACACATAAGTTGTCAACCAAATTCCAAGTTACCTTAAGATAACACTAGGAAAATTTTGTTTTATAAGATTTCCCAAGAAAAGTAGTTGAAATCTACTTGGATACGGATTGGCTTGGAGATGTTAAGAGATCAAAGATCCATGTCACATAATTGTACTTACTTGTGGGGAAATATTGTGTCATAAGAGAAGTTAAAAGTAATTGGTAGTCTCGAAGAGCAGTGAGGAAGCAGACTTTAGGGCATTGACACTCGGGTTTTGCAAAAGGAATGTGGTTAAGAAAGTTGCTAAAAGAATTAAACTTTCTAATTAAGAAGCCACTATAGTTGTGTTGTGATAATCAGGCCTCCATAAGTATCGTAAAGAATCCGATTCACCATGATAGGATGAAACACATGGAGATAGATCATTACTTCATCTTAAAGAAGATAGAACAGGGGATAACACAACTGATCTATGTTCCAACAAGTTCTCAAAATGCAGATATTCTCACCAAAGCATTGCCTAGGATACACTTTGATGATTTCTCAAACAAGTTAAGCATGATTAACATATACAACCCAATTTGAGAGGAAGTGTTGGAAATTCAGAATTAATTTAGTCCTACGCTCTAGGAATTTTTTTAGATACTTTTCTTATATAGTTATCTATTTACTAATAATGAGATTAGGGAAAGATATTAACAAATTTCTCTTTGATTTATTTCCTAGTTTAGGGTACGAATATTTTCAGTAAATTAGGTTGTGATTATAATAAATTAACATAGCAGTTTTGTTGTCTAATCATGTATATATTTCTGTAATCTTTTCTCTTTAATGATTAAGAAGTACCATAATTTATTTTTCAATTTTTTCTTTAAAGTTACTATTTGTAACAATCATGTTATATCAACATAAACGACAAGCAAAGTTATTGATAAGTGCATATTTTAACATATTTTTATATCAAATTCTTTATACTTTTCTTGCTTTATTCTTGTTAATATTATAGTTATATTAATATTTTGTGTTAAGGAATCAACGAACAAAAAGATATCAAAAAGAGCCAAAATAAAACCAAAGAAGATAACACTTCATGAGCAAGTTGGGAGATTATATTTCATTGGATCAAAGAAGCATCACAATTAGAAGAAAAGGGCAATTTTTTCCTAAATCTATCATGTGTAGATCAAATTAAATGTAAGAAACCACTTGGACTTTGCAAGTGATTGTTGTGCTTGCATTAAATTAAAAAAAACATATTTCCAGACTTGGGCGGTTTTTATATTTTGGGCATAACTCCATGTTCAAAAGCTATATAGACCTGAATCAAGTTCATTTGAAAGCCAAGAGATAGAACTACAACTTTGATGTTGGAAGCTCAGCCCAATTCAATCTTGATTAAAACATAAAATTCGTGAAGTGTGTGCATTAGAAGGAATCTATCTATGTTGGCATATCTTTTTAAATCAAGCATAACTTCCCCTTAGTGATTGAAATGAGGTGATTCAAGTTGAAAAATAAAGCTAACAGAAAAATAAATAGCTTTCCTGTTAATTAATTGTTCAAAATCAGCTGATTTCATAGAGCAAAAATATGTGACATAATTCATATCTAAAAAGAACATGTAAATTTAGAGCATATTTGAAGAAAATTTGGAGTGCATTTGGAGTGAATTTGGAGATGCAAATTTAGGCACTCTTCTACTATAAATAGGGGCTCTTGAATGGCATTCAAGATACATAAAAACCCTTAGAGGAGGAAAGAAAGTTTTATTGTTGTCTTTCTTTAGGCTAAGTTTCCTATTAATAATGTAAGTTTTCTAGTAGTAATAGAAATATATTCTCTAGTTTCTCTTCTATTTTTAGTCTTTTTTTCTACTTTCATTATGTCTTTCTAGATCTTATTTAGCTGAGGGAAAAGGGTGAACATTTTAATGGACAAAGAGAAACGGTTATAAAGGTATATAATGTTCAGGTGTGTTGTATTATTGTTTAAATTTTTGATTGAAACCCTCCTTGTTTTGTGGTGATTCTTGATTTATGTATCACCAATGGCACAACAAATACTTGGGTTCATTTAGCTTATTATATAGTTCTACTCCACCAACTGCTAATGTGAAACATTTTCTTACTGTAAACAAAAGTGTGCATAAATAGTTAATCCCATAAATAAGTGTTGGTATTAAAATCCTCCTTGTTTGTAGTGATTCTTGATTTATGTATCACCAACTACACAATAAATACTTGGGTTTATTTAGCTTACTGTATGATTCTACTCCACCAACTTCTAATGTGAAACCTTGATTTGTTGTAGACAAATATGTGGATAAATACTTAATTCAATATATAAGTGTTGGCATTAAAAATATTCTTATTTAGTGGCAATTTATTATATGGTTTATACTCCACGGACTGCTAATGTAAGACTTTGATTTGTTGTAGACAAAGTTGTGCATAAATACATGATCTTATAAACAAGTATTGGTGTTAAGAGATAATTTGCAAACAATAAGACAATATCATGATTACCTTAATGCATGAGCTATTTGATAACATCTTTCCATTGGAATCTTCATTGTGTATGGATCCCGATAGAGGCATTTAAAAGAGATAAAAAGATAAATAATCATTCCTCTATCCAATATTCAAGAGTGGATCATTAATCCTCAGTAATTTTATTACTTTGAAATCTTAGTTATATCATAAAAATTTTCTTTATAATCTAAACTACATTTAGCCCATCTTTTAAGAAATATAAACCCAAAAACTTCAAGCAACTTCCATGTGGATCAATCTCGTACTCTCGAGAAATTTATTACTTGATGCAACATGATCTTAGGTTTGCAACCTTAAAATTGTAGTAGTTATATCATCACCAACTCTCTTATAGAATAAAGTGTGATTTGCTAAAGCTTGCTTGAAACCATACTCTTTCATGAGTTGCTCAATTTTCCAAACCATGCTCTTGGTAATTGTTTCAACCTATATAGAGCCTTCTTCAGCTTACACACCTTACCTTCTTTCAATGATAGCACATCATATTACAACAAAAAAATCATTCCCTCTCTCCTTAACGCTTTCTCTAATGATACTGAACTCCCTAACCCTAAGCCATCAGATCCTCTGCCTAGATGGACGTTTGCAAACACTTTAAGGCCACCACCTATCATAGCTCCGCCGTATCTAAGAGCAACAAAGAAGGGATTAACTAAAATCACATCAGTAATAGGGCAACATATATCACACAAAGGTGATCGAGCATTATTCTTGTCTATGAAATCAGTATCTTGTCGATCCCTTTCAAATATATAATTTCTAGAAAGTTTTAGTAGTATTATTTTTAAAATAATTTTTTAAATATTTTTAAAATTATAAAGAGGGTCTAATAGGCCTAATAGTATTAGAGTAATGCCCGATGTACCAATTAATGGTCGCTTCTACATTGTAGCTCAAATTTCTTTAATAAAACTGGCATTTCTTTATATTTAATTACACTTAAGCAATTAGATAAAGTCCCTAGACTATACATAGCTATAGGGATGGTTGCATATGATGGAAACCATGAAAAATACTTCTATGGATTTCGTCTAAAATTAGTTCTAAGTCGAAAGTTCACTAAGATTAAACATCAATAAGCCCATTAGGCTCATGTAGATGATGTATGCTCTAAAAGAGGATGTCTCGTTCCATAAGCATCGACATGGTGACTGATAAGTTGGTTTTATACCAACAATTCATAAACCTTTTGATTAAAATCTTGTAGGTAATGATAAAAGAAGAAGAAATTGGGAAGAAACCAAAACTTGGTTGAAATGTTGAAAAATCTATATTGTGCTGCTACTGATGGCAGTATTTGTATTTTAATCATAAGTATTTGATCAAAAATTATATTGATATAATTCATAATCCATTGGAAAGCCAAGAAATAGATATACAACGTTCATGTTTACCATAAAATCTATTTCCTATTATTCTAATGAAAAACATCAAGTTCAAAAGTCAATACTGGACTGAACATTACTTGTATGACATATTTCGATATTTTAGGAATAACTCTCTCCAACGATGTCCTATTGATATTATTCATGATGATATAGAAAGATAAAAGATAGGGATACAAGTCATATGCAGACACAAAAAGTTGTTTTGGCTTAGAAAGTGGTGAAAACTCGGTTTAAAGAGGCTACATATGCTGGAGAAATAGGTTTTGGACAGAAAGTTTAATGCCTAGCTGTGTCTAGTTGTCCAGTCAGTGTCTACGCATTGGGACGTGGATAAAAGGGAAAAATGGGTTTTTAGCCCTCTTTAGGGCATCTCCCTTATGATTTTAAGGACCCCAAAGAGCCTTCAAAGGTATTCTGGGAGATGAGAAATTGTTCTTGATAGAAGGAGTGCTGCTGGATAGAAGGGGAATATTCTTGAAGACACGGAAGCCATTCTTGGAGACAAGAAGAGTTTAAACCATTTCTCTTACTTCACAAATTTGTGAACAATTTCCATGTTCTTTCTTTTGTATTTCTTGAAGTTATATTCATACATGATAAACTAAACATTTTCTTATAGAGGATGATGTAACCTTATTTGATCATGTGTTTTGAATTCCAAACAATATTAATTCAAGTTATTTATCTTGTTTGTGTTATCTTGCTTAGTATTGCATCTTGATTAAATTGACCATTAATTGAGAGTATTTGATGTATGAGATTCAATACTCGAGAGAGGGAAGATTATACATGATCATAAAGATAACATAACTTAGGAATCATAGAGTTGAGAAGTTTATGAAACCTTCGAAGTTTTGAAGAAGAATTCATTGAACTTTTGTAGAGTTTTATTCTTGAGTTTTTACAGAGATATTGAAATTCATATTGGAACTCATAGTCAATTCGACACTCAAGAGAGACAATTGATGAGCTTAGGAATTCTTGACTTACATGTGTTGTTGATTTGAATTGGTATGTTTTGGAAGGAAGAATATAGGTGATAATTAGGTGAGTCATTCCTCTGAAATTTCTTGCTCATAACGTATTTGTTGTATTACTTCTAAGAACTCACTCTTGTCTTTTGAAGTTTTTATATTCTACTTTGTCTAATCATCACTTGATTTTCTAGATTAAATTGAGACTATTTGAACTACAATACTTGCAGCAATTTTTTATTACAATTCTTATGGATACTCAACTCAACTCACTATTGTATTAAAACTTGACACCGTACACTTGTGGTTTGCAATATATTTCATGAACAGTGACACAAGTGCATATGTGTGGTGCTCATTAGGGAACGAGTACACCAAATAAGCCCGTGGGAAATTCTCAATTAGAAATGTTGTATGTTGATTAAGAATTTCCAAGTTAAGATAGTGCATGAATTAGTCCTTTGACTTGAGGTACCATGGCAGTCTTGTGCACAACAACATGCACTTAGATGTATTTCCCCATTGCATGACAATCACATGGGTTTACGTCGGGTGTATGATCCTCGTGTTTGGTGAATGGCTAATAAAGGATTCATCACCTATTTAGCATAATAGGTGAATCTCACATGCATTTTATGGTCCTTGACTTAAAAGTCTTTGGCCAAAGTAGGATAAACATTAGATGTGGGTTTTCAAATAATTCATCATGAGTCGATTGAGTAGGAATGAAATTATAGTTATTAAGTCAATTAGGATTTTGACTAATAATACAAGCACTAGACTTAATTATGAGATTAGTTGATGGAAGGACCAGACTTGTATGGTACTTGTAATTGAAATAATTTTTCTTACAAAATTCACCTAAGACTAGGTAGTCAAGATGCACTGCTAGGTGCTTACCTGACTTGTGAGATTTTTCGAATAAAGGAGTTATTAATTAGTTGGATTTTATTAATAATAATATATTTCTTATATATTTCGTAAGTGGCAAGAGTTGCAAGCTTACTACTAGCTTACTTGTGAATCTAATGGGTCACGTACAAATTGAGACTATCCACTTCTAATCTAGTATTTTATATAACGTGTTGGATGAAGTTAATTAATGGTGATTAATTCACTTGAGCTATAATTAATTTAAAATTTTAAATTAATTCATCCAATAAAATAATAAGATTATTTAATTAAACTTAATTTTGATTAGGGGCTCTTTGGAGTAAATTAATTAATTGATTGGATCAATTAATTAAAGGGCTTTCAATTAATTTAAGGGATTAAATTAATTTAATTAGTTTAAGTAATGGGATTATTTGAATTGGGCCTAATATAATTAGGTGGTTGTGTGGAACCCATTAATTAATTGATTGGATCATTTAGTTACGTTGGGCTTGAATTAAATGATAGAGATCAATTAAAGTCCAAGCCTAAAGTTAATGAGCCCGTAGGAGAATCCCATTAAGAGTCTTTAATTGGAGAATTAAAGACTCCTTGTCTTTGATGGAGATAAATTGAGACTTTATATCTTACAAGGAAAGAAGTCAAAGACACCTATTTTTGATATAAAGGGATAAGATAAGAAGGAAAAATGTAGAGATAATAATGTTGGAAAGGGATCAAATCCTAATAAGATTTGGATTAAACCACCTTGTGTATATATACACAAGGTGGGAGATGAATTTTAGGGTGGTAGAACATAAGAATTTCATCCTCCCTTCTCTTTCTCTCTTATTCTTGGTCTTTTCATTCACTAGTAATAATTCCTTCCATCGAAAAGGTTCCACTATTTTTGATACTAACTTCGTTCTTCTAATCACTAGATAATTTAAGAATAAAAAATACACTCCTAAATTATAGATTTGCAACTTAAGATTAAAAATCGCTAGCTAGAATTTTAATCCGTGGACTTGCCCGAGGTGTGGATACCATCAGAGGAAAGACACTTGGATTCCTGTAATGAATCAGTTTCTAATTCAAGGCCACAATTTGAATCATTTAAACATCACCATTAACCAGAGTGCAAATAATTTATGTATTTTGAAATTTACATTTATTTATTTAAGAGAGTAATTTATAATGCACTCGTGATTATGCAAATTGGTACTAGAGCTAGGTTTTGCATTCCAATTACTTTTGCGATAGAAGCTTGAAAATTCATATGATGAATTATTTGTATTTAACTGCGCGTTTTTGTTACGGAATTAAATCTTAAATTTTTGTAAGAAATTTAATTATTTTTAAACAACATATACAAAAAAAAATATTGACCATAAGATCCTCCAACCACCACCGTGAAAGTCACAGTGGGTGCATGCTTGGCACCGATGCCCCACGAACATCGCCCATCGCCAAAAAGTTGGATCTTGGCAATGAGGTAAGGCCGAGCACTACCACGTGCATCTAGCATCGAATATTATGTTTCTACACCAAGGCAATAACCTAGGCACTATAACAAGTGAGCGTTAGGAGGCGACCCGACACTCAATGAAAGCCCCAATAGTGATGGGCATGGTGACCTAATGTTAGGGTTGAGAAGACGAGCGACAGGCTAGCAGGCCTATCATCGTGTGTTGCTTATACCAAAAACCATAGGTGTTGGGCACCCAACATGTAGGTTGGTGCAACGTGCTATGACCCATCGCAAGACCAGCCCATGTACAAGCAAGCTATTTGACAGCCTGTTGTACACATGGCAAGGGCAGTAAACTGGTTGTGCCTGTTGTGTTATGTTGTGCAAAAATTGATTTTTCATATTTTTAAGTTAAGAAATATTATTTTCTTGTAAAATTGTGAATTTATTTCTAAACATGAAAAAAGGCAAGTTAATTATGTGTGTTCATCACGTAAAGTGTTATTAGTGGGTGTGGTTTGAAATGAGTCATCACAAATAAGTCTCGACAAATGATCAGCCACCACATTTTCTACTCTTTTATTTTCTCAAATTGTAACGTTGAATTCCTCGAGTAAGAGAATCCACCTAATCAATCTAGATTTGACATTTTTTTTGACAAAAGATATTTTAAAGCTGCATGATCACTGAAAACGACAACTGGTGAGCCAACAAGATAAGATTTAAATTTGTCCAATGTAAAAACTACAAGAAGTAATTCTTTTTTAGTTGTTGAATAATTCAATTGAGCACTATTTAAAGTTTTACTTGCATAGTAAATAACATATGGTTTCTTATCTTCTCTTTATCCTAAGAAAACTCCAACTATATAGTCACTGGCATCACACATTATTTCAAAAGATAATGTTCAATTTGGAGGCTGCATGATTAGAGCAAATGTAAACATGCTTTTAAATTTAATAAAAGCATTTTCACGCATTTCAGTCCATTCAAAAATAGTGTCTTTTGTTAGAAGATTACACAAATGTTTAGATATTGTACTAAAATCTTTGATAAATTTTCTATAAAAACCAGTATGTCCTAAAAATGATTTTACCTCCTTCACAGACTTTGGTATTGGCAAAATGGCAATTAACTCAGTTTTAGATTTGTCTACTTCAATATCATTTGACGAAATAATATCTCTAGGAATAATACCAGTTGTTACCATGAAATGAAATTTCTCCCAATTGAGTACAAGGTTATTTTCCTCACACCTGATCAAAACCTTTTTCCAAATTAGGCAAGCAATCATCAAATGAATTACAAAAATAAAAAAAAATCCTCTAATGAAAACTTCAAGAAAACGTTCAACCATGTTATTAAAAATACTAAGCATGCATCGTTGGAATGTAGCTGGTGCATTACATAATCTAAAAGGCATCTTTCGATATGCAAAAGTACCAAAAGGACATGTAAAAGTAGTTTTCTCTTTATTTTCAAGTGTAATTGCAATTTAAATAAACCCAGAATATCCATCTAAGAATTAGTAAAATTCATGTCCCGCAACTCTTTCTAAGATTTGATCCATGAAAGGGAATGGAACCTGATCTTTTCTAATAACTGAGTTGAGTTTCCTATAGTCAATACACATTCGCCAACCAGTAACAATCCTAATTGGAATTAATTCATTATTTTAATTATTGACTACAGTAACTCCATATTTCTTAGGTACAACTTGAGTAGAACTTACCTATTTGCTATCAGAAATAAGATAAATGATTCTATTATCTAAAAGTTTAATGACTTCATTTATCACTAATTCTTTCATATTAGGATTTAGCCTTCATTGCATCTCTCTAAAAGGTTTAGCATTTTCCTCTAGATAGATGTTATGCGTGCAAATTACAGGACTAATACCTTTAATATCAGTAATGATCCATCCTAAAACATTCTTATGCATTTTTAGAGTTTTGATCAACTTACCTTCTTGGGATGCATCAAATTTGAAAAAAATTATTTCTGGAAAAGTCTTAATCTCACTCAAGAAAGAGTATTTCAAATCAAATGGTAAAGATTTCAAATCAATCATAGGAGCTTAATACTTGATGGAACAGATTGTATTGTTGATGATGATAGTTTTTCAAACCTTGGCTTCCAAAAATATATTTCATGCAAACATTCAAAGAGAGTATTAGAGTGTGCTTTCTAAAAAAACTTTCACTTTCAAAACAAATTTCTAGAGGATCAAAGGAATTAGTTATAGTAAAATATTCGTGAACAAGTTTCTCAATTGAATCCACTTCCTATAGTTTGAAATCTTCTGCAGGTTGCTTACAAACATTAAACACATTTAGTTCCAAAGGTACATTTCCAAAAGATAACTTCAAAATACCATTCCTACAATTAATCAAAGCATTTGAAGTTGCAAGAAAAGGACGACCCAAAATAGAATCTATGTATATGTATGTGCAACAGGCTTTATGTCCAAAATAATAAAATCCACTGGAAAGTAAAACATATCAATTTGTACCAACACATCTTCAACTACTCATTTTGGAACTTTAATCGAACGGTCAGCTAGTTGGAGTAAAACGAGAGTTGTTTTAAGTTCTCTCAAATCCTAACTATTCATAAACTGAGAAAGGTAGAAGATTTACCCAAGCACCATGATCAAGAAAAATACACTCTATTTTAGTGTTTTCTATGGTACATGAAATGGTTGAACAACCTGGATCTTTGTACTTTGGTGGAAAAATTGTTAAATGACTGAACTAACACTTTGAGTTAAAAATGTCTTCTTTTATACATAATGTTTTCTTTTGAATGTACACAAATCTTTCAAAAATTTGGCATAAGGTGGAACTTGTTTGATTGCATCTAATAATGAGATATTAATTTTGACTTGTTTAAAAACTTCAAAGATTTTAGTATTTGGGTTCAACTTTTGATTTGGTTGCAATCTTTGGGGAAAACAAGCTAGAGGTGTGTATTTTTCTTTTTAAACTTACCTTCATCATCAAGACTGTTTCCATTCTTCATTTCTGAATGTGGATTATAAACTTTCTCTTTGGAATGAATAATATTATCAATAACTTTTCTATTTTGAAGAGTTATGATCAAGTTAGCCTCCTTGACTGAATTTCACCTAAAAAAGAAACATGACATTGAGTAGAAGGATTACGTTGATGTTGAGCAGGAAATTTACTCTTTTATGAGTACGCAAAGAATTTGTCAATGTTGAAAGTGTGCTTTTGATCTCATTGATGGTTTATGAAGTCTAGTGATTGATGTTTGTTTGTGCATGCATAAATATTGCAAAATTTCCTCAAGAGATTTTATATGTGGAGCTAGATAAGAAAGAAAGCTTGGTGGCTTCCGTGAATATAGTAGTTGGGCACTGTTCTCATCTCGCCATCTAAAATTAGTATGATTTCTCTATTGTGGATTGTAAGTGTTAGAATATGGAGAAGGAAAAGACTTTTTGAATATGTTCATGACATTTGCTTATGCTAGAATATTTGGGCATTTACTGGTGGAGTGTCCCACAAGTTCACACATGCTACAAACTTCTTCATCTTGCACATATCTGATTTTCTTTACTTTTTTATGTTCCATGGTCTCAACTTTTCTTGTTAAATTAGTAATCCTAGCATTTAGATCATCTTCTTTACTAAGGTAATATCTTTCTTTATTACTATTAGAAAGATTAGATCTAATAGAACCTTTGAAAGAATTAACACTATGCCATGATTGAGAATTTCCTATCAAATGGTCTAGATATTCTTGGGCTTTATCAGGTTCTTTATCAAGAAATTCACCATTACATAATGTTTCAACAAATTATTTTGTTTCAAGAGTTAAACTTTCATAAAAGAAATTAATTAAGCGCCATTTTTTAAAAACATAACATGGGCATGAATTGAACAAATCTTTAAATCTTTCCTAATATTGAAAGAAAGCTTCATTAAAATTTTGAGAAAAAATTTGGATTTGTCTTTTCAAAACATAAGTTTTATTAGCTGGAAAGAACTTTTTCAAAATTTAACTTACATTTCTTGCCAAGTGCCAACTGACCTAGGTTTTAAAGAATTAAGTCAAGTTTTTGCTTTATCTTTTAAATAAAAAGAAAATAATTTGAGCATAACAATCTCATTTGTACAAGTTTGAACTTCAAAAGTGACACATACTTCACAAATTCTTTTAGATGCAAGTAAAGGCTTTCAAAGTCTAAACTATGGAAATTAGGAACTAAAGAGATCATACTTACCTTGAACCGAAAGTTATTTGTATTGAGAGGAAAAATGAAACAAAAACGAGAAGTATTTTGAAGAGGTTGCAAGTAATAATGTATGCACCTATTGATTCTCATTTTTATCCCACACACTTTTATTTTCAGCCATAGTGGAAGTGTGTGGAGGTGACTCAAACAAATTTTCAAACAGAGTTTTAGATTTATTTCAAGCTAAACAACGAGAATTATAATTACGATACCATATGAACATATAATCGTAAAGAAAACAAACACATAATATTTAAAAGGGAAATATTTACAAACCTGAATACTTACCTTGTCTTTCCTAACAACGATGTAAAAAACTTGCTACAACTTTAAGGATGCAAACCCAAGTACAGGTTGTGTCAAGTAAAAAAATTCTCGAGTCCGAGGTTGATCCATATGGATGTTGTTTGAAATTTTTTGGATTATATTTCTTAAGAAAAAGTTAAGCTATAACTAAGAAATCAAAGTAATAAAAGCACTAAGGATTAGGGATTTGCTCTTGAGTTTTGGATAGAGGAATGATTCTTTATTCTTTTTACCTCTTTTAAATGTCACTATTAGAATCCATACATAATGAAGGTTCTAATGAGAAAATGTTATCAAATAGCTCATGCATTAATATTATCATGATATTGTCTTACTATTTGCAAATTATCTCTTAATACCAATACTTGTTTATGGGATCAAACATTTATTCACATATTTGTCTATAATAAATCAAGGTTTCATGTTAACAGTCGGTGGAGTAGAACCGTATAATAAGTTAAATGAACCCATGTATTTATTGTGCAATTGGTGATACATAAATAAAGAATTGCCACTAAACAAGAAGGGTTTTAATGCCAACACTTATTTATGGGATTAAGTATTTATGCATACCTTTGTCTACAATAAATTAAGGTTTCAAGTTAGCAATCGGTGTAGTAGAACCGTAAAATAAGCTAAATGAACCCAAATATTTGTTATGCCATTGGTGATACATAAATCAAGAATCCCCACAAAACAAGGAGTGTTTTAATTATTTATAGGATTAAGTATTTACACATACTTTTGTCTACAACAAATCAATATTTCACATTAGTAGTCGGTATAGTAGAACTGTAGAATAAGCTAAATGAACCCAAGTATTTGTTGTGTCATTGTTGATACATAAATCAAGAATCACCACAAAATAAGAAGGGTTTCAATCAAAAATTAAAATGATAATACAACACACCTGAACATTATGCAACTTTATAACTATTCCTCTTCCTCCATCAAGAGGTTCACCTTTTCTCTTTAGTTAAATGAAATTTAGAAAGACATAATGAAAGTAGAAAAGACAAAAAATAGAAGAGAAACTAGAGAATACATTTATATTACTAGTAGAAAACCTACATTAATAGAAAATTTAGCCTAAAGAAAGGCAATAATAAAACTTTATTTTCCTCTTTAAAGGTTTTTGTGTATCTTCAATGACATCCAAGGACCCTTATTTATAATAGAAGAGTGCCTAAATTAGTATCTCCAAATTTACTCCAATTGCACTCCAAATGTACTTCAAATATGCTCTAAATTCACATGTCTTTCTCAGATATGAATTTAGTCACACATTTTTCTCCCAGGAAAAAGTAGAATATTTGATGGAAGGATGGAGAATCCTTTTGAACAACCCGTTATAATAGGAAAGCCTTATATCTTGAAATTAATTCATCAAGTTGATGATAAAATTCATGGACATTCCAGTGGACATTATGTGCTTGTTGCATAATAACCCTTAGGGGAAGGGCAAAACAAGGGGGACAACGAGTAGGAGAAATGGAGGTTTGGGCTCTAGAAGGATTTGGTGTTGCTCATATTTTACAAGTGATGCTTACTTATAAATCTGATCATATTAGAGCGCGCCAAGAAGTACTTGGTACTACGATCATTGGAGGAACAATACCTAATCCTTAGAATGCTCCAGAATTATTTCGATTACTCGTTCGAGAACTACGATCATTAGCTCTGGAACTGAATCATTTCCTTGTATCTGAGAAAAACTTCCAGATTAATAGGAAGGAAGCTTAATCGGATAAATCAAAATTTTTCTTCTATGATTGATCGGTATAAATATCAATAGCTACGAATTGGATTTGTTTCTCCTCAACAAATAAGCGCTTGGGCCACTAAAATCCTGCCTAATGGAGAGATAGTTGGAGAGCCAGAGTTCCACCCCTTGTCTTCCCCTGTGATCCTCTAGAAGTCTTCCCACTAGTGGCATTGATAAGGGCACAATCAAGTGATCCAACCTCTCATGTGTGATACCCGAGCCTCTTACTACTCACATGGCCAAATATGATTCATGCATTACGTGTTAATTTTATATGCTATTTGCATTTCTATTGACATTGCATAATTTATTTCATTTTATACGACATTCTTGAATATTAAACTTAATTGTGAAGCTCTTGTACGGTATTAGTTATTGAATTTCCTAATCTAAGTAGTTGATTTTATATTGAAATAAGAAGAAAATGAGGTGGATCAATATTAGATATAGATGGGATATATAGGTTATAATTTTGGAAGTGTTAAAAGTGTTACTAGTAAGCTTATACGGTTTAATTTGATTTGATCAAGTTACTTCAAAAGTATATATTTGTAAATTAGCATACTTGGGATATTGGACATGATATAATGTGATTTAAGTGTCATATTACAAGGCCCATATGTGCATATGATTTTAGAAATGCAAACTAGATAATTCTTTAAGAATCGGATGCGAATCGGTTTGGAGATCGAATGAACGGACATAGGATTACCTATGGAAATGAATGGTGATTAAGATAGGTTGCAACCAAATAAAAATAGGTGAGACACACAAGATTAGGGCTGCAAGATAAGGGAGAAAATCAGATTTTGCCATTTACTTGCCACCTCATGCTTTCTTATTAAGCTTAAGCTAACATCTCAAGCTAACACCTCAAACCCTTCACCCTTAAGCAACGACCAGACCCTCATTTCAGCCATTTTCATCTTCCAAACACACACCTTAATGTCTCCAAGTGATCCAAATTGATTCCAAGTTGAAATAAAAGCAAGAAAAGCAAAGGAGAAGTGATTACCATCAAGTTAACCTCAAAATCTGCATAGGTAACACTTATCTACGGTTTGCCTTTAGTTTTCAGATTATTATGAATGGTTTTATTGTTTATTAAGCTTTAAATATCTCTAATAAAAGTGTTAGGAAGTTTTTAGTTAGACTTTGGTGCACAAAGAAAGGGTTTTTGATGACAAACACTTAATAGGAAATACTTGTGGCAGAAACTGTCATCTTACTGTTTTCTTGTGTTTTAGGCTTCAAAAGTTTATGGTATGTTGAATAAAACCTATAATTATTACCATTTACATGACTATATATGAGTTAAGAGTATTGGAATGAAGGTTTATCATTTGGAATTGAAATAGAGAATGATATTGGAGAAACACTCAAACTGCCAAAATAGCAAAATCTGTTTTGGTGTGCTGTGAAGGAAACTGAATTAAGGGAGCTAAATCCATTATTTTTGGTAATAATATGACCTGGTTGTCTCATTATATATGTTATCTAAGTATGGTGAAAATATTGGAATGATTGAATATACTTAATGGTGCCAAAACCATTAATGTCATGAAGTGTGCAAAACTGTCACGGTAGGAAACAATCTGTTTCAGTATGTCGTGAAGAGAGCTGAACTTGGAAAGCTATATCCGTGATTTTTAGAAATTATATGATATGGTTACATTTATATACATGTTATCTAAGTGTGGTAGAAATTTGGGAGTGATTGGATATGTTTAGGGATGTTAAAATTATCATGCAACTAAACTTGACAGCAAGAAAATATGAAAATGTGAATCTGCCACATTTGATCACTTAGCATGTTTCAACCTAGACATGTTGCTATTGAGTGTTAACAATTAGGTACATGCTATTAGAGTTATAATACTTCAATTACATGATGTTTTCATGTATTTAAGATGAGGAATTGAGGTATTTGAGGGGCTATATTGGGTTCGAGTTTGTGAAAGCTTGATTGTTAGCTTATAGCTTGGTGTTTAAGGTCTAGTATGAGATTTTGTGCTTTCAACTTGCCAAATTGGGAATGGTGCTTGATGTTGGGTAATATTACAGGCTATTTTACATCTAAGGTTGGAGAGGAATACTAAACAAATTTAGACTAAGCCACCAACCAAGTGAAAGGTAAGTAAAGATTCATTTGCAACCACAATGCATAGACATAGTAGATGTGTGAATTATATGTGATATCATAAATCATATGTGCATAGTAGAGGGCTCTCCATTGAGCATACGTACATGGGCATTGTCATTAGCACGTGCATGCATCATATACGAGCATTGTGATAAATCTTGCATTGCACGGCATGATTCTGAGAAAGAAAAATGTTTTACTGACCACTACTAGTGCACCGAAGCATGCATGGATTTGCATGGTTTTATGCATGGATTTGTAGGTTCGCGTGTATGGATTTGCGTGCGTATGAGTGTGCATGGATTTGCATGCTTTTATGATTATTGGCCATTCCGGTGTATGGGATAGTAGCGTTGGTCAGGGGCCAAGAAAGAAATGATTTTGAGAGAAATATTTGATGCATAAAATTGCATTGTGGGCATAGCATTTTGAGATGCATGACTTGATAGTGTGGATTATTCTTTGACATGCATAATCTTTACTTGCTGAGCGTTAGCTCATATAGTTTATGCATTGTAGGTGAGTCTGGTGATACTTGATACCATGGACTTACTGGGCAAGCTGTTGGGGTTCCTACAGGTTCTGAGGATCAGTGTACATGGATGACGACCTGTTGGGTTGATTGTTAACTTATTTGATTTTGTAGTCTATTGTATTATGTTTTGGGATTTGTACAATGTGTTACTTTTATAATTTTTCTGTACACGGGTACATAAATATTATGATTGTTATGGGTCATCTGCAGGTATATATATTAGTCTGTGAGTGGGAAAATATTTATTATTTATTAATATGTTGCAGAAAAAAAAAAAATAATGCATGCACACAGGCTCTATCATGTTAAATTATACTATATATATAGTTCTGTAGTAATGGGGTGTTACAGAGTGCTATCAGAGCCCAGTTTATGGTTCTGTAGACTGTCCATGTACATGACCTTTGAAACTGGTGGAGCACAACCATGCCAGTAAGTTTTATTTGTTGTATAATTCATTTTGTATTTCATGAATAATATTGGCCATGTGTTTTAAGATTTGGTATAAAATAATGTTGAGGCAGACTCATCAGTAGTAACAGGTACAAATTTTATGGTTGGTATTCTATGTTTAGAGCTACATATTCTATTATCTACTACGTATGTAATAAGACTGGATAGGGTACTTGATATATATATATATATGAGGTCAATTATAATGTTTTAATTCCTTCTGGAGGTTCAAGATCAACTAAATAGATTTTAAGAGTTGTAGGTTAATTTTGTTATATTGGCTAGGATTATGATATAACCTAATGTGTTGATTGATTTATTGAGAATTATGCATGGTGGATTATTTCAGGATTATTAAGACTTTTAAATTCTAAGTGATGAAAATTTAGAAATTTTATGGAGGCCATAGCAGGAAAATGTTTACTATTTGGAGAAAATAAAGAAGATTATCAAATTATAATTTTATACCGTGTAAGAGAGTTGTAAGAAAGAGTTATTATCGATCTTTAGGTTGTGTTAGAATTTTTAGAAATGACCAAGTTTACTAAAAATTCATTTGTGTGATCTTAGATCTCTTGATACATGTTGAAAAGAAGTTTCTAGGCATGTTATTGACTAACCAATTGATTTTATCCTGGATATAGTTGTAAGAACAAATTCAATCTCTCTTTTAGTTTATCATATACACCTATTGGAATTCGATGAACCTTAAGTGATATTGTTGTAATGTTGGGCAAGGCATTAAGGTTTAGTAATTCTCCTAAACAAGCTCCACTTCATATTCACCTACAAGAAAGATGAATCTTGAGGTTATGTATTTTTTTTTATTGCAACTGAATTGAGTAATAATTTGTAATAAGTACAGATTTTCATATTAAGGTTTATTTGATAAATTAAGATGAGCTACTATGATTTTGAGAATGATTTTAAGTTTGAATTAATTATGAATTTCTTGTTGTGCCACTGGGTTGACTAATGCCCTAATTATTTTGATATACATGATGAATAATGGGTTTGATGATTCTATGGGTATGTTTGGGGTGATATTCATTGATGATATTTTATTGTATAATGAGGAGAAATATGATTGACCTTTCAATATGATCTTGCAAACTTTAAGAAAGTAGAAATTATTTGTTCGATTTAGTAAATGCGAGCTTTCGGTTATGTAATACAATATTTGGTACTAGTAATTTTCTTAAGAAAGTGTCCTTGTAACTATTCAAAACTTTGAGGTTGTATTGAAATAGAGAAGACCAATAAATGTGATAGAAATAAGAAATTTAATTATTACTTAAAGAGAATTGAATTGAGCTTCAGTAGTGACTCCAACTTTAGATATAAGTTATTTATTGTGTATAGTGGTTTATCTCATTGTGTTTTGGTATATGTTTGATATAATATAGAAAAATTACTAGATACTCTTTGAGTTAATTAGATTATTTATGTAATACTACATGTTACATTACAAAATCGAAGTACTTGAAATATCTATATACTTAAAAGGAGTTTAACCTGAAGAAAGGATATATATTATTAGTAACTGAATATATTGTATGATCCATATAACAACAGATGTCATTGGAATGAAATATCTTAATCGACTAATATTCAAAGAAATTTTACATCATAAACTATTATGGGAGTTGAAGGTTGTATAGAGGATGAATTAGAGTAAGTGGTGAATTATCTATTTATTAATATTTTGGTAAGACTAATTTTGTTTGATCCAATTCCAAATGCTCAAAATAAGGTCGATGAAAGGTTAGGATTAAGATGAAAGGTAGAAAAGTCACTTAAATAGATTTTTGTGATAAGTGATTATAATCATTTAATAAGAGAGAGGTGCGAAAATTAGGGATACGAAATTACAAGACTAAGTTTTAGGTAATGATCATGTACCTTTTTATTTGTTTTATTTAGTGGTATGAATGATGTTTGTGATCTCAAGAAAATGTACAGATATCGGATACTAGACGAGCTATTATGGAATATATCGTTAATATTTAGTTTGCCACAAAAAAAGAGATATATGTAAAAGTTCATATGTTGGAATGACTTAGTTCTGCTTTTATTTTCAAGTGGAAATGGGAAGGCATTCAGAAATTTGTACATGATAATGGAATTGGGTTATTGTTCATAGGTTATCTGAATATGCTCATTCTTTCTCAATTTACCTTAGGTATTCCATGAAAATCTATGGAAAGACAAATGTATAGGAAGCAGTTAGACTTTATGGTTTATTAGTTCTGATGTAGATTTAAGGTCTTTGTCTACTTCCTAGAAGATCTTACTTCAGGTATTGATAACAAAATTATATTTTAGTATTGTGATCATCCATGCATCAATGGGCAACCAGGACAAACAAATTAGGCTTTCCAAGATATGCTTGGAGATTGTGCATTAGATTATTGATGTTAATTGAGAAAATTGTTTCTTGGGAGGAATTTCTTATCACAACAGTGATAAGGCTACTTGGGATAGTTCTCTAAAAGGCATTGTATGATAGAAAATTTAGGTCATCATTTTATTGAAATAAAATTGGTGTTCCTTTAGGTTGAATATGGTTTGGGAAATGATAGAAGTGGTAGAACAAATTGCTAATGTGTGGAAACACGTTAGAGGTGACCCTAGAGTTATGTAGATTAAAGAGGAATATCGTTGCAATTTATGATAGGGGATCAATTTTTTTGAAGGTGTCTCCAATGAAATGGATTATGCGGCTTGGAAAAAAAAAATTGGGATGTTACATACAAACTTGATCCTAGGTACATTGATTTATTTTGCATTACTGAGATAATTGAGAAAATTATCTGTAAACTCGACCTTTTTGCATCAATGTCTTGAGTTCACAATGTGTTTCATGTGTTCATTTTAAGGAAGTATATCATGAATCTATATCATCTATTGAAAAGGGACCAATAGAACTAAATTGAGGTCGGAGATATGAATAAAGACCTATAGAGATTCTAGTAAGGGATGTAAAGTAACTTCAAAATGAGAATATCTCATTAGTTAAAGTACAGAGTAAAAGTCAATCAACAGAAGAAGCTATTTGAGAAATGGAGGATGAAATGAGAACTAAGAATCCTGAACTTTTTCGGTAAGTGAAATTTTGGGGCGAAATTTTTATAAGGAGGGAGGATGTGATACCCGAGCCTCTTACTACTCACATGGCCAAATATGATTCATGCATTACGTGTTAATTTTATATGCTATTTGCATTTCTATTGACATTGCATAATTTATTTCATTTTATACGACATTCTTGAATATTAAACTTAATTGTGAAGCTCTTGCACGGTATTAGTTATTAAATTTCCTAATCTAAGTAGTTGATTTTATATTGAAATAAGAAGAAAATGAGGTGGATCAATATTAGATATAGATGGGATATATAGGTTATAATTTTGGAAGTGTTAAAAGTGTTACTAGTAAGCTTATACGGTTTAATTTGATTTGATTAAGTTACTTCAAAAGTATATATTTGTAAATTAGCATACTTGGATATTGGACATGATATAATGTGATTTAAGTGTCATATTACAAGGCCCATATGTGCATATGATTTTAGAAATGCAAACTAGATAATTCTTTAAGAATCGGATGCGAATCGGTTTGGAGATCGAATGAACGGACATAGGATTACCTATGGAAATGAATGGTGATTAAGATAGGTTGCAACCAAATAAAAATAGGTGAGACACACAAGATTAGGGCTGCAAGATAAGGGAGAAAATCAGATTTTGCCATTTACTTGCCACCTCATGCTTTCTTATTAAGCTTAAGCTAACATCTCAAGCTAACACCTCAAACCCTTCACCCTTAAGCAACGACCAGACCCTCATTTCAGCCATTTTAATCTTCCAAACACACACCTTAATGTCTCCAAGTGATTCAAATTGATTCCAAGTTGAAATAAAAGCAAGAAAAGCAAAGGAGAAGTGATTACCATCAAGTTAACCTCAAAATCTGCATAGGTAACACTTATCTACGATTTTGCCTTTAGTTTTCAGATTATTATGGATGGTTTTATTGTTTATTAAGCTTTCAATATCTCTTATAAAAGTGTTAGGAAGTTTTTAGTTAGACTTTGGTGCACAAAAAAAGGGTTTTTGATGACAAACACTTAATAGGAAATACTTGTGGCAGAAACTGTCATCTTACTGTTTTCTTGTGTTTTAGGCTTCAACCCCTATGATCCTCCGAAAAGTAATACTCGCTGTACCCCAAATATCATATCAATAAGCCATAGAGGCCTCAGTACACTAGTAGTGGCCAACCAAAATATTTTCTTTCTGAAAATAATGTCATGCATGCAAAACCTCAACTGTGAGCACGTGTTATGTATACACGTGTAAATGTTGATGAATGGAATGTTCAATGACACAACGAATCCCATGTCTCATCATCCAAGCAACGTATGCACTATAAAATCTTTATAATACTCATAATACACTCATTAAGACACAAGGATCACATTTAATATAGATAAGGCAAGAAATACTATGCCTATGTATTATAGTTGCACATGGATTTTCACTTACTTTGATCAGCTGTGTGTTACTTCTAGGTTTCTTAAGTATTACTCCGCAACCCTAGATGTTAAACAATCTATAAAAATACAAGATATCAATCACCATCCTCAATTAACAAGTTCATTATACCTAATGTAGTATAAAGATCTTGAATCTCAATTTAACTAAACAATCTTACTACTTAGAAACTATAACCAAATACAACATTCTACGAACCTTTGTTCCATATTTTAATTGTATACTAACCTCAATTAATTAATTTATTATAACTCTTATAACATCTCCCTAAATGTTAGGGATCAAATGCACCACATCTATGCTAGAACATGCTAATGAACCAAATAGGACAGGTTCACAATTCATATTTTCTTGCTGCCACATTAATTTGCATGATGATTTTGACACCCTTGGACATAATTGTTCATCAAAGTAAATGTAACCATTTCATAGAATGGATAAAACTTGTAGATATAGAATCCCAAGTTCAGCTCCTTTTACAACATACTGAAACAGATTTTTCCTACTGTGATAGTTTTGCGCACTTCATGACATTAATGGTTTTGGCACCCTTAAGTGTAACTACTCCCAAATTTTCACCAAACTTAGATAACATATATAAATAGACAACTAGGTCATATTATTTCCAAAAATAATGGATTTAATGCTGTAAAACCAGCCCCCTTCACATAGGACAGAATCTAAAATTCAATGGAGACAGTTCTGAGCATCTCTTTAATTGTCATGACATATTTTAATTCCAAAGCTATCCAAACCTAAATACATAATCTTAACTCCTATATAAACACATTCATGATGATAAATATAGAATTTACTCAAGGTTTCTTGCATATTTTAAGCTCAATAAACTAGAAATCAACATATAAACAGATTCTGCCCCTTAGTAGTTCTACTATGTGTTTGTAACCACAAATCATTCTTTGATGCATAATAACTCTATAAATAACCTCTAACATCGTCATGAACAAGATAATAATCTTAATAAATCACAAAACCCTCAAATAATATAAAAATTGATGTCAAAACTGTATATGAACCTCACCTATGCCAGTTTCAGCTTCTACTTGGGATTATTACTTCCTTTTGCTTCCTTTGCCCTTTTCTATGACTTGGAATCAATTAGGACTAGATTAGAGAGATTTTAACATGAGTTTGGACCCTAAAAATGACTGAAAATGGTTGAGGGTCATGGGTAAATAGCTAAGAGTGAAAGAAAGCTTGAGGTGGCACTTGAGGTGCTTGCTTAAGCTTGGTAGCAAGCATGAGGTGGTAGATTATGGTATAAATCTGACATTTCACCCATCTTTCAAGACTAGATCAGATGTGTCTTACTATACATTAATTTTATTTCACCCTATTTTAATTACCACAAGATACCATAGATAATTCATAAGCTAATTTCCTAGCCGTTCATTTAATTTCTTACCCGATTCTCACCCAATTCTTAAATAATTATCCATATTAAAAATTATATAATCTTATACATAAATGAATATTGTAATATCACCTTTAAATCATATTATCTTATGTACAATGTCCCAAATATGCAATTTACTGATATATACTTTTGAAATACCTGGATGAAATCGAATCAAACCGTATAAGCTTACTAGTAACAACTTTAACACTTCCAAAATTATAACATATATATCTCATTGACATCCAATATTGATCAACCTCATTTTATTCTTATTTTAATTTAATGTTGATTGCTTATATTATGATGATTGATAACTAACACTATATGAGATTTTCTAGAAATTTAATGATCAAATGTGATTATAAGGTAAAACGGATCATGCCATGCAGTTTCAATGCAAGCACTTATGAATAACATGTAATGCATGAATCATATTGGCCAAGTGAGTAGTGTGAGGATTTGGTATTACAATTACTGCGAGTGGTTTTCCAATCATGGTAAAGATATACCTATCTTTTTCCATATTACAGATGAAAAAATTTGTAAAGCACAAGAATTGATCACCATTTCCACGCATATCTTGAGTCACCCTAGTAGACCTTGCTTCATCTAATACATGCTTCATAAAATTAAACAATGAAATTGAATTAGTACTTGCATCTAGATCACATTATGTTATTTCACAAGTAGAGTCTCCAATTGAATAAGGGATAATAAAACTCCCAAAATCGATAAGCATTTGAGGTGGCTTCTCTTGCAAGATGACATTGCTATTTTCAATGGCTTTGCACTCCTCCAATTGTTGTAATTGTGAGAAGATGTCCTCCTTATCCATCATGGAGTTTGACATAACCTTGCTCTTCTCTAAGAGTTGAGGAAAAGAAGCTTTCGATGATGGCTCTTGGGAAGGGCTTGATTGAATTACAACTAGGCCTTCTTTCTCTTTCACAATAAGCATTTATGTTGTATCCTCTTGTCCACTCTTGCCCAATTCATCAACTCTCAAGGGGGATCTAAATCTTCATCACTTGTCAAAATATTAACATTTCCATGCTCTTCCTCCACTTCTTTTACCTCAAATATGCAAGGTAAGTTTACCAGTTGCTCATCAACTAGTGCACTGCTCAGTTCACTGAGGTGGGCTTCCAATCTCTGAAGTGATGTTGATGCATTTTGGAATCAAGCCTCTGTATTCATCATGAATTGAGTCAGTATATATTCCAAATTTGACTCCTTTTCTTGAGGTAGATAAATGGGTTCACAGCATGTCATATTGTGTTCATTTCCCTACAAAAGTTTTGGGTAAACTTGCCATTCTTGATTGTATGTGTTGGAGAAAAGAGTGTAATGTTGCTCATTGTAATCCCACATATATTGAGCATGATTGAACTATGGTGCTGCCCATGGATTGCTTATTTGGTACTCTGTTCTTGCAATGAAACCACCATACGACTCTTACATTACAAAGGGTGTATGAGTAGCATGTGCTGAAAATCTGTCAATCTTCATAGAAAAGGCACTGATTTGGGTGGCTAATGCTTCAAGGGGATCTACTTCATGACTTCTAAAAGTCCCCATTGACATGGCACATTCAGTTAGCCAATAATGTGTATACATTGCCATCACATCTAACGAAGTGCTTCGAAAGAAATAAACAAAATAGTAGAAGTAAACTAGAACAAGAAAAGAAAAATGAAAGAAATAAAACAAAAATAAAGCAAGCAAAATGGTTAAACTATAGCTAGACAATCTACCTTGATATTAGACTAAAACACACTCCCCGACAACAGCGCCAAAAAACTAGGTGACCCCAAAATAAGTGGTACAAACTACAAGTGCATTGTGTCAACAAGTAATAAAGAGTGAGTAGAGTAGAGTATCCCTAATGAGTCTAGTGTAAGTACCAAATGTAGATTACCTATGCTATATCTGACCTAATGATTGAATTAAATTACAAGAACTCATAAATTAAACACAAACAACTAAAACTTAAGGAGATTAGGAGATTTAATTCAATACTAGGAAGAGTCAAGACATCGGTTAGCCATCCTATGTGTTTATGAACCTAGCTTAATTGTGATTAGGAATGATGTGGGATGTGTGAGGGTAGGTCTTCCTATTAAAATTGGTGCATTCCCTCGAGATGGATCAAATCTACCCCTAGTAGGCCACCGACACCATCTTTAGCTATAGCCCATCCCACTAAGAGTGCCTTGAGCTTCATGAATTCCACTAGCTTTTGATTTTCACACTTATGACTACCACACGTACCTATGTCTATATCTCTATAGGGGTCAGTCTATGGCATATACTAACCGGTCCATTGCTACAACCTCACCTCTTTATCTTAATTACAATAATCAACATCCCAATTACAATATAAACATCAACTCATAACTCCATAGAAATAGATTTCCAAGCCTTGACAAAAGTAGTTTAGCCAATATTGAAATTAAGCACCAAGAGTTTCCCAACATCATGATTCTTAAAAATTTCTCAAAACTAAACAAAATAAAAGAAGAAATTAAAGTAGAAGATTACAACCACTAAGTGATTCTTCACATCTTCTTTAAAATTTTCAATGTCAACTGAAACTCCTCTCTTCTTGTCTTTAATAAGTGCATATTCCGACATATTTTTATACTAAATTCTTTATACTTTTCTTACTTTATTCTTGTTAATATTATAGTTTTATTAATGTTTTGTGTTACGGAATCAATGAACAAAAAGTGATAAAAAAAGACAAAATAAAACCAAAGAGGACAACACATTTCGTGAGCAAGTTGGGAGATAATATTGCATTGAATCAAAGGAGCATCACAATTAGTAGAAAAGGGCCATTTTTGCCGAAGTCCATCACGTGTAGATTAAAATATATGCAAGAAATCACTTGGATTTTGAAAGTAATTGTTGGACTCAAAATAAGCATGTTTCCAAAATTGTGCAGTTATCATATTTTAGGCATAACTCCGTGTTCAAAAGCCCTATGGATATGAATCTTACTTCATTTGAAATCCAAGAGATCGAACTACAACTTTGTTATTAAAAGCTCAACCCAATTCATCTTTGATTATAACAGAAAATTCATCCAAATATATACATTGGAAATGATCTATCTATGCTGAAACATTTCCTTAAATCGAGCATAACTTTCTTCGTAGTGGTTGGAATTAGGTAGTTCAAGTAGAAAAATGAAGCTAACATATAAATACATAGTTTCATGTAGATCACGAGAAAAATGTGTAACAAAATTTAGATTTGAAAAGAACATGTGAATTCAGATCATATTTGAAGTAAATTTGGAGTTCATTTGAAGTGAAATTGGAGATGCTAATTTAGGCACTCTTCTATTATAAATAGGGCTCTTGGATGTTATTGAAGACACACAAAAACCCTTAGAGGGGGAAAGAAAGTTTTATTATTGTCTTTTTTTAAACTAAGTTTTCTAGTAGTAATAGAAATGTATTATCTACTTTCTCTTCTATTTTTAGTCTTTTCTACTTTTATTATATCTTTCTAAATTTTATTTAGTTGAGGAGAAAGAGTGAACCTCTTGATGAAGGAAGAGGAATAGTTATAAAAGTGCATAATGTTCAGATGTGTTATATTATTATTATAATTTTTGATTGAAACCCCCTTGTTTTTTGTTGATTCTTGATTTATTTATCACCAATGACACAACAAATACTTGGGTCCATTTAGCTTATTGTACGGTTCTACTTTACCAACTGCTAATGTGAAAACTTAATTTATTGTAGACTACTTAATCCCATAAATAAGTATAGGCATTAAAACCCTTCTTATTTCAAGGCAATTCTTGATTTTTGTATCACCAATTGCATAACAAATACTTGGGTTCATTTAACGTATTATACGGTTCTACTCCAGCAACTACTATAAATAAGTATTGTTGCATAATTTGCAAACAGTAAGACAATATCATGATTACCATAATGCATGAGCTACTTGATAATATCTTCCCATTGAAACATTCATTATGTATGGATTCTATAGTGGCATTTAAAAGTGGTAAAAAGAATACATAATCTTTCATCTATCCAAAACTCAAGAGCGGATCCCTAATCATCAGTACTTTTATTACTTTGATTTCTTAGTTATAGCATTGTTCATGAAAATTATACAAACTGCAAGTGCACAGTGTCAAGTTTAATACAACGATGAGTTGAGTATCGTATCCACAAGGATTATAATAAAAAATTACATTAAGTACCGTAGTTCAAATAGTCCTAATTTTATCTAGAAAATCGAGTGATGATTGGTAAACAAAGTAAAGTAAGATATAAATGCATAGACAAGAATGGAGTTTTTAGAAGCAATTCAACAAACACCTTATGAGTAAGAAATTCTAGAGGAATGACTCACCTAATTACCACCTATGTTCTTCCTTCCAAAATATACCAATTCAAGTCAACAATACATGTAAGTTAAGAATTCCTAAGCTCATCAATTCCCTCACTCGAGTGTCGAATTAACTATGAGTTCTAACACAAATTTCAATATCTCTATAAAAACTCAAGAATAAAACTCTACAAAAGTTCAATGAATTCTTCTTCAAAACTTCAAAGGTTTCATCAGCTTCTCAACTCTATGATTCCTGGGTTGTGTTACCCTTATGATCATGTATAATCTTCCCTCTTTCGAGTATCGAATCTCATACATCAACAATCTCAATTAATGGCCAAATAAACAAGATGCAATACTAAATAAGATAATACAAACAAGATGAATAACTTGAACTAATATTATTTGGAATTCAAAACATACGTTCAAATAAGGTTACATCATCCTCTAGAAATAAAAGTTTAGTTCATAATGGATGAATACAATTTCAAGAAATACATAAGAAAAAACATGGAAATTGTTCACTAATTTGTGAAGTGGAAGTAATGGTTGAAGCTTTCCTTGTCTCCAAGAA
The DNA here is from genome assembly GCA_019321725.1 of Paulownia fortunei. Classification (NCBI taxonomy): domain Eukaryota; kingdom Viridiplantae; phylum Streptophyta; class Magnoliopsida; order Lamiales; family Paulowniaceae; genus Paulownia; species Paulownia fortunei. The sequence goes on from CM033118.1 coordinate 14,488,743, forward strand.
TGGCTTGTCTCTAAGAATGGCCTTCTTCTCTCCAAGTCTCCTTGTTCTCCTTTGCTTCTTGGCTTCTCCTCATTCTCCTCCTCACCAAAAACTGATTTGGAGGCTTTTGGAATCCTTCAAATAGATGGGAAATTCCCTAAAGATGGCAAAATGCTCATTTTGACCTTACTTGTCCACTCGGCAGCGCCTAGGCAATTTCTTTTATTGTATGCAATGGGGGTCTATTTGTTTTACGGAGTTCAAATCATACACCTCAATTTATAATCTCTTCTTTTTCATCATTTTTCAATCTTTTCTTTGTTTTTTTTTTGTGTTTCTTCTTCTTCTCTTTTTTTTTGAATACAACAATTCATTCAAGAATGATTGTGTAAATGAGATGAAAAAGGGTAGAATAATGGATTTTTTTTAAAAGCTCGATAATGTGTATAGGTTATCCAAAGATTTATTTCACTAGGCTCAAGAGGGGACACTAGTGAATAATTCAAGTATAGGTTGGTTTCAAAGGCTCAAACGGTCTAAAAATAGCCTAAATTATTTCCCTAATGTTATGCCACCTAAGATTTCGCCTCGACTAGTGATCAAACAAGTTTTAGAGTTTGGTGGGACCATTTAGAAAATAATTAGACCTTATAAACTATCTCTAAATAATTAAATGTAACTCAACAAACTACTTAATGCATCAAGATTCACAAGACCTCATAAAGTAACTAAAACCAAATTTTGATGTTTAGACACGTAAACAAACGTACAAATTCTAATATTTACTTCTTCTTTTTTTCAAGTATGCACATAGTTTATCAGTAAACTTTTCAAGCAACAAGTAATAACCCTAAACTCTTGAACTCCCTACCTCCCTCAAACTTAACATAAGCATTGTACTTAATGATTGAAAGAATTGTAAAACAAGGGGACTTTCCTGAAAATGGGTGGTGTTTAGCCTTTAACCTGCAAAAATGAGTAAAAATCAAGGAGCAATCATCATGATATGAAACAACACAAGAATAACAACACTCACAAAACAAGAAAGAAAAAAAAAGAGCTTGGATTGCCTCCCAAAAAACGCTTTATTTAAAGTCTTTAGCTAGACCGAAACTGAATACCTAGATTGCTTCTTCAAGTGGAAGATTAGACATCTTCCAAATTTCATTGCCATAATAATGTTTCAACCTCTGTCCATTGACACAAAATAATATGCCATCCTTACCATTGAGCTCAACTGCCCCAAATGGAAATGTCTTGTTGACAATAAAGGGACCGGATCATCTAGATTTCAATTTTCCTGGAAAAAGTTTTAATCATGAATTGAAAAGCAACACAAGTTGTTTGGGTTGAAATTCCCTTCTCAAGATCATTTTGTCATGCCATTGTTTTATTTTTTCTTTATAGATTTTAGCATTTTTATAGGCATCATGCCTAAATTCCTCCATTTCATTAAGTTGCAACAACTTTTTTTCTCCTATTGCCTTTGTATCAAAATTTAATTGTTGCACAACCTAATATGCTCTATGTTCTAGCTCAACGGGGAGGTGACAAGCTTTTCCATAAACTAATCGAGAAGGAGACATACCTATAGGAGTTCTATATGCTGTGCGGTATGCCCAAAATGCATCATCAAGCTTATGTGCCCAATCCTTTTGATTAATGCTTACCGTTTTCTCAAGGATTTGTTTCACTTTCTGATTTGAGATTTTGGCTTGTCTATTTGATTAAGGATGATATCCAAGAGCTATCTTATGTCTCACACCATACTTAGCCAAAAGGTTATTAAATATTTTATTGCAAAAATGAGAACCTTCATCACTTACAATTACTCTAGGTGTGCCAAAACAAGTGAAAATATATTTGTGCAAGAATTTAAGCACTACCTTGGCATCATTAGTAGGTGTGGCAATTGTTTCTATCCACTTGGAGACATAATCCATAGTGAGCAAAATGTATGATCGATCATTTAATAGAGGAAATGGTCCCATGAAGTCAATCCCCCAAACATCAAAGAGTTCAACTTCCATCATGTTAGTCAAAGGAAGCTAATGGCGTCTAGTAATTGTTCTAGTCTACCAGTCACATATTTGCACAAAAGTATAACAATCCTTAAACAAAGTTGGCCAATAAAAACCAGATTGCAATACCTTAGAAGCTGTCCTTGTAGGTCTGAAATGACCACCACATGGGGATGAATGACAGTGCTTAAGAATTTCATTTGTTTCCTCCATTGGAATGCATCTTCAAATCACCGAATATGAACACCTTTTGAAGAGCAAGGGATCATCCTATAGATATGATTTCACACCATGTAAGAATTTTTTCTTTTGATGTTATATGAGGTCCGGGGGTAATAATTCACCTACAAGATAATTCACAAAATCTGCATACCAAGGTAAATTAACTTTAATTGCCAAAATAAACTCATCTGGGAAAAATTCTTTAATTGGTCCTTCAAAATTTTCATTTTATGCTCCAACATTGATAAGTGATCCGCCACCATATTTTCACTTCCCTTCTTATCTTTGATTTCAAGATCAAATTCTTGAAAAAGGAGTATCCACCGGATTAGCCTTGGTTTTGCATCCTTTTTGGCAAAGAGGTACCTAATAGCAGCATGATCGGTATACACTATCACCTTGGTACCTATAAGATAAGCACGGAATTTATCAAATGCAAACATAATGGCTAACAATTCTTTTTCAGTGGTGGTGTAATTTTGTTAAGCACCATCAAATGTTTGGCTTGTATTGTAAATGACCCTAAAAATTTTATCTTTTCTTTGTCCTAACACTGCTCTAACCGCATAATCACTAGCATCACACATAAGTTCAAATGGTTGGGTCTAATCCGGTACCACCATAATAGGAGCTGAAATGAGAGCCTTCTTGATATGATCAAAGGCCTGTAAGCAATCAACATTAAAGTCAAATATCTTATCTTTTTCCAAAAGTTTGCACAAAGGTTTTACAATTGTTGAAAAATCTTTAATAAATCTTCTATAAAACCCAGCATGTCCTAAAAATTATGAATAGCTTTCATATTGATTGGTGGTGGAAGTTTTTCAATAGCAATTATTTTTGCTCGGTCTACCTCAAGTCCTTCGGAGGACACTCGGTGACCTAAAACAATACCTTCTTTTACCCTAAAATGGCATTTTTCCCAATTTAAAACAAGGTTAGTCTCCTCACATCCCTACTGAACAAGAGAAAGATTATGAAGACATAAATCAAATAAGGAGCCAAATACTGAAAAATTATCCATAAAAATTTCCATTATGTTCTCCACCATATTATGAAAAATTGCCATCATGCATTTGTGAAATGAGGCTGGGGCATTACATAATCCAAATGTCATTCTTCAAAAAGCAAAAGTACCATATAGGCATGTGAATATTATTTTCTCTTGGTCTTTGGGTGCTATGATAATTTGATTGTACCTCGAATAACCATCGAGAAAATAATTGTATTGATACCCTGCAAGTCGGTCTAATATTTGATCAATAAATGGAAGGGGAAAATAGTCTTTATGAGTAGCTTTGTTGAGTTTTCTATAACCAATACACACTCGCCAACCTGTGACCGTCCTTGTTGGTATTAATTCATTGTTATTATTTTGAATTATGGTTATGCCACTTTTTTTGGAACTACATGAATTGGACTCACCCAAAAACTATCAGAAATTGCATAAATAATTCCAGCATTCAACCATTTCAAGACTTCATTTCTTATAATCTCTTTCATTGCAGGATTTAGTCTATGTTGATGTTCAATAGATGGTTCGTAAGATTCTTTCATTAAGATTTTATGCATGACAATTGAAGGACTAATACTTTTTAAATCAAAAATTAACCAACCAATGGCAGATTTATGCTCTCTTAAAACGCGAAGCAATTTCTCAACCTCTAAAGAAGATAGGGATGCAGAAACAATTACCGGATACGTGTTGTTAGCACCTAAAAATTCATACCGCAAATGCTCGGGAAGTGCTTTCAACTCCGGTGATATTGTTTGTTCCTTGATTGTGGTATCTCCTATTGCTTCCTTGCATTTATCCTTTTTCAACTCCACCGCTCTTGATTCAAGAAAGAGCAAGTAATGCATTAAATCATCATTATCAATATCATTGTCATTACCTTGCATTATGGAATGAACAATGCATCGCTCTAAAGGTTTGATAGGAATTTGTTTGAGGAAATGATCATGCAAGCAAGTTTCTAACATTTCAATGCTATTACAAGTATGTGGTTCCTATTGAAACTTCAATGCATGATAAATATTAAACATCACTTCATCCTCATTAACTCTTAGAGTTAATTCACCGCATTGCACATCAATCAAAGCACGCCCCGTAGCAAGGAATGGTCTACCAAGAATTAAAGGAATTTCTTGGTCTTCCTCCATATCTAACACCACAAAATCTGCAGGAAATATGAATTTATCCACTTTTAGCAATACATTTTCAACAACTCCTCTTGGATAAGTGAGAGACCTATCCGCCAATTGCAAGGTGATAGTGGATAGCATGACTTCTCCAATTCTTAATTTCCTGAAAATAGAAAGTGGCATCAAATTAATACTTGCTCCAAGATCACATAATGCTTTATCAAAGAAAGATCCTCCTATGGTACAAGGAATAGTAAAACTCCCTAGATCCTTCAATTTTTGAGGAAGCTTTTTCTGTAAAATGGCACTACACTCCTCTATGAGATTCATGGTTTCAAACTCCACCAATCGCCTTTTTCTTGACATCACATCTTTCATGAACTTGGCATAGTTGGGCATTTGCTCAAGAGCATCTGCAAAAGGAATATTAATATGAATTTTCTTGAAGATTTCCAGAAATTTTGCAAACTGTGAATCAATCTTTTTCTTTTGAAATCTGTGGAAAAGAAATGGGAACATTAAATTTAGAAGTTTCAAAGTTAGGAATAGATTTTAGCTTCTCAGCCCCTATTTGTTCATTTGATTGCATTTCTTCTTCATTTGGTTGTTCCTCCATAGGATTTTCACTTGAAGTGCTTGCCATTGGCTCATCAACTTTAGAACTTTTCATTTTTGGCCCCTTGATTTCAGTTCCACTTCGAAGTTGGATAGCTTTGTAATGCTCCCTTGGATTCATTTCCGTATCACTTGGAAAGTTTCCTTTATACTTTTGAGTATTAATTTCAGTAGCAAGCTATCCAATTTGAGTATTCATTGATTTCATTTGAGCTCCTAAACTTGAAGCTAGGTGCCCCAATTGAGTCTCAATGTTATCTATCTTCGCTTCATCTTTATTCAATCAGGCTCTTGTCTCACCAATGAAAGTGCTGATCAAATCCTCCAAAGATGCCTTTTTCTCACCTACTTGAGGATTGGGATACGGTGGATTGTTGTAACCCGATGGGGGTTGAAGCACATTTTGATTATTGGCATAGGAAAAATTCTCATGATTTCTAAGCCCCGAATGGTAGTGAGTAGGTAGTTGATTTCCCTGAAATTGAAATTACGATTATTGACAAAGTTTATCTGCTCATTACCTTTGGTTTCCATAAATAAAGTGCTAGTGGATGCTATGGAGTCCATTCCTTGAGAAGCTCCATTGGAAGTCCAAGCTGCAATTTGGTTAGAAAGAGCAAAAACTTGTGCAGCTAATTGTGTAAATGAATCTATCTCAAGAACACCAGCAACCATTTTTATAGAAGACCTCTCGAAAGTCCATTGATAGCTATTAGTAGCCATCTCCTCCAGCAAAATATGGGCTTCATTTGTAGTCTTAGACATCAAAGTCTCACATGCGGCAACATCTATTATAGTTCGAGTTTGCCCGTTCAAACTATTATAGAAGTATTATACCTGCTGTGAATCCTCATAACCATGTTGAGGACACCTTCTTAGAAAATCTTTAAACCTCTCCCAAAAATCTTTAAACCTCTCTGAAGCTTCATATAGTGGCTCAAAGTCTTGTTGACGGAATTGAGCTATCTCACTCTTTAGTTGAAGTGTCTTGCTTGTGGAAAGTACTTAGCAAGGATTTTTTATGTCAAGTCATTCCAACTCGGTATGCTACATGGTATAAAAGATTGTAACCATAGCCTAGCTTTGTCTCAGAGTGAGAATGGAAATAAGTGAAGTCTAATGGCATCATCGGGCACTCCATTAATTTTGATGGTGTCACAAATCTCCAAAAACATAGCTAAGTATGCATTTAGATCCTCCACCGCACCTTCTCCAAATTGGTTTTGTTGCACCATGCTAATGAGAGCTAGTTTAAGTTCAAAATTATTAGCATTGATTGGTTTTTGAGCTATCTCGAAGTAGTTTTGGTTCATGGTTGGTTGAAAATTATCCCGAATAGCTCGTTGTGGTGGTGGTTGTTACAATGGAAGATTGACGTTCACATTAGCATGAATATACATTTTGCATGAATATGCATCTAATCAATGTGCATTATCGAATTATGGCATACAAATAGCATGATTGCACGAACATGAATAATTGTTATTATATGCTTCAATTATGCTTTAACATGCTAATAGTACATGAAATATGAGATCAAACTTTCATTTCTTGATTTAACATATTTCTTAAGTGCCCTTTTTGCAGTGAAAAGCTCGGTATCTCGGTTAAGGAAGATTGATGTGTTGAATGGCCATGAAATGAATTATTTGTATTGCTCCATACTAGTTATACACTAAAGTGATTAATTGCCTAAATAATTACTTGAAATATGTTACATTTGGCTAAGAACTAAAAGTATGCAAAATGGAGCAATTTGATTGGTTGGTTGACTAGGTTGCATAAAACCATTCTAAACCGCATTGCGCTTGATTATAACACCAAAGCATCAATTTTTTTCATCTCCTTAGCCCATGAACGTGGCTTTTGGCATCAGAAGACACCAAGCATGATGCAACCAATCATCACCCTCCACTTACCTCTCTTTGAAAGGTCAAAGAAATCATTTTCATCCATATTTCTTGTGGAAGCACCTAAAAAATGACCAGCCCTTATTCTCCTAAGTTTCTCCAAATTTCTACACTCTCATCCTCACAAAAATTGAATTCAATCCATAGGAATCCATAGAACATAAGCTAGAACAACTTTACATCCTTTTAAGCTTGAAAATCATTAATTTTGAAGCTTAAATCCAACTTAATCAAAGTATATTCTTTTTCAATGTTTCGTATGATGAATTTGCAGTATCTTGGATGGTTTCATGTTTTAGTATGCTTTTGTATGATCGAAAATTTAAGTAAGTTACACTTGAAGCCAAAATCAAGCTAGTTACGCTAATTTTTAGCAAAATTGATAGTCTTATGAAATTGTTTAATTTACTTGTTTCTATTGATTTTGTAATGCTTATATTATTTTTGGAAGTTTATTTGAATGATTGAAAATAATAGCAATTAGTTTGCTTAATTGAAGGGTATAATCAATTTAAGTTAGAACCGAATTTACGTCATGTTAATTTGAATTGTGTGCATGTTTTAGGGGCTGCCCTAATAATTATGTTTGAATTATTAGTTATTTAATGGCTTCTCTAATGTTTAATGTCTTGAATTAGTAGTAAAATATAGAGTATCCATTATTTTTAAGGTTATGTAATTGATATGAAGTTGTTTACAAAAGATTGAAAAGTGTATATAAACTTTAACTAGAATAGACTAAATGATTTAAAAAAAGGATATTAAATAGTACATGATTTGATTATGTTAGGTCTTTAACACATCCTATCTTCCAAAGATATTGGTCTTTTCACTTGCCACAAAGTGGACTTGAGGTAAGTTGAAACTTTCATTTGTTGTATCACAAGAATCATATAATGTTGTTCATGTTTTAATGTGACTGTTATTATTTATCAAATGATGTAATGTTTGATACAATTATGGTTCATGAAGCATGACACTATTAAGAATATAATGAGGTTTTTAAAAAGAAAGTATGGTACTTGATTGATGTTCAGGTAGACAAGGGACGTGGGAGGGACCGGCGGACCCAACAAATGGTGGCAAATACTTGAGGTTGAAAAATCGGTATAGGAAAGCCACAATGAAGAGATAGAATACGGCTAATACCTGAGGTTGAAAGACCAAGTATGGAAACCCCGTATTAGTTCTCTTATTGGCCAATTATTATGAACAAGTTCCGAAAACCACGGTATATCGCTATTAGTTAGGTACCACACTTCAATGGCCCTAAAGAATGATTTATGAATGAAAGTTATTAAATCGAATATTGCATTTAATGATTTATGAGATGTGCATATATGTTATTTGTTATTGCATCAGTTTCATCTTACTGAGCCTTTAGCTCATTAGATTCATGTGATGCAGGTGGAAATGTACAGGTTTAGAGGTTGACTGAGTCTCTAGAGCGGCCGGACAAAGATTTGTTCATATGCCATGCTTTGACCTATTTTGTAGTTTATTTTGAAAACTCTATTTTGTTTTTAAATAAGTCGCTCTGTTATGGTTTTGTAAACAATGTACTCAGTTTTTATATATGTATATGGTGTGTTTAAAATGATTCAAGTTCTTTCTCTTATAGCTAAAAATGGGAACTTTTATTAAAAATCATAACTCTAGTAATAATGAAAAATTAACATTTCTTGACTTAACTATATCAGCTTGTTTAGGCTGTTCAGTTAGGTTAAGGGTTGTTACAGTTTGTGGTATTAGAGCATAGGTTTAGTCGTTCCTGTAGACAGAAGAAGGCATATGAACACATCCTGGCTGGAAAGCTCGGTTAACTACTTATTTATTTGCTTTTATGTTTATTTGATTATATTTCATTCCATGTTACTGTCATGATTATGTATTTATTATTGGCTAATGAATGGAATGAGATTGGGTAATGCATATTAGGTCATGGCACCAAAAAGGAAGACAATGGATGATCATGAGGGTAATCATAGTGTGGTGGACAATTTAACTGATCTTATTCAACAACAAACTAAAATGCATGGTGAATAGATACAACAATTGCTAGATATGCAACAAAGAACCCAAGAACAAAATCAGCGACTTCCTCCACCACAAGCTTGACAGGATCCTTCACAGGCTGTATATGAGAAGTTTAGAAAGATGGAACCTGTTGATTTTACTGGTGGGTCTGATCATATGGTTGCAGAGGAATGGGTTAAATCATTAGATACTATCTTTGACTACATGAGAATTGATGATGCTGAGAAGGTACTCTGTGCAATCTTCTTGTTGAAGAAGGATGCTAGAACCTGGTGGGAAGGAGCTAAACTTGCAGTGAATATAGAAGAGCTAACTTGGGAGAGGTTTAAAATAATATTTTATGATAAGTATTTCACTAGAGATGCTAGGTCACTCAAAGTAAAAGAATTTTTGAAGTTAAAACAAGGAGGGATGTCTGTATGTGATTATGTGAGAAAATTTGAACAAGATTGCAAGTACGTGCCATACATCGCCAGAGACAATAATGAGAAGATGGATCATTTCTTGAGGGGCTTAATCCTGAAATTAGAAGAGATGTGAGAATATCTTCAGTAACAGAGTTTAGAGAACTGGTGGACAAGGCTTTGATGGCTGACTTAGATGAGAAAGAGATTGAGAAATTCCATCAACAAAAGAAGCAAGTATTCACTCCCAGAAATCTAATCAGTGGAAGAAAGGACAACAAAAATCAAACCAAGGGAATGAAAAGCGTCCTAGAGTTGGGCAGACTTCTACTACAGTTGAAAGGCTTAAATGTGCTAAGTGTGGGAAGAATCATTTTGGGGAATGCTATAGTGGTACTAATCGTTGTTTTAAGTGTAAAAAGCCTGGACATATAGCAAAGGATTGCCCAATAGTGCAGGGGAAAGTTTAGGGAAGAGTGTATGCAATGACACAAGAACAAGCCGATGTAGATGCTTCTGTAGTCACAGGTACTATTTTAATTTCTGGGATACCTGCAATTGCATTGATAGATTCTGGATCTACGCATTCATTTGCATCATGTGCATTTGTGAGAAAATTGGGCATTACACCAGATTTATTAAAAGTAAGGTACAGTGTAACTGTTCCATCTGGGGAAGAAATGGATTCCAACCAAATGTTAAGGGCTTGTTCTATTCAGATTAGTGATAGGACTCTCTATGCAGATCTTGTTGTTTTACCAATGACAAATTTTGAGGTTATTCTGGGTATGGATTGGCTTACCAAATATCATGCAACAATTGATTGTAACAAGAAGATTGTGATTTTTCAGCCACCTGGGAAAGAATAGTTTATGTTTAATGGTATCTCATTCTCACGGTCCTTACCAATTATATCTGCTTTGAAAGCTCAAAAGATGTTGAATAAAGGTTGTGTTGGATATTTGGCAAGTGTTCTGGACACCTCAGTTGAAGCACAATTGAAGCCAGAAAATGTAGATGTGGTTCAAGAATTTCTTGAGGTATTTCCAGATAATTTACTGGGACTACCACCGAATCGAGAGATCGAATTTGTGATTGATGTTATGCCAGGAACTATTCCTATTTCTAAAGCACCATACCGAATGGCACCAATAGAATTAAAAGAGTTAAAAGTTCAATTACAAGAATTGCTTGATAAGGGTTTTATTCACCCTAGTTATCCTCCTTTGGGAGCACCTGTGTTGTTCATGAAAAAGAAGGATGGTACATTGCGGTTGTGCATTGATTATAGAGAGTTGAATAAAATAACAGTCAAGAATAAGTATCCACTCCCAAGAATAGATGATTTGTTTGATCAATTGCAGGGAGCATCTGTATTTTCTAAGATTGATTTGTGCTCTGGGTATCATCAATTGAAGATCAAGGAAGAAGACATACCAAAGACTGCATTCAAACAAGGTATGGACATTATGAATTTCTAGTGATGCCTTTCAGTTTAACCAATGCCGCAGCTTTTATGGATCTAATGAATAGGGTGTTCAAGCAATATCTCGATAAATTTGTGATTGTGTTTATTGATGACATCCTAATTTATTCACGTGATAAAGAAGAGCACAAGGAATTTGAAGATTGTGCTGCAAGTTCTTAAAGAAAAACAGTTGTATGCTAAATTCAAGAAGTGTGAGTTTTGCTTGAACAAGTGGTATTCCTAGGTCATGTAGTATCAAAGGATGGTATTTTTGTTGATCTGAGCAAGGTAGAAGCTGTCATTAAGTGGCCAACAACAAATAATATCAGAAGTAAGGAGTTTCAAAGATAGCAACTCCAATGACAATGTTGACAAGAAAGAATGTGAAGTTCTTGTGGACAATGCTTGTGAAAGAAGTTTTGAAGAATGAAACAAAAATTGACTACAGCTCTTGTTCTTACCATTCCAACTGGAATTGGTGGATTCGTGGTGTATAGCGACGCTTCAAAAAATGGTTTGGGTGCTGTTTTGATGCAAAATGGAAAGGTTATTGCCTATGCTTTAAGGCAATTGAAGGAATATGAAAAGAATTATCCAACCCATGATTTGGAACTTGCTGCTGTGATTTTTTCCTTGAAAATTTGGAGACATTATTTGTATGGTGAGAAGTGTGAGATATACACAGATCATAAGAGTTTGAAGTACTTCTTTACCCAAAAAGAGCTTAATATGAGACAAAGAAGATGGTTAGAACTTGTGAAGGATTATGATTGTGTGATCAACTATCATCCTGGTAAAGCGAATGTGGTTGCAGATGCATTGAGTAGAAAATCCACATCTTCTCTTTTTGTTATACAAAAGTCAATATTACTGAATTTGCAGAGATTAGAGCTTGAAATTGTACCTAAAGGGAAAAAGTGTTTGTTGTCAGCCTTAGTGTTGAGACCTGCACTTCAAGATAGAATTAGAGAAGGTCAAAAGGTGGAAACGCATTTGTGTAGATTGAAAAGAATGATTGAGGCTGGAAAGAGGCCAGACTTCTCTATTACTGATGATGGGATTATTCGATATAAAGGAGACTATGTGTGCCGTTTGACAAGGCCATGAAAGGAGATATTTTAGAAGAAGCTCATACTACTCCTTACTCAGCACACCCAGGTAGCACAAAAATGTATAAGGACTTACAACAACATTATTGGTGGCCTAAAATGAAGAGAGATATAGCAAAATTTGTGGCTGAATGTCTAACTTGTCAACAAGTTAAGATTGAACATCAAAGACCATCAGGGTTGTTGAAGCCTTTGTTGATTCCAGAGTGGAAATGGGAGCACATTATAATGGACTTAGTGCTTGGATTACCTAGAACACAAAAGGGGTATAATTCCATATGGGTGATTGTTGATAGATTAACTAAATCAGCCCATTTTCTTCTAGTAAAATCCACATACAATATGGACCAGTATGCTCAATAATATATTAAAGAGATAGTCAGGTTACATGGGGTGCCAGTTTCAAAAGTGTCTGACAGAGATCCTAAATTACATCTATTTTGGAAGAGCTTACACAGTACCATGGGAATGAAACTTGCATTCAGTACAGCATTTCATCCACAAAGTGATGGGCAATCAGAAAGGTTATTCAAATATTAGAGGATATGTTAAGAGCTTGTGTGCTAGATTTTCAAGGGAGTTGGGATGCAAAGCTTCCATTAGTGGAGTTTACTTATAATAATAGCTACCAATCAACAATTGGAATGGCGCCTTATGAAGCATTATATGGAAGGAAATGTAGATCTCCAGTTCATTGGGATGAAGTTGGAGAACGAAGCCTGCTTGGTCCAAAAATAGTTCAACATACCGTTAAGGTAGTGGAGAAGATACGAGAGAGAATGAAGATTGCGCAGAGTAGACAGAAAAGTTATGCAGATAAACGAAGAAAAGATATAGAATTTGCCATTGGGGATCATGTGTTCTTAAAAGTAGCTCCCATGAAAGGTGTTATGAGATTTGGAAAGAAAGGAAAACTCAGCCCAAGGTATATCGGCCCATTCGAGATTCTAGAAAGAGTTGGTGATAAAGCTTATAGAGTGGCCTTACCTCCATCATTATCTAGTGTTCACAATGTTTTTCATATGTCTATGTTGAGAAAGTACATTTCAAACCCTTCTCATGTGTTAAGTTATGAACCGTTGGAATTGACTCATGATTTAGCCTATGAAGAGAAACTGGTGCAAATTCTAGATCAGAAGGAAAAAAGAGTTGAGAACAAAAAAGATTCGACTTGTTAAAGAATTATGGAGGAATCATTCTGTAGAAGAGGCCTCATGGGAAAGAGAAGAAGAAATGCAGAGCAAGTATCCAGAATTATTTGGTACGTCAAATTTCGAGGACGAAACTTTTATAAGGAAAGAAGGATTGTAATACCCAATTCTCAATTCTCTCCTACATAGCCAATAATAAGCATTTTGCATGAATATGCATCTAATCAATGTGCATTATCGAATTATGGCATACAAATAGCATGATTGCACGAACATGAATAATTGTTATTATATGCTTCAATTATGCTTTAACATGCTAATAGTACATGAAATATGAGATCAAACTTTCATTTCTTGATTTAACATATTTCTTAAGTGCCCTTTTTGCAGTGAAAAGCTCGGTATCTCGGTTAAGGAAGATTGATGTGTTGAATGGCCATGAAATGAATTATTTGTATTGCTCCATACTAGTTATACACTAAAGTGATTAATTGCCTAAATAATTACTTGAAATATGTTACATTTGGCTAAGAACTAAAAGTATGCAAAATGGAGCAATTTGATTGGTTGGTTGACTAGGTTGCATAAAACCATTCTAAACCGCATTGCGCTTGATTATAACACCAAAGCATCAAATTTTTTCATCTCCTTAGCCCATGAACGTGGCTTTTGGAATGAGAAGACACCAAGCATGATGCAACCAATCATCACCCTCCACTTACCTCTCTTTGAAAGGTCAAAGAAATCATTTTCATCCATATTTCTTGTGGAAGCACCTAAAAAATGACCAGCCCTTATTCTCCTAAGTTTCTCCCAAATTTCTACACTCTCATACTCACAAAAATTGAATTCAATCCATAGGAATCCATAGAACATAAGCTAGAACAACTTTACATCCTTTTAAGCTTGAAAATCATTCATTTTGAAGCTTAAATCCAACTTAATCAAAGTATATTCTTTTTCAATGTTTCGTATGATGAATTTGCAGTATCTTAGATGGTTTCATGTTTTAGTATGCTTTTGTATGATTGAAAAGTTAAGTTACACTTGAAGCCAAAACCAAGCTAGTTAAGCTAATTTTTAGCAAAATTGATAGTCTTGTGAAATTGTTTAATTTACTTGTTTCTATTAATTTTGTAATGCTTATATTGTTTTTGGAAGATTATTTGAATGATTGAAAACAATAGCAATTAGTTTGCTTAATTGAAGAGTACAATCAATTTAAGTTAGAACGAATTTACATCATGTTAATTTGGATTGTGTGCATGTTTTAGGGGTTGCCCTAATAATTATGTTTGAATTATTAGTTATTTAATGGTTTCTCTAATGTTTAATGTCTTGAATTAGTAGTAAAATATGGCGTATACATTGTCTTTAAGGTTATGTAATTGATATGAAGTTGTTTACAAAAGATTGAAAAGTGTATATGAACTTTAACTAGAATAGACTAAATGATTTATAAAAAGGATATTAAATGGTACATGATTTGACTATGTTAGCCTTTAACACATCCTATCTTCCAAAGAGATTGGTCTTTTCACTTGCCACAAAGTGGACTTGAGGCAAGTTGAAACTTTCATTTGCTGTATCACAAGAATCATATAATGTTGTTCATATTTTAATGTGATTGTTATTATTTGTCAAATGATGTAATGTTTGATATATTTATGGTTCATGAAGCATGACACTTTTAAGAATATAATGAGGTTTTTTAAAAAAGGAAGTATGGTACTTGATTGATGGTCGGGTAGACAAGGACGCGGGAGGGACCGGCGGACCCAACAAATGGTGGCAAATACTTGAGATTGAAAAATTGGTATAGGAAAGCCACAATGAAAAGATAGAATACGGCTAATACCTGAGGTTGAAAGACCAAGTATGGAAACCCCGTATTAGTTCTCTTATTGGCCAATCATTATGAACAGGTTCTGAAAACCACGGTCTATCGCTATTAGTTAGGTACCACACTTTAAGGGCCCTAAAGAATGATTTATGAATGAAAGTTATTAAATAGAATATTACATTTAATGATTTATGAGATGTGTCGCATTGATATCGACAGAATTAGATTTTATGAAAAACATAAAAGTTATAGATATATCTCTTGAATTTTCATTGGCTCAAGAATCAAATCAAAATGATATTGGATCAAAGAGTTATGATTCAAATACAAAAACTATCATCAATCGCACCACAATTCGGATTCTTCAACATTTCAACCAAGTTTTTAGTTTCTTTCCATTTTTTTCTCCTTTTGTCATTACCTACAAGATTTCACACTAAATTCATAAAAAGTAACAAAAACACTTGAAAACAAACCAAATGTTAATCAAATGGTATATGAATTGTTGGTATAAAACTAACTTATCAAGCATAATTTTTTTTTTATATTCTAAACCACATAAAGTACATCTTTTATGAAATTGAATCCTAAAAACTTTAAAACAACTTCCTGTGGATCGACCTTGAATTCTCAAGAAATTTATTACTTGACACAACCTGCACTTGAGTTTGCAACCTTAAAGTTGTAGCAGTCTTCAAATCCCAAGCTCCTTGGTAATGGGCATGTGTATGTTCTTGGTGTAGTGTGTGGAGAAATATAGAAGAATGTGTATTTTAGGTTCAGAGAAAAAAAGTGTGAAAATTTTGGTGAAGAGTGTATGGGTTATGATTTATGTGTTTAAATGATATGTATATCCCATTTATGTGATGTAATTGTGTGTATATAATGTATATAATATAATGTCACTTGGTGTGTGAGGGCATAGTGGTATATAACAAGAAAGATACCATACATGGATTAGATTGCCACTTGTCCCTCAAAATTCCGCACATATTTCTTTTTAGCATTGGACCATTGGCATCACGGCGTGAGGTACCCTGTTCTTCAGGCACTACGGTGCCAAAGAAGGGTGTTGTTGTGATACCCGAGCCTCTTACTACTCACATGGCCAAATATGATTCATGCATTACATGTTAATTTATATGCTATTTGCATTTCTATTGACATTGCATAATTTATTTTATTTTATACGACATTCTTGAATATTAAACTTAATTCTGAAGCTCTTGCACGATATTAGTTATTGAATTTCTTAATCTAAGTAGTTGATTTTATATTGAAATAAGAAGAAAATGAGGTGGATCAATATTAGATATAGATGGGATATATAGGTTATAATTTTGGAAGTGCTAAAAGTGTTACTAGTAACCTTATACGGTTTAATTTGATTTGATCAAGTTATTTCAAAAGTATATATTTGTAAATTAGCATACTTGGGATATTGGACATGATATAATATGATTTAAGTGTCATATTACAAGGCCCATATGTGCATATGTGCATATGATTTTAGAAATGCAAACTAGATAATTCTTTAAGAATCGGATGCGAATCGGTTTGGAGATCGAATGAACGGACATAGGAATTACCTATGGGAATGAATGGTGATTAAGATAGGTTGCAACCAAATAAAAATAGGTGAGACACACAAGATTAGGGCTGCAAGATAAGGGAGAAAATCAGATTTGCCATTTACTTTCCACCTCATGCTTTCTTATTAAGCTCAAGCTAACACCTCAAACCCTTCACCCTTAAGCAACGACCAGACCCTCATTTCAGCCATTTTAATCTTCCAAACACACACCTTAAGGTCTCCAAGTGATCCAAATTGATTCCAAGTTGAAAAAAAGCAAGAAAAGCAAAGGAGAAGTGATTACCATCAAGTTAACCTCAAAATCTGCATAGGTAACACTTATCTACGGTTTTGCCTTTGGTTTTCAGATTATTATGAATGGTTTTATTGTTTATTAAGCTTTCAATATCTCATATAAAGGTGTTAGGAAGTTTTTAGTTAGACTTTGGTGCACAAAGAAAGGGTTTTTGATGACAAACACTTAATAGGAAATACTTGTGGCCGAAACTGTCATCTTACTGTTTTCTTGTGTTTTAGGCTTCAAAAGTGTATGGTATGTTGAATAAAACCTATAATTATTACCATTTACATGACCATATATGATTTAAGAGTATTGGAATGAAGTTTTATCAGTTGGAAATTGAAATAGAGAATGATATTGGAGAAACACTCAAACTACCAAAATAGCAAAATCTGTTTTGGTGTGCTGTGAAGGAAACTGAATTAAGGGAGCTAAATCCATTATTTTTGGTAATAATATGACCTGGTTGTCTCCTTATATATGTTATCTAAGTATGTTGAAAATGTTGGAGTGATTGAATATACTTAAGGGTGCCAAAACCATTAATGTCATGAAGTGTGCAAAACTGTCACGGCAGGAAACAATCTGTTTCAGTATGTCGTGAAGAGAGCTGAACTTGGGAAGCTATATCCGTGAGTTTTAGCAATTATATGATATGGTTACATTTATATACATGTTATATAAGTGTGGTAAAAATTTGGGAGTGATTGGATATGCTTAGGGATGTTAAAATTATCATGCAACTAAACTTGACAACAAGAAAATATGAAAATGTGAATCTGCCACATTTGATCACTTAGCATGTTTCAACCTTGATATGTTGCTATTGAGTGAAAATTAGGTACATGCTATTAGAGTTATAATACTTCAATTACATGATGTTTTCATGCATTTAAGATGAGAAATTGAGGTATTTGAGGGGCTATATTGGGTTCTAGTTTGTGAAAGCTTGATTGTTAGCTTATAGCTTGGTGTTTAAGGTCTAGTATGAGATTTTGTGCTTTCAACTTGCCAAATTGGGAATGGTGCTTGATGTTGGGTAATATTACAGGCTATTTTACATCTAAGGTTGGAGAGGAATACTAAACAAATTTAGACTAAGCCACCAACCAAGTGAAAGGTAAGTAAAGATTCATTTGCAACCACAATGCATAGACATAGTATATGTGTGAATTATATGTAATATCATAAATCATATGTGCATAGTAGAGGGCTCTCCATTGAGCATACATACATGGGCATTGTCATTAGCATGTGCATGCATCATATACTAGCATTGTGATAAATCTTGCATTGCACGGCATGATTCAGAGAGAGGAAAATGTTTTGTTGACCACTACTAGTGCACCGAAGCATGCATGGATTTGCATGGTGTTATGCATGGATTTGCAGGTTCGCGTGCATGGATTTTCATGCGTATGAGTATGCATGGATTTGCATGCTTATATGATTATTGGCCATTGGATTATGGCGGTATACAGAGCTCTTTTTCGGTGCATGGGATAGTAGCGTTGGTCAGGAGCCTAAGAAAGAAATGATTTTGAGAGAAATATTTTGATGCATAAAATTACATTGTGAGCATAGCATTTTGAGTTGCATGACTTGATATTGTGGATTATTCTTTGACATGCATAATCTTTACTTGCTGAGCGTTAGCTCATATAGTCTATGCATTGTAGATGAGTACGACGATACCTGAAGCATCTTTTATTGGCTGGGCAGCAGCTGGAGCTCCAGCAGGTGTCTGAGAGAGTGTGTACATGGATGACGACCTGTTGGGCTATTTTGTTGGCTTGTTATATTTTGAGTCTGTTGTATTATATTTTTAGACTGGTACTATATTTCGCTTTTTAAACTTTACTGTAAATAAGTATGTAAATATTGGGTCGTTGTGGGTGTTGTGCTTTTATATAAATACCGATCCTGCTATATACATGACATGTGTTATAAAGTATTTTAAATAGGGTTGTGCTTGTAAGAAGTGATTTATCTTTTCTTAAAGTGTTAAAAAAAATATTCCATGTATGCACACATGTTCTATCATGTCAAATTATACAATATATATGGTTGTGTAGGAATGGGGGTGTTACAGTTGTGTCACTTGAAGAGAGGTAGCTCACTGCCTAATTTTGAGCACTCGTGTCGCGGTGCTGACCCAGGCGGTATCGTAGCGCAAGACTGTTACAGACTGCACTATTCAACCTTTTTCTAAGCCAAATTGGCTTTTAATGTCTTCATAAGAATTCTAACCATATCTCTTATCTTCTAAATCTTCTTGAATCAACTCAATATCACTTTAGTGGAAAGCATTATTCTAGAAATATGGAGACTACACATTTGAAAGTTTCTGCTTAATTTTTAACCTATTTTTCATCTTTCAATCTATTTTTTCAATTCTTATAATTGTATCAATTGTAAGGAAAACATCTACCATTGTGCTCATGGACGTAATAAAAATGTCACAATTTATGAGCCTATCAAATGATAAGAAAAATAAAACTAAGAGAAAAGGACAATCCTTAAGCTTGGAGATGGAGTAAATGTTACTCAATTAGGCTAAAGGAATGATCTATTTAGCTCTAAATGGAATTATAGTAGTACTAATTATTAATTTTAATACCAAAAAAATTATGGACATGTTTTGTAGTTCTTGGTGTTGGTACATTGGCAATTGATTTATACCGCAATGAATTTCCATTAAACAAAATATACTTTAATTAGATAATCATAGTTCCACATACTTATGGAATGCAAGATTAGGTCATTCTTGGAGTACAATTTTGATTCTTAAAATCAACTAGAGATTAGAAGAATGAAGTTAGTATTAAAAAGGTTGGAACCTTTCTAATGTAAGAAATTATTTCTTGTGAAAGAAAATGCTAAGAATAAGAGAGAGAGATGGGAGGACGAAATTCTTATGTTCTACCACCCTAAAATTCATCCTTCCAACTTGTGTATATGTACACAAGGTGGTTTAGTTCTAATCCCATTAGGATTTGATCCCTTTCCAAGCTTATCTCTACCTCTTTCCATCAAAGATAGGTGTCTTTAATTTATTTTCTTATAAGAAATAAAGTCTCAATTTGTTTCCATCAAAGATAAGGAGTCTTTAATTCTCCAATTAAAGACTCTTAATGGGTTTCCCACGAGCCCATTAACTTGGGCTTAGACCTTAATTGATCTCCATCAATTAATTCAAGTCCAATTTAATTAATTGATCCAATCAATTAGTTAATGGATTCCACATAGACACCTAATTTATTAGGCCCAATTTAAATAATTCCATTATTTAAATTGGTTAAATAAACTTAACTTATCAAATTAATTTAAATACCATAAATTAATTAATCTAATCAATTAATTAATTTATTCTCTAAGAGCCCTAATCATAATTAGGTCTAATTAAATAATCTTATTAACTTAACTCTTTAAATTAATTCTAGCTCAAGTTAGTTAATCTCCATTAATTAACTCAATCCAACACCTTGGATTTTATTCTAAATAGAAGTAGACTATCTCAATTTGTATGTGATCTATTAGGTTTACAACTAAGCTAGCAGTGGGCTTGCAACTCTTACAACTTAGTGAATAGAGAAAAATATATTTTTATTAATTAATTTAATTAATTAATCCATCTTGTAATTAACTCCTTAATCCTAAGAACCTTACAAGTCAAAGCAATGCATCTTGACTACCTATTCTTAGGAAAATTTAGCAAGTAAACCTATTTCAATTATGAGTACTATGCAAGTCTAGTCATTCTATCAACTAATTTCTTTATCATGTCTAGGCATGTATTATTAGTTAAAATCCCAATTAACTTAATAACTTTTATTCCATTCCTAGTCAATTTACTCGTGATGAATTATTAGAAAGCTCATGTCTAATATTTATCTTACTTTGGCCAAAGACTTTTAAGTCAAGAAACTTGGAATGTATAGGAGATTTACCTATTATGTCATATAAGTGACAGATCCTTTATTGACCACTTATTAACTTCTATACACAAAGATCATACACCAAACATAAACCTATTGTGATTCTCATTTAATTAGGAAAAACATCAAAGCACATGATGTCGTGCATAAGGCTACTATGGTGCCTCAAGTCATAGGACTAATTCATGCACTATCGTAACTTAAAATTCTCGTTCGACAAATAACATTTTCAATTAAAAATTTCCCATGAGCCTATTTGATGTACTCGTTTGCCAATGAACACCCACACACAAGCACTAGCGTCACCATGTCGATGCCTACAAAATAAGACATCCTCTTTTTGAACATGTATTGTGTGCACTATCTAATGGGCTTATTGATGGCCCATCTCAATGAAACCTTGACTTGGAACTAATTTAAAACCGAAGGCATAAATGTATATTCCATGATTACCATCATATGCCCAACCATCCCCATAGCCATGTATGGTCTAGAGACTTTATCTAATTGCTTAAGTGAAATTAAATATAAAAAAGTGCTAGTTTTATTAATGGTATCGCCTAATTATGTGCTTAGATCTGCGATGAGATCTTGACTCTTTTTGCTTGCACTATAACCCGATTATTATTACAATAAATAGGTATTATACCAACAACAAACAAAACTACTCTAACCCTTTGAGAAGTTCCTTGTCCAGACACCTTTCATCATAGCATCACTGCAAAGACATTTTCACTCCTTAATCCTAGGCATCTCAAGCTTGAAACTCCTTCCAGCTAGCCACTCCACTATTTAGAATAAAAATACAATTCTAGATATAGACTAAAGTTATCTACATTAGGCTAAAAGCTAGATCCAACATCCCAACTTTAGTTTTTCATAGCCGTACTCTAAGAAGATGTCTTTAGTACTTCATAAGAACCTAAAGATATTCTCTACAACT
Organism: Paulownia fortunei; assembly: GCA_019321725.1. NCBI lineage: Eukaryota > Viridiplantae > Streptophyta > Magnoliopsida > Lamiales > Paulowniaceae > Paulownia > Paulownia fortunei. Next base: position 14,510,402 of record CM033118.1, read on the forward strand.
TTCAATGCTTTTCACATGAAATAGATCGATATCTTCTCATGACACTCAGAGCATTTTTGATATCATTGTTGGGTTCGCTATAATCGTAGGGGTATACGCAGCGGAAAATTAAAATTTTTATCAAACATAAATTTAACCCCTTTGATTCGAAAGCAATTTTAACGATCGCGCTTATTCAAGTGAATATATAAATAAATATAAAATCGGATTATACCTTTCGTGCACTCGGTTGTTGTAGGGAATGAAGCAATCAATTGCTTATCCTGGACTATCAGAACTCGCAGGAATCCAAGTGTCTCCCATCTATCAGGTCCACGATACGGAAAGCAACACCAATCAAAAGGATTCGCTAGTATCCTTTTAATTGTTTACTAATCTAGAACCGGAGTATATTTTCAATAACAATAAAGATTGATTCTTTAAGTTCTTGAAACAATAATATGAAGAAAATAACAAGAAACTGATTTTCTTTTTCTTTCTTTTCTTTTCTTGAAGAGTAAAAATAGAAGACTTTAAACAAAATATTTTTTGCTCAAATTTTTTGAATTGAATTATGTAATTTTCATCTCTCATATATATAGGGCTGAAAATTTTAATCCTTTTCCAACTCTTGGAAAGTTTTTCTATTTTGAACTACTTCAAAACCTTATTTTGGAAGGATTCCAAATCTTTCAAGAACTCTTCTTTTTCACTCTTCTATTGTATGTGGACTAATTTGAGACTACATTAATCATCAAAATTGTCTACATACATTGTTGATATTAATTTGAACTCTTCAAATAATATCAAGATAGATATATATCATATATATACTATAATATATTTATACATAAATTAAATCTTAGTGGCCTATTTTATCCTATAAAATTGGTCACTATATTTATTTATCTATAAATATGTTAATTAAATAAATCATATTTATTTAATTTATTCTCTTCATACTTTAGTGGGCTTCTTAAGTGATCCACATTTATTTTGGGCTTGGACTCAAAAATCCCCAAATCAATTCAATTGATTCAATCCCAATTTAATCAATCCAATTGATTAATTTAATTTACTCCAATTGGGCTTCCTAATCAAATTAGGTCCAATTAAATAATCCAATTACTTAATTGAATAATTTAATTTAAATTAAATTAAATAGAACCCTTAATTAATTAATTGATTAATTAATTTCCAACCATTGGATAAAATCTAAAATTAAAAATGTTACTTTCCATAAAGATGTGTGACCCTCTTAGGTTCACTACTAAGCTAGTAGTGGGTTTGCAACATTTGCAACTTATGAATAACAATTATTCCAATTAATTAATCCAATTAATTAATCCGCTTGGAATCAACTCTTAATTCCAAGAACCTCACTATCCATGAAAACACCTAGCAAGTAATCATGGCAAACTAGTCTTAGGTGAAATAGCGAGTAAACCTATTTCAGTTGCGAGTACCATACACGTACGGTCCTTTCGACAGCTAATCTCCTGATTGAATCTAAGGCATGGATTATAAGTCGAAACCCTAAATGATTCAATTGTTGTGATCCCATTTCAAGTTCCAATGATTCTTGATGAATCACAATTCATTCTGCCTTGGCCAAGGTCTTTGAATCACGAACTATGAAACACAGGAGATTCCTTCTTTAAAAAACAAGTGTCGAATTCTATGTTGGCCACTAACAAACCTCCATGCACACCAGTGCAACACCCAACATACCCCATTTGTGATTGTCAAGCAATCAGAAGATATATCAAAGTGCTGCAGGATGCACACAAGGCTACCATCGTGCCTCAAGTCTGAGGACTAGTCGTGTACTATCGCAACACAGAAATTCTTATTTCGACGGGCAAAGCCTCCAACTAAGAATTTCTTGCGGCCATATTCGGTGTACTTGTTCCCTAACAAGCACCCACATATATGCACTTACGTCTCTACGCTAATGCCAATGAAATGTGACATCCTCGTCTCACGAGCATGCATTATATGTACGAGTCTTACTGAGCTATTTGATGTCCCATCTCAAAAAACTCTCGACTCGGAACTTATTTAAAACCAAAGCCTTAGAGGCATGTTCCATGATCGCCATCATATGCGCGACCATGCCCCGTAGCTAAATTTGGTCTAAGGACTTTATCTAATGTGCAGAAAAAAAATGCAAGACATAAGATAAAGAAAATGCCTTTTTATTAATATGATTCCCAATAAGATTGTCTTTACAAAAGCAAAAGAGTATAATACACCCAATCTAATTGGGGCGTTGGGCATCCTACTCTAACAATCTCCCACTTGCCCTAGCTCCAATTGCCCATGTATCTAAGGCCCATCTTCTCAAGATGTCCGTCGAATATCTCTGTGCTAAGGGCTTAGTAAGTGGGTCTGCTACATTTTCTGCTGAGGCAACTCGATCCACAATGACGTCGCCTCTACCAATGATCTCTCTGATCAAGTGATATCGTCTCATTATGTGCTTGGATCTTTGATGAGATCTTGGCTCTTTTGCTTGCGCAATAGCTCCATTATTATCACAGTAAATCATAACTGGATCAACAATGGATGGAATTACATCCAACCCTTTGATGAAATTTCTAATCCAAACAGCTTCTTTTGCTGCATCTGATGCAGCAATATATTCAGCTTCGGTGGTAGAGTCTGCAGTCGTCTCTTGCTTGGAACTCTTCCAACTGACCGCACCACCATTCAAGGTGAATATGTATCCGGACATAGACTTTGAGTCATCTATATCGGACTGAAAACTAGAGTCTGTATATCCCTCCAGTTTTAGTTCTCCATTGCCATATATCAGAAAGATATCCTTAGTCCTTCTCAAGTACTTGAGGATCATCTTAACGACTTTCCAGTGTTCTTCTCCTGGATTGGACTGATATCTGCTCGTGACACTCAGAGCATGTGCTATATCAGGCCTTGTACATAACATTGCATACATTATGCTCCCTATTGCAGAAGCATAAGGTATGCGAGCCATCTTTTCTCTCTCTTCAGGTGTCTTAGGAGACATAACTTTAGAGAGTGAAACCCCATGACTCATAGGCAGAAATCCTCTCTTGGATTCCTCCATGCTAAACCTTTTTAGCACTTTGTCTATGTACATGGACTGGGATAGTCCGATCATCCTTCTGGATCTATCTCTATAGATCTTTATCCCTAGGATAAAAGATGCATCTCCCAAGTCCTTCATGGAAAACTGATTAGATAACCAAGTCCTCGTTGACTGCAACATCCCTACATCATTCCCAATGAGTAGGATGTCATCAACGTAGAGCACAACAAATGTAACTGCACTCCCACTAACCTTCTTGTAGACACATGGTTCATCCGGGTTCTTATGAAAGTCAAACATTTTGATCGTTTCATCAAACCGGATGTTCCAACTCCTCGAAGCTTGTTTGAGTCCATAAATGGATCTCTGGAGCTTGCAAACCTTTTGCTCGCTCCCGCTGGATATGAAGCCTTCTGGCTGCTTCATATAGATCTCTTCCTTAATGTTTCCATTAAGGAAAGCGGTCTTCACATCCATTTGCCATATCTCATAGTCATAATATGCAGATATGGCTAACAGTATCCGTATGGATTTAAGCATCGCTACTGGTGAAAAAGTTTCCTCATAATCAATTCCTTGCTTCTGAGTATAACCTTTTGCTACCAATCGTGCCTTATAGGTTGCTACCTCTCCATCTACTCCAAGCTTCCGCTTGTAGACCCATTTGCAGCCAATGGGAACAATTCCCTGTGGTGGGTCCACCAAAGTCCATACCTTGTTGGAGTACATAGAGTCCATTTCGGACTGCATAGCTTCTTGCCACTTCTTCGAGTCGATGTCAGACATCGCCTCTCCATAGCTTCTTGGATCATTATCCAAGGGGAGTCCCTCTTCTTTGTTCTCTAACAACAAGTTGTACCTCTTAGGTACCCTTGAGACCCTTTCGGATCTTCGAAGAGATTGTGCCTTAGAGGGTCCAGCATCAGCTGGTGTACCATTTACTGCGTCAGTTGGGGTGTTCTGTGGTTCTTGAACCTCTTCAAGTTCTACGACATTGTCACTTCCATCTGAAAGAAATTCTTCTTCAAGGAAGGTAGCATTCCTCGAAACAAACACCCTTTGTTCCGTGGCATCATAGAAATAGTATCCAATAGACTCCTTTGGATACCCCACAAACTTGCATAAGCTGGATCTCATATCCAACTTATCTCCCACTAGCTGCTTCACATAAGCAGCACACCCCCATACCCTAAGGTATTTATAGGAAGGTGTCTTTCCATACCACATCTCATATGGTATTTTGGGGACGGCTTTAGATGGCACCCTATTTAATAGGTATGCCGCCGTTTCTAAGGCATAGCCCCAGAATGAAAGAGGTAATGAAGTGAAGCTCATCATAGATCGAACCATGTCCAACAAGGTTCGATTCCTGCATTCCGCAACTCCGTTGAGTTGGGGAGTAGCAGGAGGAGTCCACTGTGAGAGAATCTCATTCTCTTTTAGATAATCTAAAAATTCTGTGCTTAAGTATTCACCTCCTCGATCAGATCGAAGAGTTTTTATACTTAATCCAGTTTGTTTCTCTACTTCAGTTCTGAATTCTTTGAACTTTTCAAATACTTCAGACTTGTACCTTAAAAGGTACACATAACCATACCTAGAGAAGTCATCGGTAAAGGTTAAGAAGTAGTTATAGTTCCCACGGGCACTAACATTTAGTGGCCCACATACATCTGTATGGATCAAATCCAATAGATGCTTGGCTCGCTCCACTTGTCCAACAAATGGAGATTTGGTCATCTTTCCTTTGAGGCAGGATTCACAAGTTGGTAGTTCTTGCTCTCTCGTTAGATCAAGCAATTGTGCCAATTTGTTAATTCTTTTCTCAGAAATATGTCCTAATCTTGCGTGCCACAGGCTCATTGAACTATGATTATCTAATTTTCTTTTATTTTGTTGAATTGTGAAAATGGGGTTATGGGGAGTAATAGTATATAAACAATTCGTCAAAGAACCAGAATATATAAAATCAGAACGTTTGAAAATGGAACAATTTCCATTCTCAATGGTAAATCTAAAACCTTCTCTATCCAAAACTGGAATAGAGATAATGTTCTTAATAATATCTGGAACAAAAAGATAATTATTTAAAACTATTACATAACCATTCTCTAAAGCCAGATTAACGGTCCCTATAGCTAATGCAGCAACTCTTGCTCCATTTCCCATCCTAAGGACCGTCTCTCCTCCATCCAGCTTCCTACTTCTTGCCATCATCTGCAAATCATTGCAAATATGTGAGCCACAACCGGTATCTAATACCCAAGAAGTATTTTAACCGACAAGTTAACTTCAACAAAATATATACCTGAACTCTTCAGGCTTGCAAGATACTCCTTGCAATTCCTCTTCCAGTGCCCTGGTTTGCCGCAGTAATGGCACTTGTCATTGGCTTGAGAAGAAACCTTTTTGACACCGCCCTTAGCTTTCAGCTTGTTGGGTTTAGAGGAACCCTTTCCTTTCTTCTTTCTTTCTTGGGCTTTTTAGCCTTTGATCCGGAAGAAAATCCAACAAGCAGAACCGGCTTGTCCTTTTTCATGGTGGACTCAGCCGTCTTTAACATGTTCACAAGCTCAGCGAGACTAGTCTCCATGTTGTGCATGTTAAAGTTGACAACAAAGGTGTCAAATGATGGAGGCAGAGACTGCAGCAGAAGGTCCGTATAGAGTTCGTTCTCCATAACGACTCCAAGGGACGCCAGCCTTTCAATAAGGGCTATCATCTTCAATCCATGATCATGGACTGAAGAGCCCTCAGTCATACGACATCTGAAAAGCTCTTTTGAGATCTGATATCTCGTCTGCCGAGTTCTTTCACCATACAACTCTTGTAGGTGAATGAGGATCCCATGGCAGTATCTTGATCCTCATTCTGCCTCTGCAGCTCATTTGACATCGATGCCAGCATGTAGCATCGAGCCTGCAGATTGTCATCAACATGACGTAAATAACCTGCATAATCCTCTGAAGTAATATCCTCCGGTGGTAACCAAGGAGGCGCAGTGTCGAGGACATATGCCCTCTTCTCTGATTGAAGAACTATCTTCAGGTTTCTTAGCCAATCGACAAAATTAGGTCCAGTTAATTTATTTTTGTTCAAGGATTGTTGCAAGTGGATTCTTTGCCATTTTAGTAGAATAATCTACAAAATATGCAAGAAGCAGAAAATGAGTAAACTATGGGAAAAACATATTCATTTAATATAAGGTCTTTAATACTAAATGTCTCCCACTATTTTTTCGAATTCCATCACCCCTAATGGAATTTCGGGAAATCAAATTTCCTAGTGAGCTTGAGGTCCAATGGAAATATTTCACACCCCAATTTTATGAGCCCATGAAATATTTTTATCGGTAGTCAACTCTTTGACGATTGTATCACTATACAACCCTCAAGTTTGTTTTGTCTCACCTCTTCTCATATACCCCAATTTTATGAGCCCATATGGTACTAAGTGTCAAACAATACCCATCAAACTTTCGTGTAGATAGAGCATCAAGATGTCCACGACTCATGGTCAACATAATGACGATTCCATCCCACGAGCATCTCTATGCTTGGTAGAGATCACAGCTTTCCAACACAAGACCACCCCACAACTCATGGTCAGTGATCAAGTGCGGTAGCGGTCGTCATGTCTCTATCTTTGATGGTAGGCATGGAACGATAGGTCCTACCTAACTTGTCCATTTTTGTTTGAAATCAAATTTCAAAAAATTCTTTTACTTAATTTAATTGAACGATAGGTCCTACCTACTTGTTATTTTTGTTTGAAATCAAATTTCAAAAAATTCTTTTATAATTTTAATAAATTAAGTGGGGTTTAATTTTATCCAAGACCTCATCATAATTTAAATTATGTTGGTTATTTAATGCATGACATCATAATATCATTCCACAAGCATAAAAGCATTAAATAAAATCCTAAGCATGCATCTAATACATACTTAAATAAATGGATGATCATGAACCAGTCCTATGCGGTCCATTTGAGCCAAAAATGGCCTAAGGTCAGTCTAAGGGTAATAAAATGGAATATAATCTATTCTATTACATAATTGTATCCCATACAATCATGGGCCTTCTTTTTTATTCTCCTTCGTCTTCCAAAGAAAAAGAAAAACCTTACCATCTATTCTACTCTCTTTACAGAAAATAAAATAACTTACATAAATGAAATAAGAGGCTCGCAGGCCCCATTTTAAAACCCAAAAATATTAAATAAAACCAATCACATTGGTCCAATGGCTCATGATCATCTCATACATGTTCATAATAACATCATATGTAATTATCAAAATATGTAAATTTACCAAATTGTTAAACGCAATTTTTCTTTTAACTTGGTATAATTTTTAATTGCTTGAAAAACAATTTTTCTTTGAAAAAATAATTTTCAGAAAAAATTAAAATTAACATTTAATTTTAATATTCCAGAAAATAAAAAAATAAAAAAATAAAAAAAACGGACCCAGAACGACACGACGAGCAGCACCACTGCTGCCCGTCGGGCGCGCAGCCGGGCGCCCAACTAAGAATTTCTTGCGGGCCATATTCGGTGTACTTGTTCCCTAACAAGCACCCACATATATGCACTTACGTCTCCTACGCTAATGCCAATGAAATGTGACATCCTCATCTCACGAGCATGCATTATATTACGAGTCTTACTGAGCTATTTGATGTCCCATCTCAAAAAAACTCTCAACTCGGAACTTATTTAAAACCAAAGCCTTAGAGGCATGTTCCATGATCGCCATCATATGCGCGACCATGCCCCGTAGCTAATCTGGTCTAAGGACTTTATCTAATGTGCAGAAAAAAAATGCAAGACATAAGATAAAGAAAATGTCTTTTTATTAATATGATTCCCAATAAGATTGTCTTTACAAAAACAAAAGAGTATAATACACCCAATCTAATTGGGGCGTTGGCATCCTACTCTAACAATCATGTCTTATACAAAGATTTGCATACATTATGATTTCTTCAAAGGATATATAAGGTTCGTGAGTCATTCTAATCCAGTAAGAGATCACACCTGATGTGTGGTCTTGAGATACTTTTGGATTTCCTTGGGAGGTTTGTGTACATTTAGTAATTTGTTTATCAACCATTACCTTTTGTGAGAGAATTCATTGTTCTTGAATTTCTTCAAGCTCTATGATCTAACATTTTCTATCCAATAGAAACACCTTTCTACAAGAAGGTCGTATTTCCCAAAACTAACACTTTAATTTTGAGAGGTCATAGAAGTAGTATCCAATGGATACCTTTAAATACCCCATAAATCTGCATAAGTTGGTTCTTGCATTTAACCTATCTCCCACTTACTGCTTTGCACAAGTAGGACACCTTTTACCCTTATGTATTATAAGTTTTTCCCATATCATATCCATTATGATATTTTGGCATCGACTTAAGTGACATTCTTATTTAATAAGAATATTATCGACTTATTGTAGGTTTGTGTGTCCTCACTCTGTTGTGACCCTTTAGCCCTACTAAGTACACTACTTTGGTCTTAAACTCAACTTCTTCTTAGAATTTTGTTATTATGCATTTAAGTTCTTCGGGTGTGGCTAACCTCGTTGATCTCCTAATAACTCAAATCCTCACTTGACTGCTTTAGTCCTCACTTCTATTGAAACCTTTAGCCCCGCTAAGCAATCTGCTCCAGTCTTGGACTTGTTGTCTTGGATTGAAATCTTCATCGCTATTTTGATCGTGAGCACTATTTCATCATTTTTGTTTATAGGTTAAGTCTTCTTCGAGTATTATCTAAAAGTGTAGCTTTTACAAAAGTCCTACCCAAACAAAAAGAACTTCAAGAGTTTTAGGGATTTAACCTAAACTAATTTATTAGTAAAATCTATGCAAGTTCATATTAATAGCAAAAGATTAGTGAATCTCCATGTGCAACATATTAAACATATTATGTGATTTACAATGAAATATTTATCGATCTTTGACATAGGAGCCCTGCTCCATAAAGGTAAGAGAAAGGTTGTGCTTTTTAGTTCTATTATATCTAAAATGAGAGATAGGCTTCACAATTGGGAGAAGATAAATTTATCACAAGGAGGACGTCAGGAACTTATAAAGAGTGTTCTCTCTTCTATGCCTCTACATATTATGCACATTATTGGCCCCCAAAAATCAATTCTCTAATAGATTGAGAGGCTTCTTGACAAATTTTATAGGGGTTACAATGATGGTCATCATAAAATTCATAGGCTTTATTGGAATAACAAGGAAGAATGAAGGTTAAGGGTGCAGAAGGAAGTTGATATGTCATCTACTTTCTTATATAAAATGTGGTGGAGATTTCGTAAAAGCGACTCCCTTTGGGCCAAATACAAGTAGCTCAGGTATTGTTGTAATGGTGCACTATTTCTACTAAAGTTTCTAAGGAGCATTCACCAATATGGAAAAAACTTTGCAAAGTTTGACAAGAAGTTGATCAATGCATGTTTTGGAGTATTGGCAATCATTCCACCTCTTTTTGGTTCGATTTTTGGAGGGATATACACCTTTATGCTATAGGATTTAGAATGGTATATACTCGATGGACCTAATTCATTCTTTGTAGAGAAATGGGAATTGGGACAAAGAGAAACATGGGATGTGTGATTTAATTTTTATTGGGCATTTTCCATATTTTCACTATTTGAGAAGCCCAAATATGTTTGGTTTAGCCCATTTTTAGATTCAAAAATCCCACTTTCCACTTCTCCTTGGAAAAAATCAAATTTGAGAATATTTTCCCCCGTTGCCTAGTCTAAGGCAACTCTGCCAGAAACTTAGAAACATTTCCCATCAATCTTTCAAAGCTTGTCACCGAGTTCAATTGTTCAACTACCCATATCTTCCTCCTTTACTCTTTATAACCACTCACATGTGTAAACCTCTCTTAAAACTCCTCCCTCAAGCCACTCTAAGTTCCATTCTTCTTCTACTCCCTGCCCCAAAACATGAACCACGGCATGGCGATGTGAGGAATTGAGCGGTGAGAACGGCGTACCCTCCCCCACTACGAAAATATTAAAGGTAATTCGACGTGTGTAAGCCCAATTTGAACATCAGATCTACAAATCAATTGTAGATTTGTATGGATTGGTGAATAAAATACCTTCTTGGTTTCGTTGTTTATGCATTAGTCTATATTTTTTACTTCGATGATATGAATGTTATGTTAGTATTTAGTGTAAAAGATATTTCTTGTTGTAGGGTTTAGGGTCATGTGAATGTATGGGAATTTTGTTCGTTATATTCGTGGATGGATGTATTTTTAGACAATTTTTTCTGATTTCATGGAGCTCCATTATTGCCACCCTTGTACTTTCTGTTTTGGTTTCTCTTTTGATTTCAAGATACATTGGATTCGTAATGATGGAAGCGTACCCAAATAAACATAACATTTTTATTTTTGTTTTTTCTGAGAAGAGTATTCAAACTGGAATTTGATTGTTTTCACAAACAAAGGGACATGATTTTTTTTTTATTTTCTTGTTTTTGATTTTGAGAAGAAGAATAATACTAGATTTTGGTCAATAGTTTTTTGCCATGGTGCTCACTTTTCAATTCATTTTGTTTTCTTTTTTTATTGTAAAAATTATTATTATGATAAAATAAAACTTTTTTCACTTACGATATATAATTAGTAAAAAGATAAATTAATTTTTTATCAATAACATTTGTTTTTGTTATTGTGGATTTGAAACTAGATTAGAGATAATTTAGAGGACAAATATGCGCAGGGCGATAGAATGATTTTTTGTATAGATGCTTTTTCCTTCTCTTTTTTTTGTATAGTAAGAGAATGATTTCATTTATGAAAAATCAGGCGTGATTTATGATTTACCAATTCCTAGTTTTTTAGCATATTTGATATAGAGGATAGAACATTATGCATGTTTCAAGTTGTTGCTTATGATATCCTAAAATATAGAAGCGTTTCTTCTTCTTCTTTATTCTTCTTTTTTCTTAGTCATATTTGGATCTTAAATTTTATTGTGAAAATCATTAGCCTCAATATTTTTTCTTTATTTCATCTTAAAGAAAAATAAAAAAGAGATGTTTGTTAAGCGATAAATTCATTGATTTAATCTTCAATCTCAAATGGGTTTTGATGATAATAGTACTCTATTTACAAAGAAATTAAAATTGATAAATATTTATTTGAAAAATGTGATGGGATATTACTTACTGCTTCTTTCTATGATTTTGATAAAGCAAAGAAAAGAAAAACATAGAAAAATTATTCTGCAAAGTATACAAATGAGAAAATCGTGCAAGGCAAGAATGTTGGGTTCGCTTTACTATAAGGGGTTTACACAGTGGAAATTTAAAATTTTAAATCAAATAAATAAACACATCTATCAAAAATAAATAGAAGCTCGTAGTGATTTTATCAATTTTCACTTTGTTATCATTTTTGCAAAATAAATTTGAGTCGTTTAAAGTAATTAGAAATTACCCCCGTAGAACTCTTCTTCGTGTGATGATGAGGGAATCAATTCCTGATTTTGTGGCTATCACCAAAACCCCGTAACCTCATCGAAAATAGGGATTCAAATGTTTCCTCTCTAAAATGTCCACATTTTGGAAGTAGACACTGAAATAAATTCTTATTTTGTAGAATCTTATTTCATTTATGAATTTGATTCTCGGAATAAAATCATAATTCCACAATCAATCGTTGATTGGAGATTGTATTTGTGCAGATGAATAATTATAAATTAATTATTATCTATGCCTTTGGAAGAGAAATCAAAGAAGGAAGAGTATATAATGAAAACCTATTTTTTTTCTTTTATATGAGAGCCAAAAAAGACTTTATTCTCTCTATTTCTCAAATTTTCTTCCACCTTAAAAATTAAAAGGGGTTTTGGCCGACTTCTAATGTTATCTACTATAATACCCGAGCCTCGTGCTGCTCAACTGACCAATATAGTTCATGTCTTTCATGCTACGTATGTGTCATTTGTATTTTTAATTGATATTTCATAATGCACTATATTTTATATGATATTTTTAATAATTAAACTTTTGAAGCTGTCACCGATATTAGTTTTTAAATTCTTTAACCTAATTGATTGAGTTAGTACTAAGATACGAGAATTTAGGTGTCAACTATCAGATACCATTACAATACACGTAAGTGAAAGGTGGCATTGTTGTATTTTTCGGTGTAGGATAAACTATGCAAATAAATTAATTAGGGAGAAAATAGGATACTAATGATAATAATAATAATAATAAAGAAATAAGGACATTATCATATTAATTAAGAGGGTATAAATTCTTACTAGAAAATAAATTTGGGGTTTATAAATAAATATCAAAATATTATGTATTAATTATATATATATATATATATATATAATATATATATATATTATAAAGATGTATGAAATATTATATATATATATATATATGTATCGATGTATGAAATATATATAGATATAAGTATATGTGTGTATTATAATAAAATAATGTCATAATATATATATATATATATATATATATATATATGTACATGTGTATAGCTTATGTTTTAGATTAGCATATATTATATATATATATATATATATATATATTATATATTAGAATGTTAGTTTCTATATACATATACATATACACGTGTATAGTTTATAGTAATAGTTATAATATATTACACATATCTTACAATATATTATATTATATTAAGGATAAGTATACATATGTTATAATATTATATTAGGTTTTCTTAATAGCTAAGTAATAGTTAACATATTAAAACAAGATATTATACATATGTTATAATATATTATACTAGGTTATAATATATTATATATATTAAGGATAAGTATACATATGTTATAATATTATATTAGGTTTTCTTAATAGCTATGTAATAGTTAAGATATTAAAACACCACACACACACACGTTCACGGCAGCAAAGGAAAGGAAAAGAGAAGAAAAAAAAAGAAAAAATGAGAAAGAAAGAACAAATTTCAATCGTAGAAATTTGAGGAAATTTTGGGTAAGTCCTTTCTTATTTTTGTACGGATAAAAATATATATTTATGCTATTTATTTCTAATTTGAAAGAAATTTTCTGATGCAAATTAACTAGTTATCTTCTTGTGAGATAATAATTAATATACATTTGAAATTAGTTACAAAGATTTGATTTTATTATCCTGTATTAATTGGATGAAAGAGCTAATTTAATTGAAGGATTTGTTATGGAAATTATAACACATCAATTAGATAATATTAAAATGAATTCGAGATGAGAAATTAAGGTATTTAAAAGGTTCTAATTGGTGTGAGTATAAATTTTAAGGTTTGATTGTTATTTAATTAAATTTAAGATTTAAGATCCCTTATGAGATTTGATATAGAAACCCATTGATTAAGAATGAAAATTAATACGTTATACTTTTACAGGCAACTTTATATCTAAGGTACGGAGGAGAATCTTGTTAACCTTCAGTAGGATATCAAAGGTGAAGGGTAAGCAAAAATTCATTTGCAATTACAATGTATGGACATAGTATTTTGTACATTATCTATATTAAATGTGATCTTTGTGTCTTGATGTGTGTACTGTGAGTATTATACATATCTTATAGTGCATATGTTGCTTGGATGATGGGACATAGGATCTGTTGTGTCATTGGACATGCCATTTATCAATATTTATTTGTCCATGTATAACACGTGCTCACGATTGAGGTTTTTGACACGCATGATAATATTTTCAAAAAGAAAATATTTTGGTTGGCCACTATTAGTGTACCAAGGCCCATGTGTGGCTTATTTATATGATATTTGGGGCACTGTGAGTTTTACTTCTCAGAAGATCATAGAGGTTGATTTGGGGTGTGCCTTTGGTGGTCACAAGAGGGTGACCACTTGACTGTGCTCTTATCGATGCCGCTAGTGGGAAGAGTTCTAGAGGGTCATAGAGGAAGACAGGGGGTGGACCTCTGGTGATCCCATGAGATGGCCTCGGATTGTATCGATCTGTTTATGACCATATGATTATTGATATTGTTGAGAGCTCTATCTGGTACATAGTAAGTGGGTTAAGGGTCCAGTGATGGAAAATAATTTTGAATGAAATGATTTTGATGCATGAGTTCGCATTCTTGTCATGATCTTATAAAATGCATTGTATTATGTTGGATTATCCCTTCAGCATTAGGTCACGTAGTTCATGCATTGTAGGTGAGTTTGATGATACTTGAAGCCATGACTTACTGAGCGAGGGGCTGGAGCTCCTATAAGTTCTGAGGATCAGTGTACATGGATGACGACCTGTTGGGCTGGTTGTTAAGTTATTTGATTTTGGAGTCTATTGTATTAGGTTTTGGGATTTGTATTATGTGTTACTTTTATAACTTTTCTGTACATAGGTATGTAAATATTATGATTGTTATGGGTTCTCTACAGGTATATATATTAGTCTGTGAGTGGAAAATATGTATTATTTATTAATATATTACAGGAAAAAAAATAATGTATGCGCACAGGCTCTATCATGTTAAATTATGCTATATATAGTTGTATACTAATGGAGGTGTTATAGAGTGGTATTAGAGCCCAGTTACAGGTTCTTTAGACTATCCACGTATATAAACTTGGAACTTGTGGAAGCACAGCTTTGCTCGTAAGTTTTATTTATTATGTGATGCATTATTGTTTCATGAATTATATTGGTCATGTTCTAAAATAGTATTGCAGTCATGACAAGAACAAGGAATGAGAGTAGTAGTGGAGGTAGAAAACCAGATGGGGAGACACCTATGCTAAATGATGATCGGGACACTGCTATAAACCGACTTAACTTACCAATATCAATGCCTTAAGTACATAATGTATTCCACATGTCTATGTTGAGAAAATATATTGCAAATCTATCTTATATTCTGAAAAATGAACTTATAGAGCTAAAAGCAGATTTAAGTTATGAAGAAGCATTTATAGAGAATCTTCTACGAGAAGTAAAACAACTCAAAAATAAAAAGATTCCATTGGTAAAAGTGTTTTGGAGAAATCAGTCCACAAAAAAGCTACTTGAGAGAGAGAGGATGATATGAAAGTTAAGTATCCAAAACTGTTTCGGTATGTAAATTTTGGGGACGAAATTTTCATAAGAAGGAGAGAATGTAATACCCGAGCCTCGCACTACTCACCTGGCCAATATAGTTCATGCCTTTCATACTACATATGTGTCATTTGCATTTTTAATTGATATTTCATAATGCACTATATTTTATATGACATTTTTAATAATTAAACTTTTGAAATTGTCACCGATATTGGTTTCTAAAATTTTTAAACTAATTAGTTGAGTGGGTACTAAGATACAAGAATTTAGGTGTCAACTATCAGATACCATTACGATATATGTAAGTGAAAAGTGGCATCGTTGTGTTTATTGGTGTAGGATAAACTATGCAAATAAATTAATTAGGGAGAAAATAGTAAGACTAATGGTAATAATAATAATAAAAAAAAATAAAGACATTATCATATTAATTAAGATGGTATAAATTCTTACTAGAAAATAAATTTGGGGGTTTATAAATAAATATCAAAATATTATGTATTAATTATATATATATAAAAATATAATATATATATATATATATATAGATGTATGAAATATATTATATATATATGTATAGATGTATGAAATATAATATAATATATATATGTATAGATGTATGAAATATATATAGATATAAGTATATGTGTGTAGTATAATAAAATAATATCATAATATATATATATATATATATATATATATACACGTGTATAACTTATGTTTTAGATAAGCATATTATATATATATATATATTATATTAGAATGTTAGTTTCTATATACATATATGTATACACGTGTATAGTATATAGTAATAGTTATAATATATTACACATATGTTACAATATATTATATTATATTAAGGATAAGTATACATATGTTATAATATTATATTAGGTTTTCTTAATAGCTAAGTAATAGTTAAGATATTATACATATGTTATAATATATTATACTAGCTTATAATATATTATATTATATTAAGGATAAGTATACATATGTTATAATATTATATTAGGATTTCTTAATAGCTAAGTAATAGTTAAGATATTAAAACACCACACACACACGTTCACGTCAGCAAAGGAAAGGAAAAGAGAAGAAAGAAAAAGAAAAAGGGAGGAAGAAAGAACAAATTTCAATCGTAGAAATTTGAGGAAATTTTGGGTAAGTCCCTTCTTATTTTTGTACGGATAAAAATATATATTTATACCGTTTATTTCTAATTTAAAAGAAAGTTTTTGATGCAAATTAACTAGTTATCTTCTTGTGAGACAATAATTAATATATACCTTTAATTCGAAATTAGTTATAAAGATTTGATTTTATTATCCTGTATTAATTGGATGAAAGAGCTAATTTAATTGAGGGATTTGTTATGGAGATTATAACACATCAATTAGATAATATTAAAATGAATTCGAGATGAGAAATTAAGGTATTTAAAAGGTTCTAATTGGTGTGAGTATAAATTTTAAGGTTTGATTGTTATTTAATTAAATTTAAGATTTAAGACCCCTTATAAGATTTGATATAGAAACCCATTGATTAAGAATGAAAATTAATACGTTATACTTTTACAGGCAGCTTTATATCTAAGGTTAGGGAGGAGAATCTTGTTAACCTTCAGTAGGATTTCAAAGGTGAAAGGTAAGTGAAAATTCATTTGCAACTACAATGTATAGATATAGTATTTTGTGCATTATCTATATTAAATGTGATCCTTATGTCTTAATGTGTGTACTGTAAGTATTATACATACCTTATAGTGCATATGCTGCTTGGATGATGGGACATAGGATCTATTGTATCATTGTACATGTCATTCATCATCATTTATATGTCCATGCATAACACGTGCTCACAGTTGAGGTTTTTGATACGCATGACATTATTTTTAAAAAGAAAATATTTTGGTTGGCCACTACTAGTGTACCGAGACCCATATGTGGCTTATTTATATGATTTGGGGCTCCGCGAGTATTAGTTCTCGGAGGATCATAGAGGTTGACATGGAGTTTGCCTTTGGTGGTCACGAGAGGATAGACTACTTGACTGTGCCCTTATCGACGCTGCTGGTGGGAAGGCTTCTGAAGAGTCAGAGGGAAAGATATGGGGTGGACCTCTAGTGATCCAAGAGATAGCCTCGGACTGTGTCGATCTGTTTATGGCCATGTGATTATTGATATTGTTGAGAGTTCTATCGAGTACATAGTAGGTCGACCAAGGGCCAGTGATTGAAAATGATTTTGAATGAAATTATTTTGATGCATGAGTTCGCATTCTTGTCATGATCTCATAAAATACATTACATTTATGTTGGATTATGCCTTCAGCATGCATGATTTTTATTTACTGAGCATTAGCTCACGAAGTTCATGCATTGTAGGTGACTTTGATGATACTTGAAGCCATGGACTTACTGAGCGAGGGGCTGGAGCTCTACAGGTTCTGAGGATCAGTGTATATGGATGACGACCTGTTGGGTTGGTTGTTAAGTTATTTGATTTTAGAGTCTATTGTATTGAGTTTTGGGATTTGTATTGTGTGTTAGTTTTATATCTTTTCTGTACATGGGTATATAAATATTATGATTGTTATGGGTCCTCTACAGGTATATATATTAGTCTGTGAGTGGGAAAATATTTATTATTTATTAACATGTTATAGGAAAAAAAAATAATGTATGCGTATAAGTTCTATTATGTTAAATTATACTATATATATAGTTGTGTTGTAATGGAGGTGTTACATCCACCCTCTTAAATCAGACACTAAGTGTCTTAATACACACATGTGTATTTTGGTCTAATTTTGAATAATCCCCATCATTTAAAAATAATAGACCTAGTCTCCTAAAATTAGGCTATATCCATAATCATGGGGATTTTGACTTTCGAAATACTATCTTTATATATATATATATATATATTATACGTATATATATAAATATATCTAATATATATTTACATATATACACGTACGCACACATACATGTGTACATATTATATCATATACATATATAAATCCTATTTATCTTTTATTTATTTCTCATCATTTATCTAGTGGGTTCATACAATTAGGCACTAGTTATTGGTCTTGGGTTTGGACTTCAATAAACTCCAATTAATTAATTTAGTTAATCAATTAATTTGCAAAGCCCAAATTGATTAATTTATTCTACTCCATTTATTAGGCTTTCTAATCAATTTGGATTTACTTAAATAATTCAATCATTTAATTAAATATTTAATCCAATAATTGAACTCAATTAAAACCCTAATTAATTAATTTATATTAATTAATTACATCCAATAATTGAATTTATTAATTTTGAACGTCCAAAATTATATGTGACCCTTTTAGGTTCACAACTAATACTAGGAGTAGGCTCACAATTTTTGTAACTTATGAATAAAGATTATTCGATTAATTAATACACTTGGAATTAACTTTTTAATTCAAGAACCTACAAATCATGGTAACACCTAGCAAGTAGCATGATTACCTAGTATCAGGTGAAACAACGAGTAAACCTATTTCAGTTGCGATTACCATACACGTATGGTCCTTCCAAAAACTAATCTCCCGATTGAATCTAGGGCATAGATTATAAGTTGAAACCCTAATTGATTAAATAACTATGATCCCATATCAAGTTCCAGTGACTTCCGATGAATCAAAATTCATCCTTCCTTAGCCAAGTTCTTCGAATCATGAACTATGAAAACATATGAGATTCCATTGTTATATGACAAGTATCAAATTCTATGTTGGTCACTGACAAACCTCCATGCATACCAGTACAACACCCAACATATCCCTTTTTTGGTTTTCAATTAATCATAAGATATATCAAAGTGTTGTAGGATGTAGACGAGGCTACCATCGTGCCTCAAGTGCGAGGACTAGCCGTGTACTATTATTTCGATAGGTAAAGCATCCAGCTAAAAATTTTCTGCGGGCTATGTTCGGTGAACTTGTTCTCTAAACAAGCACCCGCATACATACACTTGCATCACTATGTTGATGCTAATGGAATGTAACATCCTCGCCTTACAAGCATACATTATATACATATATCTTACTGGGCTATTTAATGTCCTTTCTTAAAAAGCCCTCAACTTGAAACTCATTTACGACCAAAACCTTAGACACATATTCCATAATCACCATCATATGTATAATAGATATGGTATAGGGACTTTATCTAATTGTCTAAGGGCAATCAAGAAAAAAAATGCCTATAAGTTAATAAATATTAAATAAGATTGTCTATTTCAAGAATATAAGAGTAACCATTACTTGATACATCGGGCACTACTCTAACAATCTCACACTTACCCTAGAGCCAATTACCCAATATCTTAGGCCCATCTTCTAAAGATGCCCTTTGAATACTATTTGCGCTAGGGGCCTAGTCAGTAGATCTTCTAAAAATTTTGCCAAGGCTATTTTCTCCATATTGAGTCGTCTATACGAATGATTACTCTAATCATATGGTATCACCTCATATTGTGCTTAGATTTATGATGAGATATTGACTCTTTTGCTTGCACAACAACCTTATTATTTTCATAGTAGACTATTAACAATATCCGTAACCACTTCCAACCCTTTGGAAGAGGCTCCTCATCCAAATACATTCCTTTGCAGCATCTTATTTGGTGATGTATTCATCCTTGATGGTGGAATCCACGGTCGTCTTAAGACTAGAACTTCTTCTAGCTAACCACCATAATTTAGGACAAATATGATTCTAGACATTGATCAAGTTATCTACTTTAGACTAGAAGCTAGATGTAACATCCTAACTTTGGTTCTCTAAGCCATGTTCTAATAGGCTCCTAAATTATAATATTATTGACACCTCCATTAGCATAATTGCACATGTTACTACCTTACAATTACTACAATTATGCTTCATTTTGTGATAATTGTGTGTAGGGACTAAAAATAAAGAATAGAGTGAAGATATGGTGAAAAATAGTTGAAATTAGACAAAATGGAATTTGCACCGCGACACCCCCTAGGTCACGCCATGGCATGAGTAGCCAAAATTGGGTAGTGAGTTCCATTTTTGATGGCACCACGACACCCCCTCTTAGGTATCGTGGCACTGGACTTAGGAGAACTCGTGCTGCAGTGCTAGAAGGTTCGGGCACACAACATGATTGCCTGAATTTAGGCTGTAAGCAGGCATTTCTCAAGTGTCGTGGCACCAGAAGAACAGAGCATTTCGCACTATGGCGCTAATGGTCCAGACATGAAAAACAATACCTGAAAATTTTTAAGGGACTAGTGGTAATCTAATCCATGCATTGAATCTTTCTTGTTATACACCACTACACCAACATGTCATGTGACACTCTATTAGATACACTATTTACACATAATTATAGCACATAAATGTAGATACACACATGCTTATGCATAATTGTCTTGAACAACACACTATACACATCATTCAACACACAATTCATCAACACACTTACACTCTACACCTATCTTCTCACACACATTTTCTCTCTACCTAAAAACACCCATTCTTCAATATTTTTCCACATATTACATAAAAAAATACACACCCGTCATCAAGGAGTTGGGGATTCAAGACAAAGGGAATAAGGAGCTACTTTGCACAAGAAGAATCTAAAGCTAGAAGTGAAGACTATCAAAAGGGGTTGTAATTTTTACTTTAGTTTTCTTTTAATTTTGTTTAGTTCTAAAGAATATTGTAAAGGCATGATGTTGAGAAACAAATATTGTTTGCTCTGTCTCATTATGAACTAAACTCAACTTTTCCAAGGCTTAGAAAGTTGTTTCTATGAAGTTGTGAATTGTTAACTTGTATATGATATGGATGATTGTTGATTTTGTGATGAGCATGCAATATGTTCTTAATGTTTCTTGAAATTTGGGAAGTTTTGAGATGAACCTTGTTGTTGTGATTGAGATCGAGAGGTAGTGTCACAACAAGTGCTTGTGTAATGTATTCCACTGTGTGCTAGGTCACTATAGAATATAGGAGATAGCATACGCAATAGTCATAGATTTAGCCAACAAAAGCTAGAGGAAATCGTAAAGCCTAATGCATTATTGGATAGCTAAACTTGTATAGGAATATACAAGTTGCTTTCTAGTAATAAGTATTGTATATCTTGGAAAAGAGTATTATATAAAATTAGAGTTCCTATTGTCACACAATTCAATGTCAATCCTATTCACTAACTTGTAAGAATTCACAATGTGATAGAACGACAGTTCAATACCTTGGTACTTCTCTACCTAAGTCTAAATCCCCAATTTTTCTTGATCACTTTAGTAGCTAATTAATTTCTAGTTTTTAGTTTTCAATTTAATCAACCAACTTTAGATAGGTTAAATATAGTTGGATTATCTATATTTATGTATGCTCACATACTCTCTAGGGACCGACATTTGTATACTCATATACTTTATTACTTGTTGGCCCGTACACTTGTAGTTTGTACCACTTATTTCGGGGACATCAAGTTTTTGGCGCCGTTCTCGGGGAGTATGTTTTTGCAATATTGAGGTTGGTTTATCTAGTTGTAGTTGACCATTTTATTTACTTTATTTTTGTTTCATTGCTTTTATTTTTGTTTTTATTTGTTTCATTTCTACTTTGGGAGCTCATGTTTTTCATTATAGGTGTTGTTGGTGCATGACTCGGTCATCTTCATGGGATCTTGAGCATACTACCTAAAAATTAAAAGAACTCTCCATTTGTTGATAAAGGAAGCAAAAGAGGAAAGAATGGCCTATAACGAGCGAGATGTAGAGAAAAGATCATTGTTGGATTATGCTAAACCTTCATCTCAATGGGACTAATTCGAGTATTTAAGAGGCCAGCAATACAAGCAAATACTTTTGAGATTAAACCAATGATCATTCAAATGATACAAACTTCGGTGCAATATGGAAAATTGTGACACTTTTAAGCATAATGGAGTAACCGATGATGCTATTAGACTGATATTATTTCCATTTTCCTTTAGGGTAAAAGCCAAGAGCTAGCTTAATTCATTGCCCGCCAGATCAATCACCACATGGGATGCTATGGCACAAGCATTCCTTACCAAGTATTTTCTACCATCTAAAACTACCAAAATGAGGAATGTCATTACTACATTTGTGCAATTTGAGTTGGAGTCTTTGTATCAAGGTTAGGAGAGGTTTAAGAATTTGTTGAGGAGGTTCCTACACCATGGTTTGCATACATGGCTTCAAGTACAAACATTCTATAATGGTTTGTCAATTCCCAATCGAGCTACGATAGATGCAGCGACAGGAGGCACCATCATGAGGAAAACTCCAGAAGAGGTATATGAATTATTAGAGAAAATGGCATCTAATAGAAGTTTGAGAAAATGATAGTGGGAGTGCACACTATCGGGACATACTCTGCCCTTTCGGCTAAAATCGAAGCATTGAACAAGAAGATTTACAACATGACTGCTTCGATAATAAAGGTACAAACCATCGCATGTGAGTTATGTGGAGGTGGGCACTGAGTGCCAAGTGGGGAACCTATTTTCATCCTCATCCAAGCAAGCCAATTATGCTAAGAATTTCAATAGGCAAGCAAACAATTCCTATTCCCAAACATATAATCCTGGATGGAAGAATGACCCAAATTTTGCATGGGAGGTCAAAGTGGCCAAGGTACTTCTCAAGCTAATCAAAATATGGCATGAACTCCACCACTCGGTTACCCACCCCAAGAGAATAAATCAAATTTGGAAGAGCTTGTGGCTAAGTTCATTGCTAAAACAGAAGTGAGAATCCAAAATAATGAGGTAACCTTATGGATTTGGAAACTCAAATAGGTCAAATTGCAAGTATGGTTTCGGGGCATGCTTAAGAGACATTACCTAGTGACATGGAGAAAAATCCTAAGGATCATATCAAGGCCATCACCTTGAGAAGTGGAAAAAGGTAGATTTGAAGGTGAAGGAAGAAGTATCTTACAAAGAGGAGTTAATTCTTAATGACAAGAAAGGGGAACATCAACATAAGGAGAAGAATGTGCATATATCAACATCAAAGCCTAGCACCTCTTCCAGAGCGGTCATCCTTAATGAAGCGATAAGTGTTCCTCCTCCTTTCCTATGGCATTGAAAAAGATAAAGTTTGATGTGCAATTCTCTAAATTTTTTGAAGTATTTAAAAAGTTGCATATTAACATACCATTTGTCAATGCTTTACTTCATATGCCTAGTTATGCTAAATTCTTGAAAGTAATCTTATCTAACAAAAGAAAATTAAAGAAACATGAGATGGTGAACTTGACTGAAGAGTGCTCGATGATTGTGCAAAATAAGCTTCTCCCTAAGCTCAAGGACCCCAGGAGTTCTTCTATCTCTTGTACTATTGGTCTAAATTTATTTTCCAAAGTCTTTTGTGATTTGGGTGCTAGCATTTAGCTCATGCCTGTGACTATTTTTAGGAAACTTGGACTTGGAGAGCCAAAACCTACAATGGTATCTTTGTAACTTGTCGATCAGTCCATTAAGTATCCTAGAGGCATCATTGAGGATGTGCTTGTCAAGGTAGATAAATTCATCTTTTGGTTGATTTTCTTATTTTGGATATGGAAGAGGATGTGGACATACCTCTCATTCTAGGTAGACCCTTCCTAGCTACGGATAAGATATCAATTGATATTCAACTAGGGAGGTTGATACTTAGAGTAGGAGATGATCAAGTGATTTTTAATGTGTTCAAAGCAATGAAACATCTGAATGATGAGCATAGATGCCATAAAATTGATGTAATTGACTATTTAGCTCTTGAATTCTTGCAAGAGAATAGGTTCAAAGATAAATTGGAAACGTGTTCAGTTCTTCCTACGGAAGAAGATGAGTATAATGAAGGGATACGGGCTATTGTGGCGAGTTTGATGGCCAATCCCCCTTAAAAGAGAAGTGCTCAACCATGTTTTGAAGTATTGGAGAGGCCTCCCTCTACACAACAAAAGCTATCTACTAAGGAGCCTCCTATTCTTGAACTTAAACCCCCTCCCCCTTATTTGAAGTATGCTTATCTTAATGATTCAAATTCTTTGTCGGTAATCATTTCTTCTTCCTTGATAAGTGGATAGAAGAAAAGCTCCTAAGAGTCTTTAGGGATAATAAGAGATCTTTTAGATGGATGATAGCTGACATCAAGGGAATTAGCCCCTCAATTTGCATGCACAAAATCTTAATAGAGGAGAGCTACAAGCCAGTGGTGAAACCACAATGCATATTAAATCTAATAATGAAAGAAGTAGTAATGGTAGAAACCATCAAGGGTCTTGACGTAGGTAGTATCTATCATATCTTTGATAGTACGTGGGGGAGTCTCGTACAATGTGGGCTTAAAAAGAGAGGTATAGTGTGCATAATGATCAAAATGAATTGATGCCAACTAGGATGGTCACGGGGTGGGAGTGTGTATAGATTATAGGAAATTGAATGATGCTACTAGAAAAGACCACTTTCCCCATTTATTTATTGATCAAATGTTGGAGAGGCTTGTGGGTTTTGAATTTTATTACTTTCTTAATAGATATTCAGGTTACAACTAAATTGCAATAGCTTCCAAGGACCAAGAGATAACTACTTTCGCTTGTCCTTATGGTACATTTGCATTTAGGATAATGCTATTTGGTTTGTGTAATACATCTGCTACATTTCAAAGATGTATGATGGCTATCTTTCATGATATGGTTGAAAAAATTTCTTAAGATTTTCATGGATGATTTTTTTCGTTTTTGGACCATCATTTGATGCTTGCTTGTCAAATCTTGATTTGGTTCTATATAGATGTGAGGAAACTAATATTATCTTAAATTAGGAGAAATATCATTTCATGGTTAAAGAGGGTTTATCCTTGGTCACAAGATCTCACATCGAGGAATTGAGGTGGATAGTGCTACAATTTTATGGTTGCAAACCCAAGTGCAAGTTGTATTAAGCAATAAATTTCTTATGAGTCCAAGGTTGATCCATAAGGAAGTTACTTGAAGAATTCAGGATTATAATTCTAAGAAAATATGATTTATGTGAATCAAAATATATGAACAATTAACGTATGTTGTAACTAAAGAAAAATCGAAATAATAAAAGTACTGAGGATTGGGGATCCACTCTTGAGTTTTGAATAAAGAAATGGTTATTTATTCTTTTTACCTCTATTAATTGCCCCTATTAGAATCCATTCATAATGAAGGTTCCAATGAGAAGATATTATCAAATAACTCATGCAATAGAATAATCATGATATTGTATTACTATTGCAAATTATCTCTTAACGTCAATACTTATTTATGGAATCAAACATTTATGCACACCTTTGTTAACAATAAATTAATGTTTTACATTAGCAGTCAGTGGGGTAAAATCGTATAATAACCTAAATGAACCCAAGTATTTGTTGTGCCATTGGAGATACGTAAATCAAGAATCACCACAAAATAAGTAGGGTTTAGATCAAAACTCAAAATAATAATATAACATACTTAAATATTTTCTACCCTTATAACCATTCTTCTTCCTCCATCAAGAGGTTCACCCTTTTTCCTTAGCAAAATGAAATTTAGAAAGACATAATAGAAGTAGCGAAGGCGAAAAATATAAGAGAAACAAGAGAATGCATTTCTATTACTACAAGAAAATTTACATTACTAGAAAATATACATACTAGAAAACATAGCCTAAAGAAACCCTCTACCCCCCCTCTTTTGCAAGTTAATACATGGCCTATTTATTGTACTTGGAGTAAACTAGAGGTCAAACAAATAATGGATGAGTTAATCAAGTGGTATGCTAGTTACCAAAAGTTGGTAAGTTGTTACACCATGTCCTCACCTACTGAATTGAATTACATATTTAGGTCAAATACAACCAGATTTTGATAATGATTAAAGAACAAAATTGTAGATCTATCTCTGTTGATATATTTTCATATATCATTTATCAAATTTGGCGGTCGGATGAAGGAGATATGGTCAAATTACCGAATCATATTCAAGAGCCGTCCTTTAACAGTAGCAGCAAATTACAGCCTTTGGTTTTACTATTTTGACACATTTACAAATCATCTTGTCTTCACCAAACTAGTTTATTTACTCTTTTGTATAACATATCCAAATTTCAGCCCAAAATAAATTTGGGCTTAAGAGATATGACCTAATTGGTCAAATAAGTCAATACTAGGCTGAACTCTTATCCGAATTTTGGTGAACCATTTTGTGCAAATACTTGGATGAATTTTTTGCTATAATCAAAACTGAATTAGGCTAAGCTTCCAGCAGAAACATTATACTTCTATCTCTTTTCTTTCAAATGAAACAAGCTTCAGGTCCATAGGGCTTTTGATCATAAAGTTATGCTTAAAATACAAAAACTGTACAAGTTTGGAAATATGCTTTTTTTTATCTTTTTATACTCATTGATTCCCTAACACGAAATATTAATAAAATAATAATATTAACAAAAATAATGCAAGAAAAGTATAAAGAATTTGATACAAAAATATGTCAAAATATGCACTTATCAAATTCCCCCATACTTAACCATTGCTCGTCGTGGAGCAAGCCTAAAATAAATCTAAACTAATCCACTTTCGTAGGAAATCACGATTGCATTAAGCATATGCAACAAGTCATTGAACCCCTAGGTGTCCCATAGAGGATGAGTTATAGTCTCGTTAAGGTTTCTAGCAGTGATACCCACAAACAACTATAATAACTATTTCCTAACTATTCTTCTCATGAAGCAACAAAGTAATATGGAAATGAAATCAAAAAGTGTCGAGTTTAACTCTTAGTCATTCAAAAGTCAATACATTTCCATAATAAACATACTCAAGTGTGTGTGTGGATAGTTAATGTCAATAGTGATGAAACTATGCATGCTTTGAATAAGTGAATTCTCATAAAACCTTGCAAAAACAATCACCCAATCTCTAACAGAAAAATTAAACATCACAGGCTTTTCCTTTGGTGTAAATCTCCATTACACTAAAGGCACGACACGAAATTAAAAGGTCTTCAACAAATGTTGTAATATGGCCAAAGGATAGTGATGTAGCTAGGAAATAAAAGGATAGGATGCAACAAAGGTTCTAAAAACTTCATGGAATTAGAGACGTATAGTTTATCGATGAAGAATTCTCAAACTCCACAAATTTCAACACTGGAGTCTATTGTTATTGAATTGGACCCCTCTTATTCATCTTGCAACATCTCATTTTTAGTTACAACTCGTAGCATTTTGCAAATTTTTATTTTATTTTTTTATTATTATTTTTATTTCTTAATTTTTTTTAAATGAGAAACTCCCCCACACTTATCTTCTATTCCAACCTGAATTTCTTTCGTAAGTTCACGCTATTAATGGACTGTCTATTAAACTCCAATCATTTTTAGAACAAAGGTTGGATAATAGTGTAATTAGGCTAGGTAAAAAGTATGATTACAAAAAAAAAATTATTTATTAAAAGGCCCAAAGTGGTTCAATAGGGAGATGTCTCTTGAAACATCACATGGGGAATAAGCTGATTTGGCAATGGTGCTAGAATTCCTAATGCCTTAACCATTTTTCTAGTGGTGCACTATCAATCGTTCGCCTCGACAAATCAAAAGTAAAAGTTCAAATACTCAACCCCTACATGTTGAAGATTCAAGTGATGATTAGACCAAGGGCATAAGAACTTCCTATTTTGACATGATTGTCTTCACTCTGAATAACAGAACTATTTATGCAAAAAAAATTAAGTATAATTATCGCAAAAAATATATTAATAAATAACAACATAAAAGTCCAAAACAACACCCATCATCAATCAAATCACATTATTCATGCTTAATTTTAATCATTAAAGTTGGAAGAACCTCTACGACTCAAAAAAAAATAAAAAAAATTGGTAATTGACAAACTTTTGTTAAAAATTTACAAACTTTTCATATTATGCAAAAAATAGGGATGCTTAAGGGTGTTACAATTACCCTTTACTTTGCCACCATTTTTCATGATTTCAACAAACCCATCAGAAAACACGCTTTATTTTTTTTAAATAAATATTAGAAAAATACACATTAAACACACAAGTCATGATATCAACTATCGCTCCTCCCAACCTATTCGAGACATTGTCCCCAATGTCAAAAATAGATTGGAAAGTAGAGTTTGAAAGATATCACTTGAAGTGTGGCTAAAAAAATAAAGCTGTAATAACAAAAAAAACACATATTATTAGGTGAAACCATTAACAATAAGTATCACAGACTCAGAGTCAAATTCAATTTATGTTTTCGACCATTGTTCCTGTTGGACCAATCCACATTGGTCAAGGCTAGATCAGGTTCTCGCACATATGCTAGAAGTTGATCAATCAGCTGGTTAGATATCGGAGCAGAAATAAGGACTCGTCTCGCAGATGATGAAATAAAATCTTTTTTCACAGCATGAATTACAAAAGATAGCAAACCATCATAAAAACCATTAATATTAAGAATACCTATAGGTTTTTGGTGAATGTTGAGTTGTGCCTAATAGACAACTTGGAATGATTACTATGCGATCTACGAATTCCTTCACTCAATCACCTAAAATCGGAGAAAAATCAACAACATTTCAATCAAGTTCTTGTGAAAAAATAAAAAAAAAATCAAGTTAACACAGTAGTTTCACGTGAAAAATAGAAATACGAAATTATGAAATCATTGATGCAAACAATAAAAATCAAGTATTCGTCGAATATGTGTGAATGATTACTACCCGATCTCTGAATTTCTTCACTTAATTACCTAAAATCGGACAAAATCACCAAAATTTCATACAAGTTCTTGTAAAAAAAAATCAAAATCAAGTTAACACCAGTAGTTTCACGTGAAAAATAGAAAAATACGAAATTATGAAATCATTGAAGCAAACAATAAAAATAAAGTAGTACGCGAATATGTGTGATTGATTTATTGTGCATTCTCTGAATTCCTTCACTAGACTACTTGAAAATGGATTAAAATCAACAATATTTCTGACAAGTACTTATAAATATATTTGAAAAAAAAACCAAAGTTAATACCAATAATTTCATGTTAAAAATAGAAAAATACGTAATTATTAAATCACTTCAGCAAACAATAAGAATTAAGAAGTCGGCGAATATCTGTGAATGATTACTACACGATCTCCGAATCTTTTCACTTAATTACCTAAAACCGGAGAAAAATCAACAAAATTTCAGATAACTTCTTGTGTAAAAATAAAAAAATATCAAGTTAACACCAGTAGTTTCACGTGAAAAATAGAAATACAAAATTATGAAATCATTCAAGCAAACATTAAAAATCAAGTAGTTGTCGAATATGTGCAAATGATTACAACGTATTCTCTGAAATCCTCGCTCAACTACCTGAAATCGGAGAAAATCACCAAAATTTCAAACAAGTCCTTGTGAGAAAAAACAAAAAAAAATCATGTTAACACCAGTAGTTTCACGTGAAAAATAGAAAAATACGAAATTATGAAACCATTGAAGCAAATAATAAAAATCAAGTAGTGGCGAATACGTGTGAATGATTTACTATGCAATCTCCGAATTTCTAAATGCCACTACATGAAACTCTAGAAAAATCAATAAAATTTTAGACAAGTTCTTCTGAAAAAACAAAAAAAAAAAAAACAAGTTAATACTGTTAGTTTCATGTGAAAAATAGAAAAACATCAAATCACTAAAGGAAACAATAAGAATAAAGTAGTACGCGAATATGTGTGATTCATTTACTGTGCGTTCTCTGAATTCCTTCACTAGACTACTTGAAACTGGATTCAAATCAACAATTTTTCTGACAAGTACTTAGAAATATATTTGAAAAAAAAACAAAGTTGATACCAATAATTTCATGTGAAAAATAGAAAAATACGTAATTATTAAATCACTTCAGCAAACAATAAGAATTAAGAAGTCGGCGAATATTTGTGAATGATTACTACACGATCTCCGAATCTTTTCAACTTAACTACCTAAAACCGGAGAAAAATCAACAAAATTTCAAACAACTTCTTGTGTAAAAATAAAAAAATATCAAGTTAACACCAGTAGTTTCACGTGAAAAATAGAAATACAAAATTATGAAATCATTGAACCAAACCTTAAAAATCAAATAGTCTTCGAATATGTGTGAATGATTACTTCGTAGTCTCTGAAATCCTTCGCTCAACTACCTGAAACGGAGAAAATCACCAAAATTTCAAACAAGTCCTTGTGAGAAAAAACAAAAAAAAATCATGTTAACACCAGTAGTTTCACGTGAAAAATAGAAAAATACGAAATTATGAAACCATTGAAGCAAATAATAAAAATCAAGTAGTGGCGAATACGTGTGAATGATTTACTATGCAATCTCCGAATTTCTAAATGCCACTACATGAAACTCTAGAAAAATCAATAAAATTTTAGACAAGTTCTTCTGAAAAAACAAAAAAAAAAACAAGTTAATACTGTTAGTTTCATGTGAAAAATAGAAAAACATCAAATCACTAAAGGAAACAATAAGAATAAAGTAGTCGCGAATATGTGTGATTCATTTACTGTGCGTTCTCTGAATTCCTTCACTAGACTACTTGAAACTGGATTCAAATCAACAATTTTTCTGACAAGTACTTAGAAATATATTTGAAAAAAAAACCAAAGTTGATACCAATAATTTCATGTGAAAAATAGAAAAATACGTAATTATTAAATCACTTCAGCAAACAATAAGAATTAAGAAGTCGGCGAATATTTGTGAATGATTACTACACGATCTCCGAATCTTTTCACTTAACTACCTAAAACCGGAGAAAAATCAACAAAATTTCAAAAACTTCTTGTGTAAAAATAAAAAAATATCAAGTTAACACCAGTAGTTTCACGTGAAAAATAGAAATACAAAATTACGAAATCATTGAACAAAACCTTAAAAATCAAATAGTCTTCGAATATGTGTGAATGATTACTTCGTAGTCTCTGAAATCCTTCGCTCAACTACCTGAAACCGGAGAAAATCACCAAAATTTCAAACAAGTCCTTGTGAGAAAAAACAAAAAAAAATCATGTTAACACCAGTAGTTTCACGTGAAAAATAGAAATACAAAATTATGAAACCATTGAAACAAACAATAAAAATCAAGTAGTGGCGAATATGTGTGAATGATTTACTAGGCAATCTCCGAATTTCTAAATGCCACACTACTACATGAAACTATAGAAAAATCAACAAAATTTTACACAAGTTCATGTGAAAAAAAAATAAGTTAATACCGGTAGTTTCATGTGAAAAATAGAAAAATATGAAATCACTAAAGCAATCAATAAGAATAAAGTAGTACGCGAATATATGTGATTGATTTACTGTGCGTTCTCTGAATTCCTTCACTAAACTACTTGAAACCGAATTAAAATCAACAATATTTCTGACAATTCTTATAAATAACTTTTAAAAAAAACCATGTTAATACCAATAATTTCATGTGAAAAATTGAAAAATACATAGTTATCAAATCACTTAGGCAAACAATAAGAATCAAGTAGTAGCTAAATATGTGTGAATGATTACTACGCGATCTACGAATTCCTTCACTCAATTACCTAAAATTGGAGAAAAATCAACAACATTTCAATCAAGTTCTTGTGAAAAAATAAAAAAAAAATCAAGTTAACACCAGTAGTTTCACATGAAAAATAGAAAAATACGAAATTATGAAACCATTGAAGCAAATAATAAAAATCAAGTAGTGGCGAATACGTGTGAATGATTTACTACGCAATCTCCGAATTTCTAAATGCCACTACATGAAACTCTAGAAAAATCAACAAAATTTTAGACAAGTTCATCTGAAAAAACAAAAAAAAAAACAAGTTAATACCGTTAGTTTCATGTGAAAAATAGAAAAACATGAAATCACCAAAGGAAACAATAAGAATAAAGTAGTACGCGAATATGTGTGATTGATTTACTGTGCGTTATCTGAATTCCTTCACTAGACTACTTGACACCGAATAAAAATCAACAATATTTCTGACAAGTTCTTATAAATAACTTTTAAAAAAACCATGTTAATACCAATAATTTCATGTGAAAAATAGAAAAATACGTGGTTATTAAATCACTTAAGCAAACAATAAAAATCAAGTAGTAGGTGAATATGTGTGATTGATTACTACGGATCTACGAATTCCTTCACTCAATTACCTAAAATCGGAGAAAAATCAACAACATTTCAATCAAGTTCTTGTGAAAAAATAAAAAAAAATTCATGTTAACAACAGTAGTTTCACGTGAAAAATAGAAACACGAAATTATGAAATCATTGAAGCAAATAATAAAAATCAAGTATTCATCGAATATGTGTGAATGATTACTACACGATCTCTGAATTCCTTCACCAAATTACCAAAAATCGGACAAAATCACCAAAATTTC